>CAWUFW010007201.1:0-600000 GCA_963921515.1 Calotriton arnoldi | reverse complement strand
TGAAACCCTTTGCAAATATGGTATGTTGGAATGTCATGATAAAGGAAATCAGCACAGGGAAATATATATTTAAGTTAACAATTAAAGCAGATGATGTACTTAGTGGTCTCCCCACAGACGCATTAAGTTTCCTTCCTGTGCTCATGGTGAATTTGGATGAATATCAGCAGGCCTCTGGCCAGGTCAGGTGTCTATATGTCTCACATTACAAAGACTACCTTAGGGATCTGGTGGGAATACTCACGGCTTTTCCTTTGATACTCAGTCCCAAAGACGTTAACTTTACCCCAATTCTCAGTGACAAGAAATTTCAGTGTTGTGGAAGTATAGGGCATAACTCACCGTAAAGGAATTATGCAACAATGGAAATGGACCATATCAAGGTTCATAAGGCAGCAAAGAATTCAAGAGGGAGGGAATCCATGTTCAAGCTAACTTCCTATTGGTACTCTACTCCCGTGAATTTACACAATGGTACCAACATACGTCTAAGAGGCACTGGAGGGATTCCAGGAAGGGTGCGTCTCAGTTTACAGGAACACAATTTTCTTCCTGACAGTGGAGACTTTACTGGCTCTTTGTAGCACACTACAATGTAGCCCTAATCGCTTCTGACGTCATTCCCACCGACATCTATTTTGTTCAGAACCCTCATGTCGGTCTAAAGTTGTTCCAAACATAAAAAAAGGCCCAGAAATGTTCTCCACGCACTTCTAGCATCTGTGTGACATGTTTTTTCCCGAAAGATGAACTCATGCTTTGGGGATCTGTTATCAGAAGAAAGTGCCAACAGGCCTGCCATGCCACAGTAGACTGCCAACTTTTTTTTTTTTCCTGAAAGTGGCAGCAAATTCACAGCTACAAAGCAGAGAACTGATTAATCATCAAGCTGCTGACTTGAGACATTTGATGATTTGCCATACTCCTCATATGAACATTCTCATGGCACCCCCTGTCAACAGAAAATCACCTATTTGAACCACAAGTTACACAAAAAACGGGCAGGGTAGCAGACTGTTCAGATGACAGACTTGATAGACTGTTAACAAAACCTTCCGTTGGATATCAAAGCCGCATCCATTCAGTGTTACAACTGGAGTAGTGTAAAATTGACTCCACCCCGAGAGATGTGTTAGGAGTGCATTATAATCACATGTAGACTGCACTCACATGTATTTCGTGTGAATAATGTTGAAAATAAATGACAGTGGGGGTATTGCATATTTAAATATCCCTGCAAACTAATGCAATATATGTGCTTAGAGACGTAACTGATAGAATTGTGACTCTTTATGAAATTGTTTGAGACTGTGTTCACAGATAAGTGAAATATTGGTGTGTTTACTAAATGAAAGTTCATGTGCTCAGATGCTTTAACTGAATAATTATCTTACTACTGTATTCATTCTAAAGCTATACGTTGAGAAACTTTGATTTATTAGTATGTAGAAGAGTGCACATAAATGTAACCCGTGCATTTGTTAACTTAGCCTAACTTGTGGGCCTGAGATGCATTTGGATTCGAGCCCACGTTTCAGTTTAACATTCAAATTCATATTTTCTTCTTGCTGTAGAAATGTTGCACATATTTTGTGTTCCCGCTGCAGGTGGACAAGACTTTGTTAGTAAAGAGTAAAGGGTCTTTGTTCTTAGTAGATAGTGAGGCATGTGAAGCAGCAACTGGTACGAAGAGCTCGTCAACAAGATGGGAGGCGAGTTCTCATGGGAGAAGGAGACACGACCAAGGACGGCCGTAGTAATGATTTATGGGAATGGCAAGAAGGTGTGAAGGAGACAATGTGTGCTGATAGTATGGAGATTTACTGATTACAGTTTGTGGGACGTCCTTTGGATTCAACTGATGTTATGATGCAACGTAGTGAGGGATAGCTAGCATTCTGACTTAGGACACCTTGAGGTGCAGACCTCTACTTTGGTTACTGTTGTTTTATGCTACTTGACCCATAATAGAGCTCTTTTACAGAGAACTATGACTGCTGACAACTTTTTTTATTTCCTTCTTCTTGCTTTAGTTTAGGGTTGCCACTTTAGAGTAGGGTAGAGAAGAGACATATAGGGGATTCATGCTTATTTTTTAATAACAAATTAATGCAAACTGATGCAAAGTTCTGTTTCCTTATTACTTATATAGCAATTATCAAATTAGTTGTTTTCTTTTTATTATATAGAGTGAATCGCTACCGGAGAATTGGCTTCTTACTATTTGCATTGTATTTCTATACGTTAATGCTCAGACTGGTTTATATTAATATACTTTTTTAATTTGAATTTGGAATAAACTTACTAACTTGAGGCTTTGTGTCGAACTGAGTTATTACGTAACCTAAACTGGCTACACTGTAATTGGATATTGAATTGAAAGTGTTCTTCTCCTCACCTCTCATGTCGCACAAAAAGATAGTCGATTGAGTGTTACTGTGCAAATGGACCCAGGCTCCATCACAAAGCAAGCACATCTGTTTGAGCCCCTTAGGGGCATGGGAAACGCGTCCCATTGGACAGAGACCATTTGATTTCCTTGGCAGTTTAAATCATCTACAAACACGAACACATGATGCCATATTAATTTCTTGTGCTCAGTCACTGCCAGATGTAACACACTGCATGTTCTGCTCCCTTAATCTTTTCCCATGGTGCAGGCTGCAGTTCCCCACCAAAGTGTTAAAGAATTGTCCTGCTCTTCCGTGGCACAGCTGACCAGCTGCCAGAGCAAGCGAGGCTTCCTGAGGAAAGTCGTCACTCTAGCTGTTCTGGAAGAACACTGCAAGAACAGTCCTGTCCGTCCTTATTCTGCCCTTTTACTAAACCCTTTATTTTGTACTGAACAAATTGTATTTCTGGAAACGATGCCCGTAAATCACAATTTGCTGCTGCTTCTATTGTGTAAAATCTCTTAATGATTTCTACTGCACCATATGTGTGGCGGGTGTCCATGCTCGCTAAGGTAGTATTTAGAGTTCACGTAGTATAAGGGATATTTATTTACAAGGCGCCTGGGAGTCTTCTGCTCTCAGACGTGTTTCACTGATCGAAGACTGCAAACATGTCAAGGATTAAAGATGAGCGGCTTCCCTCCTCAGAGAATGTATTAATCAGTTAGATTTGGAACAGAAGAAAGAACATTCCAGAAGCTGGACTCCAGTATAGACAAAAGAACATTCCAGAAGCTGGACTCCAGCATAGACAAAAGAACATTCCAGAAGCTGGACTCCAAGCATAGACAAAAGAACATTCCAGAAGCTGGGCTCCAGTATAGACAAAAGAACATTCCAGAAGCTGGGCTCCACCATAAACAAGGATCTCCGTCATGAAGGAGATCTGCGGCGAACTGATAGAGCCTGCTCTGTTCTGTAGGGAGTCTTGCCCTGATGATCTTGAGCAGATCTTAAACAGATTGCTTTAAATACTGTTTTCCTTTATTTTATTTTTAATCTGAGAGATATGGCCATGCAATATCAATAAAAAAAGCGTGTTTTAGATCAAAACAGGACCTTACATATGGGAAATAGGACGGGGTCACAATGGTTACTTGCAATGATATTAGTGAGCTGCTGCTGCATTATAATATTGAAAAAAACATGTTTCTATCCCTGAATATTAGATGCAAACAGATTTAGAATGTGGACCAGTGTGCCTGTGCACTGGCCAAAGAGGGCACGAAAGACTGAACATGGGCCTCCAAAATACATTTGGCCCAGGGCCCATGAAATCCTTAAAATGTCCCTGCTGGAGGGCGTCAGATCACTTTACAAGTACGGAAATATACATTTGTAATAATTAGTGTCCACAAGTTACATCACAAACACAGAGTACAGATACATACAGTATGCTAAATATGATCATCCGGTTATTTCAGAGAGTAGAGTAAATATGCAGACTAATAACTGTAAGAAAAATAATATAGTAACAAAAACAGCATCAATCAAGTACAACAGCAACTTCAAACAGCATAAAACATTAATTACAAATAGTAAAAAAAATTACTAATGGCCTTATTTTGAGTTTGGCGGACCGGATATTTCATCAAAACATGGCAGAAATCCCGTCCACCATATTACAAGTGCCATAGGCTCCATGCATGTATTAAATAGCGTGTGGGACATCCCCTACATTTGTGTCAGAGGTTACCATCCTCCAAACTATACAAAAGTTCTGCATCCTTGATGCCAGTTTCTAAGATGTAAGATGTTATCCCATGTAAGAGTCTTAAGGCGTTATTTTAAATTCAGCAGACAGCCCGCTGATGCACCACGGTCCCCGGCTCCACTGTCTCTGCCATGGACTGTGTGCCCATTTTAGAGAGCCCTACCAGCTTGGCAGGGTTGTTTTAATGAAAGTGGTCCTACTGACCAAACAGAAGCATTTAGTCAAAAATGTAATTGAGGCCCGTTCTGCAGTTTGGTACTCTGTAGAAACATGTCCACAAGACTGACGTTTTTTTTTTCACAACAAAAAATCAATGAACCTGACATATGGATAGTTTTTCCATGCACTTAAGGGTCATTGATCATTTTTTCTGCCTAGGTCCATTATGTCTTGCCCTTAAATGTAGTAAGTCTTCTAATGCATTGATCCGAGCAATTCTGTGGCAGATGAGCTGACGGGAAAATATTTCTGACAGTGGAACCAACTGAAAGAAAGTTAGTGGTTCACCAGCTCAAAATTGGATGGAGAATTAGATACTAAACAGCGTGGGACCGTACCCATTTACAGCAAAACATCTGCCAAAAAAACATAAATGAAGGTCTTAATGAGCATCAGAGGGGTTTGGCAAAGCTGTTGATATGTGTCAGGAGATTAAGCAGGACATGTCTATCAAAAAGCAACCACCCAGAATAGCCCCCAGTTTTTTTCTTTCCTTCAAACTCTTTGTCAAAACCGTGGGTTTCTTCATATATTCCAAACACTGGGCTTCTCTGGAAACCTAATCATGTCCCTTTTTTTCTGAAATGCTGACCAAATTTGGAGGGGCTTTTCTCCTTGTTTATAATTTATTTATAATTTATAATTAAAGCAAGTAAAAACTTTATAGGGTCCCACAAAATCCAGCTGTCTCTGCTAGCTCCAGAGGTGTCTCTCCCAGACATCCAGAGTCGGTGCAGCATGCTGAGACGTGGGGCAGTTGAGGTTCTGCGTCTCAGAACACTTTGGAGAAGTTGTAGTTGGCTTCATTGGTGCAGGTACACCTATTGTTGCAACTGCCAAGCTGAGCTTGGGGAAGTAGCACAAAAGACAAGGTGAGATTCAACACAAAAAGGAAAAGGAAAATAGGTTGACCTACCTTTCCCCGTGATATGGAATACCAGGGCTCCAGGAGGTGGCCTTTTCTTTAGGCTCTTTGTGCGCCACTGATACCCACTGAACAGGGCTACACAGCAGACCCTGTGAGCCAACACGTGAACATCTATCTTACAGACTGAGTATTCTTCAATCCGTTCAGTAAAGTTATTGTATCTTTAAAAAAGCCAGGGATGGGACTGAATATTCTAGAAGGGTGGCTGGCCTCCCCAGTGTGCGCTGCACCTGTTGCACTGCACTAAGTTGGTCAAGAACTATAAAGAGCAGCACTGTTAAGCTTCTTGTGCACAGTGGATTGGAAACTGTCATTGACCAGAAGGAGAGGAGGATAAAAACAGAGATACTAGAGTGAGTAGGGAAGAAAGGGCAAAAGAGGGGAGAATGGCACTACAGCGAGAAGAGTAGATGGAACAGAGTGAGAAGGAAACATAATGCAAGCTGATTGTTAGTGTATGACTTCAGAGCAATTTCAGCCTGAATTATCACTGGCTACGGCCAACCTATATTGGGGCCCTAAAGAAATCTAGGTTGGACTCCACCAAATGGTTTAATGCAGGACTCCAGGGTGAGTCCTTCAGACAGTGACCATGCACGACTTCAGCAGTTCAGGCAGAAAAGGCAGCTCCTCCCATCAAACAATCAGACTACGCTAATCTATGTCCCCAAAAGGTGCCACCATCTTCAAAAAAAGAGACAGCTGGCGCATGTGCCCAATGGGAAATCATCTTCATTACCTAATTTTATTCTAAAGGAAAAGAACTAGCTGAGAACAAGTGCATTTCAAATTTAAAAAACACGTGTCATTCTCATATACTGACCAATCACGACTGTGAGTATTATTCTAGCAGGACATCAAACAAAAAATAACATTTCCATGACTACGCATGTCTGACTCCAGGAAATTCATGAGCACGTCATGCTTAAGTATGACCAGGGTACTCACAGAAAATACTTTGCGAATCAAGCCTAGGTATTCAGGTGAAATTGATATCTAACACAGGAGCGAGGCACATCTACGCCTAATTCCCTAGTTGAGCGCTGCATGTTGTATGAGACCCGATAGTATGCACTTCATATGTAGTCTCACTAGAGTCATTCATTTTTCTCCTAATCAATGTCTAGGTTTGGGTGAGTTTCAAAATTTGTATATACTGTTTGTCAATTGGGACATCTTCTCTTGTAGAATTGTTTAGTAATCTCTTTACACACCAATACAATGCATTCTCAACTAGAAATCTAATTTGGAGGTAGGTAATTTTAGCATGTAAATTGCTATCGGATTAGTGAAAATTATTGCTTTTAGTTATTTAGATTTTTCCCCTGCTCTCAAAGATTTAAATAAAAATTAACAAACTTCGGGGCATATTAGCAAGAACATCGTTAAAATTATCGCCGTTTTAGCGGCAGGAAATTGCCGCTAAAACGGCGATAATGGGCTTGGTAATATGCGCTATAGAATTCCAATAGAAGCCCAGGTTAGATGTGCAGGACATCTAACCTGGGCTTCTATTGGAATTCTATAATGCATATTAGCAAGCCCATTATCGCCGTTTTAGCGTCAGTTTCCTGCCGCTAAAACGGCGATAATTTTAACGAGGTTCTTGCTAATATGCCCCAAAGTTCGTAGCCGGTTAAAGCGCTCCTCCTACGGTGCTCACACCAACAGTCCAATTGAAATGCTTGAACACTCAGTCACATCAATTTTTAGCACTATCAGGATCCCACTAAATTGTGAATCCAGTCTGTTTTTGTTGCATTATTTGAAAAAGGGAACAGGGTGGGAAAGTGGGACCAGACTCTAAGTGTAGCCCTGTATGCAGCTCACGAGGCGTAATGAAACATTCACTAGGGTTGGTGTTGCTGTTTGCCCTGAGGCTCCTACCACAGCATGTTTCTAAAGCACTTTCCGCATTATCGGTCACCCTTCCCTCTCTTACTGCTCCCCATTGTAGAGTTCTGACTGGCTTGATGTTTCCAATTGTAAGAGACCACAATCTCTTGTACCATCAAATCCGTATTTATCAGCCAAGAATTCCATCCCCTATTCTGATAGAATTTATTCTCTGGATGGTATTTCCACAAAGAGACTGGGAGGGAAATGGAAAAAATGGGTTTGTGCAATTGCACTTAGGCTGAAATTTTCACATAAACAAATATGCAGATTTGCTCATGCAAATTTGGAATCAACAAGATGTACCCTTGGGAAAATTGTGACAGTCACAACTTGCCAGGTTGACTCCTGGACACCTCTCTGAATTAAAAAACACAATCATGTATCTACTCCAAACGGATGAGGAACCCTATGGTAGTAGATTTACGATTTTATTAATTTTAACTGCTACTTGTCACGCAGCCTGTCACATTTGGTTTTGTCGTGATGTGTATTAATGTTTAATCTTTATTATTAAAATACTGGTTTGTGTTGTTTGATGTTTGAGGCACTGAGGAAGGGATATTGAAGTGTTAGTAGTGTCACCTCCAGCACACATGGGCAGAGCATTCACTTCTTGGGTGCAATTCGGTGTTCTAGAGTCGTGTGGTATAGAGAATGCATTACCCTCCCCCAAAAGGATCACAGAAGGTGTGCCATCATGCTGCCACCACCATATTATTTAAATGTTTATTTTTAGTTTTTGATGTAACACTATTTATGCCCAGATAGTGTCAGGGCACATTACATGTGTGCTTCAGATTAAGGTGAATACAACCCTACCAGGAAGAAGCAGTCTTAAAATTAAAACATTTAAGGTGTAACAGGTGGAGAATGGGATCCAATTTAAAGGCCTGTGCTTCATGCACAGAGTACGATCAGGCGCTGGCCCTTGGTACATCCAAGGGAGCAAGACCCCCTGGTATCTGCTCTCCCAGCACACAGCTCAGCCTCAGCCCAGATCGCTAGTGCCCCCGCCTCTCGCGCAGCAGAGCACGGTTCGAGTCCCCTGGACTGTCCTTCTGCCTTTTTGGCTTCTCGCCCCGTTTTTGCCTTCCTTCACTTCTCTTTCCATTGTGCTTTTGCCTTCTTTCCTCTTTTCATTTTATTTGTGTTTTTGCCTTCTTTTCTGCCCTAGTTTATTTTAGCTGGGTCTTGCCTTCTTTTCTTGTTATTCTCCTCTATTCATCCATTTTCCTTCTCTGTGCCTTTTTCCCCTCTTTTTCCCGCTTTCTTGCTGCTGCTGCCCCCGCGGCCCCTCTGGCTCCCGCCTAACTGCTGTTCCCGCCCTACCCCTATTTAATGGCGGCCAATGCGCGGCCGCACCGCTGGTGCGCCGAAGGCGCGCCAACGGCACGCCGTCTGTGCCCGTCCGTGATCCGACCACGACCAGTGCCAGGAACTCTGGCCCTCCAACCTGCCAACGCTACAGCTCCTCAGCTCTATACTCACTCAACATCCGCAAGAATAACAACTGCAAGCTCTCCTCACCTCTCGACATCCACAGACCTTTCACCTGCCGAAACTGCTGCCACGCCTTCAACTTCACCGAGACCCAGGACCCACCTCCACCGTCAAGCAACAACTCCATCGCACCACAAACCCTGCAATGCAACCTCCTCAACGTCCGCTCCCTCCACAAACACGACACGGAAATCTGGGACCTCCTCAACAGCACCACTCCTAACATCCCCTTTCTTACCGAAACCTGGACGAATTCCACCTCGGGACCAGACATCGCGATCACCAACCCCGAAGGATACAAAATCACCTGGAAGGACCACCCAAAACGCCCCGGGGAGGCATCGCCATCGCCAATAAAGCCAACCTCCGTCTGAGCACCTACACTGAAGGGCCCACAGACATAATGTAACACTTCCACTTCAAGATGCAGGCCAACGCTTCCACCACCCTCCGAGGCACCCTCATCTACAGACCCCCCGGACCCAGCGCACCCTTCTCCGACTCCATCACCGACATCATCACCCCGCATGCCATCACCTCCACCGACTACACCATGCTGGGAGACCTCAACTTCCACCTCGACAACCGCCAAGCCCCCAACTCCACCTCCCTCCTGGACAACCTCCACATCATCAGACTCAAACAGATCATACCAGAACCAACGCACTCAGCAGGACACACCCTCGACCCCATCTTCACAGCGGGAAACTCCATCACCTTCAGTTACACCTCCGAACTCCCATGGATGGACCACCGCTGCGTCCACTTCACCTTCAAAGCAAACATCTCCTGCAGATGCCCACTCCAGCTCCAGTGAAGGAATTGGAACAAGATCTCGGACAATCAGCTCGCCGCCTCCCTCAGCGGCTCCGCTCCCACCGCTACAGACGATGACCCTACCACCGCCGCCCGTACCCTACACAAATGGATAACCGACTCTGCCAACACCATCGCCCCCTTCAAGAAATCCTCCAACCCACACGCCAAGAAAGCCAGCTGGTTCTCCACCGAACTCCGGGAATCTAGATGAACGAGCAGACGCCTCGAAAAGCTATGGAGAACCTCCAGTACTGACAACTACAAAGCAGCCACCACCGCCCACCACAAACTCATCAGACACTCAAGAAAGAAAGCACTCCAGGACAGAATCTCCACCCACGCACACAACAGCAAAGAACTCTTCAGCATCATCAAGGAGTTCGCCGAACCCAACAGTGCGACTACCGACATCCCACCCTCCCAGGAACTCTGCGACAGACTCAGCACCTTCTTCCATCACAAAATCAAGACCATCTATGACAACTTCGACGACAACAACCTCCATGAGGAACCCACACCCACCGCCCCTGCACCATACAGCCGACACTGGACAGCTGCACCGCCCTCAGCATCGAAGACACCCTAAAGACTATGAAGACCATCCACTCCGGGGCCCCCACGGACCACTGCCCCCACCACATCTACCACAGAGCCGCAGACATCATCGCCCCTGAGCTGCAAAGAATCATCAACTGCTCCTTCGAAACCGCCTCCTTCCCCGAGGACTGGAAACACACCAAGATCAACCCTCGCCTGAAAAAACCCTCAGCGGATCCCACCGACCTCAAGAACTTCAGACCAATCTCCTTACTTCCGTACCCGTTGAAAGTCATCGCCTCCTTTCATTGACGAAAACAGCATTCTTCAGGAAGAACCACGGCACCGAGACCACCTTTATCGCGGTGACAGATGACATCTGCTCCCTCCTTGACAGAAGAGAGACTGTGGCCCTCATCCTCCTGGACCTCGCCGCAGACTTCGACACAGTCTCACACCGCACCCTAGTCCGCAGCATCCACGATGCAGGAATCCGGAACAAAGCCCTCAACTGGATCTTCTCTTTCCTCTCCGGCAGAACGCATCGAATCAGACTCCCTCCCTTCCTCCCGGATCCCACACAAACTACCTGCGGAGTCCCCCAAGGATCCTCCATCAGCCCCACCCTGTTCAACGTCTACATGGCCACGCTCGCATCCATCGTCAGATCACACGGACTCAACATCATTTCATACGCAGACGACACTCAACTCATCCTCTCCCTATCCAACGAACCCGACATCTCCAAACACAACTTTCAAGAAGGAATGGAAACAGTCACCAGGTGGATGAAGAACAGTTGCCTACAACTTAACACGGATGAAACCGAAGTACTCATCATAGGCCCTCGACCCGATGCCTGGAACGACACCTGGTGGCCCCCGCCCTCTGGAACCCGCCCCCACCCACAGACCGTGCACGCAACCTCGGAATTATCCTGGACTCTGAACTCAAAATGGACCGCCAAATCAACGCCTTCACCTCATCCTGTTTCGTAAGCCTCCGTCTCCTACGAAAGACCTTCAACTGGATTCCCCTCGAACACAGGAAAAATATCACCCATGCCCTCATCAGCAGGAGACTGGACTACTGCAACGCACTCTACGCCGGGATCAACAAGAACCTCACCCGCAGACTCCAGAACATCCAGAACGTCTCTGCCAGACTTGTCCTCAACCTACCGCGCCACTGCCATATCACCCAACACCTGCGCGCACTACACTGGCTCCCCGTCGTGAAGAGAATCACCTTCACGTTTCTCACCCACGCCCCCAAAGCCCTCCACAACACCGGTCCCGCCTACATGAACCACCGCCTCTCGTTCCACGCACCCCAAAGATCCCTCCACTCAGCCCAGCTCTCCCTTGCAACGGTGCCTTGCATCAAGAAGACCAGAACAGGAGGCCGCTCCTTCTCCTTCCTCGTGGCTAAGGCATGGAACACCCTCCCTCTCCCTCTCCACCTCCGCCAGACACCAACACTCTCCAAGTTCCTTGAAGGACCTCAAGACTGGCTCTCCGACGAATCCCCGTGAATGTCCAGGAGCTGCACCCTCCCACCCCCCAGCGCCTTGAGACCCTTTCAGGTGAGTAGTTGCGCTTAACAAACCCTTGATTAATTGATTGATCCAAGGATGGTGAGACCTTACCTCACGCCCTACGCTACTGTGATCTCTCTCTATGCATGGTTCAAGAGTTAAACTGACTCCTAAGGGAAGCCGGTCCTTTGCCTACCAGGGCCCTAAGCTTTGAAATGGCCTTCTTCTATCCTTGAGAAGCTGTGCCTCACTGACTACTTTTCAGAAACAGCTGAAGACCTGGATGTTTTGAGTTAGTAGGCTATGGCTGCACCTTAATTGTCTCCTAGCGCCAGGAAACCCCAAGTGGGTAGCTGTCGTGCTATATAAGCGTTTAATAATAATAACAGGCATTTGACATCCAGATAATTCATTTTCAGAAGATGGGAATCTCGCATTCGACAAGGGGTAGATCTCCCGAGAACAGATGCAACATATCACAACGTTACTAGATCAGAGTGGGATGAAGACCTGAGATTAGACAGGGTGCAGTAGGGTTAGTTTAGATTTAAACATATAAAGGGACGGTGCAAGTTTTTTTTAATAAAAAGGCCACAACTCACAGCTGAAGAGTCTTTAGTAGGCATGAGCACCCACTCAGCCTGTCACTCTCAACCTTGTTGTGCCAGGATTTAATCTTTCATCTTCATTATTAAAAATATTATCTTTATGTTGTTTGCTGTCTGCGGCACTTGGGTAAGTTTGCTCAAGGGCACTGGCTGCTATGAGCCACGTGGATATAGTGGTGAAGGTCTGCAGATGTTAGAAGATTCCTGACCCTGCATCAATAATATCAAAAAGATTTGCATCGCATGGAGCCACAAAACTAGGACTGGAAATGCATTTAAGCCCTTGACTTACCATGGTGGATAGAAGCACTGGAGTAAATAGAGTTGTAACTTGCAGGGGACATGTATTCCCCCTGACAACATCGTGCTAGCCCTGCATTAAACAAGGTGCGAGGCCAGGAAACAGGCAACAACACAGGCAGTGCTTAATTTGAGCCGGTGGTTTCCGGTGCTCGGCACCGGCACATAATTGTCAACACCGGCGCTTGTGACAGTCTGCCACAAGGTGGCTCTGTCTGCCTAATTGAGGAATAACCACAACAACTGTTAATTAGTAATTCAATATACATTAAAAATAACTATTTCCTGCCACCCAAACCATTCTTAAAGCTTCTGGGGGGCCTGAAATATTCAAAAATGTCACACGTGTAGGAGTGTGATGGTTAGAAGTTGTGTTGTTACTATCATTGGCAGCAAGGGAGGGGAAATGTGTGGTGCAAGCTGCAGTGGCCTCCTGACGAGAGCCCTGGCATTCATTTTTTTACAAATTAAGCACTGAACACAGGGAACAACAAACAACATGAGCCGGTGTGGAAACACATGGAGGTAAGCGTACACAATAGAACACAGATCTCAGAAACAGAGAGAAGCAACCGCTGCTTGCAGACTTTGAGCTGTGCTCTCTGCAGTGCACGCACTAACTCCAAGAAATTCAAACTGAAATGTATGCTTTATACCAGTGTTTCCCTAACTGTGGTTCACAACCCAGTGATGTGTCGCCAGCCGATTTTTGTTGGGTTCCTAACGTCCACGCAATAAATAAAGATGCAGTGGCGGCTGCTCTAATATTGGGGTGGTAGGGCAAAGCAAACGTAGGGGGGTGAGGGGAAAATAAATTACCTGTCCCTAAGGCGCTGCCTTGGTGCTCCTCTCCCGACACTGGTCACGCTGCACAGGCTCCCAGGGAGCAATCAAGGCACTGTTCTCATGCTGGTAATCTTACCAATATCAGCGCTGTGATTGGCCTGAGTGGGCTGACTTCGCTCACTCAGGCACAGGAAGCCTGTGGCTTTTCTCCAACCCAGCTGTGCAATACAGCTGGGTTGGAGAAACATAAGTGCGCATGTCTGTTTGGCCGGCCTAAGACGGCCTGCCAAACTGTCATGCGCACTTACAAGTGCCCAACACTCCTCCCTACTGTGACGTTACGCTCCTCAGGATGGTCCTGCCCCCGCCCTAACCTCGGCCGGCAGTAAGAAAAATAAAATGATAATAAAAGGTTTTATTATCATTTTATTTTTCCGTGGGGCGATGCTCCTCCGCCATAATGAAGGAGCCGCCCCAGTAAAGATTCCTTTAAATTCTTTATTTATCTTGTCACATTTGCTGAGTTTCAAAGACAGAGATCACATGTCACGCTATGTCTTTTGACAGATTACTGCTTATTTTGTTTTTATCATGGGTATTGGTCTTTACAAACCATTCTCACTTTGCAGGTAGAGAAAGAAAAGTAAGGTGAATTATGTGACAATCTTGCTGAGGTACAGAAAATGTGAAAGAAAGGCTGTAGGATTTCATTTTGTTGTAACACAACAAAATGTAGATACCTGGAAATGAACTGTACACAGTCAGCAGTTAGGAATGCAAAACGAAGCACATTTTTTAAATTGTGAAGTGCGATGGAAACAAAGATTTTAACAGGAATAAAACAATTAAGACACTTTACTTGGTGAAGCACAAATGATAAATATTAACTGAAACCCGATTTCCACTCATTAATTTGTGTGCTATCTAGTTTTATCAGTAACACTATAGGTCTGTGCAGAGTTAGTAGCCATTTCAATGGAAAATGTGCTGTCTGCAAATGACAGTGCACTAACACACGATGCTTCAGTCACATAAAAAAAAAAAATCACCCACCTCATGTCAATTAAAGCTGTAAGGGTTGCGAAAGATTGTCGTTCTAAAAATTTGGTTGGGGTTCTAAACAGATTGGGATGCGACTGCTTTACCCACTACAATCGCATAGAAACAGGCTAACACCTGTTCCCTTAAGGAACGGCTCATTGTGAATCCTCAATGGGAACCCAGGTGGAGCATGGCACGAGCCGGTCTCCACCTGGGCTATTTCGTGCAATCGAACGGCCGCGCGAGGGTTCAGGTGTACTTAGTTAGGAGGAGGGAAGGGGTTCAGGAGGTTATAAATATAGGTGGATGGGCGGGAAGGCACTTGCGTCAGCAGTGCCCTGGGGTTTCGTGTCGCTGTTTTTTCCGTTGTCCCACCCTCCCACCCTATATAAAAAAAAAAAAAAACGTTACTTGCCACTCTAGGATGGTTTTGAAGTTTCCCAATTTTTTCCTTCTTATTGAGGCGTTTTTTTGGGGGGGGGTAAGTCTGGATCGGCCTTACCCACCCCTTGGGGGCGGGGGGGAAATGACTGAACGCAGGGGTGGGGAAGAGAAAAGTTGGGGTTTACAATGACATGGGGTGTATTATATGAAGTTTTGATTGAGTTGGTTGGAAAAAGTTTGTGGGTTTTTGTGGAAAAAACAATGTAAGTTATTTTATGATGTCATATTGTTTATAGTTATGCGATTGGGAAATTTTCAACTGTCTTAATAAAGTGGCCTTTTTTGCTATAATGAACAGTAGTGGGCTGTGATTATTGCGCGAACATGTTTTCAGGCGCTGGACGACAGTTCTGAAATTTCTTTATCCCATAGTATGATACACTACTTCTCCGTGGGAAAGTCGGAAACTGCAGTTTTCCCTCCCTCGACATTTGTTTCTGCTGATCTTTTGACGAAAGTGGCTGATCCGGTTTTAGCCGAGAGGTGATTTTTTGTTAGTTATTTCTGCTGCTTACATATTACTTGTCTTCAATATTGTATTTACATCCGTGTTCTATTTGTTTCTTTCTGACGGACATTTATTTGTATGAGATTTACACTCTCAAATGTTTAAGTCTTCACTGAAGGGGTTAATGTATTTTATAAATTATCTGAAGAGCGATCTGATAGCACTGGGGGGGGCCTGCAACATATACAAATTTAAAATTATCAAAATAAATAGTAACCTGACAACAATACCCACAAAGTACATATGTGAATAGAAACAGAGAGGCACGTTAAAAGAACATATAAATGAACAAGAAAACGTGCACGAACTTGGTTAGTGATGATGTTGATTGATATAATTTACAAGCAGATGACGTATATTACACGATCATTAGAGAAAACATATGCGACCCCTGATTTCACATTTAAAGGAATTATGTTGTAAAAATAGCTGATTAATAGTGCCATCTACTGGTAACTTCATGAACACAACATGAAGGAAATAGATTGGATTTTTGTAGAAACTTCCCAGAAATGAAACTAGCTTCTTCTTTCAGGCGGCTGGTCACATGACAAGCCATAAGTAATGGGTTGATCGCAAATCTGTCTAGGAAATTAGATCTGTGGACCTCGACAGTATCTTTTTAATATGAAGCCTGCTAGAAAATTGACGTGTTTCTTCTAGATAAGCCCCTCTTTGGTGATGAGTGTAGGATTAAATGAGAGCCGGTACTTTTCATATGTTTATGGCAGTTCTGAATGTGAACTAAGGAAACATTATAGGGTCCTTCGTCCTTGACGAATTTGCCAGAAGAGAGGAGGTAATGACGCATGTTGGCCTTCATTAACTAAGATCTACATGTTCCACCATGCTTTTAATCATGTGCTGGTCACGTTATGATTAAGTTGATCCGGAAACAATTGACAATCACTGAGGAACGTTGACACAGCCGGGGTTGCGGCGTCATCCTAGATGGGGATGGCAGTTAAGATGACATAGTGGTGAAGCAGGTATCCAAACATATTGGAGTAGACGCCTCACTCACTGAATCATGACATGCTTCATCATCGGCGCCTATCCACACCCTGGTAGGATACCACCAGGGTGGACTCAACCAGGAGTATGGGAGTTCTTATATAATGTTAATAGCAAAAGGAACCCCTGAAGAAGATTCTGTTGTTATATCCGTCTCACTAACAACAAATCAGCTTACATGACACTGGTTGGGGAGGTGCTTAGAACAGGGATAGGTAGCTTCCATCACTAAACTAAAACAGTGAGGTATCAACAAATGACATCAAATAACCAGAACTTAGATGTAGGTGGAGACTTTGAGAAACAACTTTTCATCAAACGGGAACCCCCATTCCAATTTCGATAATATGTTTGTTTCCTTTGTTTTTAGGTATCCACGACTGATTGAACACGGTCTCAGGTGAGAGCCTTACACCTCATGTATATGCATGGAATGCCTGCTTAGGTAGGCCGGGGTACGCATTCAGACCTGACGAAGGCCCCAGACCTGGACGTGGTCTTGGTGTGGGCCGAAACAAGTTGGCAATGAAAAATCATGGTCTGCTGAGAAACTAAAGCTCAATTAAAATCCTGGATCAGTTTTTATGTATACCCACAGTACCCTACAAATAAAGAGTATTCCTTTTGGGTAAGCTGTGAAGTACTTTCAATTCTCTTTCTCCTGTCTGGATCCCTGCATTATCCAGAGAAACATTATATAAAAACTCCCATCATCTTGGTTGAGTCTGCCATGGTGGTATCACGCTACCAGGGTGTGAATTGGCGCCATTGAGGAAGCATGTCACAATTCAGTGAGTGGGCGTCTACTCCAATATCTTTGGATACCTTAGAAGGATTAGAAAGTGGTGTCCTCATTGGACTCCGTCCCTTCCGTTTAGTTGCTTTTGTGAGTAAATGATTATTTGGGAGAATGCAACTGGGTATGTTTTCTCTCACTCTCTCCGTGTGAGAACAATATTGGTGAAGCAGACCAGTGCATCAGGGTTGACACTGATTGACAACTATCAACTAGATATAACATGCTACAACTACGGACTATAATCATTTGACACTACCCAACTTTATCATCATCCTTATAGGACTAAGGGGCATATTTATGAGATTGTCGCGCAGCACAGCATAGCACAGCAAGTCAACTTGCTGTGCAGCACTGCGTGACAAGGAAAGGGTAGGAAAGCACCATATTTAAAAGAATATGGCACATTCCTGCCTTTTCCTTTTTGGCTGCCTAAAGCCAACGCAGGCACCCTTGCTCCATGGTACAAGGGTACCTGCATTGTAGGGTGGACTCTTTTTGTACAGGAAGGAGCACCTTCCTGCACAAAAACAATCCCCTAAGGCATTTTCCTCTTTCCATCTGTGCTGCAGAAAATACGAGGAAAAATAAACAAATATTGGATGTTGCATGGGAACACTCATGCAACACCCAAGGAGCATCTCCCCTGCGCAGAGCAAGGCAACGCAGTGATTTGCGCTGCGTTGCTTCACTTGAGATTTATGAAGCCGCTCAGGACCATGCAAGTTGGCCATGCGTAGCTTCATAAATCAAATTTTTGAGTTGCGTCTCTCTTGCACCACGTTGTGTGGTGCAAGAGCGATGCAATGGGGCTCATAAATATGCCCCTAGGTGCAGGGGCGGCTCCTCCACCAGGGCGGAGGAGCGTCGCCCCACTGCTTTCTCGCAGTGCGAGAAGCGGAAACATAAAATGGTAATAACTTGCAGTTATTACCATTTTATGTTTGGTTGCGGGTGGGCGGGTGGGCAGGGCTGCTCTGCGAGCAGGGGAGGAGTGGTGTGCCCACTCCTGCACTGAGTGCGCAAAGACTGTTTGGTCGGCCCTCTGGGGCTGCCCAAACCAGTCATGCGCACTCTGCCCTTCTCCATGCAGGCTGCAATGCAGCCTACATGGAGAACATGGCCTCCCCATTAGCGCCTGGCTGGGCGCCGTCCCCACCAATCACAACGCTGCTTGCAGCATTGTGATTGCTTAGGGGAGGGAGCCTGGCTGCCTGCTTCCTGTTCCTGCCAGGGGCAGGAGAGCAGGAGAGCAGAAGCCGAGAAGACGTGGGACCCGGCTGGCGGAAAGGTAAGTTAAAAAAAAATATATTATTAAATTAACCCCCCCCTGCTTGACCTCCCCTGCGCACCCCCGCGTGACCCCCCCTCCCGCGCCCGCCCTCCCACCCGCGAGTCATGCCGGCCGCGACTGCCTAGGTGTTGTAGTGAAGCCTTGCATCACAACACACCAACTCACACTAACCATCTTTTGAGATTTGTGGTGAACCTTTTCTCTCCTACATACATAAAGGAGCATGACAATGGAGCACTAAACTAAGATATTCAGGGTTCTCCAAGGTAACTCCTATGAGGTGTCTTCTTTTATACACTGGTAAATCATTCCAGGTACAAGGGTTCACATTGTGTATTGTGTTTGGGTAGGAATCATAGGTACATAGACTTGATAGCAGTTTATGAAATACTGAGCTAGCCAACTTAATTCCTTACACAGACTGTTGAGGCCAATTATGAATAATAACCACCATCTAGATTTATAGAATTGAAGTAAAATATTCTAATAGTCTATGTCTGAATGGGGCTTCTGTATGTAAAATTGACAGTGCAGGACTAAAAGACCTATTGTGTCCAATACTTTAACTCGCGCCCCAGAGGAGTATTTCTCTCTCACGCCATACTGTTGGTTGTTTGGTGAATTATTCTGTCTCCTGTGGATTGCTTACAATGCATTGCATGAGGGACTGTTACATCTTTAATGTACACTGTATCATCACATGTTATATTCTTTATTTAATGTTTTTTTTGGATCTTTTTATTACAGTTTTTGCATATGCGATACAGTTGGCCAGCATACAGTATATTTATAAAACCAGTAGGTATACACGGGAATCATGGTAATCAAAGAGTGTTAAGTGTTTGCAACACAGGTAACGTTTATATAACCCGGATTCAGACAACACTATAATTATCATCTAATATAGCAGTCAGATAAGATCAACAGGACGTGATTTCATTTCTATATATATGCATATTACCATTATCACATTCATAAGTAAAATTGTTCCTTGCATGCAATTTTAGTGACTCTCTTTGGCCATGCCACATTGTCCGGTCTAGCGACCAAACGGCCATGTGTGTAACAGTAGAACATATAACATCAACTTATGTTAACAGGGGGTGGGAAAGCAGGATAGGCCCTGGTGGGGGGGAGGCGGTCAATTTCCGCTACAACGATATCGCACCTATTATTGACAATGCGACATCCTCATCATTGCAGTGCTACATTTGCGCTCTAATGCACTTAAGCTATGTTGCACAATCCAGGTCTCAGTAGAGTTGTGTCACCTCGCAGCCCACATGCAAGCAAGGATTAGTTGATGTTAAGAGTGTCTGGGGGGTCATCTGGGGCAAGTGTGCCATCAGGAGTTATATACATGATTTTTATCCAGAAATTACAAATGACAATAATTACTCTGAAACGCCAATCCTGGAACATTAATATAAAAACATGCAAAAATGAGTAGAACCATGTATTCCTCCAACCAAGAAGAATGAATTGCAAAGCAAATGACAAACAAATTACCCAGAGATGCCTGCATGTAAAAAGTTAAAATTGCATTTTTTTTAAATTACTATATATATGTATTTAGCCTGCTCAGAACGCTTCTTCTGCCATATGTTGTGGTCTTACATAGGAACTGAATTGAAATGCAAACAACAACAAAAATTGCCAAGTGATGCAAAACATGGAAAGGAAATGTAAAAACTTGAAAAACGTAGTACAGTTTTGCAACTACTGTTCCCAGAAGGCTTCATCTTCCTCATGCTGGAGTTGCCATCAAAAGGGCACCAAAATCTGATTTTGTGTTTGCAGCCATTCAAATACGTTTTTTGAATGTATTAAACCCATGACTCCTAAAATGGCTTCGTGAATGGATACTGATTTGCAATTTGGAAGATGGTGTTATAGAAGCAGCCTCCAAACTGCAAGTTGGTATGTGATGTGTCAATGTTTTGCAACCATAATTCTGTTGTTACCTTGCATATCAAACACAAGGAGATGATGGATGGAGCGCTGAAACTTTTCAGACACTCACCCCCAGTCACAGATCTGGGTTGACTTGGCAGGGTATGCCCAGACGTGGGTCCCTTGCTCACTTTGCCACGGGATTCAAGCTAGCCTGGCTGATGAGGGCTGTTAGCCCGAAACCGGTCCCAGGATGCTTGTTTCCGGTCCAGGGAAGACATGGCTTGGCAGTTCGGGCTGGACTGTTCCCAAGAGGCGCTGGACTGTTCCCAAGACTGATTTGCATATAGCTGTGTCTGAACTGGGGTGGCGAAGTGAGCTAAAGAACGATGATGGATTCAACCCAGATCTGTGACTAGGGGTGAGTGTCTGAAAAGTTTCAGCGCTCCGTCCATCATCTCCTTGTGTTTGCTTTGTTACCTTGCATATGACATTTGTAAACACATATGCCACAATCGACTTCAAAAGACCTCCCTGTTACATCACAGTAAATAATCCTTGTCTAAATAGGTCAATAAATGTTCAAGAAATTAGTTCAAAGTTTATTTTCCTCAACCGCATGACTTCATGTAGGAAGCTGGCTCTGTATATACTATACCAAAATAAGGTATAGTGTGCACAGAGTCCAGTGGACAGGTAGACAGAGGTAAAGTTAGATAGCACCTCACTCTCTATTTGTGGTAGTGTGGTCGAGCAGTAAGGCAGTATCAGAGGACAGTGTTAAGCATTTGATGTACACACTCATTCAGCAAATGAATTCACACACTCAAAGACTGAACTTCAGACCAATTGTTTTTGTATAAAAATATTCTTTTAGTGATTTTATTTCCTAGAACCAAGCAAGCCTGGCACAGGTAAGTGATAAGTACTTTGCAGTAAATATACAGTATGGATTGTAATGGTATATGCACTTTGTTTTGACTTACAGTATTGTTGCAGAGAAATGCAATGCTTTGTAAATACAGTACATAGACTTGAATGGGCTTTTCAGTAAAATACCAGGTAAGTTACTTTTTAGATTACTTTTCTTACTCAGTGTAGTATACCTGGATACTACACTGGGACATTTCCTGTAAACAGGTAAGTAAAAGTGTTTTTGTTAAATAGTAACATTTTAAAGAATTTCTTTAGGTTTTCAAACTCCACACTTAGAAACTTTTCCACGAAAAACAGTCAATGTTATCCTATGGAGGAAAATATTGTTATCGGTTTTAGGGTAAGTATTCGGTAGTGGGAGTTGAGGTTCTGGGGGTAGACTCTAGGGGTCCCCAGGGTCAAGGATTCACTCTTGTTACACCCTCAGCGACACTAGGGCGGCCGGGTGCAGAGTGCTGAGGCCCAATGTTAACCAATGGGGGATAGGGGGCCTCCGGTTGGTGGCTGCT
This sequence comes from Calotriton arnoldi, assembly GCA_963921515.1. Classification (NCBI taxonomy): domain Eukaryota; kingdom Metazoa; phylum Chordata; class Amphibia; order Caudata; family Salamandridae; genus Calotriton; species Calotriton arnoldi. The sequence continues at coordinate 578,265 of CAWUFW010007201.1, read as the reverse complement.
GACAAGCAGGCCACTTGGTTGTGGGAGCAAAGCTCCTGGACTTTAGCTCAGGGCAAATGGGGAAACAAAGTGGCACTAAAGGTGCACCCTCAGCGGTACTAGGGCGGCCAGGTGCAGGGTGCTGTTTCGACGCCGGGCGCCCTGTTGTTTGCAATGGGGAACATCCTGTTTGCAAAGGCACTGCAGGCTTGGGGACAAAGGTCTTCTGGGTGCGACCATCCCTTCGAGAGGTAAGTTGGGATGTTGGGGGTTGGTTAGGCACCATCGGTTTGGCCACCCAAGGCCGTGGGGCGTCGGGGTGCCTTTTAGGGTCGGATCTTCTTACCAGCTCCTGGTCGCGGTTGGGGGGACCTTCTGGATTTAGGCTGCAGGCGTCGGCTGGAGACTTGAGGCAGGTCAGGGGTCGCCGGATCTCGTGTCAGGATCGCCGGGGTGACCTCCTCGTGGTGTTTGCCCACTCAAGCTCGGGCCGTGGACAACGGGTGCAGAGTGGTGCGGATTGTCCGTGTCCAGCCAGAGCCAGAGGTTGGAGATGAACAAATCCGGTGTTCACGGGAGACACAGTCTTTGTGGTTGAAGGCAGGCAGGTCCTCCGTGGTTTTCGAGGTTGCTGGCTGCAGGGCACACCAGGATTTCGCAGGTTCGAGGTGGAAACAGGCCAGTAGGGCTGGGGCCCAAGTCAGTGGGCATCTTCCTCTTGTTAGCTTCGGTACGGCTGTTCGGTCCTTCTTCTTCTTTTCTTGTACTTTCTTCTGGTCTGAGGAAGCAAGGTTCAGGGGTGCCCCTAAATACTAGATTTAGGGGAGTTACAGGTAGGTAAAAGGTTGGGACCAATGGGTCCCTTCCCTGGGGTGGGTACACCCACTATTATGCCACCCTCCAGTGGGAGGGGGCATACGCCTTTCCCTGGTTTGCTGAGTCCCCCCATCTGCAAGATGGCGGGGACTGAGAGTTGTGCTTCACCTCGCCTCCCCCACCTGAGGGGTGAAGTTGGCAGAGGTGGGCATACCTCTCTTCCTCACTTGTTTTTCCTGCCGGTTCTCCCGCCCAAAGTGGGGGTCAGAACCAGTGGGGACCAGTTGCTGAAAGCAGCCTGTGGCCTGGGGAAGCTCACAAAGGAAGCAAGCCTTTGAAGCTTCCCTTTCGTGAACCCTACCCCCATCCTGGGAGAGGAGGCTTGGCACCTCGTCCCAGGATGTGCCTTGTTTCAGCAGCAGGTTCTCGACCCCAGGGTCCAAAAACATGTCTGGTGGTGGCAGCTGAAAGCAGCCACTCAGCCTGGACACCAGCGGTAGGTTAGTTTTCCTCTGTGTGCATTTTTCATTAAATCCCACACTGACATCAGTGTGGGTTTAATGTGCTGAGAAGTTTGGTACCAAACTTCTCAGTTTTCAGTGTAGCCATTATGGTGCTGTGAAGTTTGTAATGACAAACTCCCAGCACCATATACTCTTAATGGCAGCACTGCACTTACAATGTCTAAGAATGGACTTAGACACTGTAGGGGTACAGGGCTCATGCACCTGTACCCTCACCACTGGTATAGTACACCCAACTAGAGGGGTGACTGACCTATGCCAGGGCAGTGGGTTGTAGGCATGGCACACAGGGATGTGTGCCATGTCGACTCTTCACTTTGTTCTGCACCAAAACACGCAGCCTGCAAAGGCAGTGTGTGAGTGTGAAGGTTCAGGACCTCTATGGGTGGCACAATAAGTGCTGCAGCCCTTAGAGGCCTTCTCTGGTCACAGTGCCCTGGGTACCTGTGGTACCATTTACCAGGGGCTGACCTGTGGCCAGAGATGCCAATTGGGTTTAGGCTTCAATGCAGTTTTAGGGAAAGAACATAGGCCCTGGGTACCTGATTAGCAGGAGCCCAGGGCACACTCAGTCAAAGCACATCAGCAATTCAGCAAAAAGTGGGGGCAACGCTGCAGAAAGAGGGCACTTTCTCACACAAACCACCCCCCCCCCCAAACAAAAGAGAATGAGACTAACCTTTTCCTAGAGAGTCTTCATTTTCTAAGTGGAAGGACCTGGAAAGTCCATCTGCAGTGGCATGGGCAGTCCCAGGTCTGTGTTCTACTACAAAGTCCATTCCCTGTAGGGAGATGGCCCACCTAAACAGTTTAGGATTTTCACCTTTCATCTGCATTAGCCATCTGAGAGGTCTGTGATCAGTTTGAACTAGGAAGTGAGTACCAAACAAGTATGGTCTCAGCTTCTTCAGGGACCAAACAACAGCAAAGGCCCCCCTCTCAATGTCACTCCAACGCTGCTCCCTGGGAAAAGTCTTCTGCTTATAAAAGCAACAGGTTGGTCTTGGCCTTCATCATTGGTCTGGGATAGGACCGCTCCTATCCCTAGCTCAGAGGCATCAGTCTGCACAATGAACTGCTTGGCATAGTCTGGAGCTTTGAGAATTGGTGCTGAGCACATTGCCTCTTTCAGGGTGTCAAGAGCCTTTCAACAGCTAACTGTCCAGTTTACCTTTTTGGGCATCTTCTTGGAGGTAAGTTCTGTGAGGGGAGCCATGATGGACCCATATACCTTCACAAACCTCCTGTAGTACCCAGTCAAGCCAAGGAATGCCCTGACTTGGGTCTGGGTTGTTAGAGCAGCTCAATCCACCACCCAAATACACCACAGTTCCCTGCCCTATCTGGCATTTGGATGCCTTGATAGTTAGGCCTGCAGTTTGCAGGGCATTTAAAACCTTCCCAAGGTGGATCAGGTAATCCTAACAGGTGGAACTAAATACAGCAATATCATCTAGATAAGCTGCACTAAAGGATTACAATCCATCAAGGACTTGATTCACCAACCTCTGGAAGGTGGCAGGGGCATTCTTTAAACCAAACAGCATAACAGTAAACTGATAATGCCCATCAGGTATGGAGAGTGCTGTCTTTTCTTTTGCTCCTGGTGCCATGCCAATCTGCCAGTACCCTGCAGTTAAGTCAAAGGTACTTAGAAATGTGGCTGCACCTAGTTTGTCTATCATTCATCTGCTCTTGGGATAGGGTGAGCATCTGTCTTGGTGACAGAGTTGAGCCCTCTATTGTCCACACAGAACCTCATTTCTCTCTTTCCACCCTGTGGTTGAGGTTTGGGGACTAGAACCACTGGGCTGGCCCAGGGGCTCTCAGAGGGTTCAATAACCCCTAACTCCAGCATCTTGCTGACCTCAGCTCTGATGCTTTCCTTGACTTGATCAAACTGGCGATAGATTTTGTTTTTGACAGGTGAACTGTCACCAGTGTCCACATCATGGGTACACCAGTTTGTCCGACCAGGGGTCAAGGAAAATAGCTTTGCATACTGCTGCAAGACTTGCTTGCAATCAGTCTGCTGTTGGGCAGAGAGAGTGTCTGAAAAGACAACTCCATCCACTGACCCATCTTTTGGGCTGTATGAGAGGAGGTCAGGGAGAGGTTCACTCCCTGTCTCCTGATCCTCATCAGTCACCATCAGCATGGTGATGTCAGCCCTGTCATGGAAAAGCTTAAGGCAGTTCACATGGATCACCCTTTTGGGTGTCCTGCTTGTGCCCAGGTCACCCAAGTAGGTGACCTCACTTTTCTTTTCTAAGATGGGGTAAGGGCCACTCCATCTGTCCTGGAGAGCCCTTGGTGCCACTGGCTCCAAAACCTACACCTTGTGCCCTGGTTGAAATTCTACCAGTGCAGTTTGGTCATACCAGTGCTTCTGAAGCTCCTGGCTGGCCTCAAGATTCTTGGATGCCTTTTCCATGTACTCAGCCATTCTGGACCTTAGGCCAAGCACATAGTCCACAATTTCTTGTTTGGGTTCTTGGAGAGGCTTCTCCCAACCCTCTTTTACCAGACAGAGTGGTCCCCTCACAGGATGGCCAAACAGAAGTTCAAAGGGGAAAACCCTACTCCCTTCTGAGGCACCTCTCTGTAAGCGAAAAGCAAGCATGGTAAGAGGACATCCAATCTCCTTTTGAGTTTTTCAGGGAGCCCCATAATCATGCCTTTCAATGTCTTGTTGAATCTCTCAACAAGGCCATTGGTTTGGGGGTGATAGGGTGTAGTAAACTTGTACTGCACTCCACATTCTTTCCACATGTGTTTGAGGTAAGCAGACATGAAGTTGGGATCTCTGTCTGAAACCACCTCCTTAGGGAACCCTACCTTGGTGAAGACACCAATGAGGACTTTGGCTACTGCAGGAGCTGTAGTTAGTCCTAAGGGGAATTGCCTCAGGATACCTAGTGGCATGATCCACTACCACTAGTATGAATTTGTTTCCTGATGCTGTGGGAGGTTCAAGTGGACCCACTATGTCCACACCTACCCTTTCAAAGGGAACCCCAACCACTGGTAGTGGTATCAAGGGGGCCTTTGGGTGGTCTACCTGTTTTGCCACTGGCTTGACAGGTGACACAGGAGCTGACAAACTCCTTCACTTTCTGAGACATCTGGGGCCAGTAAAAGTGGCTAACTAGCCTTTCCCAGGTTTTGGTTTGGCCCAGATGCCCAGCTAGAGGGATGTCATGAGCTAAAGTTAGGAGGAACTCCCTGTACTTCTGAGGCACTACCACTCTCCTAGTGGCTCCAGGGTTGGGGTCGCTGGCCTCAGTGTACAGTAGTCCCTCTTCTCAATAAACTCTGTGGGTACCACTGACATCTCCCTTTTCCTGTGCAGCAGCTTGCTGCCTCAGGCTTTCAAGAGTTGGACAGTCCTGCTGTCCAAGGCACAGCTCTTCCCTAGAGGGTCCCACTGGGCCTAAGAGTTCAACCTGGTAAGGGTCAAGCTCCATGGGCTCAGTTTTCTCTGGGGTGTCCAAGTCCTCTCCCTGAGGAGAGGGGTCCTGATCCTTTTGCTGTACAGAAGCTGGTTCCCCAGTCTTCTTACCTTTCCTCTTGGAAGGTTGGGCCATACTTTCAGGCTCCAACACTTCTTTTTCACCCTGTTTTCTGCTCTGTGCTCTTGTTTTTACACACACCATCTCAGGGATATCCAGCATTGCTGCATGGGTTTTCAGTTCAACCTCAGCCCATGCTGAGGTTTCCAGGTCAGTGCCAAGCAGACATGAAGCTGGTAGCTTTGGAGAGACCACTACCTGTTTCAGGCCAGTTACCTCCCCCCTCCCCCCAGTCTAATCTCATCATAGCCATTGCATGGTTAGTGGTAACACTGTCAGCATTGGTGACTGGGTAAGTTCTCCCAACCAAGTATTGCTCAGGGGAAACCAGTCTATCTCTCACCATAGTGACACTGGCACCTGTATCCCTCAGAGCTTCTATCCTAGTTCCATTAATCCAAGGGTATTGTGAATACTTCTTTAAGTTGGTTGGCCACACAGCTACAGTGGCAAACTCAACTTCTCCTTCTGAAACTAGAACTGCTTCAGTGTGCAACCCGATTTGCTCTTGGCACACTGTTGATCCCATCTGGAGACTTGCTACACCAGGAGTAGCTGTAGTGGGACTAGGGGCTTCTTGTTTGGGCAAGCAGCATCTCCAGTTAAGTGTCCCAACTTCTTACAGTTGTTACACCAGGCCTTTAAAGGATCAAAGTTCTTTCCCCTGTACCTATTATTGGACTGGGAAGAGTTTTGGGACCCACCCCCTGTGCAGGTTTTGGGGCCCTTTAGAAGACTCAGGCTTTTTATCTTGGGGATTCTCACCACCTTTCCCCTGGGGAGGTTTTGTAACCCCTTTCTTTTGGCCACCCCCAGTGGATGTTTTTGTCACCCTTGTCTTGATGGTCTGCCTTCTTTCCCAATTCTTGGGGAGAAATTAGACCTAGGTCTACCAAATGCTGATGTAACTTTTCATTAGTGCAATTACTTAAAATATGTTCTTTCATAAACAGATTGTAAAGTCCATTGAAATCATGCACATTGTGTCCAGTTAACCAACCATCTAGTGTTTTAACTGAGTAGTCTACGAAGTCAATCCAGGATTGGTTTTGGGTTTTGTGAGCCCCCCTGAATCTAATTCTATATTCCTCAGTTGTGAGTCCAAATCCCTCAATCAGAGTTCTCTTCATGAGGTCATAAGACCCAGCATCTGCCCCAGAAAGGGTCAGGAGTCTGTCTCTGCAGTTACCAGAGAACAGTTCCCAAAGGAGTGCCCCCCAGTGTGACTTCTTCACTTTTCTCATTTCACAAGCCCTCTCAAAGGCTGTGAACCGTTTTGTGATATCATCACTCTCTTCATATTTAGGGACAATCCCTTTGGGGATTTTAGGATCATAAGATTGCTCTTTATCCTTATTAAGTAAATTGCTGCCACCATTGATGGGTGCTAGGCCCATCTCTGCTCTCTCTCTCTCTAGAGCCAGCAACCTGGTCTCTAGATCCAGTCTTTTGGTCAACCTTGCTAAAAGGCTGTCCTCCTCATTGAGGCTTTCCTCAATGTCCTCAGTAGAGCCTGACCCACCTGTGTGGGATCTAGGTTCTGAGAGGTTGATTCTTGGAGTCAGGGCCACTGGCGCCCTCTTCTCTCTATGAAGATGGGGAGGTTGATCTACCTGGTCATCCTCTCCCTCCTCATCTGACTGGTCTTCACCATTTTCAGATGGGTGGTCCTTAGCACCCAGCCAACCGCTTCTGGAGCTTTTGTTTGGTGGGATGGGACCCCATGGTTATGTTTTTAATTTTGCATAGGGACCTTACCTCCTTGAAAGACAAGTGAAGGTAAGGGGTGAGGTCAAGCTCCTCACCCAGGTCCTCTATGACATTGTGGTTATTTTCACTAACAGCTGGGTTCTTGTTTTGAGACATAGTGTAAAAAAGATTGTAACCCCTCTAACCCTAGCTAAAGTGACTTTTGTATTTTTCTAAAATTCTACAGGGACTTAACCAAGGCCCTAGCAAGACTTTTAGTAATTTTTAAAAGATGCCAATTTGAAAAAGTCTGAATTCTAAAGACAATTTAAGAGTACTGTTGTGTGATCAGGTGGTAACCAAGAAGTCCAACAAATGCAAAGTTGTATATCCCACCGCTGATCCACCAATGTAGGAAGCTGGCTCTGTATATACTATACCAAAGTGAGGTATAGTGTGCACAGAGTCCAGTGGAACCCCAAAGGTAGGCAGAGGTAAAGTTAGATAGCATCTCACTCTCTACTTGTGGTAGTGTGGTCGAGCAGTAAGGCAGTATCAGAGGACAGTGTTAAGCATTTGTTGTTCACACTCAGTCAGCAAATGAATTCACACACTCAAAGACTGAACTTCAGAACAATTGTTTTTGTATAAAAATATTCTTTTAGTGATTTTATTTCCTAGAACCAAGCAAGCCTGGCACAGGTAAGTGATAAGTACTTTGCAGTAAATATACAGATTGTAACACAGTTGGATTGTAATGGTATATGCACTTTGTTTTGACTTACAGTATTGTTGCAGAGAAATGCAATGCTTTGTAAATACAGTACATAGACTTTGAATGGGCTTTTGAGTAAAATTACCAGGTAAGTTACTTTTGAGATTACTTTTCTTACTCAGTGTAGTATATCTGGATACTACACTGGGACATTTCCTGTAAACAGGTAAGTAAAAGCGTTTTTGTTAAATAGTACAATTATTAGAGAATTTCTTTAGGTTTTCAAACTCCACACTTAGAAACTTTTCCAAGAAAAACAGTCAATGTTATCCTATGGAGGAAAATATTGTTATCGGTTTTAGGATAAGTATTCGGTAGTGGGAGTTGAGGTTCTAGGGGTAGACTCAAGGGGTCCCTCAGGGTCAGGGATGCACTCTTGTTACACCCTCAGCGGCACTAGGGCGGCCGGGTGCAGAGTGCTGAGGCCCAATGTTAACCAATGGGGATATGGGGCCTCCGGTTGGTGGCTGCTGACGAGCAGGCCACTTGGTTGTGGGAGCAAAGCTCCTGGACTTTAGCTCAGGGCAAATGGGGAAACAAAGTAGCACCAAAGGTGCACCCTCAGCGGCACTAGGGCGTCCGGGTGCAGGGTGCTGTTTCGACGTCAGACGCCCTGTTGTTTGCAATGGGGAACCTCCGGTTTGCAAAGGCACTGCAGGCTTGGGGACGAAGGTCTTCTGGGTGCGACCACCACTTCGAGAGGTAAGTTGGGATGTTGGGGATTGGTTAGGCACCGTCGGTTTGGCCACCCAAGGTGGTGGGGCGTCGGGTGCAGGGGTGCCTTTTAGGGCCGGATCTTCTTACCAGCTCCTGGTCGCGGTTGGGAGGACCTTCCGGATTTAGGCTACAGGCGTCGGCTGGAGACTTGAGGCAGGTCAGGGGTCGCCGGATCTCGGGTCAGGATCGCCGGGGTGATCTCCTTGTGGTGTTTGCCCACCCGAGCTCGGGCCATGGACGGCGGGTGCAGAGTGGTGCGGATTCGCTGTGTCCGGCCGGAGCCAGTGGTTGGAGATTAACAAATCCAGTGTTCACGGGAGACACAGTCTTTGTGGTTGAAGGCAGGCAAGTCCTCCGGGGTTTTCGAGATTGCTGGCTGCAGGACACACCGGGATTTCGCAGGAGCAGGTTCAAGGTGGAGACAGGTCGGTAGGGCTGGGGCCAAGTCAGTGGGCGTCTTCCTCTTGTTAGCTTCGGCATGGCTGTTCGGTCCTTCTTCTTCTTTTCTTGTAGTTTCTTCTGGTCTGAGGATGCAAGGTTCAGGGGTGCCCCTCAATACTAGATTTAGGGGTGTTACAGGTAGGTAAAAGGTTGGGACCAATGGGTCCATTCCCAGGGGTGGGTACACCCACTATTATGCCACCCTCCAGTGGGAGGGGGGCATAAGCCTTTCCCTGGTTGGCTGAGTCCCCCCATCTTCAAGATGTCAGGGACTGAGAGTTGTGCTTCACCTCGCCTCCCCCACCTGAGTGGTGATGTTGGCAGAGGTGGGCACACCTCTCTTCCTCACTTGTTTTTCCCGCCGGTTCTCCCGCCCAAAGTGGGGGTCAGAACCAGTCGGGACCAGTTGCTGAAAGCAGCCAGTGGCCTGGGGAAGCTCACAAAGGCGGCAAGCCTTTGAAGCTTCTCCTTCGTGAACCCTGCCCATCCTGGGGGAGGAGGCTTGGCACCTCGTCCCAGGATGTGCATTGTTTCAGGCCCCCAAGAGCAGCAGGCTCTCGACCGAGGGATCCAGAAACATGTCTGGTGGTGGCAGCTGAAAGCAGCCACTCAGCCTGGACACTAGTGGTAGGTTAATTTTCAGGGGGCATCTCTAAGATGCCCTCTGTGTGCATTTTTCATTAAATCCCACACTGGCATCAGTGTGGGTTTAATGTGCTGAGAAGTTTGATACCCAACTTCTCAGTTTTCAGTGTAGCCATTATGGTGCTGTGGAGTTCGTAATGGCAAACTCCCAGCACCATATACTCTTAATGGCAGCACTGCACTTACAATGTCTAAGAATGGACTTAGACACTGTGGGGGTACAGGGCTAATGCACCTGTACCCTCACCACTGGTATAGTGCACCCAACTAGAGGGGTGTCTGACCTATGCCAGGGCAGTGGGTTGTAGGCGTGGCACACAGGGATGTGTGCCATGTCGACTCTTCACTTTGTTCTGCACCAAAACACGCAGCCTGCAAAGGCAGTGTGTGAGTGTGAAGGTACAGGACCTCTAAGGGTGGCACAATAAGTGCTGAAGCCCTTAGAGGCCTTCTCTGGTAACAGTGCCCTGGGTACCTGTGGTACCATTTACCAGGGGCTGACCTGTGGCCAGAGATGCTAATTGGGTTTAGGCTTCAATGCAGTTTTAGGCAAAGAACTTAGGCCCTGGGTACCTGATTAGCAGGACCCAGGGCAAACTCAGTCAGAGCACATCAGCAATTCAGCAAAAAGTGGGGGCAACCCTGCAGAAAGAGGGCCCTTTCTCACACTTCAGGATACTTTTCTGTAATCGAATTGTCCGATCACAATAATCCTTGGAAGAGCAATGAGTCCATGCAAGGAAACCCTGAATTCATGTAGCAAGGTCCTGGGTGCAGCAACTTTGTGCACAACTGCCTAGCAAAGGACGCTGTTGAACCTTAAGGAAAGTTGTACTTGATAATTCAAGATGGCTTCTGTTTCTCTGGAACATGGAAGAGTTTGTGGCCCGCTGGGAATCGTAGTTCATTGCCAGAAAGCTCCGCACACTGTGTCCTCTGCATGCATACAGCTTCAGTCCAAACAGCACCGTAGCTCTGTGTTGACTGCCAGCCATCATCTTCTGCAGCAGAACCCAAGCAGAGTGAATATGATGTGGGCTGCACCACCGAGCTGCTATGTCTGCGCTTTCAGTGGTGCACTAGCCCTGCTCTTGGCACACACAGAGCTAGCAGTATGATACAGCATGATGCGCTGTCTCTGCTCTTTCAGCGGTGCACCAGCCCTGCTCTTGACACATACAGAGCTTGCGGTATGATACAGCATGATGCGCTGTCTCTGCTCTTTCAGTGGTGCACCAGCCCTGTTCTTGGCACACACAGAGCTTGCAGTGTAATACAGCATGATGCCTTCTCTGCACTTTCAGTAGTGCACAAGCCCTGTTGTTGGCACACACAGAGCTTGCAGTGTGATACAGCATGATGCGCTGTCTCTGCTCTTTCAGTGCTGCACCAGCCCTGCTCTTGGCACATACAGAACTTGCAGTGTGATACAGCATGATGCCCTGTCTCTGCTCTTTCAGTGGTGCACCAGCCCTGCTCTTGGCACATACAGAGCTTGCGGTATGATACAGCATGATGCCTTCTCTCCCAGTGGCGGCTGGTGGAATGTGAAACTGGTGAGGCGTATGCAGAATGAATCAACGTATGCGAGCGAGCGTAGCGAGCGAGGCCGACGGCAATAAGGGGGGTTCGGGGGAGTTCTCCCCCCGTGAAGATTTTTTTTTAAAATTAGCATCTTTTTGGTGCGATTTTCAGCACTATTTCTGTGATAAATGGACTAAAAATTCAGTTTTTCTAGGCATTCATAAAAGAAAACCCATACATTATTTCAGAGAGTTTCTGGGTTGCCAAGCAAGTCTGACTTCTGAAGGGGGCTAGGGTACTAAGCAAGACTGCTTTGGCTCTACCCGTTCCAATAGAAAACACTAGTTAGCGATGTGAACAAGTTCAATGGACAAACCTGGGGTCTAGGGAGAGTCCCTCTCCTGAGAAAGAAATTTAAAAAAGATTGGCAAATGGTGCATTTTAAAGCAAATGAATGCAGCGATAAAGCAAGGCTTATTAAGCAGTGGGAACGTATAGTCTTGAAATATTAAACACATTAAAAACTGCCCCGTATCTTCTTGCATTAATTTGTTCAACAGTTACTGTAATATGTAAATTGTTCTGCATGACAACAACTTTAGCCCTTTAAAATGTATGCTTGCCCAGTGTCTTGCACTGCATGCAGCATTAACTTTGAAAAAATATGCTCCAACCAGACTTCGGGAAGCACCCACAGCTGCTGGCTGTAACCAGTCATATAGAAATATGTGCAGACAGGTCTTTAAGTGAGATGAAAAAAGTGGGTGCTCCCTATAAAGGAACATGCCAAATACATTTCTGTGATTCCCATAGTGTGCCATCATTTTTTTTTTAATGTAATTTTATCCAGATAAATGGCACAGCAACTGACATACGCCTAAAGCCTGTCAGTATGATTGGCTTTGTCACTGGGTGTTAGCTGTTTAAGATAAATGAGTAACAACAATGATTTCTTATAAATAATTAACATTGAAAATGTTTAAATTCTGAAATTCTGAAATAGTGAGTCTGTGAATTAAATAGCATTGAGGCCTGTGGAAGGAGTTTTGGCCTTCAATTATGTGTGCTTTATGTTAGATATGTATCCTCTTTTTCTCTGCATATCTTGTCCATCTGCACATCTTCAACCCCCTCTCTTTCCTCTTCAGCATCCTCTTTTCACTCTTCCTCGAATGTCCTTCCTCACATCTCTGTCACTTCACCGCCCCAACAAACGCAGCCAATTCTGTAATAATTTTGACACTTTTACGTCATCAGGTTTGTACTGATTTTGTTCTGTTACCAGAATACTAATCTTACAGCACTGTGTGCAGTTTTGTGGAAAAACACACGTACACTTCAGAAGCTTATGGTCTAGCGAGAGGCCATTTTGCTCACAGCGCCTTCACAGACTGTTGACTTTCATGAGGTGCAGCCGATTATTGCCTCGTGCTGGGGGGAGCGCGGGTCACAGTGCAGTAATCAAAGGCCGCCGGGGAGACTGAAGCACAGACTGTACTATGCCAAGTTCTGTAACTGTAATGGGGCTGCATTAACTGGAAGTACAGGCCTGTAGAACTTGAAGGCGTGCTCTCCCTTGAAAAGAAATACTTATATAAAGTAGTGCACATATTGAGCTGACTCTACTAAAAGAATGTAGGCTGTGATAAGGCGTGGTTGACCTTAGAAGGGTGAGGTGCTGAGTGGACCCATCTAGATTCTGACATTCGGCATTCTGGTTACAATAGCGCCTCTGCAGTGCATGCATCCACATACCCAGTTATCTTTCCCACTAGACCAGGGGGTTCTCAGCGTAAAATAGATTTACATCGAGATTTAACTCCTTCACAAAGCCAATGGTTATCGACTCGTCTCGGGACTATTTTAAAGACCAGTGAGTGAGACGAGCACACAAGGCCCATTCACAAAAGATTTTCTGTAAGTAGATGTGACTTACTCCCATATTTCCTACAGGGCCCGTGCGTGCATAAGGTGAGGTAAGGCAGCAGCCTTAGAATGCAACCTAATGGTGCGGAATTACTGAAAAGGGGCCGGATGAGGACTCCCCTCCCCCAGAGTGCAGGGAACGCTCAAGTAATCAAAATAATAGTTAATGAATCACTCTAAATCCTTGCACCAGTACTGGTTTCTAGGGGAAAAAACAACTATTCATCTAAAAAAAAAAACATGTCTCGAGCCCTCACTGATCTTGAGAAAGCATGTTTCCAAGTTTTTGCTATAAGTCAAAATCTACTTTTGGAGACCTAACGCGTCAGATATCTAACATGATCACTAGAACCATATTGTTGTCAATGAACAGCGCTTGCTCATAACGGCACATTCACGTGCACCAAGACTCTGTCATTCCCTTGAGGATGATTCGTATGCACCCCCTCGGTTAAACAAAGTGGAATACATTATCCCCAGAGAATATACCAAATCGCTCGGGCCCTGCACACCTGTGATGAATCACACAACCGCTTAAGTGCTGCATCCGAACAAAAAGAACTGTTCCCTCCATTAGGGGAAACATGGCACATTATTTTCTTTTATGTCTCCAGTGCAAAACTTTACAAATGGAGGGCCCTCCTGTCAGTACAAATAACCAAAGTACAGCCAACAATAAATCATAACATGCGACATTACGGATCCCCGAAAACAACGTTGCACGCTGAGAGGACTCCCACCTAATACTCTGCACTGGTATATGGAACCCGCTCCTCCCTCGTAACGCATGGTACTCAAACTGGCTAGTTCGGAACAACAGTCAGATCACAGCGGTACTCACCTGTCCTGGTTCACAACTGGCAGGAAAGTGGAAAGGGTCACGGCGTCAACCGTGTTTGAGCCAATAAATAAACTTCTGCTGCCGTAAAACTCCATCAGGTCCCGCGTCAATAACGCATTACAAAATACGTAAATGAGCCACACCAACCTGGGCTCAAAATTAGTCAATTCGTGAAAAACTTTATTGATAAAAAAAGAGAAAACAACCAAACAACTACATTGCCACTCTATTCAAAAAAGGGTTCTAAAAATAGTGTTCCTGTCAGAGGGTATGCAAATGGGACCACTCCCTGCCCCCCCCCCAGGTTCAAGATCGGTAGGTTGGTAGAAGCCTGCAGTGAAAAGCAATACACAATCGCACATTCCCAAGCGAATATCTAACCCTCTAATCAAAAGGGTGTCTGACAGCCATGATACTACTAAAAGTAACACCTATACATGTGCCGACAGCAAATTGAAACTGTTTCTTATCGAAAGAATAAAAATAAACAACAAAACAAAAAAAATATATTACAGCAAGGGAATCACCTATACTGCTCATAATACGGGGCTACATACAGTCGCGGCTCACAATACTCGCGCGGGGGGGTCGCACGGGGGTGGGGGAGTTTTAAAATAAAAAAACTTACCTGACCGCCCGGGTCCGCGCCACCTCTGCTCCGGGGTCCCGTTGGCGCCTACAGGAACAGCCGCGTCACTGCTGGCAACCCCTCCCAGCCAATCCTGGCGCTGCTCCAGCAGCGCCAGGATTGGCTTAGAAGGGATACTCGCCGCCCGCCTGCCCATTAGGAGACCGAGGTTTGAGCCTTTGATCAACCCTCGCTCTCATAATATGCAGCTGCCAGCCTGAGCAGACACTAATGTGTATGACTGGGCTGGTCAGAAAAATTTGCCGACCTTCACCAGTCATGCGCACTTGTGCTGCTGCCTGCCCCTGGTCTGACATGCATGTCAGTCAACATGACGCCGGACCGCCCACCCCCTTCAGACTCTGAAGGGGGTGGGCAGTCCGACGTCATGCTGACTGACATGATTGTCAGTTCTCCCTCGGCGTCTCTGAACTTAAGTAAACTGAGAGATGCCGAGGGAGCTGCGGGCGCGGGTGGCTTGTGGGGCAACGCCCCAGCACCCTAATGGACGCACCGCCACTGTTTCCTCTTTCAGTAGTGCACCAGCCCTGCTCTTGGCACATACAGAACTTGCAGTGTGATACAGCATGATGCCTTCTCTGCTCTTTCAGTAGTGCACCAGCCCTGCTCTTGGCACACACAGAGCTAGCAGTATGATACAGCATGATGCGCTGTCTCTGCTCTTTCAGTGGTGCACCAGCCCTGCTCTTGGCACATACAGAGCTTGCGGTGTGATACAGCATGATGCCTTCTCTGCTCTTTCAGCGGTGCACCAGCCCTGCTCTTGGCACACACAGAGCTAGCAGTATGATACAGCATGATGCGCTGTCTCTGCTCTTTCAGCGGTGCACCAGCCCTGCTCTTGGCACACACAGAGCTTGCAGTGTGATACAGCATGATGCGCTGTCTCTGCTCTTTCAGCGGTGCACCAGCCCTGCTCTTGGCACATACAGAGCTTGCAGTGTGATACAGCATGATGCGCTGTCTCTGCTCTTTCAGCGGTGCACCAGCCCTGCTCTTGGCACACACAGAGCTTGCGGTGTGATACAGCAGGATACGCTGTCTCTGCTCTTTCAGCGGTGCACCAGCCCTGCTCTTGACACACACAGAGCTTGCGGTGTGATACAGCATGATGCGCTGTTTCTGCTCTTACAGCGGTGCACCAGCCCTGCTCTTGCCACACACAGAGCTTGCAGTGTGATACAGCATGATGCGCTGTCTCTGCTCTTTCAGTGGTGCACCAGCCCTGCTCTTGGCACACACAGAGCTTGCAGTGTGATACAGCATGATGCGCTGTCTCTGCTCTTTCAGCGGTGCACCAGCCCTGCTCTTGGCACACACAGAGCTTGCGGTATGATACAGCATGATGCGCTGTCTCTGCTCTTTCAGCGGTGCACCAGCCCTGCTCTTGGAACATACAGAGCTTGCGGTGTGATACAGCATGATGCGCTGTCTCTGCTCTTTCAGCGGTGCACCAGCCCTGCTCTTGGAACATACAGAGCTTGCGGTGTGATACAGCATGATGCGCTGTCTCTGCTCTTTCAGCGGTGCACCAGCCCTGCTCTTGGCACATACAGAGCTTGCGGTGTGATACAGCATGATGCGCTGTCTCTGCTCTTTCAGTGGTGCACCAGCCCTGCTCTTGGCACATACAGAGCTTGCGGTGTGATACAGCATGATGTGCTGTCTCTGCTCTTTCAGCTGTGCACCAGCCCTGCTCTTGGCACATACAGAACTTGCGGTGTGATACAGCATGATGCGCTGTCTCTGCTCTTACAGCGGTGCACCAGCCCTGCTCTTGCCACACACAGAGCTTGCAGTGTGATACAGCATGATGCGCTGTCTCTGCTCTTTCAGTGGTGCACCAGCCCTGCTCTTGGCACACACAGAGCTTGCGGTATGATACAGCATGATGCGCTGTCTCTGCTCTTTCAGCGGTGCACCAGCCCTGCTCTTGGAACATACAGAGCTTGCGGTGTGATACAGCATGATGCGCTGTCTCTGCTCTTACAGCGGTGCACCAGCCCTGGTCTTGCCACACACAGAGCTTGCAGTGTGATACAGCATGATTCGCTGTCTCTGCTCTTTCAGTGGTGCACCAGCCCTGCTCTTGGCACACACAGAGCTTGCAGTGTGATACAGCATGATGCGCTGTCTCTGCTCTTTCAGCGGTGCACCAGCCCTGCTCTTGGCACACACAGAGCTTGCGGTATGATACAGCATGATGCGCTGTCTCTGCTCTTTCAGCGGTGCACCAGGCCTGCTCTTGGAACACACAGAGCTTGCGGTGTGATACAGCATGATGCGCTGTCTCTGCTCTTTCAGCGGTGCACCAGCCCTGCTCTTGGAACACACAGAGCTTGTGGTGTGATACAGCATGATGCGCTGTCTCTGCTCTTTCAGTGGTGCACCAGCCCTGCTCTTGGCACATACAGAGCTTGCGGTGTGATACAGCATGATGCGCTGTCTCTGCTCTTTCAGTGGTGCACCAGCCCTGCTCTTGGCACATACAGAGCTTGCGGTGTGATACAGCATGATGCGCTGTCTCTGCTCTTTCAGCTGTGCACCAGCCCTGCTCTTGGCACATACAGAACTTGCGGTGTGATACAGCATGATGCGCTGTCTCTGCTCTGTCAGCTGTGCACCAGCCCTGCTCTTGGCACATACAGAGCTTGCGGTGTGATACAGCATGATGCGCTGTCTCTGCTCTTTCAGCGGTGCACCAGCCCTGCTCTTGGCACATACAGAACTTGCAGTGTGATACAGCATGATGCACTGTCTCTGCTCTTTCAGTGGTGCACCAGCCCTGCTCTTGGAACATACAGAGCTTGCGGTGTGATACAGCATGATGCGCTGTCTCTGCTCTTTCAGTAGTGCACCAGTCCTGCTCTTGGCACACACAGAGCTTGCAGTGTGATACAGCATGATGCGCTGTCCCTGCTCTTTCAGCGGCGCACCAGCCCTGCTCTTGGCACATACAGAGCTTGCGGTGTGATTTTATTTTATTTTATGTGTTTTTATATAGCGGGACTTTACCCGAAGGTGTCAGAGCGCTTCACAATAGGAACAGTAACATTACATGAGGAGAAAATTACAAGTGAGCATAATACAAAAGCAAGCGTTACATTACATGAGGAAAAAGTGACAATTGTGCAAATAACAAAAACAAACAAGATACAAAAAGAGGTAGCAAATGATACGTTACAAGAGGAAAAAGTGACAAGTGTGCATGATACATAAGATACAAAATACAAATAGAGGTATAATACTGCAATAAGTGGCAGTCACTCAGAACACACTGGGAAGGCACTTCTATAGGCATGGAGTACAGAATTTCCTATAGTGGAAGAACTTCCTTGAGGGAGTAGAGAGGGCGTGAATTAGGTTTGGAAGTGTCTTTGGAGAAGGAGAAATTTGAGGTCAGTTTTGCAGGACCGGGAAGAGGTGGTGGTCCGGAGCTGAGGCGGAAGTGAGTTCCAGATTCTCACTGCGTTGCCTGAAAAGGATTGGGTCATCGATCTTTCCTTTTTGAAAGTGGGCGGTTCAAGCAATAAGTTTTCCGCATTACGTGATGGTCTAGAGCCTCCAGAGAGTTTCAGTTTATTCGCCAAGTAGCGGGGAGAGGAGGAATGCAAGGCTTTGTGGGTGATACAGGCAGTCTTGTAGATAGATCTTGCCTTGATGGGAAGCCAACGGAGGGAGGATAAAATGGGTGTGATGTGGTCGCTTCTTTTGGTCCCATATATGAAACGAGCTGCTGAATGGAGCACAGATTTGAGGGGGACAGGTGGGATTTGGGGAGGCCAGTAAGAAGAGAATTGCAGTAGTCCAGTCTAGAGAGAACCAGCGATTGGACCAGGGTTTTTCGGTCTTGCTCTGGGAAGAAGCGTCGAATCCCCCAGAGAAAGCGCAGTTGGTATCGAGCAGACTTTGCAATGGAATTGATGTGGGAGAGTAGATTGAGTTTTCTGTCGAGTATGACACCAAGGGATTTTGCGCTGTCGACAATGATAGGTTTATTGTTAAGTAGATTCATCTGATCCATCCATGATTGAACCAGAGGAGGAGAGAGTGAGGAGGAGAGGAGGAGGAATTCAGTTTTGGAGGGATTCAGAATCAATTGATGAGTTAGCATCCAGTTTTGAATGGAGTCGAGAGTAGAGTTTAGGATGGAGAGATCGTGTGTGGAGGACACCTTGAGGTAGATTTGAGTGTCGTCCGCATAGAGATGATAGAGGATCCCAGATTTACTTAGGAGATTTCCCAATGGTTCCAAATAGAGGTTGAACAAAGTGGGTGCAAGTATAGAGCCTTGAGGAACACCTTGACCAACCGCCAAAGGAGATGAAAGACTGTTCGCTATTTTGATCATTTGGGATCTATCAGAGAGGAAGGAAGCAAACCATTTAAGCACTGTGCCTTCCATGCCCATTCTCTGTTGAAGAGTGTTAAGGAGAGTGTTGTGATTGACAGTGTCAAAGGCTGCAGAGAGGTCAAGGAGAATTAGAAGACAAGACTCCCCTGAATCGAGTATCCGAAGTGCGTCATCAATCACTTGCAGCAGGGCTGTTTCAGTGCTGCAGTTTTGAATGAAGCCAGACTGGAAATTGTCAAGAAGATCATTGTCCTTGATATGAAGGGAAAGTTGTTTCGCTACACATCTTTCAGTGATTTTCGCAAGAAAAGGTAGGTTAGTGATGGGGCGGAAGTTGTTGAGGTCGTTCGCATCAGCAGTGGGTTTTTTAAGAAGAGGGGTAACCTGCCCAGTTTTGAAGGGAACAGGAAGGGAGCCTTGACAGAGGGAGAGGTTAACCAGAGTGGACCAATAGGAAAGAGAATGGGTGTAGAAGTCGATTGCAATGGCACTAGGGATGGGGTCAAGAGAATGGTTGGAGGTTTTTTTTTTTCGAGGATGCATTTGAGGAGGGCATCTTCAGAGATGGAGTCAAAGTTCTGCCAAATGGCTAAGGATTTGCGCTCCTCTGGAGGGGTAGGATGAATGACCTGATCCACAAGTGATTTCACTTTTTTGTCAAAGAATAAAGCGAATTCCGCTGCTTTCTTTGTAGAATCCTCCAATTTGGAGGTTGGGGGAGGGCAGTTTGGATTCTTGATGAGGTCGAATAGTTTTTTGGGTCTATTTTTGGCTGAGTCGAGGAGGGTTCTGAAGTGCGATGCTTTTTCAAGGAAGATGTGCTTGTGGTACTTGGATCTTGCTGAACGAAGCGTGGCCAAATTATTGGTGGAGGGCGCTTGTCTCCATTGTTTCTCCAGGATTCTTAGGTACTTCCTTTCTTCATAAAGGGATTTGTTGAACCAAGGTGCTGAGGGAGTAGGCCTTTTCCTTTTGCTTTGAAGAGGAGCGACGTTGTTGATTTCGACTGCAAGGACTGAGAGGCATTGGGAGGTGAGTTCATTCACATCCAGCTTCGGGTCTAGTCTTGGAAGTGATAGCAAAGCCGAATCACAGAGGGTACTGAGGTCAATATTTTTCGTGTTACGGAACCATGAAGTAGTCCTCTTAGGTTGGCCGAGAGTTATAGAGTGTGATAGATGAAGAGAGAATGGGATGAGGAGGTGGTCAGACCAGTCTACATGAATAGGGATAGCGATAGTAAGCATGTCTGCTTTAGAAATAACAAGGTCCAGGATTGAGCCCTTAGAGTGTGTTGTTTCTGAGCAGTGTTGGATAAGATCGTTTGCGGAGAGAAAGGTGGCCAGCATATTCGCAGAAGAGTCTTCCAGCGAGCCCCAGTGGAGATTGAAGTCACCCACGAAGATCTGATTGTCACTTTGCGATTATTGGTCGCTGATGAAGTCAGTGAGTTCCTCCATAAACGAAGGACATACAGCATGATGCGCTGTCTCTGCTCTTTCAGTGGTGCACCAGCCCTGCTCTTGGAACATACAGAGCTTGCGGTGTGATACAGCATGATGCGCTGTCTCTGCTCTTTCAGTGGTGCACCAGCCCTGTTCTTGGCACACACAGAGCTTGCAGTGTGATACAGCATGATGCGCTGTCCCTGCTCTTTCAGCGGTGCACCAGCCCTGCTCTTGGCACATACAGAACTGCAGTATGATACAGCATGATGCGCTGTCTCTGCTCTTTCAGCGGGACACTGGCCCTGCTCTTGGCACATACAGAACTTGCAGTATGATACAGCATGATGCGCTGTCTCTGCTCTTTCAGCGGTGCACCAGCCCTGCCCTTGGCACATACAGAGCTTGCGGTGTGATACAGCATGATGCACTGTCCCTGCTCTTTCAGCGGTGCACCAGCCCTGCTCTTGGCACATACAGAACTGCAGTATGATACAGCATGATGCGCTGTCTCTGCTCTTTCAGCGGGGCACTAGCCCTGCTGATCACACACACAGAACTTGCTGTGCAATGTCAAGGCTCACTGGAGACGTTCTACATGGCATTCGCCAGAGAAGTTTCTTCTGGGACCATGAGAAGATTTTAGATTTGGCATAATTCATGGAAAAGTATTGCAAACAATATGAATATGACTGACAACAATAAGTAAAACGCGTGACTATCGCCGTAGGTGACTCAAACAACTTCAGGCCAATGAAATGGTCAGCTCCAGTAAAGAGGGTTAAATAACATCCTTAAACTCATGTGCATTAATAGAAACCTAAAATACAGGGAGTAAAAGTTACGTGCTTAGATGGAACTTCTAACATCCCTAACTGTGTTGGGGAAAATATGCCTCACTCAGTATAATGTGAGGCTGGTATGATGTTTTCCCATAGCTACTTTTGGATTGCACACAGACAGACAGTACTGTATTAGGATCCCCCTCCACTGGGATCAAGTTCTGTACAAAGCATGTTTTGGTTTAACCAGAGCATCTGTCCTTTCCCTTATTAATCAATTTGCTTTGACAGCAATACAATATTCAACACTGTCTTATCGTGTTTTGTTATGATTTTTTAGTTGTTTTTTGTAGAGGGCAGTGCACACTGTTATTCAGCCTCTTGGCGCTGTATGAGTCATGATGGCCTGGCCCACCAAGAATGTTTTTGTGGGTGACCTGGTCACGACAGCCTTCTACCCCTATCTATGTTGATAATGCTGTTGCCCATGATGGAATAAGACCTTGTATAAATATATATATAGTGTAATCAATAGAGTTCTCCGGAATTTATCTGATTTATCCTGGGTTGTTGTGTCCCTGCCTCAGGGATTCGCTGCACAGAGCCCATTACCCCCTCATGGAGTTCCCCTCGTCCCAGTACTAAAGTATGAGGCGTACCCACCTCCATGACAGCCCACTACATGGTAAAAAAAAAACTTTAAACGTCGCTTGGCATCCTACTTCTATGTTTTCTATCCTCTATAGATAGCTCCTCCGCCAACCCTCCTCCTGTTTTGTTTCCTGTCTTTCGCGGAAGCCATGGCAATATACAGCTATGTGTATTTACATTTTTGTGAACAGTATTAAGCTCTTTATTTGCCCAAATCAGTGGTTGTGGTTTTTTTTCATTCTGTGTGCTCACTGTCATGCTCAGCAGATGGTAATTTTTCCGTTTCATTGGTGCATGGCAGCCCACCCATGAGGTACAGCGCCCGCCCCTGCCCCGCGGCATAGGAACGCCCGGGCGTGACTAATGATCCAGAGGGCTGGTGTTCTCCTGCTGGGCCCAGGTGCACCGTGATCTGCGATGCCTGGTGCCATGATTGCCACCAGCCCAGTCAACTTAATATCAAACCTGCGCAGAGTGCGCACGCTCGTGCCCGTCTCAGGAGTAGCCATTGGGCCCCTCCTGTGACGTCAGTTAACAGTTCTCCCACGGCGCGCGCAGCTAGAGCTGCCTCAGTCAGCCACCTAATTTGAAAAAGGACGTGACGTTGATGCAAACACCTCTAAACAGAAAACGGCGCTGCAGTGGCATATTAACTGAACTGTTCGACTCTCTATATTACGATATGGTGCTACATATTGTAATATACAGAGTCGAATTGTTCACCAAGCTCACAGCCGGCGCAGGTGGACAACAGAAGCTGAAAATGCGTGACAATGCATTTTAATGCGGTGATGCGGACCACGACATTAAAATGCTTTAGTCTAACGCCTGATGCGTGGTACTTGGCAGGGCTGCCATGTGCGGGACTGGGGCGGGGGTGTTCCAGACTCGCTCTACTGGGCTGTTCAGGTGGTTTGTGTGGAGCCATCCTAAGCCCACGCTGGTGTGCCCAGACGCTCAGCGTGCGGGGGCAGGCAACTTGCTCTTCCATGGTTTCCAATTCTTGCGAGACGAGACTTGGTCACTATCGTGAAGTATTTAACAGGAAGTGGGCGCGCATTTCATAGTGTTCCATGCAGATGCGGTTGGTGGCAAATAACACTGGAGGGGCGCCAAAAAAAAACCACACACAACAAATACACATAATAATAGACACAATATTATACACATTCATATAAATATACACATTAAAAAAATCCCTTACCTTACACGGCCACTCGACATTCTGCAGCACGTCCTCATTGTTCTGCAGCACGTCCTCCGAGCACAAAGCCCACAGCCAACTCTCTCATCCAATCAAGACGCTTTTCTCATGCTATTAAGCAGCATGAGTAAAGCGTCTTGATTGGCTGGAGCGGGCTGGCTCGACGGTCCAAAAGACACTGTAAGCCTGTGCCTCCTTTTCAACCCAGCTGTTCAACACAGCCGGGTTGGAGAGGTTTGAATTGTGCAAGTTTGGTTTGGCCGAAGCAGGGTAGCTGGCCAAACCAACATGCCCACTTCAAATGTAAGTGGGCACTCCTCACTGCCGCCAATCATTGGCAGCAGTGACGCACTGGCCCCGCCCTGCCCTCATACTCTGTTTGCTGGCAGAAAGCATCAAAAATAAAATAGGAATAAAATCATTTTATTACTATATTATTTTTGATGCTTTCTGCCCAGCAGTGTGGGGGGTGGCGCTCCTCTGCTTCCACAAAGGAACCACCACTGGTTCCATTCCTTAGTGTCAATATGGAGGTAAGGGAAGCCAAGAAGAAGCAACACAATGTGCAGTAGACTCAGGAGGCAGATGAGGGGCTGTTGCAGATTTCCAGAGCTTCTTCTAACTTTCATTTGTCTCAAGAGGTAATACTTCCTGTTTTACAGGAAAAATGCTCCAGTTCAATTCCATCTTCACTGGATGTTGGCATGCCTTTAGTGAACATATGGCTCGCACCAGTACCTTTAGAGTTTCCAATTCTCTTATTTTTGCTCATGGTTTTGTGGTCAAGGGGCAGGCAGTATCGAAAGTAACCTTGAGTAGATGGATTCGCCAGGCTATTACTCAGGCCTATGCTGTTTAGAGTGTCCCTCCCTCTGGCTCTATACAGGCATGCTCTACGAGGGGGATCTCAGCATCCTGGGCAGAGGGAGGGGATTCCCTTGGTAGAGAAATGTAGGGTGGCTATCTGGTCCTCAAGCCACACTTTCATTAAGCGTTATCATTTGGATTTGTATGATTCATTTCAAGATCATTTTGGTTCTGAAGTGTTGTCTTCAGCAATAAAGTAATTGTTGATGGGAATCAATGTTTACTGCATTACAAAGACAGTGCATGTGTTTTCTATTGAGATCCTCATACTTTAGGACTGGGACGAAGGGAACTGCATGAGGAGATAATGAACCTTTTACTTAAATTTAGGCCTGTCTTTTAATGTAAGGAATAGAGGATTTGGATGTTAACTTCGTTCTAACGGTTCCCTGATTAAATATTGATGTAAAAAATATAGTTTACAAAAATATCATGGTAAAAATATCGAATACAAAAATATCGACTCCCTGTACTTAAACAGGTAAGTACAATAATATCGATACAAAAATATCGAAGTAAAAAATATAGATGTAAAAAATATCGACTAAAAAAAGATATATAACTTAAATAAAATATATTAAATAATATTAATATTTTTAACAAAATAAATTACATTTAATATATATTTTAACTAAATATAACAAATAAACTTAATTAAATAAAATATAAACACACAAAAATGTGTACAAATACATATATTTACTTAAAAACATTTTATTAACTATTATCTTTACTTAATTTATAAACTTTTTAAATAATATAAAAATAAAATATATACATATATGAATAATTTAAAATAAAATAAAACATTCTATAATTAATTAACACTATTAAAAGAAATTTTAAAAATACATTTTGCAACACAATAAATACAACAGTAGGGAAAATGTTGGATAGCAGAGGGATAAAAATTACTATTCCCACTCCAGTGAGTGCAAAAGCAGGGAAAGTGCTGTATACCGGAGGGGTAAAAATTACTATTTCCACTCCAGTGAGTGCAAAAGCAGGGAAAGTGTTGGATAGCGGAGGGGTAAATATTACTATTCCCACTCCAGTGAGTGCAAAAGCAGGGAAAGTGTTGGATAGCGGAGGGGTAAAATTTACTATTCCCACTCCAGTGAGTGCAAAAGCAGGGAAAGTGTTGGATAGCGGAGGGGTAAAATTTACTATTCCCACTCCAGTGAGTGCAAAAGCAGGGAAAGTGTTGGATAGCGGAGGGTTAAAAATTACTATTCCCACTCCAGTGAGTGCAACAGTAGGGAAAGTGCTGGATAGCGGAGGGGTAAAAATTACTATTCCCACTCCAGTGAGTGCAACAGTAGGGAAAGTGTTGGATAGCAAAGGGATAAAAATTACTATTCCCACTCCAGTGAGTGCAACAGTAGGGAAAGTGCTGG
Source organism: Calotriton arnoldi (assembly GCA_963921515.1). Taxonomy (NCBI): domain Eukaryota; kingdom Metazoa; phylum Chordata; class Amphibia; order Caudata; family Salamandridae; genus Calotriton; species Calotriton arnoldi. Next base: position 553,467 of record CAWUFW010007201.1, on the reverse strand, counting down.
ATACCACACCAATAAAAAAATAAACATCAACATTTTTATTAAATTTCATTTCCATTATTAACATAATTAATATTGAAATTTAAATATATTATTTAAAAAAATTATAAACATTCATTAATTACACATTGTTTAACACTATAATATCCACAACACACATCTAAAATTAATTACACAATTACAATTAATAATTACTAATTAATTAATTCAAATTAATTAACAAATTAATTCATACAAATTAATTAACAAATAATTAATAAATCATCAATAAAAAATAAATTACTTCCCACCATTTACACCTATAAAAACCACAACACACACCTAAAATTAATTAAACAATTAACATAATTAATTATTTATTAATTAATTTAAAATAATTAACAACTAATTATCAAACAATTATTAATAAATTAATTTACACATTTATAACTCTATAACATCACAATTATACAATTATGAATAAATATAAATTATTAAATAAATTTCATATAATTAAATTACTTCCCACCCTATTCCCCTATAAACCCACAACCCACTACGGAACTAAAAACGCAAAATTCAATTTAAAAAAATGTATTAACTACTATAAATAATAAATAAAATCTATATAATTAAATTACTTCCCACCCTATTCCCCTATAAACCCACAACCCGCTACGGAACTAAAACACAAAATTCAAGTTAAAAAAAAATATTAACTGCTAAAATTTTAACACATATAATAAAAATACAAACAATTCTCATACAAAATACTAAAATACATAACATTAATAATGAATCGATATTTTTAACAACTATATTTTTGTAAACGATATTTAACACTTCGATATTTTTGCAATCGATATTAATTACCTAACAATCGATATTCTTTACCACGATATTTTTTACATCGATATTTCTTACCCACGATATTTTTCCCTCGATATTTCTGTAGGTCGATATTTATACATCGATATTCTTGCTCTGTACCGTTCTAACCTACTCACTCTTGTTAAAGAAAGCGATGCTGATTACAGGACCAACTTCCTTCCTTATTTTGCTTTCTTCAGTATGATTTCCCAATCGTAAAATGACTCAGTAAAATGCACAGCCTCACTGCAAACAAACTGTATCACCACAGAAGCTAACTTCAGAAGGACCACTACAAATCTTAATCCCGTGTGCCAAGCCCAGGGCCTTGCTTGCCTCAGGGATGCTTTTCTGCTTCGGCATTGGTTGGTAAACATTGATGGAATCATATGGATTTTTTTGCTGCTAACCTGGTCTATCTGCTTAGCATCTGTGATATAAAGCACCTGTCTAATGTATCCGTCCATTTTACTACCTATGGAAACATAGCTTCCTTTCAAACCTGAAATGCTGGCTTATCCAACATATCTAAGTTTCTTTTCTTTTCCAACCCTATATTATGTATAATATAATTTCTTTTGTGAAATAATTTCTTTTCAATTTTACTGATACTGTGGTACTTCCTAGATCACTACTGCAGTACTAGTGCAGCACTCCGTAATTTCTTTTTTTAAAGGTATAAACCTATAAAATGAATTAGTGGTATCACTTCACAGTGCCTCCTTGGTACCTGTACTCTGCACCTTAACTAATGTGGAATATTTCATACGTTTTTACAGAACACATTCAAAATGCACTGTAATCAACATAGCTGCCATTTCATTTTGGAAAGGTTTGGATTATCCAATCCCATTTTGTCATGTCATTGCTATGTTCCGTGGTACTATCGCAGTACTACTGTGTCTACAGATAATACTAACTTATTTTGCCTTAAAAACGACCTACTACTGAAACAGTTCAATTCAAACACCAAAAAGGATCATCTACACATCCTAATGTATATTCATGCCACATTTCATTACAATTGGTTCAGCCATTTTTGTGCTACATGTGAGTACAAGGTCAATGGAAAAGGAATCAGGGACAAAACCTTTTTGGGGCCCCTCTTTTTCTCTGCACCCCTTTGACGAATCAGCCCAATACTCTGCTTCATCCACCATTCTAGAAAGAGGAATATGTCTGCAAACTTTTGTGGAGGTTTGTCATAAAGGGCGCAATCTATCTCTGGTAGCCCTAACCCTAACTACAGTCACTCCGTGTATATATATATATATATATATATATATTGTTTAAAAAACTTCCATCCTTCCCATCCCTTTCCCTCTGACTCATCCCAAACCTTTCTGACTACTATGAGCTCCCAAACTTCCACCCCTCCTTTAGCCATCCCACCCAGCTAACAAGCACACATGACCACTACTTACAAACAAATTACTACTTCCCTGATACAAATCCATTCCTATCATTCTGTCCCTATTCCAAACTCCCCCTTTTCAAACCTATTCCTATCATTCTGTCCCTACTACAAACTCTACTAAACACGCATGAAATCAAGAGTACAAACCTAACACAACCATGGCACAAGAAAAAAAACATTCTTTTTACTAACTACTAATCTTGGCTTCTGGAGTAGCATGCTACTCACTGAAAAAGCACTTCAATGCCTCATCAGGGGTTTTAAGCGCTACAGAAATACATTAACAATTTGAAATGTATGTGTTCTCCCTTCCAGACTGACTGCTCTCTCCTCCAGTCTGTGTGTTCTTCTCTTCTATAAGCTCTCACCAGTTTCTTTGTTCTCTCCTAGCCTGTCCCCTCTTCCTCTCAATCCGCCCCATTTACCTTCAGCTATCCATTCATTGCCCATAGTTTTCTCTGCCTCACAGTCATTCTCTCTATCTCCTATCTTTCCGCTCTCCATGCAGTCTCTGCTGGTCTCTGCTGGTCCCTTCCAGTTTGCCTGCTCTCTTCTAGCTTCTCCTCTCTCCCCAAGTATTTCTGCTTTCTCTATCTGCCCACGTCCACACTCTCCTCAACCTGCTCAGTCCTGACTCAGTTTGACCACTGTTAGAAATGGGGGTCTCTAGTTGGCAATGGTTTGCACCTTTGGCTAAGTAGGGACCCTTGCTTCTAGTCAGGGTAAGGGAGTTACGCCCTTAGACAACCACTGCTCACCCCCTTGGTAGCTTGGCACGAGCAGACAGGCTTATCTCAGAGGCAGTGTGTAAAGCATTTGTGCACACATACAGTAATACAGTGAAAACACTACAAATGGACACCACACAAGTTTAGAAAAATAAGTAATCTATATCTAAACCAAGCAAGACCAAAACTACAAAAATCCAGCATGCAGTTATCAAGATATGACTTTTAAAAGGTAAAAACAGTTCTCTCCTTAGCAAACTATAGATACAACACAAAGTACCTTGGATGCGTCAAAATCATATACAAAAATAGCCGTAGGGAAGGTGATGCATCGGTTCCTTACGCACAGGGAAGGTGATGCGTCGATTCCTTGCTCCAGGGGAGGTAATGTATCAGTTCCTTACTGCCACACAGGGGAGGTGATGGGTCGGTTCCTTACTGAAGAAGAGGTGATGCGTCGGTTTCTTAGTGTGCGGGGAGGTGATGCGTCAGTTTCTTACTGTGGCGCCGGCGTTGTTGTAGACTTGGCACCCGGTACGACGCGTGGGGATTCGGGGATGCGTTGGTTCTCGATGCAACGGCGCTGCATTGATCTCTCCAGCCGCGGTCCCATGATGCGTCGGTTCTTGCAGTCGCATAGCAGGGCCTGCGTCGGAATCGGTGCGGTGATCTCAGACTTCAGAGATCGGTGCACGAGACTTGGTGTGCGGCGATTTCTCCAGCCGCAGGCAGGCACTGATTTGGTTTATTCAGCGACACGATGGCGATGCATGGGAATTCTTCCTGCACTGCGGTGTTGCGACGGAAAAGGGTACGGATGCGTCACGCTTCTTTAGTTGCTTCTCTTTTCTCAGCTCCCAGCAGAAGGAACAACCTCCATAGGCCCAACACAGGAACAGGCACCTCTTGGCAGGTCAGAACTTCCAGCAAGGGAGTTCAGGGGAGCTGGTGGTGAAGTCTTTGTGTCCCTGAGACTTCAGAACAGGAGGCAAGCTCTACTTCAAGGCCTTGGAGGTCTTCTTCAAGCCGGATACACAGCACACAGCAAAGTCTTTGTCCTCTCCTTGGCAGAAACAGCCACTGCAGGCCAACCCCAGACAGCACACAGCAAATGGGCATTACTTCTCCTTCAGCTTATCCTTGGCAGAGGTTCCTCTTGAGTCCAGAAGTATTCTAAAGTTCTGGGGTCTGGGCCCCAATATTTATACTCAATTTCTCTTTGTTCTCTTGTGGCTGAAAGGGTCTATGCTCAGTCTAAACCAGTTCTGTCCTCCCTGGTCCAGCTTCCCAGCAGGAGGTGCAGACAGAATTGTGTAAGGCAGACCAGGCCCATTCAGGTGCAAGGAAATCTCCTCCCACTACTCTAAATGCAGCACAGGTCTATTCAGCCCAGCCCTGACTCATCCAGGAAAGGCACGACACACCTCATCCCCCCCAGTGGCTGTCTGAAGTAAATGCACATCGCCAGCCCCTGTCACTCCAAAGCCAGACAGTCAATACACAAACCAGCAGAGGCACAAAGGATGGCTAAGCAAGAAAATACCCATTCTCTAAAAGGCGGTATTTTCAAACACACAATATAAAAATCATCTTTACTAAAAGATGTATTTTTATATTCTGAGTTTAGGCAAACTAAACTCCATCTTTCTATCTTGTCCCAATGGAAATTTATACTTATAAAATGTTATAAATAAACTCCCATTCTATCCTATGGGAAAGATAGGCTTTCAATAGTGAACAACGAAATACACTGTATTTCACTATAAGGACATGTCACACACACCAGTACATGTCCTACCTTTCACATACACTGCACCCTACCCACAGGGGTACGCTGGACCTACCTTAGGGGTGTCTTACATGTAAGAATAGGGAAGGTTATGGCCTGGCAAGTGGGTGCACTTGCCAGGTTGACATGGCAGTAGAAACTGCAAGCAGACACTGCAGTGGCAGGTCAGAGACCCTTTTAAATGGTTGCTTGTGTGGGTAACACAATCAGTGCTGCAGGCCCACTAGCAGCATTTGACTTACAGGCCCTGAGCACACACAGTGCACTGTACTAGGGACTTAGTAGTAAGTCAAACAAGGCAATCATGGAAACACCAATTCATGTTCACAATTTACAGAGGGAGCACTTGCACTTTGGCACTGATCAGCAGTGGCAAAGTGCCCAAAGCATCTAGACCAGCAAAAATGAAATCCATAACACAGCAAAAATACAAGAGGCACTCTGCCCTAAAGTCTCTCCAGTGCTTAATTTGAACAGGTGGGTGCCAATAGTTATTTTTGTGAATCTACACATATTTTTCTCATTAGACATTTACTGATAGCCAGTGCTTACTTTGTAAAAATAAAAAAGTGCCAGGGTCCTCGTCAGGAGGCCACTGCAGCTTGCATCACCCGTAATCCCTGCCAGTATTGCCAATGAATGTACCAACACGACAACTAACTATCACACTCTAAAAGTGTGTTGGTTCACACTATTCCATGCCCCCAAAGCTGTAAGAATGGACAGCAGGTATTGGCCATTTTTTATGTATATTGAAGTAATAAACAACTCTTTTAGTGCTAATCTCTAAATTAATCACACAGCGCCACCATGTGGCACACTACCATAAGTGCCGATGCCAACAATTAAGTGCCGGTGCTGAGCACTGGAAACCAACCACCTGCTCCAATTAAGCATTGTTGATAGCCAGTAAATGAAAAACACACAAAAAGGAAAAACAACGAAAGAGAAAAATGGAAAAACTATCACAATGGGAGAAACCAGGGACTTGCACAAGAAAGATAAAGAGCAAGAGTGTCTTGTGGTGGATTAAAGAGATCAGAGGAGAATTGAAGGCTACGCAACTTTTGTATTCGGCGTGCTGACATTTAAGTGCCTCGACCACGGCTTCTGAGCAGAGCTTTGGGCACCGGCACTCATTCAATTACAAATTAAGCACTGAGTCTTTCCTCTAGTCTGTCTGCTCCCTTTGATTCTATATGCTATCCACTAGCTTCTCTGTTCTCCCCACCAGTCTCTCAGCCCTTCCTCAATTCTGACAGCTACCCTCAGTCTCATAGCTCTGCCCTCCCAGCAAAGTACATCCGCAACTGTCTATTCTCATTCTCAGTCTCTCTGTTCTACCTGTCAGCCTGTCCCACTCCCATTCTCTCCACTATCCTCCCTCCACCCTGATTCTGACCTCTCCCCCCTCAGTCTTGGTCTTGCTGCTTTCCTCCCAGTCTCTCCAATCTCCCTCTGCCACCTAGGTCTACTCTCTCACCCTTCAGCCAAGGCCAGACTGGCCGTACCGGGCATCGGGTGTTTCCCCAGGAGGCTTGAAGGGTGGGGAGGCCGGTTTTGTTACTAAGGGCCTGTTTTGTAGCAGTGCAGCAGTTTTGAAAGCACTGCAGTTTTTATGTATATCTAACAGTGTTTGGGTAGCAATAAAAGTGCCAAAATAACTCTGGTGATGAATGTACCTGCTGGAGAGAGATCAGAATTTTCTCCAGTGGCAGTTTTGACTCATCTAAGGTAGCGCATAGGGTTAATATGTCTTTTGTAAAGAGTGTACTATGCCGATCACAGAACAGTATTTTATGTGCATGGCTCAGTGGGTTACTGCTTTTGTCACAGAGATCCTTTTGTTACTGTGCAGTTCATAAATTACAGTTGTAATCTAGGTTGGAAAGTTATGTTATTTTGTCCAGTCTTTCATTATCCTAATTTTGCTAAAAAGGGTTTGTTTGAGTAAAAAATAAATTCTTATTGGTATAGTCAACTCTGCCAACTATGTTAGGTTTTGAATTCTGAGTTTGTACTTTCCCAGACCACGCACTCTTAAAAAAAATGCCTACCAGTGTGAATGACATGAATCCTACACCTTGTAGTCCCCTTTGTCTTATGTAACATTTTCTATACACTGATTTACACACGTATGATTAATTAATTGCCTGTGTTTGTGATATAAAATGCTCCGACACCCTACACTTGTAAGAGAGGCATCTAAAAAAAAATGAAATACATGTGAGAGAGGAACCATGGAGAGTTGAGAGGCACTGTTGGAGGGTGACAGTGAGGGAATCATTGAAGAGCCCCAATAAAGATTTCCATATCCTGGTGCACTGTACGCTCATCATTTGCTATGCTTTAAAAACTAATACAATTGAATATATAATGAAAAATATGTTGTAGAACGCACCACTTTGCAATTTTTCCCCAAACCTTCTTGGGGGGAGAACCCTCCCAAGGCCCCTTATAGTGGTCAGGCTCGCTTGCTTGCTCAATCGCTATGCACCCTATGGGGGCTGGTCTGAAAAGATTTGCCAGGGCTGCTTTGGGTTCCCAGCCCGACCCTGCCTTCAGCCTCTCCTATGAGTCTTACTGCTTTCCTTCCATTCACAGCACATGTTTTGGGGGAAAGTACGGGCACTTTACTACTGTTTAACAATCGTAAAGTCCACAAAGTTCTAAAGCCATCAGAAAATAGAAGGGATAAACGAGGGGACCAAAACAAAAATGATGTCACTCTTCACAGTACTTTACATTGCCTTATGAATATGTCAGTGCACTGTGATTTTATGTCTATGGGACTAATGTTTCCCTCTGTCAAACAATGTGACTTTCATGTTAACCAGCTGCTCAGAAATACATTTAGGGGTCGATTCCGATTCGGGCCGGAAAAAGCACCGACCGACTCTGAGCCGGAATTTATTCCGACCGACACGTACCTGTGGCGCTCGACACGCCAAATACGATGCAAGGCGTGCAAAATCCGACCGACACGTACTGAACCCAAGCCGAATGACCAAGCCGCACGGAAAACAGCAATCCGGCCGGAAAAACACGTGAATCGAACCGACCGACACGCACCCGGAACAAATCCAACCGAAACGTACACGCGAACTCCAAACCGCTAAGTACGATGCAAGGCGCGAAAACCACGACCGAGTCGAACGGAGGACAAGCTGTACGACCGACACGCATACCAAACCGAGCCGAAGTAACACAAAACACCGCGACTGACGCGTACACAGCATAGAAAACTGCACAAACACAGCGTGAACGAAACGGAGAAGACCGTACGAGACAAATGCAGGGTCCGACTCGGTCACAAGAACGTTTCCAACATGCACAAAAAGTACTAAGGAAAAATACACAAAAAAAGGCCAAACAAGCAATTACAAAGCCAATAAATACTGGGGGGGTGGGGACAGAGAACAAAGACACACCCACAACTCCACCCATATAAAGGACACAAATCCCAACCATGATCCTTTGCAAATGCCATTCTACTGCCAGCACGCAACAGACAGCAACCACACACCCACAGCTCATCCCTCACACAAGCCACACACCATCAGCACACCAACAAATAGCTACCTCACATACACCCAGCAAAACACACATCCACACACCCTCACCTGCACACCAACACACACATCACTCACCATCACCACCCATCACCATGCCCCCCAAGAAGAATCACAAGTTCCTAGATTGTGAATTGGAAGTCCTGGTAGACGAGATCCTCAGGGTAGAGCCACAGCTGTTTGGCACACTGGTCCAACAGACCCCCATCTCCCAGAAAACCAAGATGTGGGAGAGGATCATCAACAGGGTGAACGCACAATCACCATGTCTGCGCACAAAGACTGACATCCAGAACAGGTGGTATGACGTGCGCAGGAGGGTACGGGAGCTGCTCAAGAAGGACTACCTCCTGAGCCAATACACCGGCAGTGGCCCTCCTGCCAAGCCAGTATACCTCAGGCCCTGGGATGAGAAGGTGCGGGCCATCCTTCCGCCAGTGAGCGTCTATGGACTAGAGAACATCCCAGAGCCTGGTGAGTACACAACAAATGTACACAATATTCTGCCACAATACACACACACATCACTGTCAAGGGGAGAGTCAAACCATGCACTCATAGCAATTACACAGCAACCAGAACAGAATCATCCCAAAATGTGTATGTCAGTCAGATAAACACAACACATGCCATCTCAAAATTACATTTAACCGTGTCATCACATGTACAAACACAACTACAACTACAGCTAGGCAGTGGCACAAATAGAACTAACAAACACATCCAGACATGTAGCCACCACTACAACACCAACACACAGTGAAGACCACTCAAAGGAAGGAATTCTGTGTATGCTGGGCAAGTCAGTGTAGCCAATAGCATCATGGGAGTCGTAGTCACACATATTGCTCACCCCCACAACTGTCCCATCAACACCACCCTGAACCATGCTCACATCACAGGGAGTGGATAAGGACTGACAAGATGGCTGACACTGGCTACTGCTGTGGGGAGCACAAGGCCCTGCTGGCAACTGTCCAACAACCAACAGCAGGACACCACTGACTGACATCCTGAGAGACAACTTCCACTCCCTGCAATGGAAGCACGTTCCATGGTGGGATATCTGGCTGGCTGGGTGGGAAGGAGGACTCGCAGCACTGACCATAGTCACAAGCACCTCCCCTCACACCCCCCCTCAACACAAACTCCACAGAACCCACCTGGGAGAATGCAATGCCTCACATCCTAACTCAAGATCCCACAAAGAACCTCCACCCTGGGTAATGTAGTGTGAAGCACAGGGACACTCTTGGGACTTTTAGCCAAACAACTGCCAGGACAACACTCCCAGCCATCCTGTCAGCACAGGCAGCCCACCCCACAGGGAAGCAGAGTCAAAAGGAAGGAAGCATGGGCATGCTGGGAAGGGGGTGGAGGCAATAGCATGATGGGAGTAGTAGGCACAGATATCGCTCAGCCTCACAACTGGCCCATCAACACCACCCTGAACCATGCTCACATCACAGGGAGTGGATAAGGACTCACAAGATGGCTGACACTGGCTACTGCTGTGGGGAGCACAAGGCCCTGCTGGGAACTGTGCACCAACAAACAGCACAACACCACTGCCTGACATCCTGAAAGCCAACTTGCACTCTCTGCAATGCAAGCACGTTCCATGGTGGGATATCTGGCTGGGTGGGAAGGAGGACTTGCAGCACTGACCATAGTCACAAGCACCTCCCCTCACACACCCCCTCAACACATACTCCACAGAACCCACCTGGGAGAATGCAATGCCTCACATCCTAACTCAAGATCCCACAAAGAACCTCCACCCTGGGTAATGTAGTGTGAAGCACAGGGACACTCTTGGGACTTTTAGCCAAACAACTGCCAGGACAACACTCCCAGCCATCCTGTCAGCACAGGCAGCCCACCCCACAGGGAAGCAGAGTCAAAAGGAAGGAAGCATGGGCATGCTGGGAAGGGGGGTGGAGGCAATAGCATGATGGGAGTCGTAGGCACAGACATAGCTCACCCCCACAACTGTCCCATCAACACCACCCTGAACCATGCTCACATCACAGGGAGTGGATAAGGACTGACAAGATGGCTGACACTGGCTACTGCTGTGGGGAGCACAAGGGCATGCTGGGAACTGCACACCAACCAACAGCAGGACACCACTGTCAGCCATCTTGCCATTGCTCTCACACCCACACACACTGAACTCCCCACAAAAGCAAGTAAGTATGGGAATGCTGGGAAGTGGGGTGGAGGCAATAGCATGATGGGAGTCATAGTCACAGACATAGCTCACCCCCACAACTGTCCCATCAACACCACCCTGAACCATGCTCACATCACATGGAGTGGATAAGGACTGACAAGATGGCTGACACTGGCTACTGCTGTGGGGAGCACAAGGCCCTGCTGGCAACCAACAGCAGGACACCACTGACTGACATCCTGAAAGACAACTTCCACTCCCTGCAATGCAAGCACAGTCCATGGTGGGATAACTGACTGGCTGGGTGGGCAGGAGGGCCGGCTGTCAACCAAATACAACCAATGCAGACCATGTTCACACCCCAACAAATACATAGAAATGCCCAAATAATGCAGGACAATGTGCTACACCAATATCAACCCCTGACTGTGACGACTTAGGACAATGCAATGTACAGGCCCGCACCCAGAGGCACAGTCACAACTGTCAGGTGTGTCAACCATTGATGCCTGCAGAAACATAACATACATTGTGTGTGTCTCCCAAAAACAGGTGATGATGGGGACACAGCAGCAGACGCTGAGGAGTCCCAGTCCCAGGCTCAAGAGGATGCGGAGCTCACTGGTGTCGTACAGCCTCTGCCCTCCTCGGACGAAGAAGACCAACCTGGCACATCCGGTGCAAGTCAACATGCAGCACCAGCAGGACCACCAGCTGCAGCACCAGCAGGACCACCAGCTGCACCCCATGCACCCACCCCTCCAACGACTGTCACCACAAATACCATCCCTGCCGACATGGACAGAACAAGGAGCAACACCAGCACAGGGACCCTGGACCAACGTGGGGCCATGGACACCACCACCAACCCCCAAGGGGGACCAGGGTCATCTGTGCGTGCCACTGCACGCACTGCACATGTCAGCAGGGATGGTGGGAGGGGTGGGAGACAGAGGTCGCTGCTTGCAGAGGTTGCTGGTGTGCATGATGACCCACAACTGGTACGCATAGCCGATGCGTACCAGTCCAGCACCGGAGATCTTAGCCAGGTAGTGGGGCTCCTCAGAGACATGAAACAGCAGCAGGCTGCCCATCATGCCCGCTTGGACTCACACATGTCCCGCGTGGAGTCCAAGTGGGACGCACTGCAAGAGATGACGGCGGTGCACAGGGACATTTTACAATGCCTCCGCCAGATGAACAACAACCAGTCTACACCTCCCTGTGTGCCAACAACATCTGGTGCTGAACAAACTGCAACTGCCACAGGGAGGGAGGATGACTCTGGCGGAGAGTCCCCTGCACCGCAGCAGCCTGTACTTGAGGGCCCCCCCCCAAAGAAGAGGGGTCATCCGAGGAGGGGCAAGTGAGAGGCCGATGGCCAAGTGCAACTCCCAGGAAGCCTGAACCTGTTCTGGATGTTCACCTTTGTGCACAAACTGTTCACCCTGTTGACGGCAACACAACTCCCACACATTACATGGGGAGTACAAGTTGGACCAATGTCTCAGACAACTGTGGCCCCGATACTGGGGATTTTGTCTACCAGGACTTTCAATTCACCTAGGAACTTCTGATTGCAAGATATATGTACAGCACTAACCATCCTATGCACTATTCACACAAATGTATCACAATAAACACACTAATACACCATACTTGCCTCTGTTGTGATTCCAACGTGGGTGCTGTCATGGGGATGATGAACTGCAAAATTACACTGTGCATGCGAACTGCAACAGCAAGTACAACACAGGCATGTGAGTAAAGGCAACGTGACACATATGAGGGAGAAACACCACCAGGGCTACACAACACATACACACCTAGGCCATCTGACTCATTGCCTACACTGATGTTGCCAGGGAAGACGGTGCAATGCACAGACACCACACCTATTCCCAGTTGTAGTCAAGTAGCCCAAAGGTGCAGTAAGCAAATGGCAGTCAAATGTGTGACCACAGACAACGCACATCACAAAGTGAAGCACAGGTTTATTACACAGTTGCAACATGTCGTAACCACTACAGATGCAAGGTAATCCCACCTGGCAGCGGGCACACACTCAACAACTGTAGAAGGAAGGAAGTCCATGGGTGTTGCGCACATCACCTGTAGGGACACAACAGCTACCACCCTGGAAGTACAATCACGTCGTCGGTGGACACAGTTGACCAAACGAATCTGAAAGTACACTGTGAAGGACAGAAATGACACACAGTCAAAAGCAATGGAGAACAGGACAGAACAGCAAAACTCATGCACAATACATGTTACAAGATACCCACCCAGAACCAAGTTAGCATGTCAACACTGTTGGGGAGTACAGACCACCTGTAAGCACACATCGCTACACACATCCAGTCAAGTAGCCCATGGACACACTCCAACAGCACCAGAGCACCACCTACACATATCATGCCAACTCACATCATTGACATGACACCTCAGGATACTCACATTCAGCTAAAGAAGTTGGTGATGAGCTGTGTGCGGACATCACCCTCATCATCATCATCATCACTGGCATCGTGGTCCAGGCCAGGATCCTCCACAGGTGGCGGATGTTGGTCATTGTCATCCTGGATGAGAGGCAACTCCTTCCGCACTGCCAGGTTGTGGAGCATGCAGCAGACGATGATAATCTTGCACACTTTCGCTGGGGCATATGGGAGGGGCCCTCCTGTCTTGTCCAGGCAGCGGAAGCGGCTCTTCAGGAGACCAAATGTCCGCTCAATCACTCTCCTGGTCCGACCATGTGCCTCATTGTAGCGCATCTGGGCTGGTGTCACAGGGTTCCTGAGGGGTGTCAGCAACCACGGCATGTTGGGGTATCCCGAGTCACCTACGGACAGACAAGTGCACATTAGCTGACTTGGAAAAGTGGGCGGAATACTACAGATCAGATCACACACAATGGCACAAAGTCAGTACACACCGACAAGCCAGGCACGCTGGTTCTGCATCTGTGCCATCATCCTTGGGATGCGACTACTCCTCATCACAAACGCATCGTGTGCTGAACCAGGGAAACGGGCACACACGTGTGTGATGGTCATATCTGCAAGACACACCACCAGTGCATTGACCGAGTGGTAGTGCTTGCGGTTACGGTAGGCCTGCTCCTGGGCCTGTGGTGGTACCAAAGCCACATGTGTCCCATCAATGGAGCCAATGACATGCGGCATCCTCCCCAGGGCATAGAAGTCACTCTTCACGTCAGTGAGTCGTTGCAGTCTAGGGAAATAGATGTACCGGTTCAGGAATAGCAACATTGCCTCCAAAACATCGCGGAGCACACGGCTCAACATGGTCTGTGACATCCCACCAGCAGTCGCCACAGTATGTTGGAAGGTACCGGTGGCAAAGAAGTGTAGGGCTGCCATCACCTTCACCTTGGGGGTCAGCGCTGTAGGATACGGCCGGCCAGGCTGCAAATGTGGGGCCAACTGCACTGCCAAATCCTCAATCAGCTGCCTGGTGAAGCGGTACCGTCGGATGCTGTCCCGTTCCACCATCGTTGCCAGGTCTGGGAGTGGTCGATGGAAAGCAGGAGCCCTGCAGTGCAGAGGAGAAGAAAGCAAGATTGTCAGTCACCCCACATATGCGGCATTGAACACACTCAATATCACAACATACATCATTATGAGGCACAACTACATGAAGTGTGCAGTTCCGTAAGGACATGTATGGTACATACATGGCCAACATCTGTCATCACGGTTCAACAAGTGGCATCAATAAGTCCCAGGTTGGCCCATTGGATATCATGAGGCCGTGTCACAGTTCCCATCTCCTGCTGCCGTGTCACAATCACCCCCACAGTGACATGTGAGGACAGATGTGCCCCAGGCATCACAGCTCAACGACAGGTACATTCCCAGGGACCCTGTATTGCCACATGGACACTGGCATTACATGGAGTATCAGGTATACACCACAGCAAAACAACCATGACCCCCACAGGTAGTGGTCCCACTTGCCACTGCAGGACAGACATGGACGTCTGTGACACACACACGCACAACATCAAAGTCCATGCACACACAACGTGGATGTGGAGACTGTCTCCCATTGTGCACATGAAATCAGAGACATTGTAAACACTACATGCACACAGACTGTGGAGGACCATCACTATTGTGCCACTGGGACACCCTGGCTCAAACATACCGTCCCACATGGGACTCACGGGGTATGTGACATGACATACACATACACCACCGTGAAATGTGACCATGGCACATGCACAGATATGAACAGTTGCACATCACAGTGGTCATGTACACGTAACACCCAGGATCCTGTCCCCATGAACACGTGCACAGCCTGGGGGTGGCTGCCCCCAGGTGACACCCACAGGACAACATGTACACCAACATACACACAATAGGAAATGCAGCCTTACATGCCTTATGATACAGTTTGGACAGGCTGTCGTGTTGTAGGTGTGCCCCTCACTCCCTGGGAGCTATCTGTGGCTGGCATATGCTCATCTGAGACAGGCATGGTGACATATGCCAGTCACTTGTACAGGGATGCGTTGAACAGCAATGGACCGATCGGTGCCCCCGGCCGGCCCATTGCATTCAATGTGTGCAGGTACAGCGTTGTACCCCTGTACGCGTTGATCAGCAATGGACCGATCGGTGCCCCGGCCGGCCCATTGCATTCAATGTGTGCGAGTACGCGTTGTACCCCTGTACGCGTTGATCAGCAATGGACCGATCGGTGCCCCGGCCGGCCCATTGCATTCAATGTGTGCGGGTACGCGTTGTACCCCTGTACGCGTTGATCAGCAATGGACCGATCGGTGCCCCGGCCGGCCCATTGCATTCAATGTGTGCGGGTACGCGTTGTACCTCTGTACGCGTTGTACCGCAATGGACCGATCGGTGCCCCGGCCGGCCCATTGCATTCAATGTGCGGGTACGCGTTGTACCCCTGTACGCGTTGTACCGCAATGGACCGATCGGTGCCCCGGCCGGCCCATTGCATTCAATGTGTGCGGGTACAGCGTTGTACCCTGTGCAGCGTTGATCAGCAATGGACCGATCGGTGCCCCGGCCGGCCCATTGCATTCAATGTGTGCGAGTGCGCGTTGTACCCCTGTGCAGCGTTGATCAGCAATGGACCGATCGGTGCCCCGGCCGGCCCATTGCATTCAATGTGTGCAGGTACAGCGTTGTACCCCTGTACGCGTTGATCAGCAATGGACCGATCGGTGCCCCGGCCGGCCCATTGCATTCAATGTGTGCGGGTACGCGTTGTACCCCTGTACGCGTTGTACCGCAATGGACCGATCGGTGCCCCGGCCGGCCCATTGCATTCAATGTGTGCGGATGCGCGTTGTACCCCTGTACGCGTTGTACCGCAATGGACCGATCGGTGCCCCGGCCGGCCCATTGCATTCAATGTGTGCGGTACGCGTTGTACCCCTGTACGCGTTGATCAGCAATGGACCGATCGGTGCCCCGGCCGGCCCATTGCATTCAATGTGTGCGGGTACGCGTTGTACCCCTGTACGCGTTGATCAGCAATGGACCGATCGGTGCGCACCCATTGACAATGGACTAGCCTGGCAACGGACGCGTTTTCGAAATTCGAACGAGTCGGTTGCTGGAAATTCAGTTGGTCACCCACAACAATGTTGCAAAATCATGTATGTCATGAAGTTGAAGAATTGAAGGATGCTGTGGGCGTGTATTGGTGCTGCTATTCCATGGATTGGCCAGATTCAGAAGATGCAAACGACTTGGACCTATCACTTTGGACACATGGGACAGTATCTGCCTCTCCAGCACATATATATTGCTGGCTGTTCCCCTGAGAGCTCACTTGCCTGCACTACATGCTCCAGGACGACATCTGCCACTGCACTGCTGCTGTCTCTGCCCCCTCTGGACCCTGCAATGGCACGTACTGTGGAGAGAGCCCCAGCCTTCAGCCTTGAGGAGAACCAGGCCCTGCTGGACAGCCTACTTCCACAGTACAGCAAGCTGTATGGGACACTAGGGGAGCAGGTGAGTGTTCTGTGCACTGCCTTTCTGAATGTGCATTTTGTCTGACTAGCAAGGCTGAAAGTCTGCACGCTACTGGCTAGCAGGCTCACTGAGTAGTTGTCACCCCCCATAGTGTGTAGTGACATGCACTGGACAGGTATGGTGCAGTGACAGTGCATTTGAACAAGGTTTTACTTCCCATGCAATGATACCATGTAGTGACTCCTGGCAAACTGTCCATGGGCAGCGTTGCACTGCCTGTGTACATCATGTGCCCCTGTGATTGAGACATGTATATACAACTGTGTCATGCACGGATATGTTGCATGTGTAGTAATGGCCTTTTCACTTTGTCATCCTCACAGGTTAATGCCCATCGGAAGCAGGAGATCTGGAAGGACATTGTCCGGGCTGTCCGGTCCGTGGGGGTCTACAAGCGCCGGATCCGCAACTGCCAGAAGAGGTGGCAGGACCTTCGGGGCTGGACCCAGAGGATTGCACGGGTCCAGCTGAAGCTGTCGCCTCCTCGCAGGAGGGGCGGAACACGGACCCTGACCCCCCACATGCTCCAGATCCTGGCGGTGGTGTTTCCAGACCTGGATGGGCAACTGAAGGCCAGACAGCAGCAAGGAGGGGGTGAGTCAAAGACTGCACTGTGAACTCTGTATTACATGCTATGTGCCCTCCTCTGGCCTGGTTCAACTGCCACAGTACAGCAGTCATGTTGTCCAGGAGCCATGTCCCTCTATTGTGCACTGCCCACTCCTCATCTGATACCCAGGTGTGGCCCTTACATTCAGGGAATTGTGTCACTTGGGACTGTGTCCTTGCAGTTTGCTTCACTCAAGGTGGGGGACAGCATCTGTTTCCCTAACTCTGTTGTGGGCATCATGGGTGGGTCCATTGTTCACACAACGACTGTGTTCGGACATGTAATCTGCGTGTTGCTTTGATATGCGGTCCACTTGCTGAGCTGAGCCACCACATGTGCCTGGGGTATGTGGCACACGCCCATGCAGCGGGTGGGAACAATGTTTGGGCCCCAGGAGTGTGCAGATTACGTGTGTCACACATACATAGCCAGCTATCCACTGTCCAGGGCTCATCCCTCATTCATGTGGGGCAGGACAGTCATGCCTACTCCAGGCCATGCAATGCACTCTGTACTCCCACTCCCGTGTATCAGCTGACACATTGTGCGCAGTGATTTGACCCCTCAGGTGTCTGCCTCTGTGTCAGTGTGCTGTGGATTTGTTGCCAGGACTGCTTGGGTGTTTCTCGGTAGGGGCTCAGCATGCCACTGGAGATGTAACCATAGGAGACGATACTTGTGTGTCACATAGGTGTTTGATCAGCTGCCCGTGCAGACTGGGGTATGCGAATGTGAAGTTCAGGCAGCTGTTTCCCATTCACAGCAGATTGTGAGGGGCTCAGGTTCAGAGGGTAGTGTCACAGGTCTCCCATATGTCCAATCGGTATGACCTGGACAGATGAGGGTTAAGATGATGTGTTGTGTGGGGGATGTACATGTGCACTTGTGCAGCTCCAGGACTTGCATTCCCCATGACCTACTATTGTGACACAGTGCAGAGTGTTGTTGTCTGGCTGCCAAGTCATACATCACTGAGACAGTGATGTATGGCTTAGCAGTCATGCCTCCGCCATGGCATGTGTCTACTTATTGGTGATCCTGCAGGGGAGTGACATGTGCTACATGCACACCATTGTGGCGATGGCTATCAGGACATGGGTGCATCATGGTGTCTGTCGCTGGTATGCATCACATGCATTTCCTATTTGACTCTGGGCATCCCTTTCATCCGGAAACCTGTACTGACTCAGTGGCAAGAGTTGTGATGTGTGCATGTCCACATGCTACACCGTGTCCTCTGCACTGTCCAACTACTGTGTAGGTGGTGCATGTGTCCACACTGGGGTGTTGCTATCCAACAGACACCAGACAGATGGGTGCAAGGCCATGTGGGATGTGAGTGCCATGGTTGGCATCAGACTGACAATTGGCTTCTCCTGTTCAGTTAGGGCACTTTTAGCAATGTTCAACTAATGATGCCAGGGCTTGCTCTGTAATGTGCTGTGCTCACAGTGGTGTGTGCGTTTGGTGCAGGTGACTGATGTCTGTCTGTTTCCCCATTGTTTGCAGATACATCCACGGCCACGGAAGGGGACAGCTCCACGGACCAGGAGGAGCCGGAGAGCCAGACTGGGTCAGCAGCCGAGGATTGGTCGGAGGGACCCAGTGGCACGGAGGGCGAGGGGAGCCACACCGAGGAGTCCTCAGCACCATCCACCTCAACTGAGGACCAGAGCAACTCGGACGATGACTCCCTTATGGAGGCGGGTGTCAGCAGCCACCACACCCCAGCTAGTGTTGCTGTCCCCGCCACCACCAGCACCACCACCGCCCTCCCATCGGCTCCCATTCCCCAGGTCCGTGGAGGCTCCCATGTTCGGGAGCGTGTCTCCTTTGGGCCAGGCACCGCACCCCTGCCCCTGTGTCCCCTGCTGCCCTGAGTGAGGAGTCTGTGTACCTCCTTCGCCAGCTCCATGTAGGGCAGACAGCCATGCTGAGTGTCCTCCATGCGCACACCGCTCTGTTGACTCAGCTGGTGTCGTTCATGGAGGGCATCTCATCGGGCATGTCTGACCTACAGAGGGGCAATAGGTCCATGGACTCCTCCCTGACGGCAGCAGTGTCCCTCCTCAGACAGTCCCTCACCCCTCCTGCCTCTGCTCCATCCACACTCCCCAGCACCTTACCCGTCCCAAGCACACACACATTCCGGCACAGGCACACACCAGCACACACACGTCCAGCACACAGACACACACGCCACAAACAAAACGCACACGCACGCACAGTCAGGGGACTGAAACCAGACTCACAGGGGATGGGGCCCTGGAACACACACACGCATCCACGAGCACTGCGCAGTCCTCAGTTGCCTCTCCCTCCAAAGCACCCTCCCTTGCCTCACCTGCAACCCCAAAGACCCAGCGGCTCTTCCTCAGTGACCTCGGCCTCTTCCCCTCCGATCCAGCTGATACAGCATTCAGGGGGAAGAGGAAGCCCACCCACACGGAGCAGAGTGCCCCTCGCCCCCGGACACCCTCCCCCAGGCGCAGACAGACTGAGGCCCCCACCCGCAAGTCCCCCGGAGTCGTAAGAGCAAGACCCCGCCGCCGCCCTGCAGCTCAGGCACCAGGTCTCCTTCCTCCATCCCTCAGGCCCCCACTCCACAGGTGCCCCCACCACACCCTGCCCCAGGTTCCCCCACCCACAGATATACCATCCCCAAGAGGATCCGGCCTTCTCCCCCTGCCACTTGCTCTCTCGGCACCACACCCCCCGCTGCGCTTGTCTGTGCCACTGATGTGGTGAGGGTGTCCTCCCCCTCTGTCCAGCCCACCTTGCCTGTTCCCCATTCTCCTCCCCTGGTGGTAGGCACTGCAGTGGAGTCCACTACCACCCTGTCTGACTTGGGCACTGCAGTGGCGGACCTGTCTACTCCATCTGCAGGGTCCACTGCAGTCGTGCCGGCACCCACAACATCTGAGTCATGCCCCCAGTTGTGCCGGCACACACCATGTCAGACACCTCCACTGCAGTTGTCAGTGGCTCTCCAGCACCCACCACCCCTTCCCTGCTTCCTCCTGGTGAGCCCTGATCCTGTCCCTGCGGTGCCTGGCCTGCCCCCCCGGTTGCCCCTCCTAGTGGATTGTCCCTGGTTTTGTGCAGTGCAGGCATGCGTAGGGTGACATCTGCCACTGTCACCCTGTTTGGACTTTGACATTGGACTGGCCATTGGCCTTTGTGCTTTTTCTGGACTTTCAGTTTTCATTACACACATATGCTGAATAAAGCAACTTTCTGTTCTCTAGTGCTTATGCTTCTGATGTACATGTTGTTGATGATGCTAACCATGCCCTTGCTGCAGTGATGGTGATATTTGGTCTCATGATAATGAAGTGTTACTGTGCAGGAACCCATGTGGTCCAGGGGGAATGTGTCCTATCCTGTGGTGTATCCATGTCATCCATAGCAGCATCTGAGGGTGTCATGTGTTCAGTATTTGTCAATGGGATTTCCTACTTACATTAGCAATTTCACATCTGTGGCTTCCACCCCTGCACATCTGTTGTGCCTGCCATTGTTCAATTCGTCTACTTCCCTGACCGTGTGACCATCTCCACTGGACATGCAGGTTTGGGCATCAATGGGGAAGGACTCATCTGTGTTGTCAGTGCAACATTGCTATACAAGTGTGTTGGATCTGTGCTGATGATTTCGTTGGCACTTCCATGACCAGGCTGATGTGACGGGAGCCTTCATTTGGTGCTAATTGTTGATTGTGTGACCAAGTGCTCAGCTGACATGATGGGGCCCTACTGAGGCAACATATGGCACAGCTTTCCTCACACAGGAGTGGAGTCCCCTCATGGCAGTGTGTACTCCTGTGACATTGCCTGCGCCCAATGTGTGTGTTGTATGAGCATGTCTGTGTGTTCACTTCCGTTTAGCTGTGCATGCTGTGATCCCTAGTGTTGTGCCTGTTTGTGATGCTTGCTGAGTTGACCTATGTTCCCCCCAAGTCTTCTCCCTGGGTTCTCTGTGATGTGGGTGCATGGCACATTACTGGTCATCAGGGTGTCACCGATAGGTGTGTTTGCTGTCAGGGCTGAGTTTGTGTGCAGACGCAGATGGGTCACAGTCAGGTTTCCCCTTGGCACTTGTTGTTTGCCCCTGTCATGTGATTTCCAGTTTGTGTTATCTTTCAGTGATTGTGACACGTTGTGTGTGTGACTGCTGGCACTCCTCAGGGTCCGGGCTGCAATGTTGGTTGTTGTCTATGTGTGTTCTTTGTGGGTGACCTTGGCTTCTTCATTGGTGTGTGACTGTGGCTGGGATCCCATTGGTTGGTGTGGTATTGCCGTCATGTCCATGTACAGTGTAGTGTGCAGTGTGTCAGACATTCAGGAGTCTTGTTGAGTGGCCATGTGTGATGTGTTTCTGCACCTTGGTTCCCACCCACCACCCTGGAATAGTCATGGGTGCATGTGCAATGTCACCAGTGCATGTGTGCTTCACTGCTGCACATTGTTGGAGGTCGAGGGTTGTGGTGTTGAGTGTGTGCAGATGAGAGTTGTTTCCCGGCTAGGCCCCTGCCTCCATGTTGGCCTTGGCTTACTGGCCGTGCTGATTGATTTGTGCTTGTGTAGGTGTGATGGTAGTTTGTTGCTCAGGACACATGACTGTGGTTCACAGTGTGAACGACATTTAGCTTTGTCATCACAGTGGGATTGTAATGCAGCCCAGGGTCACCACATTGTGGGGGCCCTGGGAGTAGTGCTGTGGTGTGTCTGTGTCTTGCTGTGTCAGTTGCTGTTCCTACGTGCCTGTGTGACATGTGTGATTTGTGCTCCCTCTCATCTGACAATGCCTGCTTGCCCACATAGGGGATTTGGATCCATGAGTTACCTTTGTGTGGCACTGTATGCACATCTGTATGATTGGTATTCAGGTCTCCTCATGTGTTGTGTGGTTGCCTGGGGACACTGGCACCCCCCTCACCTGTTGTGTATGATGTGCAGTGTGGGTCTGCCTGTTTGTGTTTGTGCATCTGCACCACTGCATTGGCATATCTTGGGTGTGCCATTGGCTGTATGTAGTTTGGTGGGTTTCCCCTGCTGTCCCTGGGACTCCTAGGTCATCGGTCAGCACAATGATCATGGTTTGTGTGTCCCATTGCTGCCATGGTATGGTATCTGTTCACCTCACATCTACAGTCTCCACAGGGTATCTGCATTTGTGTGCCCATTGGTGCAAATATGTGGGTCTGCATTCTGATGGTCACTTCTGTCATTGTGTCATTGATGAATGTTGACAGTGTCAGCCCCCATGGGTGTTGTTTGTCTGCACATGGCCAAAGGTATGTCTTATTTGCACTGCAGTATTTGCCTCCCCCAATCTATGTTGCAATGGGACACATGCACTACTTTGCCACTGATGTGTTTTATGTTCTGTGACCAGGAATCATCCATGCAGTTTGGCAGTTACAGCTCTTTCTTTGTCAACACTTACATTTTGGTCACTGTGATGATAGGGGTTTGGACCCCATTGCCACAATGTTCAAAATGTGCTTCAGCTATGGACCCCACACTTACATTTTGGTCACTGTGATGATGGGGGTTTGGACCCCATTGCCACACTGTTCAAAGTGTGCTTCAGCTATGGACCCCACACTTACATTTTGGTCACTGTGATGATGGGGGTTTGGACCCCATTGCCACACTGTTCAAAATGTGCTTCAGCTATGGACCCCACACTTACATTTTGGTCACTGTGATGATGGGGGTTTGGACCCCATTGCCACACTGTTCAAAGTGTGCTTCAGCTATGGACCCCACACTTACATTTTGGTCACTGTGATGATGGGGGTTTGGACCCCATTGCCACAATGTTCAAAATGTGCTTCAGCTATGGACCCCACACTTACATTTTGGTCACTGTGATGATGGGGTTTGGACCCCATTGCCACACTGTTCAAAATGTGCTTCAGCTATGGACCCCACACTTACATTTTGGTCACTGTGATGATGGGGGTTTGGACCCCATTGCCACAATGTTCAAAATGTGCTTCAGCTATGGACCCCACACTTACCTTTTGGTCACTGTGATGATGGGGGTTTGGACCCCATTGCCACACTGTTCAAAGTGTGCTTCAGCTATGGACCCCACACTTACATTTTGGTCACTGTGATGATGGGGGTTTGGACCCCATTGCCACAATGTTCAAAATGTGCTTCAGCTATGGACCCCACACTTACATTTTGGTCACTGTGATGATGGGGGTTTGAACCCCATTGCCACACTGTTCAAAATGTGCTTCAGCTATGGACCCCACACTTACATTTTGGTCACTGTGATGATGGGGGTTTGGACCCCATTGCCACAATGTTCAAAATGTGCTTCAGCTATGGACCCCACACTTACCTTTTGGTCACTGTGATGATGGGGGTTTGGACCCCATTGCCACACTGTTCAAAATGTGCTTCAGCTATGGACCCCACACTTACATTTTGGTCACTGTGATGATGGGGGTTTGGACTCCATTGCCACACTGTTCAAAATGTGCTTCAGCTATGGACCCCACACTTACATTTTGGTCACTGTGATGATGGGGGTTTGGACACCATTGCCACAATGGTCATGGCCTGCTTGCATTGTGGGGGCCACACACATATATGTGTGGCACATGTGATAGGGGGTCACATTGTATGTTCAAAGTCATGTTCAGTGTTGTAGGCATTTGACACAGTCTACACACGCTTGTCATGGTGTTGGGGGGATGTCTTTTTCTTGCATTCCCTAGGTTGTGGTGTGCTGGTTGTGTCATGCATTGTCCATCCTATGAGTGGGGGTGGTGTTGGTGGTAGGCATCCAGCCCCCCATGGGTAGAGGTGGTAGTAGTGACAGGCATCCAGCCCCCTGGGTAAGGGTGGTAGTAGTGGTAGGCATCTGGCACCCCTGGGTAAGGGTGGTAGTAGTGGTAGGCATCCAGCCCCCCTGGGTAAGGGTGGTAGTGGTGGTAGGCATCTGGCACCCCCTGGCTAAGGGTGGTAGTAGTGGTAGGCATCCAGCCCCCCTGGCTTAGGGTGGTAGTAGTGGTAGGCATCTGGCACCCCCATGGCTAAGGGTGGTAGTAGTGGTAGGCATCCAGCCCCCTGGGTAAGGGTGGTAGTAGTGGTAGGCATCTGGCACCCCTGGGTAAGGGTGGTAGTAGTGGTAGGCATCCAGCCCCCTGGGTAAGGGTGGTAGTGGTGGTAGGCATCCAGCCCCCTGGCTTAGGGTGGTAGTAGTGGTAGGCATCTGGCACCCCCATGGCTAAGGGTGGTAGTAGTGGTAGGCATCCAGCCCCCCTGGGTAAGGGTGGTAGTAGTGGTAGGCATCTGGCACCCCCTGGCTTAGGGTGGTAGTAGTGGTAGGCATCTGGCACCCCCATGGCTAAGGGTGGTAGTAGTGGTAGGCATCCAGCCCCCTGGGTAAGGGTGGTGGTAGTGGTAGGCATCTGGCACCCCCTGGCTTAGGGTGGTAGTAGTGGTAGGCATCTGGCACCCCCATGGCTAAGGGTGGTAGTAGTGGTAGGCATCCAGCCCCCCCTGGGTAAGGGTGGTAGTAGTGGTAGGCATCTGGCACCCCCTGGGTAAGGGTGGTAGTAGTGGTAGGCATCCAGCCCCCTGGGTAAGGGTGGTAGTGGTGGTAGGCATCTGGCACCCCCTGGCTAAGGGTGGTAGTAGTGGTAGGCATCCAGCCCCCTGGCTTAGGGTGGTAGTAGTGGTAGGCATCTGGCACCCCCTGGGTAAGGGTGGTAGTAGTGGTAGGCATCCAGCCCCCCCTGGGTAAGGGTGGTAGTGGTGGTAGGCATCTGGCACCCCCCTGGCTTAGGGTGGTAGTAGTGGTAGGCAACTGGCACCCCCATGGCTAAGGGTGGTAGTAGTGGTAGGCATCCAGCCCCCCTGGGTAAGGGTGGTAGTAGTGGTAGGCATCCAGCCCCCCCTGGGTAAGGGTGGTAGTGGTGGTAGGCATCTGGCACCCCCCTGGCTAAGGGTGGTAGTAGTGTACACTTACGTACCTGTCGATAATTTTTTTCGATATGTTGTCTTCGATATTCTTTCCCACCAATATTGTGGGTTCGATATTGAGGGTGCACACCAATCAAGCCCTGGTATTAGGGAATTTAAATGGTGTTTAGTCTTTTAGAGCATGGAGGGGTCTGTCTGGTCTTTTAGTGAGAAATACAAAAGAATGATCAAGGGCGCATCTAAGTGCATCTTATCTTTGCTCACTGGGCCACTTCAGACAGGGAAGAACCTTTTGCAAATCAGGCTTAGTCCTGCACCAATATGAACAGCCCAGCCCAAACTGCCAGGACATGTCCCCTCTAAATGGGAAAAAGCAATTCAAGACTGGTTTCAGCCATGTGGGATCTCACCAGCGGCGAGGATCCAATACTATGGCACAGCAGGCACAGGAACCACCTCTGGTCATACCCACTGCACTTATGACTGACAAATCTAGAAACGCCAGGTGGCATCCCCCAACAGCTGGACATGATCATTCAAATGCAACTTAAAAATAAAACCCACAAACTGTGAAGGCTCTCACTGAGTTAGTGCAGGCACAAACTACATAGTCCCTCAAGGAGGACTTCAGTTCACCCGAGTAGCTTTGTGCAGGGCACTCCCAAGCCAACAATGACAGCGAGACCTTTGCTGCACTGTAAGTGCCTATGCTGGAATACCTCCAGCCTGGAGTCCAGGGAACCCCTCTGGATGGATGCAGTCACTGTACCTGAAGGTACAATGAGGATGCCTCTGATTTCCTGTGCCCTCTCCCAAAGGGGGCACAAATAAAGGGCACCATTGAGGTGGCAAACTACATGTGCACCATGTTCTACATTTAGTGTGCCCCTCCAGAGCCTGTTTGCTAACGCCCATTGTCCAACGGAGCATTCAGTGTATTCCAGCCTCCCGGCGGCAGTAACATTCCCTAAAACACAGATTGCCATTTCCCGCAAATTACAATACAGACATCTGCTCTAGTGCCCTAAAACACCAGACTTCCGCTCCCGTGCCTCAGAAAAACAAGCATTGGCAAAGCCAATAGCACTCATCTGTGCTCAGACCTTCAGCAAAGTCTTTTAGCCATGATGCAGAGTAGCGTGGCTTCTGTGCAGCATGGCTAAGAGTTAGAATAAATGCACTATGACACAGTCACTGCTGGCTGCATCATGGCGCTCTTTTTTCTTATAATGGGTGGGCAACATGGACAACGGGAGGGAGATTATAAGGCAGCAGGCCACATGGACGAGAGGGAGGGAGCAAGTAACAGGAGAATAAAAAAAGCCCAGTGACGTAGCCAGTGCTGGTCGTGCCATAGCACTTTTTTCCTTATGACAAGTGGGGGGGGGGGGGCAACATGGACAACGAGAGGTTTGGAGGTGGAAGGGAAGAAGCAACTCAGACAACGGGAGTGTGGGAGAGAAGAAGCAACACAGACAACAGGAGGGTGGGAGGGAAGAGTCAACATAGATGATGACAGGGTGGGAGTTGGAAGGGAAGAAGCAACACGACATTGGGAGAGGGGGAGGTGGGAGAGTAGAAGCCAAACAGACAAGAGGGTGGGAGGGAAGAAGAAAAATGGAATAAGCAACACAGACAACCAGGAAGAACAAAAAAAGAAGCAACACGCACATTGAGGAAGAAGAAAGAAAAAGAATCAACACGACAACGAGGAAGAAAAAAGAAAAATAGTACCTGAGTCACCGTACAAGCAGTGGAACTAAACTAATCAAAATGACGCAATCAGTATGTGGTCCTTGCTCCACACGAAAAAAGAGGACGTGAAAGTGGCACACCCTGGGCAATTAGACGGTAGCAAATAAGAGCGACAATGAAGCCAACCCCTTGTGGTAAACTATATCCCTCACAAGCTCCAGTACATGTCTTAGGCGAGATCTAACCAGGGCCAGATAACAGATGTAGCACCTGGAGTGTGCTAGTGCGCACCCACAATTCTGTGCGCCCGACTCAGACCTACTAGAACGCAGCACTACCAAGAAAAGTTATGTCCCTAGCACATTTGCTAACTCTCGGAGTTTCAGACAACGCTAAAGACACTGCAGAATAAAATCGAAGAGTGTCTCTGTGCAGTTGGCCATCCAATGCCTCATGCCCCCATGATGGTGAGCCTAGTCGATTGCACTTTTGGCCTTCAAGGTCCATATTTGCGGCCTGGTGCAATAGCTTATATATTTTCGAAAAGCGTAGTCACTCCTCCTGCACAGTCAATGTCTCCACAATAACATCTGCCGCCTCCCTCTTGAAGGGAGTCACGGACCACCAGAAGGGGTTGTAATGTAGTCTGTAACCAACATTTCCTTAATACACAGATGGCTCTGGTGACATCTTAGTTTGTTCTGACAAGCACCACCTACCAAGTGCAAAATAAAGTGTATGCATCAACTAACCAATGAAAGTTTTGCGAAGGCCAGTGTTCGGTATGTCAGTCATTGCAAAGTCACCTTCTGTACATTAAACTGTCTAGGACTTGAAAAAATGGGCAGAACCCCCATTGCCCCTCCCTTGCTGCAAAAACTGCTTAACGCGAGCCAGTTCCTTTAAAAGTCTCTAACGTACATTATAGCTGTTACAGCTCGTGCCACTCCTAGTTCACTTCCTCGTGAAAGAGGAACATAGGCACACACTCCTGCCACAGCATTCTGGTCTTTCACGCGCCGGCCCGCCGCGTCGGTCCGAGATGTTTCCCGCTTTCGTCATTCCTCTGCTCCTCATGAAACGTAAGCAGCGACCAGCGAGCCCGCGCGGAGCCCGCGTCTATGACGTTGCACAGCCCCTCTGCTCATAAAAACGATACGCGTTTTATCTTTCAGTTCTTTCAGTTCAGACAACGCGGGAGCAGACATCCGATGGTAAGTCACTCCAACATTTCTGTGCGTGTCTTAGTTGCCACATGGAGGATTGAGTCGCAGTAAAATCCTCCATCTTAATTCTCATAAAACGAGTCCTATAATGGAGGAAATTTACCTGTGAATTTACCTCTATATAAAGCTATTCGCTAAAAAAAAATGGAGGATTTCAGAACCCACCAAATTTAAAAAACTGCTCTTTGTATTTATGATAAATGTTTATCTTAAAGGTATGTGTTCGTGTTGTGTTTGTGTATGTAAAAGAATAGGTAAAGAAATATTATACGGGTTTGTAGCAGCAGAAACAGCACTAAAACTCCACTCAGCTTCATGCTTCTTTCTGTAAGTCATTTAAACCTTCTTCTGAGCAGCTTCAGTAAAACCGATTCCTAAACGAGTGGACACAGGCCTGAGGAGCAGTGACGTGAAGAGGAGGAGGAAGTTAGAAAGCTGATGATGATATCAAGTTATAGACATGATACCCCTAGATCTGCCCCGGCGCTAAAAAAAAGTATTAGTACAAGCACAGATAAAAATACTAAAAGACTGTGGTGTGGAAAAAATGAATGCTTATGTTTCTAGTAGCCCAAATGATTGCTGTCGGCCTACAGAGAAAAGTGTGGAGTATTTCAGCACCTGGGGACTAAAAAAGAGAAAGGCCGGCGACCCGAGCGTGCATGCCTTGTGACTCCTGGGAATGCGGAATAGAATCTAAGAAGAATGCAGGCTTCAACTACATTGAGGAGGAAACTAACGCATTTAGAAGATGTTTTCATTTGAAACACTGACAGAAGCAAAGGGTCTTAAACATGCATTGTTTCGTGGTCTTTGACACTGCAGCTGCAGAGGAGATTGAAGAAGAGCAGGGGATGCCAAGAAGAAGGCTGGCATCCACATTCTGTATCAAGAATGCATGCACAAACCCGTGCCTACAGCTCCTTCATAGCTTCAGGGCACTAGCGGCCATATGTATGAACACATTTTCCCATAGACACAGACTGCGTATATCTCTTTGATACATCTGGCCCTATGTCTCCTTCTTGCTGTGGGGAATCCTGCTGTCACCCTCGAGTTGACAAACAAGTTTGCTTAGGGTTGTTATTTCATGGTATATATTTTACAGTATTACATGAGCACTGCCTGGATACTAACAGTTTACATTTGATGAGGGTGCTGACGCAGAATTCAATATATACAGCAGCTTCACTGTCCTCAGCTTCAGAGGTATAAATAACTGCCCTACTCTTTGCCCTCTGATGTGCCAAAGTTGACTTTGCCAGAAATGGTGACAGAAAAGACAACCAGTCTAGCTAGAGTGCAAGCATATCTGGCAGAGTTATCTCTATAAACGTCCACCTCGAAAATGGAGATGGCCCTTCTTTAAAAGGTAGGTTAGAGAGGCTGCTCTGTCTGTGCTGGCAGTGTGTTCATACTTTGAGAGACATTGCGAGGGTCCACATGTGCAGGTGGTTTTTCCGCCATCATTAACAAACATTGGAGGATTGTTTACTTTTATTGTCCACTGTTGGAAGCCGGAGTCCCAGTCCCGCACCACTGTCACCAAATGCGAGACCCGGGACTCCTCACTCAACGTTAGGCCAAGTAAGGACACCGTTTGAGATAGCCCTGCTCACCCTCTTAGTAGCTTGGCACGAGCAGCCAGGCCTACCTCCAAGGCATGAGTGTACAGTATGTGCAACCCAACTCACAGCAACCCACTGGTGACACCACAAATGGACTCCGCACGAGTTTGATAAAACGAGTATAAACCTTATATAAAAAGATATACGATCAGACCACACGATACAAAAGCCAACATATAATAAAGGGTAATATTCGTTCCAGCTGGTTGGTAGGTTCAAATCCCAACCACCGCTTTCAAAATGCTATGCTGGTCGCAAGGCTAGAATCACACACGTTGCAATGGACAAACAATAGTGCGCTGCGTAACGATACAATCCTGTGCTGGGCAAAGGAGAAATAATACAATGCGTAACGATACACCCCGGTACCTTGCAATGGGAGAAAAAATGCAATGCGTACCGCTACAATCATGTACTGCGCAATGAAGGAATAATGCAATGCGTCACACCCCAATCACGTACTTTGCAATGAAGAAATAATGCAATGCGCACCGCTACAATCATGTACTTTGAAATTAAGGAATAATGCAATGCGTAGCTACAATCATGTACTTTGCAATGAAGAAATAATGCAATGCGGGCCGCTACAATCCTGTACTTTGCAATGGAGAAATAATTCAATGCGTAGCGCTACAATCGTGTACTTCGTTATGCAGAAATAATGTCAGGCATCATAAGACAGTCCGGCAGTTCGTTAGCAGCAATATTGGCAATGTGTATTACGACAGTCAGCCTCTTCGATAACAGTTGCCCCCCACACGTATCAACGATGACATAAAGTACAGCTTCCCACTCTGGCCCCAGTACTGCCACTCCTTTGGTCAGTACGGGCCCCAATCTGAGCCGAAGCAAAGGCTCACGTTGCCAGAAGGACTGAGAGGCCGAGAGAGTGTCCCTCCGAGCCCGCACCCCGCCCAGGCAGTGATCCACGTTACCTGGGGGCGCGACCCCACTCTCCTCTCCTCCTTCAGCAAACTGGGCCTTCCGTGCAGAACTTTCTCAATGGGCCTCAGTGGCTCGGCCTGGCAGCTCAGCTCCTCCGGGGCGGCCGGTCCGGGCCGCAACTGTTAGGAAGGTCTCAGGCGGCTGCAGGGCACACATACCCCACGCCTCTGAGATTACGTTACTCCGGGTGCACGTTCACCACAGCACCCTCCGGGTCTCCTCTGGCACGAAGCCACACACACAACGCTGATGGGACTTCACGTCGACTCCGAGTGCACGTTCACCAGGCACTCCTTCCTGCGGTCTCAGTTGGCACCAAGACACGCACACCGCGCTGCAGAGACTCACTTTCTTCCGGTGCACACGATGATCAGCCGATCACCTCCACAGTCCCAGGTTGCACCAAAGCACTCACACTGCTTCACTGAGACTTACTCCAACTCCGGTGCCCCGATATCCAGGCGCTCTTCACCAACGCCTTCGGCCGCACCCCGACACGCTCACCGTGTCCGAGCCTCACTTCTCCTCCGGTGCACTCGATGACCAGGCGCTCTTCACCAGCGCCTCCGGTGCACCCCGACACGCACCCTGCGTGTCCGAGACTCACTCCACTTCCGATGCACACGTTGACCAGGCGCTCCTCACCAACGCCTCCTGTGCACCACGACACGCACCCTGCACGTCCGAGACTCCCTTCACCTCCGATGCACCCGCTGACCAGGCGCTCTTCACCAGCGCCTGCGGTGCACCATGACATGCACCCTGCGTGCCGAGTCTCACGTCACCTCCGATGCACACGCTGACCAGGCGCTCTTCACCAATGCCTGCGGTGCACCACGACACGCACCCAGCGCGTCCGAGTCTCACTTCTCCTCTGTGTGTCCAAGATCACAGGGCACACCTTCCGAGGGTCTCAAGCTGCCACAACACGCGCCCACCGTGTCGCTTGAAACTCCTCCGGAAACTTTTATGTTCCTTTGTTTCCAAACAGGGAGCCAGCTCACCTCGGGCCCTTGGGATAACAAGACACAGCACAAAGCACAGTCTTCTTCAAGCAGGGGGATCCAGCGCACAAAGCACAGTCCCAACAGCCTCTTCCTTGATTAAAACAGCAAACTGCAGACCAGCCCCAGATCACGAAGCAAGGGTCGGTCCTTCCCAGCAGTCTCTTCAGTTGTTCCTTCCTTAACAGAGGTTCCTCTTGACCACGAAATGGGTCCAAGCCTTTTCAGTCTCAATCCATTTCTATTCCAACGTTCAGGGGTCTCAGCTCTCATAGTTATACCCCTAAATGTCTTTGAAGTTCGTTGTGCTCAGGGGTCCCTGACCCCTGCCTAAATCAGTTCTGGGTGTCTCCCTCCCAGTGTCACCTTTCTCCCTTTGATACTGGGGGTCTGGATCCTTAATCACTCAGCCGGAGATGGGTCAATTGTTTTATAGCCGCAACCCAGGCCTCTTCACCTCCTGGGGCTTCTCCTCCGCCTACTCTCCAGATGCAGGTCAGCCTGGTGCCATCTCAACCCCTCCCTGGGTCAAGACCTCCCCCAGCTCCTCTCCCCTCTCAGATCCAGACAGTCAATCCACATTCAGCAGAGACACACAGAAATGCTTAAAGCACAAAACTCAGCCACTTTCTAAAAGAGTGGTTTCTGAACACACAGTGACAAATCACTTTCATAGAAAGATGTGTTATGACACTGTGAGTTCATACATACTAAATTTCACCTCTCCATTTTAAACTTATGGGAAACTAGGCTAACAAACACAATACCCAGCCTCCCCCATTGTGTCCTATGGGCAGGATGGCCTTTCACCAGTGAAAAACGAAATGGAGTGTTTTTCACTGTCAGGACATAACACACACCTCAGTATATGTCATGCCTTTTACTTACACTGCACCCTGCCCAGGGGTTACCCGGGACCTACCACAGGGGTGCCCACTGTGTACGCAAAAGGGAAAGTAAGGCCTGACAAGTGGTTGCACTTGTCAGGACAACATGCTAACTTAGCAAACTGCGCGCAGGCCCTACACTGCAGGCCTGAGTTCCCTTCTCCGCGCACCTTTGCATTACTAGCCCTGGCACACACAGTGCACATCACTAGGGACTTTACTAGTAAGTCAAACATACCAATCATGGCCAACCAATTACCATTACGCTTTACACAGGGAACACTTGTACTTTGACACTGATCAGCAGTGGCAAAGTACCCAAAGCATCTAAATTGGCAACTCTATGTCAGGAAAACGGTCTAGGGGGAAAGCAAAAAGTTTAGGGAACTTTAGCCAAAAAGGCCAAGTCCTACACAACCCCTTCCCAGCCAAAAGCCAGGGTAGACCAATCATTACCTTGATGGACTTCCCGGCTTCAGGCGATAGAACCAGGACGCAGGCCCTCTACCATAGGGACACTCTCCTGTTCCACGCCTTCCTGACCCCAGGGGGTCTTCTTGATCACTACTCCCTGAGCCAACAATGCTGTTCCATGGATCCCCCCCCGGCCAGGGGGACTGCTCCAGGGGTGCTGTTCCCATGCCAACCCCACCCTGCAGTGGTACCCTGGGAAGGCACCTCGGTCAGGATACTACCTCCAGTCATCCTGCCCTCCAGGTTAAAAGTGGGTTTACCCTGGTCACTTCTAGGGGACCCAGCCGCACTGGCTGGACACTGTCCCACGGGTGTTCCCACTGGGGAACACAACCCTCTTTTATCCCTCCATTTTTTTTTCTGGGCCTGCCACTTAGGAATGGCACCCACAAACTTCAGGACGGCAGGAGCTCTGGCTACAGACTCCCCACGCCCTCCTGACGCTAGGTGTCCTTCCTCACACCTCTGGCAAGTAGGCACTAGGCCTCCACCCTGGGGCTCTCCTACGGCCCCCCCCCCCAGTTTCCTGGGTGGTGCTGCTGAACCCTGGGGGTGCTGCTTACTCTTCCTCCCCCTCTTTTGAGACAAGGGGCTAGCCAGCAACCCCTCCTCACTACTCTGGGATCTCCTTGCGCCACTTGGCCCTTCTTCCCTCTCTGGGGCCTTTTCAGGCCCCTGGACCCATGACCGGGGGTCCGGTTCTCGTGCAGGCTCCCGGGAATCAAGGAGTCCACACCTTAACCCGGGGTGGTGCAATCCTGGAAAATAATTTCTGAGCCTAGGCTCCCCTGGCGCCAAATTGGACAACCCCTCCAAATCATTTACCATGCTAACCACTACCCAATCTTCCAGTGCACACTTGTACTCATCCACACTTGGCACTGGCTGTGCGCTGCCACCATTCGAACTGGACTCTGCTTGTTTACCCTTAATGTCCAGTTCCCTCATGCCTAACTCATGAGCAAAGAGAATCCGTTTCTCTTCCAACGCGAGAGCGTTCCTGCTCTCCTCTGCTTGAGTTTTAAGTTTTAACACCTCCAATTCATGCAGTCTGACCCTTTGGTTTTCCTCCAACTCCTCTGGTGAAAAATTTCTCCCTGAATGGCTACTACCAGCCCCTGCGGCTGGTCCCTCCACTGGCAAATCCTGTGGACCAAATCCATTCCCTGGGTCATCCTCATCCACCTCAACATCACCCGTCTCCTGAGCCTCTTTGGCTTCCCACCAGGCCCTCAAGGCCACTTGCAGCTCCTCCTTCTTGGCGCTACCCTTCATGGGACATCCCAAAGCTCTGCATAATTTCCTCAACTGATCAACCTTGTAGGTAAACAATGCCTCAATGTTAAACTCTAATTCTGCAGCCGCAGCCTCACCGGCTATCTGGCTCCCCTCCTGAGACATGATGTGTGGTTTAAAGGTTACTCAACAATAGAACCAACAATTCAAAACAATATGTTGTTGCGTCGTGGTCTGCGATCAATTTGTGATGTACACCAATTACTGTGAGTGGTTTTGCACACACACGTTTCAATTACGTTAGGATCGTATCCCACTGCTCTGCTGCCAAATGTTGGAAGCCGGAGTCCCAGTCCTGCACCACTGTCACCAAATGCGAGATCCGGGACTCCTCACTCAACGTTAGGCCAAGTAAGGACACCGTTTGAGATAGCCCTGCTCACCCCCTTAGTAGCTTGGCACGAGCAGCCAGGCCTATCTCCAAGGCACGAGTGTACAGTATGTGCAACCACACTCACAGCAACCCACTGGTGACACCACAAATGGACTCCACACGAGTTTGATAAAGCGAGTATAAACTTTATATAAAAAGATATACGATCAGACCACACGATACAAAAGCCAACATATAATAAAGGGTAATATTCGTTCCGGCTGGTTGGTAGGTTCAAATCCCAACCACCGCTTTCAAAATGCTATGCTGGTCGCAATGCTACAATCACACACTTTGCAATGGACAAACAATAGTGCGCTGCGTAACGATACAATCCTGTGCTGGGCAAAGGAGAAATAATACAATGCGTATGGATACACCCCGGCACCTTGCAATGGGAGTGTTGGAAGCCGGAGTCCCCGTCACGCGTCACTGTCACAAATGCGCGACCCGGGACTCCTCACTCAACGTTAGGCCAAGTAAGGACACCGTTTGAAATAGCCCTGCTCACCCCCTTAGTAGCTTGGCACGAGCAGCCAGGCCTATCTCCAAGGCACGAGTGTACAGTGTGTGCAACCACGCCCACAGCAACCCCCTGGTGACACCACAAATGTACTCCACACGAGTTTGATAAAACAAGTATAAACTTTATATAGAAAGATATACGATCAGACCACACGTTACAAAAGCCAACATATAATAAAGGGTAATATTCGTTCCGGCTGGTTGGTAGGTTCAAATCCCAACCACCGCTTTCCAAACGCTATGCTGGTCATAATGCTAGAATCACACACGTTGCAATGGACAAACAATAGTGCTCTGCGTAACGATACAATCCTGTGCTGGGCACAGGAGGATTAATACAATGCGTAACGATACACTCCGGTACCTGCAATGGGAGAAAATATGCAATGCGTACCGCTACAATCATGTACTGCGAAATGAAGGAATAATGCAATGCGTCACACCCCAATCACGTACTTTGCAATGAAGAAGTAATGCAATGCGCACCGCTACAATCATGTACTTTGCAATTAAGGAATAATGCAATGCGTAGCTACAATCATGTACTTTGCAATGAAGAAATAATGCAATGCGGGCCGCTACAATCCTGTACTTTGCAATGGAGAAATAATGCAATGCGTAGCGCTATAATTGTGTACTTCGTTATGCAGAAATAATGTCAGGCGTCATAAGACAGTCCGGCAGTTCGTTAGCAGCAATATTGGCAATGTGTATTACGATAGTCAGCCTCTTCGATAACAGTTGCCCCCCACACGTATTCACGATGAAATACAGTACAGCGTCCCACTCGGGCCCCAGTACCACCACTCCTTGGTCAGTACGGGCCCCAATCTGAGCCGAAGCAAAGGCTCACGTCGTCAGAAGGACTGAGAGGCCGAGAGAGTGTCCCTCCGAGCCCGCACCCCGCCCAGGCAGTGATCCACGTTACCTGGGGGGCGTGACCCCACTCTCCTCTCCTCCTTCAATGAACTAGGCCTTTCGTGCAGAACTTCTCAATGGGCCTCAGCGGCTCGGCCTGGCAGCTCAGCTCCTCCGGGGCTGCCGGTCCGGGCCCCGACTGTTAGGAAGGTCTCAGGCGGCCGCAGGGCACACGTACCCCACGCCCCTGAGATTACGTTACTCCGGGTGCACGTTCACCACCGCACCCTCCGGGTCTCTTCTGGCACGAAGCCACACACACAACGCTGATGGGACTTCACGTCGACTCCGAGTGCACGTTCAATCAGCATTCCTTTCTGCGGTCTCAGTTTGCACCAAGACACGCACACCGCGCTGCAGAGACTCACTTTCTTCCGGTGCACACGATGATCAGCCGATCACCTCCACAGTCCCAGGTTGCACCAAAGCACGCACACTGCTTCACTGAGACTTACTCCAATTTCGGTGCCCCGATATCCAGGCGCTCCTCACCAACGCCTCCGGCCGCACCTCGACACGCTCACCGTGTCAGAGCCTCGCTTCTCCTCCGGTGCACTCGATCACCAGGCGCTCTTCACCAACGCCTCGGTGCACCCCCGACACGCACCCTGCGCGTCCGAGACTCACTCCACTTCTGATGCACGCGTTGACCAGGCGCTCCTCGCCAACGCCTCCAGTGCACCACGACACGCACCCAGCGCGTCCGAGACTCTCTTCACCTCCGATGCACCTGCTCACCAGGCCCTCTTCACCAGCGCCTGCTGTGCACCCCGACACGCACCCTGCGCGTCCGAGTCTCGCTTCACCTCCGGTGCACACTTCACCAGGCGCCCCTCACCAACGCCTCCTGTGCACCACGACACGCACCCTGCGTGTCCGAGACTCACTCCTCCGTCGATGCACACGTTCACCAGGCGCTCTTCACCAACGCCTCCTGTGCACCACGACACGTGCACCATGACACGCACCCAGCGCGTCCGAGTCTCGCTTCTCCTCCGTGTGTCCAAGATCACAGGGCACACCTTCTGAGGGTCTCAAGCTGCCACAACACGCGCCCACCGCGTTGCTTGAAACGTCTCCGGAAACCTTTATGTTCCTGTGTTTCCAAACAGGGAGCCAGCTCACCTTGTGCCCTTGGGGTTACAAGACACAGCACAAAGCACAGTCTTCTTCAAGCAGGGGGACCCAGCGCCTCCAAGCACAGTCCCAACAGCCTCTCCCTTAGTTAGATCAGCAAACTGCAGACCAGCCCCAGATCACGAAGCAAGGGTCGGTCCTTCCCAGCAGTCTCTTCAGTTGTTCCTTCCTTAGCAGAGGTTCCTCTTGACCACGAAATGGGTCCAAGCCTTTTCAGTCTCAATCCATTTCTATTCCAACGTTCAGGGGTCTCAGCTCTCATAGATATACCCCTAAATGTCTTTGAAGTTCGTTGTGCTCAGGGGTCCCTGACCCCTGCCTAAATCAGTTCTGGGTGTCTCACTCCCAGTGTCACCTTTCTCCCTTTGATACTGGGGGTCTGGATCCTTAATCACTCAGCAGGAGATGGGTCAATTGTTTTATAGCCGCAACCTAGGCCTCTTCACCTCCCGGGGCTTCTCCTCGCATACTCTCCAGCTGCAGGTCAGCCTGGTGCTATCTCACCCCATCCCCTCTCAGATCCAGACAGTCAATCCACATTCAACAGAGACACACAGAAAAGCTTAAAGCACAAAACTCAGCCACTTTCTAAAAGAGCGGCTTCTGAACACACAGTGACAAAACCACTTTCATAGAAAGATGGGTTATGACGCTGTGAGTTCATGCATACCAAACTTCACTTCTCCATTCTAAACTTATGGGAAACTAGGCTAACAAACACAATACCCAGCCTCCCCCATTCTGTCCTATGGGCAGAATGGCCTTTCACCAGTGAAAAACGAAATGGAGTGTTTTTCCCTGTCAGGACATAACACACACCTCAGTATATGTCCTGCCTTTTACTTACACGGCACCCTGCCCAGGGGTTACCTGGGACCTACCACAGGGGTGCCCACGGTGCATGTAAAGGGAAAGTAAGGCCTGACAAGTAGCTGTACTTGTCAGGACACATGCTAACTTAGCAAACTGCGCGCAGGCCCTACACAGTAGGCTTGAGTTCCCTTCTCCACGCACCCTTGCATTACTAGCCCTGGCACACACAGTGCACATCACTAAGGACTTTACTAGTAAGGCAAACATACCAATCATGGCCAACCAATTACCATTACACTTTACACAGGGAACTACTGTACTTTGACACTGATCAGCAGTGGCAAAGTACCCAAAGCATCTAAATTGGCACTCTATGTCAGGAAAACGGTCTAGGGGAAAGCAAAAAGTTTTAGGAACTTTAGCCAAAAAGGCCAAGTCCTACAGGGAGAAATAATGCAATGCGTACCGCTACAATCATGTACTGCGAAATGAAGGAATAATGCAATGCGTCACACCCCAATCACGTACTTTGCAATGAAGAAATAATGCAATGCGCACCGCTACAATCATGTACTTTGCAATTAAGGAATAATGCAATGCGTAGCTACAATCATGTACTTTGCAATGAAGAAATAATGCAATGCGGGCCGCTACAATCCTGTACTTTGCAATGGAGAAATAATGCAATGCGTAGCGCTACAATTGTGTACTTCGTTATGCAGAAATAATGTCAGGCGTCATAAGACAGTCCGGCAGTTCGTTAGCAGCAATATTGGCAATGTGTATTAC
This sequence comes from Calotriton arnoldi, assembly GCA_963921515.1. Lineage (NCBI taxonomy): Eukaryota > Metazoa > Chordata > Amphibia > Caudata > Salamandridae > Calotriton > Calotriton arnoldi. The sequence goes on along the minus strand of CAWUFW010007201.1, from coordinate 514,626 downwards.
GACAGTCAGCCTCTTCGATAACAGTTGCCCCACACACGTATCAACGATGACATAAAGTACAGCTTCTCACTCTGGCCCCAGTACTGCCACTCCTTTGGTCAGTACGGGCCCCAATCTGAGCCGAAGCAAAGGCTCACATTGCCAGAAGGACTGAGAGGCCGAGAGAGTGTCCCTCCGAGCCCGCACCCAGCCCAGGCAGTGATCCACATTACCTGGGGGCGCGACCCCACTGTCCTCTCCTCCTTCAGCGAACTGGGCCTTCCGTGCAGAACTTTCTCAATGGGCCTCAGTGGCTCGGCCTGGCAGCTCAGCTCCTCCGGGGCTGCCGGTCCGGGCCGCGACTGTTAGGAAGGTCTCAGGCGGCCGCAGGGCACACGTACCCCACGCCTCTGAGATTACGTTACTCCGGGTGCACGTTCACCACAGCACCCTCCGGGTCTCCTCTGGCACGAAGCCACACACACAACGCTGATGGGACTTCACGTCGACTCCGAGTGCACGTTTACCAGGCACTCCTTCCTGCGGTCTCAGTTGGCACCAAGACACGCACACCGCACTGCAGAGACTCACTTTCTTCCGGTGCACATGATGATCAGCCGATCACCTCCACAGTCCCAGGTTGTGCCAAAGCACGCACACTGCTTCACTGAGACTTACTCCAACTCCGGTGCTCTGATATCCAGGCGCTCTTCACCAACGCCTTCGGCCGCACCCCGACATGCTCACCGTGTCCGAGCCTCACTTCTCCTCCGGTGCCCTCGATGACCAGGCGCTCTTCACCAGCGCCTCCGGTGCACCCCGACACGCACCCTGCGCGACCGAGACTCACTCCACTTCCGATGCACACGTTGACCAGGTGCTCCTCACCAATGCCTCCTGTTCACCACGACACGCACCCTGCGCGTCCGAGACTCCCTTCACCTCTGATGCACCAGCTGACCAGGCGCTCTTCACCAGCGCCTGCGGTGCACCACGACACGCACCCTGCGCGTCCGAGTCTCACATCACCTCCGATGCACACGCTGACCAGGCGCTCTTCACCAACGCCTGCGGTGCACCACGACACGCACCCAGCGCGTCTGAGACTCACTTCACCTTCGGTGCACACGTTGACCAGGCGCTCTTCACCAACGCCTCCTGTGCACCACGACACGCACCCAGCGCGTCCGAGTCTCACTTCTCCTCCGTGTGTCCAAGATCACAGGGCACACCTTCCGAGGGTCTCAAGCTGCCACAACACGCGCCCACCGCGTCGCTTGAAACTTCTCCGGAAACTTTTATGTTCCTGTGTTTCCAAACAGGGAGCCAGCTCACCTCGGGCCCTTGGGGTAACAAGACACAGAACAAAGCACAGTCTTCTTCAAGCAGGGGGACCCAGCGCACAAAGCACAGTTCCAACAGCCTCTTCCTTGGTTAAAACAGCAAACTGCAGACCAGCCCCAGATCACGAAGCAAGGGTCGGTCCTTCCCAGCAGTCTCTTCAGTTGTTCCTTCCTTAGCAGAGGTTCCTCTTGACCACGAAATGGGTCCAAGCCTTTTCAGTCTCAATCCATTTCTATTCCAACGTTCAGGGGTCTCAGCTCTTATAGTTATACCCCTAAATGTCTTTGAAGTTCGTTGTGCTCAGGGGTCCCTGACCCCTGCCTAAATCAGTTCTGGGTGTCTCCCTCCCAGTGTCACCTTTCTCCCTTTGATACTGGGGGTCTGGATCCTTAATCACTCAGCCGGAGATGGGTCAATTGTTTTATAGCCGCAACCCAGGCCTCTTCACCTCCCGGGGCTTCTCCTCCGCCTACTTTCCAGATGCAGGTCAGCCTGGTGCCATCCCAACCCCTCCCTGGGTCAAGACCTCCCCCAGCTCCTCTCCCCTCTCAGATCCAGACAGTCAATCCACATTCAGCAGAGACACACAGAAATGCTAAAAGCACAAAACTCAGCCACTTTCTAAAAGAGTGGTTTCTGAACACACAGTGACAAAACCACTTTCATAGAAAGATGTGTTATGACACTGTGAGTTCATACATACTAAACTTCACCTCTCCATTTTAAACTTATGGGAAACTAGGCTAGCAAACACAATACCCAGCCTCCCCCATTCTGTCCTATGGGCAGGATGTCCTTTCACCAGTGAAAAACGAAATGGAGTGTTTTTCACTGTCAGGACATAACACACACCTCAGTATATGTCCTGCCTTTTACTTACACTGCACCCTGCCCAGGGGTTACCCGGGACCTACCACAGAGGTGCCCACTGTGTACGCAAAAGGGAAAGTAAGGCCTGGCAAGTGGTTGCACTTGTCAGGACATCATGCTAACTTAGCAAACTGCGCGCAGGCCCTACAAGGCAGGCCTGAGTTCCCTTCTCCGCGCACCTTTGCATTACTAGCCCTGGCACACACAGTGCACATCACTAGGGACTTTGCTAGTAAGGCAAACATACCAATTATGGCCAACCAATTACCATTACACTTTACACAGGGAACACTTGTACTTTGACACTGATCAGCAGTGGCAAAGTACCCAAAGCATCTAAATTGGCAACTCTATGTCAGGAAAACGGTCTAGGGGGAAAGCAAAAAGTTTAGGGAACTTTAGCCAAAAAGGCCAAGTCCTACATCCACCCTCAAAGTGGTTGCTTCCATGACAGATACACCCACTTTGCCACTGCCTTGGCAGCACCCTAAATTTGGCCATATTGTAATCATGACGACATTTCTGCCAACATGGCTGCTGGACAGTTTGCCCACAAGCCTGTAATACTTCTGTTCTCCTCAGGCTATTCATATCACTTTGTTTCTCTGTTGCTGTGCGCAAACAGTGGTAGGTAGAAAAGTGTCAGATGAGACACAGAACTAGTCTGCTGTCTGGGAGTTGGTTGGGTAGTCCACCCCCTCAATATGTTTGGCACCGGTGAAGGTTCCCACTGTCCGGTTATGACACTCAGCTCATGAGTCAACCGTGTGTACCATGTGGGAGTGTGGTGCAAAAGATCTGCTTCCTAAAGCAGTCAACCCAACTCAACCTTCTAGCGCATTGTCTAGCAAAACTTTCCTGTTCATTGAGCCAACCTGCCTGCTGACTTCCTGTCTCCGAAAGAGTTTCTGTAAAGGTTCTGTCTACTGCCTATCCAGCCCTACATAGACCTACATCCCGACATAAAAAGTAGACTTTACAAATAAAGCTTTTCAACTACAACGAAACTCAGGATTTAGATCCCAACTCTTTCACAAATTGAATCTAAGATGCTCTACTTCTTGCTGCCAAACAACCAAACCCTGGTACTCTCTTCCAGCCCATAATAAAAGTATTATTGTCAACCTTGCATTCTGCAAGTTCATCAGGACTTGGCTGGTACTTTATAGAATCTCGATAAGCCAGATCTGGATAAAACACCACTCTGTGCATCCCATTCACTATTAAAAGGCACTAACTTTCTCATTGTCTCAGGTCAAAAATTCAACATGGATTGACCTCTCACCTGCCTCTTGCAGGTCTTATGAGCATTGCCAGGCTTGATGTCAGATCCCATTCATTTTCTGATGCTCCTTCCTAGTACAATGGTCACAAGACTCATCTGTTGAGTGCACTCGAATAGCCGCTTGCCTAAGAGTTAACCACTCATGGAGCTCAGAACACTGAACTCCTGCAATTATCTTTCACCTTAGGATCCCACAACACATTCAAACCCTCAAAAACACAAATCAAGCCTCTATGAAGCCAGCCTTGAGCCTCTGCCTCCACTTATGCATTGGGTTTTACCTCAAGTATTCACCGAGCTCCACAGTCAAACTGGAGAGTGCAGGATGCATGGCTTCCAACACCATTTGGCACATGTCCTTTATTTAACAACCCCGGTAGTTCCAGCATTTTGCAGCGTAAGCAGCAAGTGATGCTCATAAGAATTTTTGCGACACAGCGTTGTATAAGGGGAACACTGGAAGACCACATTTCACCACTAAACGTCTACGACTAGATACAGTCTACTAAATAATATGGCACTTTCAGCTACTCGTAGCACTGGTACATATCCCTAGCCTACACATTCAGAAAATAAATCTCTAGCACACATACATGGCACTCACTCACACACACACACATAGAACCCACCACCTTTTTATACTTGAGCACTCTCCACCTCACCGATGTGCTTTTTGTTGGTTAGACCCTGCACAAGCTCTCCCCTCAGTACGTCTTCTTAATTAATTCCACTACCTTATGCCACATCAAGATTACTCCCCCAAGACCGTAGCACATCCTTGCTCTGTTCTTACATACTCAGGTCACTCAAACCAACACTCTTCCGTCCATACACAGCTGATACTAGTGAAATTCAAATACTGAAATCTGAGATTGGTGAGGCTAAAGAAGCCCATTGCTGGCATGGGTTGTGTTTGGGTTTATGCTCCAATAGCTGGTGTCAGAGAAGAGGGTTACCAACTACATTCTGCAAAACATTCTCAATATACATTTACACATCACAAAATGCCCGATAAGCATTTAGGTATTTTGGAAAAAACTAAATCAGATTCAGAATGGTCTGACTAACATAGATAGAGCAGGTGGGTGAGTGGTCAGTAACATTAGTGATACTATGAATATGCTCCAGGATCTATGAATAGAGTCTATTTTCTTTCCAAAGGGTGGGGTGAGTTAAAGCTTATTTTTAGGTCGAGCCTTGGCAGCGCATGCGCTGCTGTGAGGCATGCTGTATTAAATTAAGGCATACAAGCTCTGCCCATTTCCCACCCATGTTTTTAATTGGCTCTTGTTACTGTCCTTGCTAAATAGTTGCTTTTCATTTGTGAATAGGCTTGTTAGTCCCTCCTTGGTGCCGCCTTGTCTGCATTTGTAACCTCCCATAACGACTGGACCTTTTATTTGTCTTGTTACACGGTCTGCTTTTTAAGTCGGTGAGCACTATTTTGTTTAATGAATAATGGTGACAAAAGTGGCTGCTTCTTCTATTTGCAGTGCACCCACACCGCACTCACGGGACAATGGCGGCCGCTTCTTGTATGGAGCGTTATGCGCGCTTTCACCTTAAAAGTGGCTGCCCCCACCCTACCCCCAAAACAGCACTCGCGGGACAATGGCGGGCCCTTCTTCATTTCTAAACTTTTAAGCTGAGCGTGGCGCAGGCTTCAGGGACACCACACTCTGTTTCAGCTTTTTTTTGTTACTTTAATGCTGAGCGCGGCGCCCACTCCAGGGCCACGGCGCTCTGTTTTAGCTTTTTTTTTTTTACTTTAATGCGGAGCACGGCGCCCACTTCAGGGACACCGCACTCTGTGTCATGTTTTTTTTTTTCACTTTGAACTTTAATGCGGAGCGCGGCGCCCACTTCAGGGACAACGCACTCTCTGTAATGTAATAGGTCTTGCATTTGCCAAACGTTGACCTATTGCTATTGTAAATGACAATGCCTTTTATTATTCCAGGTTTTTGAAAACAAAAAATAAAAGGCATTGTCAATTACAATGCCAATAGCTCAAAATCTCGCAATTGCGAGACCTATTGCATTGCAAATGCTTGTTGGATTTCCGTTGGCTCTGATAAACCTACTTTAGTTGGTTTACATCAACAGCTTTTATGACAACAGGGGGTCAAATCACCTTTCCCCCGTCTGTCGTGGTAATATTTCTGTCTAGTATCCTCTGTCCTTAGCCCATCTGAGTGTCAAAACTCAAGAAGCCTTTGATCAGGTTTTAGCTGTATTTTTGTGCCGAGAGGTTTAGTGCCAGGTGGCTATTCATTTTGTAAACATTATTTAGGAAACCTCTGGGAATTGTCATTGATATTCAGCATTTGGGGATGTAGAGGTTCATTATACAGAGGGGGGCAGAGAGGTATGCTCTTTGTCATGACTCTGCATTCTGATCCATAGGCAAATGTGATTATGGCTGCGAAAAGTCTTAAGTTTCAGTGACGTGGTTATGCAAATTATCTTACAACTTCCTGTGCTATGTCTTCATTTTCTCTCTGAACTTTAACCCTGTACTGCCAGTTGTCAACATTCCTGCAAAGCAATGTCCACATGCACAGTTAATCCAAAAGAGAGTGACAGAGTGCACACCGATTTTTTCAAAAGTTTATCAATGTTGCATTTGTTCGCGTGCTGGCCCCGAATCGTGGTCTGCCCAAAGCCACGTACTTGTGAAAAACACTAGAAACAATGGGGCAACCTCTGTGCGTCCGGAAATGGGGGAGAGGTTGCCTCATTGTTTCTAGTGTTTTTCACATGCACAGTTACACATGCCGTACAATTCTTCATTCTTAAAGGGCTTTGCATTACTGCAATTGCACGTTTATTTATTTATTTATTTTCTGTACAGAGAAAATATCTTTCACTGAGAAGAACCCTTTTCCCAGCACCCTCCCTAGGTTTGAGGATTGTTCCCTGCTCACTCATACCTGGAAAAGCATCTGCTCCTGCCTTGACAGGAGTAAGAATCCCAGCAATACCATGTAGGAAATGAGTCAATTAAATGTCTGCGAATATCCACAAACTCATGGTTTTGAGAGTGTGCAGACACCTTTGACAGTATCACTTGCTTGGAGCTTTCAGCAGACTTACTCCCACCTAAATGTACAGCATGTTGGGCTTATATTTCATTTGAGAAAATAGATTTACGAAAACAAGACGATCAGGTTGAAGACTCCATTATATAAAAGGCTGAGTTGGCAACAGTTGTTTACAAAATGACCACTTATACTGCCTTCAGTTCTGAGATTTTCGATGATTTGGCGGTGAACCACTAAAATTGAAGGCTCTTTTAGACCTGTTATATTTTGAGAAAATCATTTCGTATAAGAATTTTGTGCATGAAATGCAACTACCAATGGCCAATTTTGTTGATTGTTAAAAACTATTATATTATATTGCGAACTGATTCTGGAAGGATGTTATAGATCTCAGGGCCATCTTTCAGTCTCACTAATTACTCATAAAACAACTTCCAAACAAGTGGAGGTTTTTTTCAAAACGATCTTCTGAATATATGTAGTCCCTATAAGGGCTGTTGCCACACTGAATTGTAGTCTATGAGAAATTTGTATGCATATTTTGCTTTGAGCCTGGCTGTTCAGAAATGTGGGGAGTGTCTCTATGCTATTATATCGATTATTGTAAGTAGATATACTAGGTGCTGCTAAGCTTAATTTTGTAGAGGATGATGTCTGACGTTTACTTTAAGCCTGTTTTTTGTTGCCACAATGATTGCTTAAAATGTGGTGGCACATGAGTAATACTGCATTTATGAGATTGGAAATTATTGATAGGATCTTTGAGAAGGAGGCAACCATACGAATAATAATTGTTGTGTGCATATTTCTTTATAATTATGAGGGTGTTACAAAAGTCTTTTTTTAAAGGAACAAGAGGGAACAGAAGCAACGGGAGAGCAGAAGCAACACGGGTGTGGAGGGCAAGTGTGGAAGCAAGAGCAACACCGCAAGGGTCAGAGGGAAGTGTAAACAATATGGGAAAGGGCGCAAGTTATGGGGAGACAAAGCCAACGGAAGTGGGAAAGGAGCATGGAGGCCATAGGTGGGGGGCAAAGAACAACTTAGGGAAGTCGAAGTTGCGGGAAGCAAAACAGAGGGAGTGGGAAGGCAATAGGGAGATGCACATGGGTATGCACAACAGGGAGAAGCACTCGGGGCAACAGAGAGCAACACGAGTTCAGCGGAAGAGATGTACTTGAGGCAGATTGCTCAAAAACACCTGCACTCTCATGGACCACTAAACAGAAAAGAAAAAGAAAGTGCTTGCAAAGCAAGCAGTGGAAGCAGAGATGCAAGCCAATCAAACAGATGGTAAAGAGGCAATGCTCCAACAAACACCAGATTGACAGGCTGGGACACAAATAAGAAGCAGGCAAATTAGAGTGACAGGAAAGCCAACCAATGGTGAGCAGTGAGCAGGCTCTGAGCCCCTCAACAGTTTTGGTAAACCACAATATGCCTTGCAAAAGACATAACAAATTAGCATAATTACATATTTGTTTCAAATGGTTCATAATGGCCTTAATTTTATGACGGGCAACCACGAATACAATTGATAAACATGCAACAATGGATTGAGTTACACATACTATGTTTGACGTTTTGTTAAAATAATTTTAGGATGAATCATGACCATGGCAAAGTATTTAATTAATGTTGATATTCAGCTTTTTATTGACCACAAATCCTTCCACATGCACAGCAGAATGAATATATGTAATGTTAAAATAAGTAAGCATATGTGTAGTAGACTCACATTATTCACACTGATTGATATCTACATTTTTTATTGTGTGGATTTCACAGGTGAAAGCAGGGATTAAGGATTTGTGAGTCGGTTTCTTTATTTAAAAGCGAAAGCATTTCAGATTATTGATTACTAGCCGCTTTAAGCCTGACATTTTTTCGTTTGCTTTGCCCCTGCATTCTTTGTGTTAACTGCACATTCCACAGAGTATGTGCTGTGAATGACAGTTGATACCTACATTCTGAGCCACATTTACAAAAAGAGGGGGTTTGGAAGCTGAGTAAATTATCTTTTGAAGATTACAAAATAACAACTAAACAAAGCAATTACAAGGCTTCCTTGACAGACTTTTTGCATCTCATGGAGCTAAAGAGGAATTTGAGAAGCCTGAACTCTGGAATAATAGGGATGAAAATATTTTATTTAAATCGCAGTAATGGGCGTACATTTTGGTCAAATAATTTGCTCCCAAGTTTTAAGAGAGTTTTCGAAAATGTGGTCTCTATACACATACAGGAATCCCCCATTGCCAGGTTCGAGAGAATCCTGGCTGTAATTAGATCGTGTGGAAGTAAAAAGCAAGTTGCCAGTTCTGCACCTCCAGTGGTTAAACCATGGGAGATTAAAAAACTACATCGGGAAATTAATGCCTTGATCAGAGAACAATTCAGGCTGTCCTCAATACCCAGGCAAAGGGAAATTAATAGACTAAAACAGGTACGGAAAAGGAAAGTGGCATCTGAACGTAGAAGGGTGGAAGACGCAAACTGGGTTAAACTATGAGAGGTCGCTCAATCCGGTGACACCAGGAAATACTGGGCGCTAATAGCTACACTTTGTGATGGGAGAGATAAGGCAAAGCCCATTCTGATATTAGATGAAGAATGGTCTACCTATATTTCCCAGCTGTATGCTTCAAATTCCTCAGTTGGATGGAATCTTGATGTTGTCTCTACCTTCTCCGTGGGGAGTGATTATGGACCCCCCTCGCGTAATGAAATAGAGAGTTATATTAAAGGGGCAAGATACTCTAGTGCGATGGGCCCGGACGATGTACCAGTAGCCATTATTAAACAGGATGGCGAAGCATGGGCAGAATTTTTACATGCACTGTTTGTTCATTGTTACACTCATGGCGACATTCCACTATCCTGGAAGGGAAGTATAGTTGTTCCATTATACAAAAAGGGTCCAAAAAATTCCCCCGCTAGTTTTAGACAGATTTCTCTTCTGGATGCGACTGGTAAATTGTTTGCTAAGAGCATTCTTACCCATCCTCAAGATTGGGCTTTCGGAAACGGTCTTATTCCCATAGAGCAAACAGACTTTCGCAAAAATAGTGGTACCCTTGACAACATCTCCGTCCTGCAAACTTTAATTGAAAAATATCCAATGAGCCGGGGAATGCCGTTATATGCGGCTTTCATAGATTTCTCTACGGCCTTTGACCGGGTAGACCGGGGGACGTTGTGGAGAAAATTAGTTACCATGGGGATACCAGGGAATTTATTACAACTGATTATTGCACTGCATTCCTCCACTTGGATGCAGGTTTTATTGGGGGGGGGAACACAGGGCCTGTCAAGAAAAATAAAGACCCAAATGGGCTGAAGCAAGGGTGCCTTCTTGCCCCTCTTCTTTTTTCTCTTTATATAAATGATTTGCCAAGTAGAGTGGGGCTTAGCAAAGTTGATTCCCCTAAATTAGGTAATTTAAAGTTGAGTTGCCTGCTATATGCAGATGACGCCATATTAATGGATTTAACCCCAATTGGACTTCAAAGATGACTTGCTGAGCTGACCAGGTATACAGAAGAATACTACTTAAAAATAAATATTTTAAAGAGTAAAGTTATGGTTTTTAGTTATCGTGGATGTAGAGTCAGAAAGAACATGCACTGGTTCTTGGGGAATGAGAAACTGGACGTAGTAAAGTTTTACCCATATCTAGGAAAAATCTTTTCAAACAGGTGCTCCAGCAGCAATCATATGGCTCAATGTAAAGGCAAGGCAATTTCACAGGCCTCTGCAATCAATCGATTGTATACACACTGTGGGAAAAGACATTTCGCACACATTTTATCAGTTTATAAAATAATGATACCGCCAGCACTGAGCTATGCCTGCGAAACAGTAGATGCACAAGAGTGGGATAAATTTGAAAAAGTAGAGGGACGGATTTGGCGCCAAATCTGTAATCTGAATCGCGCTGCTCCTATCGCAGCGATTCGGCTAGAATGTGGTCTACTCTCCACCTATGTGCTCTCTATGGCTGCGTGCTTAAGATGGAGCAACGCACTAGCAAATAGCTCTGTGAATGCTTTACGGGTAGCATTGTTCGAGGAAATTTTTGTCATTATAAAAGGAAAAAGTGCTCTTTTTAGGAATCTTCAAATAGCCATAAAATTGTTCGGCCTCGAGATGGGCAGTGTGGCGGTGCTTTGTAAACATGCTCTGAAAATCAGAATTAAAAAAACAATCTACGGGGTATCTCGTAAAAGAGATATTTTATTGTGCACAAAGAATAGTAAAAATGACTGTATAGCAGGGAGTAGTATCAACAAAAAACCTCAACCCTATGTTTTATGGAATCTCCAACATGGAGTACGTAGAGCTATATTGCTGCTTAGGCTGAATTTACTCCCTTTAAGAATTGTAACAGGAGCTTGGGAGGGCCTTGCTAGACAGGAAAGACTTTGTCATTTATGCAATTCCTGTGTACAAGACTTAAATCATGTCCTATTCGTTTGTTCTACATTACAACCTTTAATTCGTAGATACCTAAGAATTTTTTTCCTAAAGTACAACATCGCCACAGCAGAAGAGGCCCGTAACTGTCTGTTGGCTCCACCTTCTGAACTAGTCTGTTTTAAAAAAAATTGCTTTTTAAACAATTCTTAAATATATTTTAGAACAGTATTGGTTTATTATGTATGCTTCCGAGCACTTGCACTTTTTCAACTCACATTGCTGCTAGTTATTGAGTACTGTATTCTGAAATTGTAAATCCGTGTTTTATTATGAGTTTTAATCTCTACGCATTTTTTATTATGCTGCCAGCTAAGGTGTATTTCACCTTGTATTGTATAACCCTGTTTTTAGTATGAAGTTTTTTTAATACCCTTGCACTTTCATTACGCTGCTGGTTATTGCTTACTGTATCTTCAATCAATCAATCAGGAGTTTGTTAAAGCGCGACTACTCACCCGTAAGGGTCTCAAGGCGCTAGGGGTGGGGGGGGTGCAGGTTCCATTCCATCAAGGAGGGGGTCTGTCGAAGAGCCAGGTTTTGAGGTTTCTTGCGAAGATGGGGAGCGATGTTGTCTGTCTGAGGTGGAGCGGAAGGGCGTTCCATGCTTTGGCCGCGAGGAAGGAGAAGGAGCGGCCTCCCGATCTGGTCTTTCTGGTGCGGGGGACCGCGGCGTAGGAGAGCTGGGCTGATCGTAGGGTCCTTTGGGGTGCGTGGAATTTGAGTCGGCTGTTCAGGTATGCTGGTCCGGTGCCGTGGAGGGCCTTGTGTGCGTGGGTGAGCATCTTAAAGGTGATTCTCGCCTCGACGGGGAGCCAGTGGAGTGTGCGCAGGTGCTTGGAGATGTGGCAGTGTTTTGGCAAGTTGAGGACCAGTCTTGCGGCGGCGTTCTGGATGTTCTGTAGCTTGCGGATGAGGTTTTTGTTTATTCCGGCGTAGAGTGCGTTGCCGTAGTCGAGTCTGCTGGTGACCAGGGCGTGAGTGACTGTCTTTCGGTGTTCGAGGGGGATCCATTTGAAGGTCTTACGAAGGAGGCGGAGGGTGTGGAAGCAGGAAGACGAGACAGAGTTGATCTGGCGGTCCATTTTGAGCTCGGAGTCCAGGATGATTCCCAGGTTGCGTGCGTGGTCTGTGGGGGTTGGCGGGTTTCCGAGGGCGGGGGGCCACCAGGTGTCGCTCCAGGCGTCGGGGTTTGGGCCCATGATGAGTACTTCTGTTTTGTTGGTGTTTAGTTGTAGGCAGCTGTTTTTCATCCATTTGGCGACGGCTTCCATGCCTTCTCGAAAGTTGCGTCTGGCGGTGTTGGGCTCGTTGGATAGGGAGAGGATGAGCTGGGTGTCGTCTGCGTATGACACGATGTTGAGTCTGTAGGTTCTGACGATGGGGGCAAGTGGAGCCATGTAGACGTTGAAGAGCGTCGGGCTGAGGGAGGAGCCCTGGGGGACTCCGCAGGTGGTAGGTGTGGGGTCCGAGAGGAAAGGGGGGAGTCTGACCCGCTGCGTCCTGCGGAGAGGAAGGAGCAGATCCAGTCGAGGGCCTTGCCCTGGATTCCTGCGTCGTAGAGTCTGCGTATTAGGGTGCAGTGGGAGACTGTGTCGAACGCCGCTGATAGGTCGAGGAGGATGAGGGCTACTGTTTCTCCTTTGTCCAGTAGGGTGCGGATGTCGTCTGTTGCGGCGAGGAGGGCGGTTTCCGTACTGTGGTTTTTTCTGAAGCCGGATTGGGAGGAGTCGAGGATGTTGTGTTCTTCAATGAATGTGGCGAGTTGGCTGTTGATGGCTTTCTCGATGACTTTCGCTGGGAACGGGAGCAGGGAGATGGGTCTGTAGTTTTTGAGGTCGGTGGGGTCCGCTGAGGGTTTCTTTAGGAGGGGTTGACCTCGGCGTGTTTCCAGTCGTCGGGGAACGCAGGCGGTCGCCAGGGAGCGGTTGATGGTGTGGCAGAGCATGGGTGCGATGGTGTCGGCGGCTCTGTTGAAGATGTGGTGGGGGCATGGGTCCGTGGGGGCCCCTGAGTGGATTGACTTCATTGTCTTCAGTGTGTCTTCGGTGGTGAGGGCTGTCCAGTCATCAATCGCTGGTTTCCGGGTGTCGGGGGTGGTTGGTGAGGGTTCAGTGTGTTGGTTGTCTTCGTCGAAGTTGTCGTAGATGCTCTTGATTTTGTGGTGGAAAAAGGTGCTGAGTTTGTCGCAGAGGTCTTGTGAGGGAGGGATGTCGGTAGACTCGCTGGTGGGTTGGGCGAACTCCTTGATGATGCTGAAGAGTTCCTTGCTGTTGTGCGCGTGGGTGGAGTTTCTGTCTTCAATCGCTTTTTTCCTCGTTTCTCTGATGAGTTGATGGTGGGCGTTGGTGGCGGCTCTGAAGTTGTTGTGGGCTTCTGTGGATTTGGTGTTCCTCCAGGCCTTTTCGAGGCGGCGGCATGTGCGCCTGGAGTCTCGAAGTTCGGTGGTAAACCATCTGGCTTTCTTGGCGCGGGTATTGTTGTTTTTCTTGAGGGGGGCTATGGTGTTCGTGCTGTCCAAGATCCATCTATGCAGGGTTCGGGCTGCGGTGTTGGGGTCGTCGTTTTCCGCGATGGTTGGGGTGGAGTTGTTGAGTGAGGAGGAGAGCTGGTCGTCGGTGATTTTGGTCCAGTTTCTTCGTGGAAGCAGGTGCTGGTGTCTGTGGATGGTGGGTGTTCTGAAGGTGAAGTGGACGCAACGATGGGCGGTCCATGGGAGTTCGGTGGTGTGGCTGAAGGTGATGGAGTTTCCTGTAGTGAAGAGGGGGTCGAGGGTGTGTCCTGCTGAGTGCGTGGGCTCGGTCACGATCTGGCGGAGTCCAATGTTGTGGAGGTTGTCCAGGAGGGATGTAGTGTTGGGGTCCAGTTGGTTGTTGAGGTGGAAGTTGAGGTCTCCCAGCAGGGTGTAGTTGGTGGATGCGATGGCCTGCGGGGAGATAATGTCCGTGATGAAGTTGGCGAAGGGTCCGCGGGGTCCAGGGGGTCGGTAGATGAGGGTTCCTCGGAGGGTGGCGGTGGGGCTGGCCAGTATCTTGAGTATCACTGCATTTTCCCTGGCCTCCTCATAGACTTGTTTAAGAATAGGGGCTAATTGGTCAATATAGCATCTATAAAAGTCTGCAGGCAAATCATCTGGGCCTGTGGCCTTGCCAGAGTGCAGGTTCATTATGGCAGCCCGTATCTCCTCCTCCTCAATATCAGCTGCAAGAAACTCTCTACTGGAGTCGCTGATCCAACCAAGGGCTGTGTCTTCCAAGTAAGAAACAATATCAGGTGGGTTCCCTCTATGTGTGCTATAAAGTTGCGCATAGTAGTCGGTAAAGGTACTGAGGATCTCACGTGAATCAGTATGTCTAATGCCGTCCTCGTCTATCATTTTAAGGATCTGATTGGCAAATCTAGGGATACGAGTTACCTCAGCTACGGCCCTGCCAGGGCGTTCACCCTCCCCATATGTCCTAGCCGTGTGATATTTAGATCAAAACTTAGATTCGTACTCTGCCTCGTCAGAGTATTTTATTAGCAACTCTTTGAGTTGTGCCGGCTGCTGAGGGGTAGGGTCAGCAACCAGATAGTCCTCCGCTTTTTTAATGTCGCCATCCAGTCTGTGCAGAGTCCCTCTGATGGCAAGCAAGATCCCCCCTCCCTTCGCTATACAGAGCCCCTTAATAGTGACTGTAAAACGTTTCCATACACAAACCAGTGATGGGACACTATCTATGTTACGGGAGAAAAACTCACGAATTTCCTGTCAAATTTCCTTGCGGAAGGAGTCATCTAATAGTGCTGTGGGCTGGAGCCTCCAGGAGCGATACGGGAATACGCTGCCTGGAGGAGCCAATTTCATCAATACAGGGGAATGATCCGAGAGGGTGCGTGCCAGATGTGGCGTGTCTCGGAGCAATGAACTTAGGCCTTTTGAGGGCAGCCAAAAATCAATATGGGACCAGCTGGAATGCACACTAGAGTAGAAGGTGCCCTCTCTATGTGTAGGGTGAAGGGACCTCTAAGCGTCAAATAGCTGATGGTCTGCTATAATACTGGTGAGGTGCTTATTTGCTTTGGAATGTGAAGAGGGAAGTGTATGTGAATGGTCAACCTTCGGATCCAGTGCTATGTTAAAGTCTCCTCCCCATATGAGGTAGGTGGAACCGATCTCCAGAATGCGTCCCCGGAGTTTGTTGAAAAAAGTGGCATCATCAATGTTGGGGGCATAACAGTTTACTAACGTAACAGAGTGATCCGCCAGCCTACCCCACATCACACTATATCTGCCCTGTTTGTCTTGATATGCTCCAATCGGGCAGTATTTTATGCAAGCTTTGATTAGGATCGCTGTGCCCCTAGCGTATGTCGAATAGGATGAAAAGCATCTATGTGCAGCCCATTTCCTTCCAAAACTGGGAGGTGTTTTAGGATCTAAGTGCGTTTCTTGCAGCATAGCCACTTACATGTGGTGCCTGTCAAGGTAGCTTAGAATGGGCCTGCGCTTGCAGGGATCTTGAAGACCTTTCACGTTCCATGTCAGAAAGTTACAAGTAAGGTCTGTAGTCAGTTTAGATACATCTATTGAACCGCTGGTGCCCCTTTGGCTGCAAGGACTTGTGAGGTCCGTTGTGACTAGAATTTAAATGGTTGTCTTTGTGCAATCGCTTCTGCACAGATACAGGACTGTGACATGCAATGCTGCTGAATATAACAATAGAGTTCCCTTGCCCCCCTCCACCCACACCCACGGCCCAATCCCGCAGGCGGATATCAACCCACCCAAAATCCCAGCGAACAATCAAAATTGGATTATGTTCCAAAGTGGAGCTGTGAAAAGACATACAAAGGATGAAAGACAGGGGAAGGAGAAAGATGTGAAGGTAAAGGTATATAGTCAGGGACCTGATAAGATAGATCTCAGCAGGAAAGGGAGAGAGGGAAGGGAGATCAAGGTCAAACCAATGCATTGTCCAGGGAATTCCCACTGGGGATATGCGCCTGAGAGTCTGACATTGCGCCTCGCTAGTGCGAGGGTGCCAGGGGTGCCCGGGAAGTCAGTGTTAGGTGGCAGTCTAGCTGATCTCAGCAACAGCGTCTACGTGAATCCAAGCGGGAGGTATTTATAAGTGTTCCAATGTGGTTATGTACGCAGCCCTGGTGAGCATTTAGTGCGTTAGTCCTGCAATGTTAGTAGATGAGTAGGGTCGCGGCATCAATGCGGCAGGCTCCCTTATTCCTCCTCTGGTGCCGGAGACAACCTTTTGGAGCCAGGATCATCATCCCGAGTGGTAGGTGCCTGTCGTTCTACAGTTTTTAGGAAGTCCTGGGATGCTGCGGGGTATTAAATATGTGTATTTTCCCATGATATGGGACACGCAGCCAAGCAGGGCAAAGCATAGAGTATTGTATATTAGCTTGTTGGAGCTTACATTTGACTGGCAGGAACTTCTTTCTCACCATCACCAGCACTTTGGAAAACGTCTCCGCACCGAAGAGCCCCAGCAGCAAACGCTCAACACATTTCTCCATGCGGCCCGTGGCAGTGGACTCTGGAACACCCACTATGCGGACGTTATATCTGCGTGAGCGCGCCTCCAAGTCCTCATTTTTAGTTGCAATGATTTTCAGGAGTTTTTCCATACCGTGGAGTCGCTCCCGGCATGTTGAGGTGGTGTCCTCAAGGGTGGAGATGCGCTGCTACGCCTCAGTTATATGGCCTTCATGTTTCTCCAGCCTTTGCGTTATGAAAGCCATACGCATATTCATTGCATTTATTTTGGATTCAATGGATGTGAGACTGTGACTCATGGTTAGGAGGAGGGATTTTATGTCCGAATCCCGCGAGGCAGACAAGGCCGGATTGTCCTCCTCACAATGTGAGTCAGTGTCTTCAGCAATGTTAGAGGCGGTTTTCCGCGCAGTAAACTGCAGTTTTGCCTGTTTGCCCTCCGTGCGGCCCATGTTCTGCACTACTGTATGCTTATAATTGGTGCTTTATATTCCACAGGGGAGCAGGAGTGAAATTGGGAAGCAGATCACCCCCGCTTGGTCTATACCCAGCTGCGCAGTCTGTCAAGCCCCAATGCACTCCTGTGATTTCGCACCCTTTACCTCCGGGGTATCATTCCAGGCTTTTCCTAGCTCTTCGCAGTGATAGTAGGCCGTAGGTCCTGAGCGCTAAATGGATCCCCCCAGCTGCAAAGTTTTGTCAGTCCTTCAGTGCCCTTCGTTGTCACTAGCTCCAGCCGCAGCAGCGCATTCGCTCAGCCCATTGATAGGTGGGCCTATCAACAGCGGGAGGCCTCACCTGTTGCAGTTGAGGGGTGTCGTGGGCGCTTCTTGTTCGTTTCAGGCTGTAGGCCCCAGGTTCACAGCCTCCCTCACTGCTGCATAGGCCTCGGAGCTCCTCCTACTCGCCGAGCAGGACGCTCCCCACCCAGCCCCGGATACGCTTCAGGCACACGCGGCTGTAGCAGCCCCGCGTTCGCGATGGCCCCTGGGGGGGCACAGCCTCCGCGGCGGTGTCACACAGGATAGAGACGCTCGTCTCTCTGGCAGTCTCCAGCAGCCGCGGGGAGAGGGCGCGCAGTCTGCTCAGTCCCGGACCACCGCTCGTACGGGCCCACCTGGGTGGGTTACTCTTCCTGATGGAGGCTCTTCGTCGCAGGGAGCGGATCGCCCCCCCTTCCCCCAGTCAAACGCCGCGGAGGAAAGTCCCCAGCACCGCAGTCAAGGGGGATCGCCGCTCAGTATGGCCAGTCAGCTCTCCTGACTTCCGTGCAGCTCGCTTTTTCGCCTGAGTGAAACCTTGACCTCAGATCCAGGCCAGCTCTCTCCCCAGCAGCTCCGCATTTCTGTGCGCCTCTCCACTACGCCGAGTCCTCCACCTGGTGAGGGTTCAATCCGGCTACGCGCTCCAGTCTCCTGCCTGAAGCTGCACCCGTCTCCGCACCTTGCCCCCTACTTCCTCTGATCTTTTCTCGCGCCCTCTCGCCGCCCTCCTTCTCATTTTCGCACTCCTTAATCGTCATATTTCCCCCTCCTCGGCCCCGCCAGTCCCTCGCTTCGCCGTTTTCCCACCACTGCACACCTGCGGCCCCGCCCCCTACTCAGCCCCTGCTTCCCTACCTCTCGTCCCGCCCCCTCCCCTTCTTAATGGTGGCCGCTGCGCCCGTCCGCGACCTGACTGCGGCCCGCGCTAGGAATCCTGGATCTCCGACCATCCATCGCTACGACACTGCCACCCTCCTCGCACTCAACCCCGGAAGACTCAGAGACTGCCAACAGGCCTCGCCGAACACGACCCACGGCCAATACTCCTGCCTCCACTGCCGCCAGACCCTCACCACCACCCCGGCCTCCAACACCACCGACGCCAACACCGGCGACACCCTAAGATGCATCCTCCTCAACGTGCGCTCCGTACACAAACACGCCATGGAAATCTGGAACCTACTCGACTCTCTCTCGCCCGACATCGCCTTCTTCATGGAGACCTGGACCAACGCCTCCTCCGCCCCTGGCATCAACACCGCCATCCCGGACGGATACAAGATCCAAAGGAAGGACCGCCCCAACCACCCGGGAGGGGGCCTCGCCATCGCCCACAAGAGCAGCCTCCGCCTCACCACCTCCAGCGAAACCTTCCCCTCTGCCGAACACCTGCGCTTCCAGATCCAGACCAGCCCCAACACCACGCTCCGGGGAACCCTCATCTACAGACTCCCCGGACACCCTTCGCCACCGCCATCACTGACTTCATCGCACCCCACGCCATCGCCTCAATGAACTACATACTCATTGGAGACCTGAACTTCCACCTCGACAACCCCAGCGAGCCCAGCTCCGCCATCCTTCGTGACAACGTTGCCAACATCGGACTCAAACAACTCGTCACCACACCGACCCACAGAGCAGGACACACCCTCGACCCCATCTTCGCTGCAGGAAACAGCGTTCACTTCAGCCACACAACGCAACCGCCATGGACCGACCACCACTGCGTACACTTCACTGTCGACAAACCCAAGGCACCCAAACCAGCCCCACGCCCACCACGAAGGAACTGGAGAAAGGTCACCGACGAGCAACTCAACTCCACCCTCACCCGAGACAACCACACCTGGGCACCCGACGCAAACATCGCAGCCAGAGGACTCCACACCTGGATCTCCAACTGTGCAGACGAGCTCGCCCGCTACGCAACCCCGACAAACAGCACCCCAGGAAAGCCGCCTGGTTCACCACCGATCTCCAAGAAGCCAGGCGCACCTGCAGACGCCTGGAGAAGAACTGGAGAAACACCAAGACAACCGAAAACTACTCCACCTACAAGGACGCCATGACGGACTACCAGAACCAAATCAGAACCACCAAGAGGAACTTCATCCACAACAAAATCCTCGCCAACTCCACCAACTCCAAGGAACTCTTCAGTGTCATTCAGGAATTCACCAACCCACGCAGCGAAGCCACAGACATCACCCCGTCCCAAGACCTCTGCGACAAGCTCGGAACCTACTTCCACCTCAAGATCAGAAACCTTGCCTGACCTTGCCAGGTAGGTCGCTCCCCCGCCACACAGCTCCGCCTGTGGTGTCCTGCCCGCTGCTGCTGCTGGTAAGCTCGCCCCTCTGCCTGTGGCCTCGGTGCCCGGTTTCCTTCTGTTTCCCCTCGCTGCCCCCATTTTCACTGTGTCCATTTTCCTTCTGTACCCCTCGCTGCCCCCATTGAATTGTGTCCTTTTTTCCTTCTGTTTCCCCTCGCTGCCCCCATTTTCACTGTGTCCATTTTCCTGCTGTACCCCTCGCTGCCCCCATTTTCACTGTGTCCATTTTCCTTCTGTACCCCTCGCTGCCCCCATTGAATTGTGTCCTTTTTCCTTCTGTACCCCTCGCTGCCCCCATTTTCACTGTGTCCATTTTCCTTCTGTACCCCTCGCTGCCCCCATTGAATTGAGTCCTTTTTTCCTTCTGTACCCCTCGCTGCCCCCATTTTCACTGTGTCCATTTTCCTTCTGTACCCCTCGCTGCCCCCATTGAATTGTGTCCTTTTTTCCTTCTGTTTCCCCTCACTGCCCCCATTTTCACTGTGTCCATTTTCCTTCTGTACCCCTCGCTGCCCCCATTGAATTGTGTCCTTTTTTCCTTCTGTACCCCTCGCTGCCCCCATTTTCACTGTGTCCATTTTCCTTCTGTACCCCTCGCTGCCCCCATTGAATTGTGTCCTTTTTTCCTTCTGTTTCCCCTCGCTGCCCCCATTTTCCCTGTGTCCATTTTCCTTCTGTACCCCTCGCTGCCTCTCTCCACTCCCGCCGCTGCGTCCCCGCCCCCCTGACTGCCCATTCGCTGCCCCTGCCTCCCGCCTCCCAGCTGCTCCTCCCTCCCACCTCCCCATATATGGCGCGCCTAAGGCAAGCCCGTCTGCGCCCGTCCGCGCCTGGACCGCGCCCAGCGCCAGAACCCCTGGGCCGTGCGCCCCCCGCACCAGCCTCGAGGACCGACGCCGCTACGATGCCACCACACTCCACGCTCTCAACCCTGGACGGACGCACAAC
This sequence comes from Calotriton arnoldi, assembly GCA_963921515.1. Taxonomy (NCBI): domain Eukaryota; kingdom Metazoa; phylum Chordata; class Amphibia; order Caudata; family Salamandridae; genus Calotriton; species Calotriton arnoldi. The sequence goes on along the minus strand of CAWUFW010007201.1, from coordinate 494,084 downwards.
TGCTTCAAGGCCGCCCCGAAACGCACCCATGGTCCCTTCACCTGCCGGAACTGCAGCTACACCAGCCTCAGAGCCACCGAAACGCCCGCCAAGAAGGACCTCAACCACCTCCGATGCATCCTACTGAACACCCGCTCCGCACGCAAACACGCCGTTGAGCTCTGGGACCTGCTCGACACATCATCACCAGACGTCGCCTTCCTGACAGAGACCTGGATGAACGACTCCTCCGCCCCCGACATAGCCATAGCCATCCCAGACGGCTATAAGATCACACGCAGAGACCGCGTCAACGCAGTAGGAGGAGGAATCGCCATCGTCCACAAGAACACCATCAGGGTCTCGACCAGCACCGACGACACTCTCAGCACCGCTGAACACATGCACTTCCAGATCCACCCGGACCCCAACACCACCCTTAGAGGCACCCTTGTCTACAGACCCCCTGGGCCCCGACCCCAGTTCAGCGACTCCATCGCCGACTTCATCAGCACGCACGCCCTGACCTCTACCGACTACATCCTCCTCGGAGACCTGAACTTTCACCTGGAGAACAACAACGACAGCAACTCCACCACCCTGATCGACAACCTCGCCAACCTCGGTCTGAGCCAGCTCGTCACAACACCGACCCATTCCGCCGGCCACACGCTTGACCCCATCTTCTCCTCAAGCTCCCACGTCTCCTTCAGCCACACCACGGAACTCCTCTGGACCGACCACCGCTGCATCCATTTCACCTTCCAGAAACCCACCGCACCCAACAGATCCCACGCCGCTGCTGGAGCAAAGTCACCGAAGACCAACTACGGGCAACCCTCGCTCTCAGCCCTCCCTCCGACCCATCCAACACCGACGACGCCGCCTGCAACCTCAGACGATGGATGGACGACTGTGCCAACACCCTTGCCCCGCGGAAAAAACTCACCTACAGTGACACCACCAAAAGAGCCAGCTGGTTCACCTCGGAACTCCTAGCCTCCAAGCGCACCTGCCGGAAACTAGAGAAGAAATGGCACAGTGATAAGACACCGGACAGCCACGCAGCCCACAAAGACGCCATCCGTAACCACCACCACCTCATCAAGTCCGCCAAGAGAATCTCCTTCAAAGACCGCCTTGACAACAATGCACACAACAGCAAGGAGCTTTTCAACATCGTGAAGGAACTCTCCAACCCCAGCTCCAACACCAACGACATCCCGCCGTCGCAACCCCTGTGCGATTCCCTCGCCACCTTCTTCCACCGCAAGATCGCCGACATCCACGACAGCTTCAACACCCAGACAGCCCCAACTAAGATCGATGCACCAGACCCGCCGCACACCATCGACCACGACCCCCTGCCAGCCTGGGCCAGCGTGAACATTGAGGACACCATCAAGACCATGAGCACAATACACTCCGGCTCCCCATCAGACCCTTTCCCGCACCACATCTTCAACAAAGCCAGCAGCTCCATCGCACCCCACCTGTGCAACATCATCAATCTCTCCTTCGAGACCGCGACCTTCCCAGAGAGCTGGAAACACGCAGAGATCAACGCCCTACTCAAAAAACCCAAGGCGGACCCGAGAGACCTCAAGAACTTCCGGCCCATCTCCCTGCTTCCGTTCCCAGCCAAGGTCATCGAGAAGATCGTCAACAAACAGCTAACCCGATACCTCGAAGAAAACAGCATCCTGGACCCATCCCAATCAGGGTTCCGCAGCAACCACAGCACTGAGACTGCCCTCATCGCCGCCACCGACGACATCAGGATCCTGCTGGACAACGGTGAGACCGCAGCCCTCATCCTGCTGGACCTCTCCGCCGCCTTCGACACTGTCTGCCACCGCACTCTACGCGCACGCCTCCACGACGCAGGGATCCGAGACAAGGCCCTGGAATGGGCCACCTCCTTCCTCACCGGCAGAACCCAGAGAGTCCGCCTCCCACCATTCCGATCCGAAGCCTCCGAGATCATCTGCGGCGTACCCCAGGGATCGTCCCTCAGCCCGACACTGTTCAACATCTACATGGCCCCGCTCGCACGCATCGCCAGACAGCACGACCTCAACATAATCTCCTACGCCGACGACACTCAACTGATCCTCTCCTCACCAAGGACCCCCTCGCCGCCAAATCCAACCTCCATGAAGGAATGAAGGCCGTCGCCGATTGGATGAAGATCAGCCGACTAAAACTGAACACGGAGAAGACAGAGGTCCTCATCCTCGGCTCCAACCCCTCAGCCTGGGACGACTCCTGGTGGCCAACGATGCTGGGAGCAGCCCCGACACCCACCGACCACGCACGCAACCTGGGAGTCATCCTCGACTCAACGCTCTCCATGGCCAGGCAAGTCAACGCAGTCTCATCCTCCTGCTTCAACACCCTCCGCATGCTTCGCAAGATCTACAGGTGGATCCCGACAGACACAAGAAGAACAGTCACCCAGGCCCTCGTCAGTAGCAGACTTGACTATGGGAACGCCCTCTACGCAGGAGCCCCGGCCAAGCTCATCAAGCGACTGCAACGCATACAAAACGCCTCCGCACGCCTGATCCTCGATGTACCACGCCACAGCCACATCACCCCCCACCTGAGGAACCTGCACTGGCTCCCCGTCGACAGGAGAATCTCCTTCAAACTCCTCATCCACGCACACAAGGCACTCCACAAGACTGGCCCAGCCTACCTCAACAGACGACTCCTCTTCTACATCCCCAACCGCCAACTCCACTCCGCCGACCTCTCCCTCGCCACCGTCCCTCGCATTCGAAGAACTACCACCGGCGGCAGATCCTTCTCCCACCTCGCCGCCAAGACCTGGAACACCCTTCCACTAAGCCTACGACAGACCCAAGACCTGCTGACCTTCAGGAGGCTACTCAAGACCTGGGTGTTTGACCAGTAGCAGCACCCCCCCCCTTTTTTCTCCCCAGCGCCTTGAGACCCTCGCGGGTAAGTAGCACGCTTTACAAATTCTGTGATTGATTGATTGAAACCTTTACGACAACTTTGTCCACCATCCACCAGACGCCACAGCCCGCCCCCCAGAGTCACCAGCCAGCCCACCATCTCCAACTGGACACCGATCACGACCGAAGATACCGCCTTGACCATGAAAGGCATCCACTCGGGGGCCCCCACCGACCCCTGCCCTCCTCACATCTACCACAGAGCCGCGGCCGCCATCGCACCCGAACTACAACGCACCATCAACACCACCTTCAAAACAGGCACCTTCCCAGACGACTGGAAGTGCGCAGAAGTCAGGCCCCTACTCAAGAAACCCACAGCTGACCCCACCGACCTCAAGAACTACCGGCCCATCTCGCTCCTCCCCTTCGCAGCCAAAGTCGCAGAAAAAACAGTCAACAGGGAACTGACAGGATTCATCGAAGAGAACGCCGTCCTCGACCCGTCCCAATCCGGATTCCGAAGCAACCACAGCACCGAGACCGCAATAATCGCCGCCACAGACGACATCCGCACCCTCCTGGACCAAGGACACTCCGCAGCCCTCATCCTACTCGACCTATCAGCGGACTTCGACACCGTCTCCCACCGCACACTAGCATACAAGGAACAGCCCTGGACTGGATCAGATCATTCCTCACCGGAAGAAGCCAAAGGATCAGACTGCCACCCATCCTCTCCGACCCCAACAATATCACCTGCGGAGTCCCACAGGGGTCATCACTGAGCCCGACCCTCTTCAACATCTACATGGCCCCCCTCGCAGCCATCGTCCGACAACACGGCCTCAACATCGTATCCTACACTGACGACACCCAGCTCATCCTCTCCCTCACCAAAGATCCCACCAATGCCAAACTCAACTTCCAGAAAGGAATGCAAGCCGTCGCAGTCTGGATGACCAACAGCTGCCTGAAACTCAACGCCGAGAAGACAGAAGTCCTCGTCCTTGGAACCACCCCTTCAGCATGGTACAACACCTGGTGGCCGACCGCCCTCGGAAACCCACCTACCCCCTCAGACCTCGCCAAAAACCTCGGCATTGTACTGGACTCATCACTCACCATGAACCGACAGGTCAACGCCGTCACCTCCAGCTGCTTCAACATCCTCCGCATCCTCCGTAAGACCTTCAAATGGATCCCCCCAGAGTCAAGGAAGACAGTCACCCACGCACTCATCACCAGCAGACTGGACTATAGAAATGCACTCCATGCCGGCATCAACAAGTCCCTACTCCGCAAACTCCAGACAATACAGAACACCGCCGCCAGACTAGTCCTCGGCATCCCCCGGCACGAACACATCAGCCAACACCTACGAAGACTCCACTGGCTCCCCGTGGAGAAAAGAGTCACCTTCAAAATCCTCACTCACGCCTACAAATGCCTACACAACAACGGACCCAAATACCTCAACGACAGAATCAACTTCCACGTACCCAAAAGAAACCTCCGATCTACCAACCTCGCACTGGCCGAAACCCCGCGCATCCACAGAGCCAGAGCTGGCGGAAGATCCTTCTCTCACATTGCAGCCAAGACCTGGAACGAGCTACCGGCAGACATCAGACGTGCCCCCTCCCTGAACACCTTCAGGCAGACCCTCAAGACCTGGCTCTTCGGCTAAGCAGATCTGCGGACCCCCCCTCGAGTGAGTAGCGCGCTTACAATTCCCCTGATTGATTGATTGAGTGGCTGCCATTACCTCACGCCGCAGGCCGCATTCTGTCTTGCGCGGCAGTATTTCGTGCAGCTTCGCTCAGATTCAAGTTTCGCTCGTCGCCTCAGCGTCCCGGTGCCTTATCCAAACCTGACTGCAGCTTTTGCAAGGTTTTTACCACCATGGTAAGGATTATGTTGGATTATGGTCCCGGGCTGCTAGAGCCTCTGAGAGTGCGGCCGTCTTGCTCGCCGGCTCTCTAGCGCCCCCGTAATATGTTCTTTAACGAATACCTGTACTCAGTTTCAGAAAAGTGAAGGAAGAAAAGTCAGATATTTAAATCTGCGTTTTCTAGAATATACAAAGAATTTCAGTGAATCTGAGATTTTGACAGCACCTCAGGAGAGTTTGAATGCCCAACCATTCGAAAGCCTTTAACCTGCCCTGTGGAGTGCCCCGGGGCTTGTCTTTGAGCCCAACCCTATTTGATGTATATGTGGCCCAACAGGCAGAAGCGGTGCGTTCCTTTGGGTTCCACATACTATCGTATGCCGATGACACCCAGATCATCTTGTCCATCTCAAAGGACCCCACATCAGTGGCAGGGAAGTTCAACCAATGCATTAGTAGTGTCAGCGGTTGGATGAAAGATAATGCCCTAAAATTGAATGCAGAAAAAACGGAGGTTCTAGTGTTTGGCACACAGGAATCCATCTGGTCCAATGCATGGTGGCTGAAGGACTGCGGAGCCCTACCCACCCTCTCCCCCCTCCATACTCTGGTCAAATCAGCCAAAAACCTGGGTGTCATCTTTGATAATGCCTTGAGCTTTGACACTCAGGTCAGCTGTACCACCAGCACCTGCTTCCTCTTCATCAGGACCCTGAGGAAGATCTTCCCATACATTCCAAAGGAACTGGGCCAATCTGTCATCATCACTCTGGTCACCTCGCATTTAGATCACTGCAACTGATTATACCTTAACATTAAAACCTCTTGCCTTAACAAGCTACAAAGTGCCCAGAATGCAGCTGCCGTTTGTTTCTTAACATCCCCTAACACCTTCACTGGGTCACTGTCAAAAAAAGCATTACTTTTAAAGTTCTCTGCATGACGTTTTTAGCCTTACATCAGAAATGACCCAGTCAACTTAACTTACTCTTTTGTTGGTACGCTCCTAGCAGGCTACTTAGATCTTCCATCAATAGAAAGGCTATAATTCCACTGCCAAATTATGGAACACCCCTCCCCCACATCTCTGTGCTTGACTCCTTTTCTGTTTTTAATAAACTTCTGAAAACGTGGCTCTTTTCTTCCCAGATCCCTTAGTGATCAACTGCACCACTATAGACTGATACCTACTACCTCACAAAGCACTTTCACACCTTCAGGTATAGTGCGCTCTATAAAAGCTGTTAACATAGCATAACATAACATATACTTATGCGCAGGGCCGTACTGGAAACCCAAAGCAGCCCTGACAATTTTAAGGGACCAGCCCCCCAACTGTTTTTGTTACTGGGGATAGATATAGCAGCACCGCTGCAAAACCAGCCCACAGTAGCAAAAACAGCCCCCACAGCTGCAAAATCGGTCCGACCCTTTCAGCCTCCCAGGAAAACGTCTGATGCCCGCTACGGCCAGTCTGGCCAAGCTCATAGGGAAAAGGCAACTTTGTAAAGAGTTTTTTGTTTCTCCATGTGAAAAATATCTTGATTTTCGCCATTAAATAGTCCTTTTCCTTCACCACTACCGATTTCCTATTGTAAGTACACATCATTCGAGATTCTATGAATGAGCAGTGGAAATTTGCGCTCGTTAATGAACGCATTGGGCACTTTGGTCAGCAAATACCTTTTTGAATTGGGCATAAATTCAAGGTGTGATGTTGCAGCCATTTTAGGAATGGCAATAGCAAAGACCTTTTGAGTTAACTAGAAATGCATATTCTAAATACTTGTAGAGGCTTTCAGCATACCTTCTTCATCTGTCTGTCTGCGTTAATGTCATTCACATTTTGCTTCTGCACGCCACAGCATACAGAATGGGGCAACAGGTCAGCATTATCAGCATTCCTGCTTTCCTTATGGATAACTGCAAAAAGAACAATTGATGGACAGAATGCAGAACAATGTCATACATTCACCCCAGTACAGAGATCTGGGCCTAAATCCATCGTTTTTTTTGCTCACCATGCCATTCCAGTTTGGACCCAGCCATATGCAAATCAGTCTTGACCCTGCGCCCAATGGGAAGAGTCCAGCCTGAACTGCCAGGCCAGGTCCTCCCTGGACTGGAAACAATCATCCTAGGACCGGTTTCGGGGTTTCACCCCTCTTCAGCCAGGATAGCTTGACTCCAGTGGCATGGAGAGCACGGGACCCACGTCTGGGCATACCCGTCCCACTCGGGGTGACAAATGCAAAAAGAACAATTGATGGACAAAAGGCAGAACAATGTCATACATTCACCCCAGTACAGAGATCTGGGCCTAAATCCATCGTTTTTTTGCTCACCATGCCATTCCAGTTTGGACCCAGCCATATGCAAATCAGTCTTGACCCTGCGCCCAATGGGAAGAGTCCAGCCCGAACTGCCAGGCCAGGTCCTCCCTGGACTGGAAACAATCATCCTAGGACCGGTTTCGGGGTTTCACCCCTCTTCAGCCAGGATAGCTTGACTCCAGTGGCATGGAGAGCACGGGACCCACGTCTGGGCATACCCGTCCCACTCGGTGTAACAAATGCAAAAAGAACAATTGATGGACAGAATGCAGAACAATGTCATACATTCACCCCAGTACAGAGATCTGGGCCTAAATCCATCGTTTTTTTTGCTCACCATGCCATTCCAGTTTGGGTCAAGACTGATTTGTATATGGCTGGGTCCAAACTGGGGTGGTGTGGTGTGGTGAGCAAAAGAATGATGGATTTAACCCAGATCCTTGTGACTGGGGGTGAATGTTTGCATTGTCCAGCATTCCGTCCATCAATTGTTTCTTTTGCATATGTCGCCCTAAGTGGGAAGGGTATGCCCAGACGTAGGTCCCGTGCTCACTACACCACTGGATTCAAGCTAGCCTGGCTGAGGAAGGGTGATGCCCTGAAACCGGTCCCAGGATGCTTGTTTCCGGTCCAGGGAGGACGTGGCTTGGCAGTTCGGGCTGGACTGTTCCCACAAGGAACAGGGTCAAGACTGATTTGCATATGGCTGGGTCCAAACTGGGGTGGTGTGGTGAGCAAAAGAATGATGGATTTAACCCAGATCCTTGTGACTGGGGTGAATGTTTGCATTGTCCAGCATTCCGTCCATCAATTGTTTCTTTTGCATATTCCTTATGGATAACAGCATTCTGAACAAAGCACATTGTCATCAGCTACACAACAAGTAGTTCCCTCCAGTGTCAGGGACTTGTTGGCCATTGTGCGTTTCTAAAAAACATTTCACATATTTAACTTTTTTTATTTAACCTTTTTTTAGGTCGAGCCTCGAGTAGCGCGCAAGCGCTGCTTAGAGGCGAAGACTTAATGTAAGCGGTTTCAAAAGCAGTCCCACAAACGCTCGTGCGTCGTGGCTGGCCTTTTTGAGATGGGTACGCGCGGCAAACATGTGTTTCCAATTATCGTGCCCAGACGCGGGCGCGATAAGTGGAAACACATGTCTGCCGCGCGTACTCATCCAAAGGCCAGCCACGACGCACGAGCGTTGATCAGCTCTGCAGGCTGCCGCGCTCGCTCGCCCCCGCTCCATGTCCCCCGATGCGTTTCTACGTGCTCTGGTCTTACGTCTTTGGCCGATTTATCCAAAGACACACACTACAAGATGGTCGCTGTGATTACAACAAAAATAAAAAATAAAACCGGGTTCTGGTCATACGTCTTTGCCCGATTTATCCAAAGACACATTCACTACAAAATGGTCGCTGTGATTACAACAAAAATAAAAAATAAAACGGGGGTCTGTGAAGGTTTAACCCTGTCTTGGTTGCCGTCCCCACCTAAGATGGCTGCCCTCTGGGCGCTCAGCGAGTAGCAGATGCGGCACCCACAGCACCGCTGTTCTTCGAGGAGGTGCAGGAGCTAGTCGCGTCCCGGCGAAGGAGTCCCTGCATGACACTGCGTGGAGCCTCCACTGGGGGGCCGCTTTATTTGGTAGGTTATTTTTGTCACACCCCCATCGTTAGCTGGCACTAAGGGGTCCCTTGCGGCATGGCACTTTTGAGCATTGTGATTCCCCTATTGAAAGTCTTCTGTTGCAAAAGGAAAGGGCCGCCCACTGTCTCGTGTGAGGTATAGCCTGTTTGAAAAGTAACCTGATAGTCTTTATGGTAATGTTCCCGCACGTGGCTTGTCACTGAGAAGCTGCTGTCCCTCCTGTGTGGCATGCAGAACTGGGTTGGATGGTGCTGCACAAGGTAAAGCTCTATAAGTTTGTGTATTAAGCTGTTCTTCAAGTGGTTTCGTCATCTATTCGGTACCCCGATATACAGTGACCGAACTGAACTTGTCAAATGTATAATTGGGGCAGTGATTTGGTCACTCGACTTGATTTTTTAACTCGTATAAGATAAACTGTATTTCTTCACTTGGGTTTTGGCTGACGTTCCCAGGCAAATGCATCTACTATATTTGTACTGTCATTCGACATTATGTACCCTGAATTCTCGTCGTTTACTATGTTGTTGCCTGGCAGAGGCTGGTACTGTGCAACACGGAGGCCGTGCCAAGGTACTTTTGGTGCTCCAGTTGAAAGCGGCGCCTGTTTTGTTTTCCGGTATACGCCCTGCTTTATTATGTTGAATTTACGAAACACACCCACCAGTGCTTGAGCTATGTGCTGTCCGTTGCTGTCACAGCCGTTGCACGTGTCTTCGGGGATAGCTTTTCCTCCTAGAGCTACATGTATGACGGGCTCGCTGGATCCTTGCAGACTGTAGTGAAGCAAACCAATTGCATTCTAAGTGAATAAATTCTGTTGTGGAGCCCATGATTGCAGGTGCAAGCTGTCGCTGCCAAGCCAGTCGCTTCTGCAAATATGTATACAGAAATAAAGAAAAACAATTCTTTGTTTTTTTCTCGTATCACAGCCAATGAGAGCATCTCAATATTTATTTATAAGTTTTATATAGCGTTAGCTAGACCCGAAGGTGTAGGAGCGCTTTACATGATCGTGAGCGAATCCAGTGAATAAGGAACGCAATAAACATATGAAGCGAGACTCAGTAGATAATAGTACACAGCACAGTAATAAAAACAAAAAAAAACATGAGAACAGTTCGAGAGGATCAGTAGACGGCATAAGCAAACAAGCAAATAGCCGACTATGACCTAAGGTTCAGTCCTGAGCACGAGATGATAAACCAAGATCAGTAGTCTAAGAATTAAAGTATTTGTTGAGGAGGAGGAGTTTTAGGTCTCTTTTGAAGCAAGGGAAAGAAGGGTTGCATCACAGATCGCTAGGTAGAAAGTTCCATATGCTTAGAGCATTTCCAGAAAAAGAGTGAGACTTGGTAGATTTTTTTTAGATTGGGAGGTAGGAGCAAAAGTGTGTCGGAGCTTCTCAACGATCTAGAAATCCCTGCTTTCATAAGCTTGTTTTCTAAGTAGTTTGGTGAATGTGAGTGAAGGGCTTTGTGGATGATACAGGCAGTCTTGTAAGTACATCCTTCGATAGGAAGCTAGTTGAGGCTCTTGAGAATAGGAGTGATGTGTTCAAACCGTTTGACATCAGTAATGAGCCAGGCTGCCATGTTTAGAACTGATCTAAGGGGGGCGAGGGGAGATTTTGGCGTCCCAGTGAGAATGGCATTTACATAGTCCAGTTTGGAGAGGACCAGAGATTGCACCACAATCTTAAAAATCATCTGAGGGGATGAATGGTTTAATTTTCTTGAGGTGTTTTAGTGCGTAAAGTGCTCCTTTGGCTGAGGTTTTAATGTGCTCTTTCATTGACATGTTGTTATCCAAGCAGAAGCCCAGGGACTTAGCGGAGTTGGATGGAATGAGAGAGCAATTTAAAGCGTTCAGGTCGCTGATCCATTCGTGAATAGGTAGATGGTTGAATTTGGGGGATAACAACAATGCTGGACCAGTCACATATTAAATATTTCTTTCAATGTGTCTCTGTACCAGTGATGGAATTGGAAACAAGCATTGGCATAGCCAATAGCTCTCGCCTTTGGGACCTTATGTGTTTAGCCATACAGCATGTCATCCTGAGTGCTGTGCCGCCAGGGTTTGAAGAGCCATACACAGTTACTACACACTGAGTCATGCAGTGTGATTCAGGAATACATGCTTGTCTCAGGAAACATTTATGGACACATTCCAAGGCTTTTTAACGCACAGACAGAAAGACAAGTTCTTCGATGCAAGTCAAAAGCACTATAGCATTCTGTGTGCGACTGCATCACGAGTATTGAACAGCCTATGAAAAAAAGCAGAAAAGTACTTTCCAATGGCGGAGAGGTCACATCCCTCCTCCCCAGGCCTCTATTCACCAGACGCCCTTTTCCAGAATTTTCCATTCAAAACACTGCTCCCACCATCCATTTACCAGCAAGCCCCAGGCCCTGCCCTCTGCCCCAGCCCCTTGGGTATAGAAGCACTAGACATAGCAACAACAACAAAAGTCTCCCATTTGTCTGGTAGAGGGGAAATAATTAATAAACAGGGACTGCGTCTGCATCACTTGATCCTCGCGCACTTAAAAACATAAAAATTACCCTAACCTTGTGTAATGTAACTGGCACTTTTGTAAAGCGCTCCAATATCTTTGGGTTAGTCGGGTTTGTGCTCTATAAAAATGCCCCCAAAAATTAATCTGACCTTGTGTAATGTAACTAGTGCTCATGTAAAGCGCTCCAACACCTTTGGTCGCCCAAATTTACATTATATAATAAAAAATGTCTACCAGCCTCTGGGAAGCTGCCATGATTGTGCTTTGAAATTAGAGCTGAGAGGAGGACGACGACAGGAAAAGGCAGCGGGCATGCAGCGACATGGGAGGAGGTGGGAGGGACGAATGCTACTCCCATTTGTCAGGTAGAGGGGAAATACCCATTTGTCAGGTAGAGGGGAAATAATGAATAAACAGGGACGGCGTCTGCATCACTTAATCTCAGCGCACCTAAAAAATTAAAAAGTAACCTAACCTTGTGTAATGTAACTGGCGCTTTTGTAAAGCGCTCCAATACCTTTTGGGTTAGTCAGGTTAGTGCTCTTTAAAAAGGCCCCCAAAAATGTATCTGACCTTGTGTAATGTAACTAGCGCTCATGTAAAGCGCTCCAACACCTTTGGGTCGCTCGAGTTCGCATTATATAAACAATCATCAGAGAAAATGCAACAGGAGTTACCCAAGCATTGCCCTTAACTGTGCTGCAAGGTTGGGCTACTGAAGGTCCGGTGACCGGGGCTCACTAAAGCAACAAGCAGTGAAGCGGGAGGGATTTGGGGGAAATCCTCGCTCTTTGAAGTCAGAGAAAATTAAGGTGATGATTTAGAAAACAGTGTCTGACATTTTATCTTAGTATTTGAATGGGACGGGGAGATTAAGTGACTAGCGCCGCAGCTGAACCACCATAGATGGGCAAACAATGTCACGAGCAGGAATCAAAGAAGAAAATAGTCCCCCAAATGATCACATAAACATAGAAGCGTGATGTTAACAGTAATTGACTAGTACAGTCAATGGGGTAACCCTGTGTCCCTCAGAACCTGGGCATTCATAAGACAATCTACAAGTGGTTCTGTTGGGTAAAACACTTGCTTTGAGCCTGTGCAGTATTGATCATGTTAAAAAATGATAAGCCTAAAACATTTCTTTATAGACTTCCGTACGGAACACGCATAAATGAAACTTAATATTTGGTATCAAAATCATTTTTTGCTTTTTGAGTCATATAAGGCTGTCAAATTCAATAATCATCAAATTACATCAATATCATAGAAGTAAAGTGAATCAAGTGTAACAAGGTGACATAAGTGACTAAGTGGAATTATGTACATGTGATATGAGAAAAAAAGTTATGTACACAAAAAAACAAAACGACTAAGAAGGGGTCCGTCCTATATACTTTAACAGATGGTATCTGATGTCCCCTTTATAACTTTTTAAATTTTGGGGCCAGGAGACCCGATGGACATAGACTAAAGTGAACGTCGACGTTTCGATCCTGGAGTATGCGCAAATGGGTAAGCGTCATAGCGGGTCTTCCTCAGGACAAGTAGACAACAAAAAGGAGGGACAGCCTAGAGGGAAAGTGATTCTGATATGAGTCACATGTGTTCCATAAAAAGGGCACTTAGTTACAACATAATTTGATCGTATGATGAATAGACTCACCGATTCTAAATGTGAATAAACACTCCCTCGAAGTGAGTGTTTAGAGTATAGATATGAATTCAAAGCTGGGGGGTAGAAAATGTAGGAGACAATAAAGAATTTAGACCAAATATGGTTCATGTAGCGCTAATGAATTACAAGGTATGTGAGTATCCTCACCGTGGACCAATGTCCAAAAGATCTCCAATCATGAGATTTAAAACATGTGCGGTAGTGCCAAGCCTTACCACAAAAAGTGTGCAGAGAGAAACCACCTTGAGGATTGGAGTCTGTGGATCAAACAGATTGTTTGAAAATTAATACATGGGTTATGCACAAGAGGGCCTTTAGCCATATAACTTGTTAAAGTACGTGACCTACCTCATCAGAGTCACTCATAAAGGCGGGAAGGCCACCAACTCAGTTAAGATCTAAGGGAAGTAAATCAAAAGTTTGAGGGGTAAACTCCTTGTGTGTAAAAGGATAGCAAACTAGATACACGCAAATATACTGTGTGTGACATACCTTGGTGTCTCTTGTCAGTTTCTATTCGACTTGTAGCTATTTTTAACTTCTTCATGAAATTCTGAAGAAGGGAAATTACAGGCTAATGTGAGCGTTTCAAGTTAACAATTGACAAGTTTAAACAAGCATTGGCATAGCCAATAGGTCTCGCCTTTGGGACCTTATAAGTGTTTAGCCATGCAACGGTTGGTTGATGTTGTTGCACCAAGGATATTGTGCTGCATAACTAAATACTTACAAGGTCCCAAAAGCGAGACCTATTGGCTATGCCAATGCTTGTTTAACATTGCATTGGCCTGGCGGCACCTCAGACCCTGCTACTGGGTAGTCACCGTAACTTGCTTTTTTGCACAGGTACTGCTTGCAGCTGCTTCCTTTGTTAATGGGATGGTTGCCGGTGTTTGCGCGCGCACAAACGACCATCTTTGATTGGGTTTCGAACCCATTCAAAGCCGACTACCTATGTGAGTGCATGCACACTTGTTCAAGCAATGGCGGCTATCTTTGAATGATTTTGTAAATCTTTATTACACATACATTCAAACAAAGCCACCTGAGCCTGTGTACACATCGGGGTTGATTTGATTTAATGTTTTTGTGATGAATATTTACAAAAAACATTCACGAAACAAGCACTTGCAAAGCCAATAGGCTTGCCATGCTTATTGGCTTTGCTAATACTTGTTTAATCTGTTGTCAGCATAGTGCATTTATTCTTTACCCAATGGGACTAGTCTAAGGAAGCTCATTCCTCCTGATGCTTGTGGTGGACAAGGAAATACTGCTGATTTTTATTGGCCCAGTGTCAACGAAGACCATAATGAATCTTAGCTTCTGCAGGTCATGTATTTATTTACACCAGCACCAACAATACTCTCAGGGCATAATAAAGCCACTTTTCATGGTCTTGGAAAACACCTACAAGAAAAAATACATGCTTGTTACTCTGATTGACTATCTGTACGGGCCTACCTGTTTGATGTGTGGAAATTTGTCGGTTTTCTTGATAAAAAATTGAACAGCCTCATTTAGAGATCTGCAGTCTTTCCATTCTTCAGTTGTGGTGGCAAACACTGCCTCCTCACTGTCAGGATAAGGGCTACCACATTTTGAATTTCAAGTTAAGTTTGAGACTGTTTTACCTTTGAAGTACTTCCACCTTCACTTCGAGAGGGTTGCGTATGAAAAACTTAGTGGACAGTCCCTATTGACCTGCACCAATGCCTCATCCCTGTGGTCCATTCACTCAAAATCAGTCCCCCATAACACCCACCAGCCTCAGAGACAACAGTCCCAGGACTCACCCTTGTCACTTGACTCTCTCCTACCCACATATTTCTCCCATGACCACATTCCCAGTCCTTCTCACTCCACCCCCTAAACTCTGCAAGCACCTTCAGCTCCTGCGGCCCAGCACATGCCTCCAGCCCCACAATGACCAGCGGCGGTAGCGTCCCCTCCCCTGCCAGCCTCAAAACATGAAAAATAAAAAGGTAATAAAACGGGTTTATTATCATTATATTTTTCAAGTTCTGAGGGCTTGGCCGAGTCTTGGGGGGCGGGGCCATCACGGGGGCAGTCAAGGAGTTTGTCAGGCCCAACAGCAAGACCACAGACGTTCCTCCCTGCAAAGACCTCTGCAACAAACTTGCACCTTCTTCCACCACAAGATCAGGAAGATCTACGACAGCTTCGACACCTTAGACCCGGCCACTGTGCCCACCACCATCGCACACACCCACACCGTACCCCAACAGACCGTGCTCTCCTGGACCCCATTTACAACAGAGGACACATTCAAGACCATGAAGAGTATCCACTCAGGATCCCGACAGATCCTTGCCCATACCACATCTTCCACAGAGCAGCCGCCACCATCGCCCCCAGCTTCGCCGCACCATCAACTGCTACATCGAAACCGCCACCTACCCTGATGACTGGAAACATGCCGGGATCAACCCCCTGCTGAAGAAGCCGTTCTCAGACCCCATGGACCTCAAGAACTTAAGACCCATCTCTCTCCTCCCTTCCCAGCCAAGGTCATCGAGAAGGACATCAACGCCCAACTCTCCGAGTTCATCGAAGTGAACCACGTCCTGGACACCTCCTAATCCGGCTTCCGAAGCAACCACAGCACGGAGGCCGCACTCCTCGCTGCCACCGACGACATCCGTTCCCTCCTCGACCGGGGCGAGACCACAGCCCTCATCCTACTGGACCTCTTCTCCGTCTTCTACACCATCTCCCACCGCACCCTAATAACGAGACGCCCCGACGCCGGTATCCGTGACAAGGCACTTGACTGGATCCACTGCTTCCTCACCAGACGGACTCAGCAAGTTAGACTACCACCGTTCCTCTCAAAAATCACAGAGATCAGTTGTGGAGTGCCCCAGGGATGCTCCCTGAGTCCCATCCTCTTTAACGTCTACATGGCCCCCCTCGCAGCCATTATCAGAAGCCACTGACTCAACATCGTCTCCTACGCCGACGACACCCAGGTGATCCTCTCCCTCACCAACGAACCCACAACCGCCAGAACCAACTTCCACAATAGAATGAAGGCAGTTGCTACCTGGATGAAAGACTGCTGCCTCCAGCTCAACTCGGACAAGACCGAAGTGCTCATACTGGGACCCACCCCTTCATCCTGTGATGACTCCTGGTGGCCAGCTGCTCTTGGACCCCCCCCCCCCACCCTGACGGACCACGCATTCAACCTCGGCATCATACTGAATTCAACGTTCACAGTGAACCGCCAAATCAACGCAGTTTCCTCAGCCTGCTTGCACACGCTCCGCCTGCTTCGAAAGACATTCAGATGGATCCCCACAGAATCCAGAAAGACGGTCACCCACGCACTCATCACCAGAAGACTTGACTACGGCAACGCACTCTATGCCGCCGTCACCCCGAAACAGCTCAAGAAACTACAGAACGAACAAAACGCCGCAGCCAGACTGGTCCTCGACATCCCCCGCCGCATCCACATCACGCAACACCTCCGACAACTGGCTTCCAGTCAACAAGAGGATCACCTTCAAGCTCCTCACTCACTCCTACAAAGCTCTACACGATGAAGGACCAGCATACCTGAACCACCGCCTCGCATTCCACGTACCCGCCAGACAACTCCGCTCCGCCTAACTCACCCTAGCCTCCATCCCCAGGATCCACAAGACTAGAACCGGAGGATGTCCGTTCTCCTACCTCGCCGCCAAGACCTGGAACACCCTACCCCTCCATTTCAGGCAATCGGCGTCACTGACCCAATTCAAGAAGGAACTCAAGACCTGGCTCTTCAAAAGATCCTCCACCCAGTGCGACCAGCAGCCCCCACCCCCAGTGCCTTGAGACCCTTGATCCAGCGTGAAGCGTGCAAAACGTTTCTGCATAACATGTCATATAATTTTACTGAACTAGGCCCATAAACAATACCTTCATTTCAATACAATATCACTTACACAAGGTCCTCCGATGAATCTTTGGTTGCGCTAATAGGGACCAGAACCTGAAAGAATGTGGGGCAATCTCATTATGAGGACCTGGAATATGAAATTGCCAAAACAACAATAACTACTTCAAACATTCCTTACGTAAATGACTAAATATATATCGTGAGACGAGAACTATGACTAAAAGAATGAGACAAAATGGATAAAGATAGTTCATAAAAAACATTTATCTAAACCTCCTTAGAATGGACAGAAACAAGAAATAAATGCAATTGTGGTTAGTTTTAATACATCAAATAAACACATGTAGTCTCATACACATTACAGTAGATTGTATACATCGGTGATTTGCCTGTGGAAAAGAGGGAGAGAGAGAAAATTTAAGATAATACAATTCGAATTACAAGTCTCGAATCATACAAACCAAGTTTGGTAGTTTGGTTCAGTCCGTCAATGCCTGTAGCATAAATGCTACAGATGGAGTCAGAAACCCTTCAGCCGAAAGGTTAATCTCTGCTAACTTTGCCAACCGACAAAGTGCAGATTTCGAGTTCGCAGTCAGGAAAGTTCAGTTCAGAGTTTGGCATGAAGGAAAATTAGGATTCAGTCCTTCAGCATGCCATGCAGGGAATAAGATATTCAGCAAGCCCCCCGCTCCTCCTTTGCAGGGCAATTATACCTCCAAATGTTCTCCGTTTACACCCATAAATGTTTCTTTTAGCTAAATTTTTGAATGCTCATTGGTCCTTTCAATGGTCTGCTCATGGTGTGATCAATACATCATCTAAGAAATCCGGAAGGTTAGGTTTGAATATCATCCGATTTGTTAAAGTTAATTTGTAATAAACTTTCATCCTTTCCATGGAAGTTTCAAGAAACCTTTCTGTAGATACTTTCCATCATAAAGTCGAGTACATTTCCTGGGTTTGCTATCTATGGTTACATAGATAGCATGTAACCACAGATAGGAAGAAACATCCTTTGTTAAAAAGCAACTTCACGAAAAGTTCTCACGGCGTTCAGAATGACTGCTCAGTATAACTTTTTCTATATTCTTGCACGGCCAGCAGAATAAAACATTTTTGAGGCCTACATGAAATTTAGCTGAATTACTGTCACGTTAATCACTATGACACCATAACCAAACTCATTAATAAAAATAATTTGCAATGCACTACATCTGAATTATTGTCACACATTAATTAGGAAAACTTCTCATAGACATACATTTCAAAAGTACATTATTTACGTGTCATTTCTAATGTTCACGTTTTTCTCTATGCGTTACAGACTTCAATTATTAAATTCAAACCGCAAAACACATTAGCATTTGTTATTTCAATAACTTGTGATTCTTTAGGAAATCCCTAAGCATCATTATGCATATTTCATTTCATTTTCAACACATTATGTTTTAATTTTTATCACGTTTACCTTTATATTATTCATTATTTTTCTTTATATCACACATTTATCACTCAGGTTATTCTTGCCAATATGTTCTTATATTTGCAAAGCATAAATCAAGGTTTTCGAACACTCTGCATACTTTTACGATGCAGTTGAACATTTTCACGTTCATATTTTAACTCATTATCTTTATCAACTTTATCAATATTAGTTGTAAATACAGTTAGTAAAGAGAACTGACAGAGGTAAATGTTTTTCAACAATTTACGCTCCATCACCCTCATGGGTGAGTAGCTGTGCTAGACAAGCTCCTGATTGATTGACTGACAAGAGGGAGTGGTGGTCACTGCTATCAGTGCACATGTCAGTTTGGCCGGCCGTCTCAGTACGGCCAAACCAACATGCGCACTGAGCTGTCTCCAACCTGAGCTGTGTTGCTAGGTTGAAGACAGCATGCACAGGCTACCAGTTTCTCTGGGAGTGCAAATTCAGGGTGCTCAGGCCAATCCTGACACTGCTTTGATGCTGCCATCAGCATGAGAGCAGCGTCAATATTGGCCACAGGGGAGTCTGAGTGCCTGTGCTGCAGTGAGGACTCAGAGCAGAAGAGTGACGGGCAGCAGGTAAGTTATTTTTGACTTTCTTTTTTATTCGTGTTGTTTGTTATCCCCCTGCACCTTCCTGCTCCACCACTCCACCCGCACACCAGCTGCTACTGACAATGACTACATCTCAGTTTGTGCTGCCATCGTCACCACCCATCCCAAAGTGGGAGTCCATTTCCATTATCCATATTAAGATTTTCCTTATGGACAGGGAGTTTTCTACCAACACACCGGGAACATATAAATAGCTTTCTTTGCAGGAGAAGTATGGTTTGCTTGGGCGTCTCGCAAGGAAGTTTCACCACTGAAAATGGTAGTGGGCCAGCATACCTAGATGGGATGACCATCTAGGTATGCTGAGAGTTTTGGTGGCATCAACACAACTAATAGCAGAGAGACTGTGGCTCCGATTTAGGTCTGTCACCTTTCCACACTCTGTAAGAAGGTGTCGTAACGCAGAGAAGGTTTAGACGGGACCTCAGCCATTTTTTGGACAGAGGTACTGTAGGAGGCTAGCTCAGTATATAGTGTCCACCATTGACGAGGCACTGTGCACTGAGTCCAGGCAACCCTTAGTGATAGTGTTTAGGTCCCTGAAAGCCAAAGCTCACAAGGGGAAGCTGTGGAGCACAGCTAAGGCTTATTCAGCACTATAGTCAGTCAGTAAGCTTTTCACACAAGAAAGAATCAGTTGAGTATAAAATACTTTGTATTTATTAGCACACATTAGACACTAACTTGGTATATCTCTTGCCCGGAGATATCAAATACACAAGAAATACTTTAGAAATAGGTAAGTAGCATAGGAAAACACATAGGGCCCGACCGGGGTGGGGGGGCGAACCATATACTAAAATAGTGGAATGTGAGGTAAGTACCAAAACGGGACTAGTACCCAAGGATAAAGGACCCCAGAGGAAGCACAGAATCACCCAAGGTGAGTAGCCAGGGACTCCAAGGCGTGCGGGTTTAGAGTGATTACACCAGGTGAAACATACACAGGATAACACAGGGTAAGTCGCGGTTGGATTTTAACAGTTCTAGGACCCTTCCCAAAGGACCCCGAAGGACCCACTTGGATCAAGGAAGGTTGGAGAACCAACCCTTTCATGGATACCCCAGGAACCAGGATACCTACACCAGTCAGTACAGGTGCATAGGGATGAAGTGGTGTCGGAACCGCCTGTAGACGACAATGGAGGTTCGTGGAATATCAGCAGCTACAGAGTCTCGTGGAACAGGACAGTGGAACCAGGACATGGAATCCAGATGAGAAGACCCTGAAAGCAGAAGAGACAGAGTCTACACCGGCCAGAGGTGACCAGGAGGCACAGGAGCACAATACTAGCCCATATCTATGGATCTTGCTATAGCGCGGTGAGGTTGAAACACCTTGGCCCGAAGGCCCTACCTAAGGGGTGATTTATAGGTTAAAAGTGCAGTGACCGGGATATAAGGGAAATATTATATCCAAAGTGAAAGGTGCAAGCACCATTTCAAGCAGACTGCAATGGCAGCTTTGCAGACACAGCTCGCATGGGCTCCCATGGGTGGCATAACACCTGCTGCAGACCATGGGAGACCCCTGGTGTACCAATGCCCCGGGTACCTCAGTACCATATACTAGGGACTTATAATGGTACCTCAGTATTTCAATTGGGGGTTGTACAAAGTACTTACCATAGAATTTAGAGGAGAGAGCACTGCCACTGGGGTCCTGGTAAGCAGGATCCCAGTGAACTACTGTTAAAACACACTGGCACCAGGCAAAAAGTGGGGGTATATATGCCAGAAAGTTCCACCTTCCTACAGGTACCATTAGCGTCCTTCTCTATCTCAGGCACAATATATTTGTTAGTAAATGGAGCCATACAAAGCAACAGCTAGGAAAAACGTCATCGTCCTCATTATCAACAATTTATTTCTGTAAAGCACCACAAAATCATTACAGTAAAAAAAGTCAAACCTGAAAAAGAGGCATAAACTATGTCTACAAAATGTAAGAAATAAAAAGAACATTCTGAAAGAAAATATTCAATTGCATAGATTGACATCAGTGCTGGAATTGGAAAAAATGACTCCGGGAACACATAAATTAAGGGTTAAGTTGTAGCAGATGAAATGCGGTGGAGTCACAAGTGTCGAGTCATGAAAAGTGGAGTCTGGCAGTCAACCTATAAGTTTATATTTTTTAAACTCTGTATCAAAGAAAGCACAAACGTGATCATAAATCTGTTTGGGTTTACTCAATTGGTCACAAAGAGGCTGCATTTTAAAATATGTTATAGGGTTAAGGCACCTGCAGCAGGGATTTTTGTGTGCCCACCAAATTTCAGAGAGATGTGTTTTGTCTAGTCAAAGTTTTTGCTCATAAAATATTATAGAGAGTTAATATGTCTCCTGCAAAGCACATAGTGTAACATGCAGATAATAAATGTATATTTTTTGTTGATAGGTAGCTCGTTCATTGCTTTTGACACTGAGATATTTTTGTTACTTGCAGTTCTTAAGTTTCAGTATTTTTAATATACCACAGTGAGCTATGGGTTTAGGACCTTATTGTTTTTTCCTTAACCTGTCATTATTCTGTGGTTGCTAGAAATAATAAAGCCGTATTAGCACAGAAAACCCCAACCATTGCATTACGTTGTAAATCCTGTCTTTGTGTTTCTCCCGGTCAAGTACATTTACCATATAAGGCCTCCCATTAAGGACAATATATAACTCCTTCACCTTGTAACCCTAATTGCCTTATGTAACAAATACTGTACATCTATGTACAAATGTATGATTGACAGTCTGTGCATAATATTGTGTGATATAAGCGCTCTAACACCCATACATTGTGATGAGTAGCACTATAAAATAATTTACAAAATAGTAAATTCTATTTAAATTATTACCTGTGTAATGACTCATATTGATACTCATCAATACATCTGACACTCCTACAGTGCATGCATGCCCCATATGCACAGTGGCTGAGTGAAGTCAAACCCCTGCCTCCAAAACCTAATTTCTCTTACATACTTGTGCCTTTGATTTCCTCCTTTGCATGGGCAGATAGGTGTTAGGCTCCAGATAGCCCCCAGCCTGGATGATACTCGAACAAAAGAAGGGCTGATGGCCCTTTAAATCAGGCCAGTGTTGGGCCCACCTGGAACTGAAAATAAGTAAGCCCCCTCATCGCCTGCCAGGTTGATGCTTGGAACAGAAAGCAGACAACATGCGGGCATTGCTGCTTGTGTCTCAGTGTCTCCAAATTATATCAGGACAAATTCAGCATATTTCACTGAGGCCATTCCGGGTTCAGCTCAGTAATAGCTGCTGGATGCAGGATCCGACTAGACCCCCCTCATTTACTACACTGAAATTTGACGAGTATAAAAATCGCACTACATTTGATGGCATTTTTCAAATACAAGTTCTCACTGATCATACTTTTATTTTAAAAATAGTGTAACTAAACGGTTTAAACCAACGTCGTTAAGCAGAGGGTAATTCCAACCTTGTTGCTCTTCCCAAGTAAATAATCTGAATGTATGATGAGACAAGAGCACTAGGAATTGGGATCCAACTGACCTCATTGATGATGGTACGAGTTATAGGCGTGATAGAAGTCCAAACAATGTCTGTCAAATGACAATAAAACTCACATTCGAGAGCTATTTGCAGTGTAAATTTAATGGTGCAACCAAAACATAATCCACCCAATGCGTTTTGGCACCAGCCTTGACACTTGAATAATAACCCTCAAATTCCAGTCTGTTGGGAAGGTCTTTATGTAAAGAATGCCCCGAAATACAGCTACCTTACTGCAAACAGGCATATATAGCATATAAAATAATGCAAAGAGTAACACAATCATTACATAACCATTTCTGTATGTATGTATGTGTGTGCGTGTGCATATATTTTATCTACTGGCGGTCGCCAGCAGGTAGTTCTAGTTAGGACCTAGTTTCCATAGGAAAAGTGTTTTTTTGTTTTCCTATTACAGTTCGACGAATCTTCACGAAATTTCCAAAACTAGCTTTCATGTCACTTCAGCTGCTGTCTGTAAAGTTTTGAGGGGATCCGTCAAGTTGGGGTCGAGAAAAAGGGGGGTCCCAAAACACGTTTTCCCGATGCAATTACCCATAGTGAATTTAGACGCGACTACAGTCCGAACAGCTGAACAGAATTACACCAAATTTGCCAGAAAGCTATATCTTGGTCCAGAAAGAGTGCTTTTTGTAATTTGGTGTAAATCTATTCAGTAGTTTTGGAGTTGTTAAAATAAAAAGATTTATGGATATCTAGAGATGCGGATCCACCACGGATCCGATTGGATTTGCAGATCCACCCACCAAAAGTAATGATGTGATTGGCTGGCAGCAACCTAAGAGGAAAGTTACACCCGCAGATTTGTTCATTGGGATTCGGTTCCCAGCAGGGAAAATAAAATTTTAAAGTGGTAGAAGGGGTCAGGGTAGAGTTAACCTGACCCCATTGGAATGATGGAGGGGTCTGTGAGGGACCCCTCATGGGCAAGAAATTGTCCCAAAAAGGTTTTTTTCTGATTGTGCGAGGATCTACCCAGATCCTCATGGATTCAGTTAGATCCGCGATCCAAACCCCAATTAAAAAAAACACATACACCCACTCTCAGACCCTCACACCTACTCATACACTCACTCACAGACCCACTTTCACACCCACAAAACCACTCACACACCCATCCAGCCACTCACACACCTACTCACACTGCTATTCCCGCACCCACTCACAGACCCACACAGCCAGTCACACACAGACTCACACACCAACCACATACTCACACACCCATTTAAACACCCACACAACCACTCACACACCCACTCACACACCCAGGTTACAGGGACGTTATAGTGAGGAAAAAGCATTGGTAAACCGTAGAAATTCACTAAGGAAACCAAAGGTTACAGGGATGTTATCGTTAGAAAATAAATTTTTTTTAAAACCTTTAAAATTCACTGAAAAAAACAAAGATTACAGGGATGTTATAGTTAGGTTCAGATTTTACACACACAAAACCATCGAAAATCAGCAGTTATAGTTATATTTATCTCAAGTAACTATAACTCGTGCCCTAAAGTAATTATAACTCGCACCATTGCAATGCATTGCTAATTATCCCACCTATTACATCATTCATGACATCTTCTATCACATCATTCATGATATCATTGCAACATTTGCAGTGAACTTATTGATGAGAAAACTGTGCATGGCGGGGACACGAGATATGGTTACGTTAGGGCACGAGTTATAGTTACTTGAGATAACTATAACTGTTGAATTTCTAAGGTTTTGTGTATGTAAAATGTGAACATAACATAATGTCCCTGTAACCTTTGTTTATATATATCTATATACATATATATATATATATATATATATATATGTTCCCATATTTGCCCTGAATACAAAGACGCACTCCACTGCAGGCAATTCACCAGAATTCTTTTATTTGGGGAAACCGGCAAGTTACATCCTGATTGTTCTGCCTGACGCGTTTCAGAGCCCCCAGCTCCTTCTTCAAAGGCTGCCTGCAACTTGCGCATAGACATCCAAGGCACACTTTTATTTTTCTGTTTGGTCAGTTTCATTGCCCTCTGGTGGGCTGCACAGGTGAGTTTAGTTTTGCAAAGGATGCTGGTATCTGTAGTGTTCCTTGGTTTAATTCAAGCCCTTCAGTGGGTTTTGCGAGGCTGCAGTAATTCATTTCAATGTTCCAAATATTTTAAATAAAGTTGCAACAAGAACACAGATCCCACTGGAGGGAAATAATGGTGCACAACACATACCACAACTCCCAGCATGCACAAGCACTGGAACTCACTTAGGAGGCACACCTGAGGTCAATTACTAACTAGCATGCAGAGGGGATAAGAGGGTGTGTTACTGCTTCTGTGGACTGTTAGCAAGCCTCTGATGAAAGAGCGGGAGCTCTGAAACGCGTCAGGCTATGAAAATGCTTGGAATGAAATGCCGGTTTGAAAGTAAAGTTTCTGGTAAAACATCCTTTGCTGAGTGCGTCTTCAATTTTTGGACAACACTTTGGAAACATAAATCACGGCCACCCTGCTGTGGAAGACTGCACCACCAAGAAAAAGGTATTTGGGGCTGGGGGCTATGAACTATTCTAAGCCTGGAAACAGCACAAGGGATCTTTTTTAAATGCAAACCGAATTGACATTCTGAGGCCCACTGGAGGGCAAGGAAAATATTTTAAATAAAGTTGCAACAAGAACACAGATCCCACTGGAGGGAAATAATGGTGCACAACACATACCACAACTCCCAGCATGCACAAGCACTGGAACTCACTTAGGAGGCCCACCTGAGGGCAATTACTAACTAGCATGCAGAGGGGAGAAGAGGGTGTGTTACTGCTTCTGTGGACTGTTAGCAAGCCTCGGATAAAAGAGCGGGAGCTCTGAAACGCGCCAGGCTATGAAAATGCTTGGAATGAAATGCCCGTTTGAAAGTAAAGTTTCTGATGAAACATCCTTTGCTGAGTGCGTCTTCAATTTTTGGACAACACTATGGAAATATATATATATATATGATGAGGGATAGATTGGTTAAAACAAGCCCTGAGGTACTAGCTCCTACCAATTGGCTATCTAGCAAGACCGGCTTCTACAAATGCATCTCATGCCGTGCATGTAAGTTTGGTGTCAACACACAGGAGTATACTGACGCATTTGGACAAACTCCAAATAAAATTAATGGGATGTATACCTGCAGAACTGACTTTGCAGTATATGTCCTTGAATGTACCTGTCAGTTACAGTACGTAGGTAGTACGAAACTTCAGGTGTTTAATCGTATTTTACAACACCTACGTGCAATAGTAAATTCTGATCCCAGCTATCCTGTTGCACGCCATTTCAAGCTAGTCCATAATAACAACTTGAACGACCTTAAATATTTTGTAATTGACGCAGTACCGAGGTCAATAAGAGGCGGCAACAGGGAAAAGAAATTACGTCAGCTTGAATCTCAGTATATTTTACAACTTGATACCAAAATGCCGAATGGCCTCAATACGGGAGAAGATTTACATAACTTTTTATAACTTGGTTATTTATTCAGAACTATATAGGGTTTTTTACATTAATGTTTGAACTTTTATCTCCAGTTGATTTTTAGCCCCGGATTTTGCCTTGTTTTTAGCCCAGTCCTTGCCAAATTTTAATCGATTTTATCGGTTTTAATGAGGTTTTTACTGGGTTGGTTGCAGGGTTTTAATTGGGTGCTTTTAACCGGTTTCAAATGGACTAAATGAGAACCTATTTATCTCCCATCATTGTACTGTATTTATTACTTTGCACTATTTCTAGAAAGGTCTGGAGTTCGCGAATTTTGCACAGTTCTATTAATGCACTTTAGAGAAATATTTGCTTTTGCTATTTTGGAGTCTTCTCCTGGGTCATTTATGTGAACACATATTTGTGATAACTTGGATCAGTAAATTAAGATGTCCGTATTTGTTTACACTTTCTTCATGACAACAAGCATTAGCTGTTACATTGAACATGTGTCATGTATTAATTTAGGCTCAGGTCGGCCGTCCATATATTTTTACCCAATATGCAGCTATGTTAATTCAAATAGTTGTCATATTTTTTAAATGTTATATGCACCTTTTAAGAACAAAAGCACTTTTTCACGATTTTTTCACCACTAACTCCCACTTAAAAATAAGCCAAATTATCATGAATAGATCGATTTGCAAAGTTGTGTTTATTGTGACCTTTTTGCTTTCAGGTAATATTTGCCTTATTATACGGTTTGGCCACTTGGCCACTATTTCATGATACAACAACATTTAAGTAAGTTCGCAACATGTGATGAATTGTTCATTTCGATTATCGTAGAGCACTATGCTTTTACTTGATGCTTGTATTAGAACTATGTCACAACAGTGTATATAAGATATCACATCAACTCTTCTAATCATGTTAGTCTGTTGTCTAGCTTTAGCGTGATAGTGGGAGGTTTCAATCAATTAGTCTGTCACTATATAACATTGCTTAATGGTTCTGGCACGTCATGTGATCAAGACCGGGGAAACCCGGTCGAAACGCGTCATGCTTTGGATTTTGCAATAAAGCACTACCTTATCACCAAGCACTTTGTGGTCCGTACCTGATTTCCAACTAAAGTGGAGTCCAATCAGGATTGTGGTTGCATATATATATATATATATATATATATATATATATATATATATATATATATATATATATATATATATATATATATATATATATATATATATATATAAAATCAAACAACATTGGTCAGATGATAACAAAACTTGGAAGGATTTTCCTTAATTTCCTTGAGCAGTATTATCTCACAATAGAGAAGGTTGAAGACCCATAAATACATATATACATACAATCTCATAAAGATGCAGGTGACTAAAATATAAATATATGCAATACAACACCTATAGACCAGGGGTTTTCAACCTTTTCTATAGTGAGAGCTACTTCTGAAAAAACAGTTTTCAAATCACAATTTCCAGATGTCATCAAGGCCCACTTAGGTATCTATGATTCTCCAGCCGTACCTCCTATGAACACTACAAGACAACTTGCTGTGCTGTTCTGCACTGCCTGAAAGGGAGAGGGCAGGAATGCGCCATATTTACCAATATATGGCGCATTCTTGTTCTCTGCCTGCATTAGTGCACAATCTGCTGCCTAGCACCAACGTAGGCACTCTTGCACCATAGGCAAGGGTGCCTAGGTTGCAGGCATGATTGTTTTTGTGCATGAACGGACATTTTCCCGAACATAAACAATCCTCTTAGGCTTTTTTCCTCTATATAAGTATGCTACAGAATGCAGCACACTTAGAAAGAGGAAACAACGAGGAGAAATAAAGATATTTCTTCTCCTTGCGCCTCTCCTGGAAAGGCGTAGAATATTGAAGGTTTAACGGTATTGGTAAATCTGGGAGTGCACAAAAATCCATGGGTGGATGCGTGGGAACACATATGGAACGCCTTTTCAGGGCAGAGTAACACAAAGCAGCAACTTGCGCTACCTTGCGTTACTCCAGATTTCAGAAATTAAAATCATTATCCTCGTCACGAGCATTCTGGAACATTCTTTTTTGTTTAAATCATTTTATTGGCATTTTTCATATTTCCAAACAACATGAACAGTGCATTAGTATTCAGTACGGCAACAGCAAAGTTATGCAGATCAGCATGCAATCCAGCTTATTAACAGGTGAGTTACCGGATGAGTTACTGGTGATAGTACTTGGAGGACTGCCCTTGCAATGACTGCGGCAGTATCATGTCAGACATTGTGACATATTACATCTTAGCTATATTAGCCATGGTATGGTACTTAATCAAACTGTGGGCGTGGGGTACAACAAAATGAGGACAAAGTAACCAAAGGAGGGATAGGGTAGTCGCCTGAGACCCGCCGCCGTGTGGGTTAAAAAGGGGGGTGGGGGGGAGAGACGGCCCTGCTAGGGCCGAGTGACAGCATCTCCGCAATGTGGAACCATATGTTAGTGAGTGAGGACAGTTCTGTGAGTGTATACTACCAATAGCTAAGCGCAGAGTTCTCGATCTTGCTCCCCGTCCTGGGGCCCATCCTCCGCGACAGTAGCCATGCCCTGTAAACTCAACACCATAGCATCCCAGTGATGCGCCAGAGGAAACCTGCGGACCCCAAGCAAGTCCTCCCGGCGTAGTGCAACCCCCTCCGCCCTAGCCCAGTTAAGCAGGGAACAGCGCCAGGCTATGGCGTGAGGGGCCGTTGGGGACTTCCACCTCTTGGTGATTAGGCGTTTGGCTGTTATGAACCCCAGGTCAAGGAACAGGGTGGCTGCTCTGTGTTTCTTACTCCTACTGAACAAGTGCAGTAAGTGTGCCTCCCAGTGAAGGGGGATATCTCGAGAGGTACAGGTAGCTAGTGTAGATGTGACAGTAGCACAGTATTCGCGCATGTTGGGGCAGTGCCATAACATGTGAAGCATGTCTGCGTTCAATAGGCGGCACCTAGGGCAGGCTGCATCTGATCTAGCAAAGTACTTATTGATTTGGGCTGGGGCGAGGTATGCCCAGTGCAATATAAAAAATTGAATTTGTTTAAAGCGCTGGTTACGTGGAATACGTGTCGGACCTCCCCGGACGGCCAACCACTCCCTGTCCGTGAATACTCTCCCTAAGGCTTCCTCCCAGTGATGCTTCAGGGGGGTCAGGTCAATTTCTGTGTGCTGGCGGAGTGAGAACGCGAACCAACGAGTCAAGTGCCCCCCACTTCCCATCACATGTAGGTACTGTATCGTGAGGTGCGTGGGTGATTCCTGAGCAAGATTACCCCACTTAGCTGCCAGCGAGGCTATAATCGCCCGATGTAATAATAACTGTCCCGGGTACATGTTCTCCTCCGACATGAGTTCCTGGTATGGAATGAGTGAGCCATCCTGGTAAAGGTCTCCCATATCTTGGATACCTTCTGTGCCCCAGTGACGCAATTCAGTTGCTGTGGTGCATATGTCAACCCGTGGTGTACCCAGTAATGGGATGGCGGGGGCGTATGGTGTGAGGGTCCTAGTGAGGAAAAGGCTCCTACGGAAACACTTAAAGGCTATATTGAGTAGAAGCACACCAAGGGGTCTAGGCTTTGTGCATGGGTGGAAGATATGTAGTAATGTGTGATGCAGGATTGGAGGTTGTAGCAAGGCCGTATCTGCCAGATGCCGGGATGCGAGCCATCAGGCGATCCACTGGAGCTGGGAGGCCAAATAGTAATGTTTGAAGTTGGGCACCGCCGACCCCCCATGGTCTGCCGATAAATAGAGTTTCCCAATAGATCCTCTGTGTCTGGATGTTCCCCATACAAAGTCCCTCACCACCCCGTCCCATTTGCGAAAGAAGGGAGGGGAAATAATAATAGGTAAGGTAGTGAAGTAGTAGAGGAGACGAGGGAGAACTACCATTTTTACGAGGGCAACCCTGCCCGAGATCGCCAGTGGAAGTGTCTGCCAGAAGCCCATTTGTGACTGGATAGCTGTAGTGGCTCTGACTATGTTTCCTTCAAACAGATTCTCCCTAGTACGGTAGATGCGCACTCTTAGGTATCTAAAGGGGTCAGTGTACCATGTCATACGAACGCCCCCCATGGAATACCCCGGGTCAAGGGTCGTCTGCAGAAACGGAGAGAGAATGAATTTCACGGCAATAACCCTCAGGCCCGAAGCCTGGCAAAGTGAGTTAAGGCCTGGTCCAAGGAGGGTGGGATGTCGTAAAGGTCCTGCACGTACATTAGCAAATCATCAGCGTATAGCGAGATAACGTGCAGCCCGTCTCCCAGAGTGACTCCCATGTCCACATGCGCGCGGATGTGTGCAGCCAGTGGCTCCACCGCCAGCGCAAAGAGGAGGGGGGACAACGGGCATCCCTGTCGAGTCCCGCGCCTCACCTGTATAGGGTCCAATAAATAGGGGCCCGTCTGAACACGGACGGACGGGCTCCTATACAGCAACCGAACCATAAGGCCCTATACCGTACCGTGCAAGGGAAGCAAACAGGAAGTTCCATTCGAGCGAATCAAACACCTTCTCAAAGTCCAGCACCATGCAGCCCGACCTCGGCCATTTGAGAGGGGCATACTCAGCCACCCTAAAGTACCGGTGGATGTTTAGAGCCGTGTTTCGTTGAGGGACGAACCCGTTCTGGTCCGGATGTACCAAGGCGGGAACAAGGGGCACCAGGCGATTGGCTAAAACTTTGGCTAAAATTTTATAGTCGACGTTTAATATCGCTACCGGTCTATATGATCCGTGGGAGGTTGGGTCCTTTCCTGGCTTCAGAAGAGAAACCACGTTAGCCGCGCTCATCGAGGGTGGTAGAGTCATGTCAGAAATTGCTGAGGTGTATAGGGAGTGCAGTCAGGGCACCAGAGTCTCCGCATATGTTTTAAAAAATTTGGTGGGGAGTCCATCGGGTCCCGCCGTCTTTCCGGGCGCCAGCGACCGTAATGCTTCACGAATTTCATCTTCTGTAAGGGGGGAGTCCAGAGTGAGGAGTTGGTCAAGCGTCAGTGTGGGTAGCTCCACTGTGGAGAGGAATGACTCAATGTGAGGGTTATTCCCAGACAGCCGGGACGAATATAACCTGGTGTAGTGTGCTGTCATTACTGCATGAATGTCTCTCTGCGTACAGCTCCTGTGGCCTAGTTCATCCACTAAGAGTTGTATAGGGCGTTGGGGGTGTTCTTGCCTAATAAGTAAGCCAGTAATTTACCCGCTTTATCTGCTGTAGCATGGGAATGAGCCTAGTGCGCCAAGAAATTGTGACATCGTAGTCTTTCTAATAGCACTTCCCGCTCAGCATGGGCGTCATCAAGTTGTTTTTGCCTATCAAGCCGGTCGATGGCCTTCACTTCTAACCGGAGCAGTTGTCGCTCACTGGCAGATAGGGATGTGTCAAGCTGTTTACGGATGCTCCACGTGTGCCCAATGCAATGCCCTCTGGTCACAACTTTGAATGCCTCCCACTCCGTCAGTACCGAATCCGCGGACCCCGAATTGAGATCAAAATATCCAATCACTGCAGACTCAAGGGAGCTCTGGAACGCAGGCTCCTCCAAGGACGCCGTCTGTAGACGCCAGGCTGGAATCGGGGGTTTCTCGGTCTCCCACGCCAAGTGCATTATTTGTGGATTGTGATCTGAGTGTGTCCGACCTAAGTATTCTGTGGACTAAATTAGGGGGGTTAAGGCCGCCGTTGCTAAAATACGGTCCAGCCGTACGTGCAACTTATGGATAGGCGAGATAAAGGAGTAAACCCTAGTGTGAGGGTGGCGTTCGTGCCAGACATCTGTCAACGACCAATGTCCTATCCAAGTGCATAGGGTCTGGGCGTTCGATGAGGCTGTGGTTCTATTCAGAGGGGGAAAGGAACGATCCAGAGAAACGTCCAGCACAGAGTTAAAATCGCCCCCAAGCAACCATGGAACCTCCCTCCATCTGGGGAGCAAGGCCGTTAGACTACAGAGGAATGCTCCCTGATCGGTGTTAGGGGCGTAGATGGAACCCAACAGAATAGGCTGTCCATTTAACCTACCCCTAAGCAGCACATACCGTCCAGCGGGGTCTACCATCACCTCCTCCTCCTACCATGGGACACCGGCTTTTACCCAAATGAGTGCCCCTCTGGCCATGGATGAGTAGTTAGTACTGTAGACCTGACCTCGCCTAAGACGGCATAGTCGGACGGCTTCTGGTTGCGTTAGGTGCGTTTCTTGTAAGAGAGCTATGCTGACCGCTCTGTGCTGTAGGTAAGCATAGATAGAGTACCGCCTGGCAGGTGTGTGAATGCCTCTAACATTCCATGTGATTATATTTAGGTTCGTCATAGAAATGATGTAAATCTGTGTGTTTCCCTGTGTGAAGTGGACCCCCTCGGGAGGGTATGTGCGTCGGCAACAGGTCTCTAAACGAGGCGACTCCTCTGGGGGGAAAAAAATAATATTTAGCATCCAAATATCATGAAACATCACAAGAGCGGACCTCCAACAGGGAGATCGACCCAAACATTTGCGCCTATTCATGGCAACTAGTCCAACGTCGTTGTTTGACTTCGAGGGGAGCACCGAGTTAAAGAAGAAGAGGAAGAGGAAAGAATGCTTGCATATTCCATCCACCTTATTGACCCCTCTATAGTAGGAGGTAGAGCAACGGGTATGTGATCATGCATGAAAAGTCCCAGGAGTACATCATGGGTCAGTGGGGACATGTGTAAAAGCTAGGGCCCTTAGTCTCTGTTACTTATGAGTGTGAGGCGATTGGGGCGATGGGCAACGTGTTCTCAAATAATGTCGTCTGAAGTCTGGGGAGTGACATCCGGGAGCTGAGGCGGGTCCGCATCAGTTGACCATTCTGGTGTGGAGTCGGCACCTCCTCTGGACTTTGACGGGGATCCAGCGGAACTTATTGGTGAAGGCGATCTGGCAGGCTGAAGGGCCGCCGCAACCTGCAGTGCTTCTTGATGCCCCTATCTAATTTGTTCTGGATCCAGGGCTGCGACGGGTGGCCATGCATCTCTGCCTTTCCTCCTGTGGCAGCCACGACGGGGTCTCCCTTGCAGTCAGGGTCTTCAGAGGGCCTAGGAGCCGTTGTCAGCCCGTTTTCTTTGAGCCAATCCCAGGCCTCCGAGGGAGAATCAAAGTATAGGGTGTTGCCATCTCTTATAACTCGAAGGCGGGCGGGAAAAAGTAGGGAGTATCGGAGTTCCAGCTCTCGGAGTTGTTCTTGACTGCGCCGAAGGTGGCTCGCCTTCTTTGAACTTGTGCAGTGTAGTCCGGGAGGAAGGAGACGGTGACATTTTGCACCTTGGGGCCAGGATGTTTGCCTATCTCCCGCAGTATGACATCTCTGTCCCTAAAGTTCATTAGGCGAAATAAGAAGGGACGAGGGCGAGCCCCCGGAGGGGGTTTGCGGGCTGGAACTCTATGGGCCCGTTCTACTACGAACTGCGGTGAGAGCGGCCCCGGGGGAAGCAGTTCTCTCATCCAGGATTCTGTGTAGTCCTCTGGATCCTGACCCTCCGTCCCCTCCGGTAGGCCAATCACCCTCACATTATGCGGCGCGACCTCCCTTCGGCATCATCTACTTTCTCCTCCAGGGTGCACACTAGATCCATCAGGTCCTGTAGTGTGGTCCGCCAACGTTGCCTCAGTATCGCGGACCCTGTCGGACAGCTTGTACTGGTCGGCACGTAGAAACGTGAAGTCGGAGGTAGTGGTGTCCATCCTGCCCTCCAGGGAGGCGCACGTCTGTTCCAGCGTGGTGCCGATCCTCTCAACCGCCGCCAGTACCGAGTCCAATTTGGCTGCGATGTCTGGCTGGTTTGCCCCCACAGGTGGTCCAGAAGTCTTGGGCGTTCCTTCAGTCTGGCCTCGGGGAGGGACATCTTGGTGGGTGTTGGAGCGTAGGCGGCCCATGACTATCTGCTGAGCGCTCCGTATAGGGGGTGAGATGTGAATATCCTCCGTCCGCGGACTCCGCAGCGCCTCCACTATCCTCCTAACGTTTCAGGGCAATGCACCACCCCCAGAGGCCAACCAGATGGGTGAAGGCACGTGTCTTTTGAAGGGGAGAGCTCTTGGGTCAGGGTCCACCCCGGCCGATTGCTAGCACTGCCGCAGCCCTGTTAGGCCGGAACAGGAAAGATCGTGTAAGGGGGGACTAGGCCCGAACGGCCCCCGGACCCCCCCTATCTCAGCCAGTCGCCCCTATCGCAGGCAATGATCTTTGTGTGGTCAGATACGATCAGGATCAGCTTAGCCCCGAACCGGCCTCCCCACTGTTCCTTGCACCGCGTCGCCCAGGTAGTCACCCACTGCCGCACCTCTCTGCACCTGGAGGGGGGGCCTAGGCACGACCGACCCCCGGACTCCCCCACTCCCCACCTCAGCCAAACAGCGCCGCCGCAGGCTCACCTGACGTGTCTCCGCCTCAATGGATGTGGGCTGTCCAAGATGGCATCCTTTGTCACAGGCGAAGGCCTCCAGTCTTCTCCGCCACCTCCAAGGCCTCTCCAGGTATAGGCCAGTAACCTCAGGGGATGTCGCACGGCATTTGGTCCAGCTGCATCCATCGTGGTCTCAGCCCCGCTGCTCCTCTAGTCTTCCACCAACATGGGAGGCAGGGGAGCCCCCCCCCGGCTCAATGGGGCCTCCCTCAAACGGAAGAGGCCGGATCCGCACTGTTCTGGCCATAGGTTTTCGCGGGTGCAGCGGCCTCAACACTGGGCCCGGCTGCACTCCGTTGTGCCCAAGTCTCACTGCAGGGGAGGGAGGCCTCACCCCCGCTCTATGGGGGCCCCCCCGCACCAACCGGGCCATTTCCAATCTCAAGCGGGCCCCCAGGGTGGCCTTGGCACCCCCTGCTGTTACCGCGGGGCACCGAATCCGCTCCGGCCACCTCGGGTGCCACCGGGTGCACGGGAGGCCTCAAATCGGGTGACACCGCCTAACCGAGGGGCGTCCCGCCAGGGCTGGGACTCGCTGTGCCCCCCAGGATCCACCAGGCGACCTCCCGGCTGACAGCCTCAGGGAACCGCGCCTCACCTCGCAGTCCAGCAGGCGGGGGTCCCACTCCCTCTGGTCTCGCGAAGGCCTCGGACGGCTCCACCAGCTCTGCCGCACCTGCCTCTCCCGCAGGTATGGCTCCGCTGCACCTGTCCCTCCAGTGAACACGGCGGGCCGGACAGCCACGCTGCTGCGGTTCGGGTCGCTGTCTCTCTGCCTGCGCCGCGCCCTCTCTCGCCTGACGAGGGGCTTCACCACCCGGGCCTGCGCGTTAACCTCGCGTGCCGCGACTCAGGGCTCCGCCGCCTTGGCGATCTCGGCATCGGGAGACCCCTCGCCCGGATCAGTGTATGCTCTTCTGTAAACTCCTGGGCGACAGGGCAAATTTCCCGTTGCTCTACCACAGGATTGCCAGAATAACCGGGGGATACGGAGCGGAGTGCCTTTAGAACACGTCCGCCATCTTTGGTGCTTGGCCACGCCCCCATTCTTGAACATTCTTGATGAGTTCCTCCAACATAACAAACCCCCTTAATTCACAAATTGACAAGGCTACACACCGCCTTTAAAGAGAGCACTGTACCAACCTCATATGCTTGTTGACTGTTCTCTTTGGGGATGTCTGTCTTCTTTGTTAGGAAGGTGGACAACATCTATAGGTCTTTTCCGACCGCACCCATCAACTTGCAGGAGGCACGGTGTTGTCAAAAGGCCAATACCTTAGAGGCCTTTCCGCCGATCCCTGCAGACCAGCTGCAAGTATTGTGCAGTAAAATTAAGTCAGGATCCCCTGCAGACCCTCTCAAACCAGACCAATTTAGGAAAGTGCTTCCGGCGATCATATCTTCTTTGGGTCAGGTAATAAACAGGTCCCTTGCCACGGCAACCGTGCCTAGGGCATGGAAACAGGCCAAGGTGATACCCCTGCTCAAAAAACCCTCTCTGAACCCGGCTAAACCGGAAAACTACCGCCCTATTTCCCTGCTCCCATGGGCGGCAAAGATCACGGAGGCATATGTCAACTCCCTCCTGTCGGACTTCCTGACCATGAACAACACGCTGGACCCCTCCCAGAATGGCTTTCGACCAGGTCACAGAACGGAGTCTGCTCTCCTGGCTGTGACAGAACATCTCTGGTCAGCACTGGACGCTGGTCGAACGTCGGCACGGATTCTTTTGGATCTCAGTGCCGCGTTTGACACGGTGTCCCATGCCATTCTGCTGCATCGCCTGGAGGAGGCTGGAATTATTGGTCCGGCCTTGGAGTGGCTTTCCTCATTCCTTGGTGAGAGGTCGTTTGTGGTAACAGTCCCCCCTTATGCCTCGGGCGAACACCCCATCAAACAAGGGGTGCCACAGGGTTCCTCCCTCAGCCCCCTGTTATTTAATCTTTACGTCCAACCCCTGGCTTCAGTAGCTAAGAGCAGAGGACTGACCATGGTCTCCTACGCCGACGATACACAGTTGGTGGTGGCGCTCTCGAACGACGCCGAGCGGGACGCCCTTAAGTTCCAGGGCGATCTGGCGGCAGTCGCCGAGTGGATGACCACCAACAGTCTCCAGCTGAATGCCAGCAAGTCGGAGGTATTGCTGGTGGGGAAGGACCATGGTCAGTGGAGTGAACTCTGGTGGCCCGCAAGCCTGGGTAGCGCCCCCCCTCCTAAGCAGGTTGTGAAAAATCTGGGGGTGTGGATGGACTCGTCCCTTAGCTTCCGAGTCCAAACCAAAAAGGTGGCCGGGACTTGTTTCGGGCTACTGCGGGGGCTTAGACCCCTATTGGGTTTCTTTGATGCACCCACACGTCAAGTCATCATTCTGGCATCAATAATGTCAAGATTGGACTATGCCTGCTCTCTGTATCTGGGGTCCAATAAGGCTGAAATTCTGAGGCTACAAAGGGCACAGAATGCGGCGGCAAGAACCCTTCTTGGTTTGCGCAGGGCCTGCCCGGTGTCAGACGCCATTCGTCGACTTCACTGGTTGCCTGTGGCCAGGCGAATTGAATTCAAGGCTCTCTGCATCACTTTCAAGGCCCTGAAATTTACCACCCCTAGTATCCTGGCCAAACTGCTTTCGCCATATGTTCCCTCACTACATCTCCGTTCACTGGGGCAACACCTGGCGGTGGTTCCCCGGACACGGAGAGTCCGTGCTGGAGGCCGCTCTTTTCGCAGTAGGGCGGCTCTCCTCTGGAACTCACTTCCTGCTCACATCCGCGGCCTTAACAACTACCTGGAATTTAGGAAGGCCATTAAAATTCACCTTTTTCCTGCACCGTAGTCCTATTATCTGCTCCACTCGAACGTGTCAGTTGCTCTGCTGTCAGCGCCGGGACGCCCCTTTGCTGGGGCAGCTGCTGCGCTTTACAAGTTGTGGTAACATAACATAACATATTAACTTACTCCTGTATACAGGTTTCTTTTTTCCTTCTATTTCCTCTTTCCTTTTTCTTTCTTTCTTCCTCTCTATTTACACATTAAAGAATCTTCACAAATGTATTTGTGAAAGGTACGCTGAGAACATCACGTACACATGATGGGTATATAATTAGTCTTTCTTGATTTTTTAACACGTTTTTGGGTGATTTGCTAATTTTAGCCACTACGAATGTCCATAAAACATAGGTTCTTTGCTTTCTGTCTTTCTGTTTTATATAATGTGTATCATATTTGTTGAGCAATTCCATAATTCAATTATACCTCATTGTACCTACTTGTGCCGAATACTCACATGTACCTTGTACTTCTTTCTTCTGCACAGCAACTCTTATAAAAAAATGTGGACAGAAAAAAAATAGCAGTAGTTTTTTGATTGCCCAAAAAATAAGTATTCTTATTTTTTTTTTAGAAACAAAGGTGTTGCACAATTTTGGTGTTTTACCTTAATGGCACTTGACATATAGGTGTGTCCGTGTAACAACTACAACAAGAAAAATGGCTAATCCGTAGTTTCATCAGGAAAAGTGCTGTCCAGGTGGCAGGTACTCATATGGTCGCCCTAAGCACCCATCCCATATCGAAAAGGCAATGGAATACCGCAAAGCCTTTTCATAAGTCAGAATTTCCCATTAACGGAACCGAATCTATGCCATGGAGATCTACATGTTCCACTTTTCCTTAATTGTGCCCCTTATGTTTTCAGCATGGAAGAGGACCAGGTTTCTTGATGAAAACAACATTCTATTACTTGGTCGTGTTAGCAGACGCACAGGGGTTGGTGATCTGTTTTCTTTATTACGATTAAGGTTGTTGTGCTTTCTGCTTCTAAATGGCCTTTGTGGGAGTAGGATTCTGCCTCTGAGATCCAATCATCAAGCTTCTTGAACGAGCACGCAGGGCAGTGAGGGAATAGAAGAGAATGACGAGAATGGCTCTGAACACATGCGTACTGGGACATGTGGTGCTCGACAGCGTTCACCATCTTTGAAGGGTTCTTGCTGCTGGGTCAGTAAAAACTACTACTCTCAGTGAAACACATCTGCACCATCAAGGCAGAAAAGAACTCCCCCGAATGCAGTGATCTTGAGTTGTCCACGACTACTTTAGGCTTTGAAGTTCATGAGAAGAGTGAGCATGTGAGCCCACAAGCCAAACTGATTATGTTAGTTACTGCACTACGGTCCAAAGGGATGAGGCACTTCACATTAGAGATATTGGCATGAAATGAGCTGGCCAATAGGGAAGTGGAGAGAATCTCCAAAACTCTAGTGCATGGTGTCACATGCAGTCTTTGAGGCATTAGATCAGGGTCTCCAACAAGTAGCTCAGGAGCCACTGGTAGCTCAGCAGCACCGTAGCAATAGCTCTCAGAGGTGAAGCCTAACTCAGTACCTGGTTCAGAGGATATGTGCTTATTAAGGCATCACTGCTCATTTCAAGACACTTAGAGTGGCACCCAGCCCAAGAAATGCCAGGGTCCCATGATAACATTTAAACAAACATTGTCTGAGCCTACAGGTCTTCCACATGATCTTCTGTTCTCACCCTCGTAAAGTCGCAGGAGATTGGCCATGTTGTTGGACCTGCCTTATCAGTCACACTATGTGTGTGAACAATAGGCAAGGTAAGAAGGATGCCAGAAGTAGCTAGAGCAGTAACCAGTGTGACTCACAAAAATGTTGGACTACAACATCCAGAGTGAAAATGTGTGAACTGGATGGAAGATCAGCTTAGGAGCTGAGGAGAGCAGGATCCGGATCCAAAGCTGAGACAATTAAGAGCCTCAAGTGCATGTATCTGTGTGTATGCCTGTGTGCATAATTATATGTGTGTCTGTGTGTTTGACTGCCTGCTACTGTGTCCCTCCCTAATAAAACTTATAGATCCCTGGGAGCTATGCCTGGTGTTAAAGACCACCAAAAGTATATGCTGCCCCCCATCCTAAGGGGTTCATCTCATATACTATTACATCCGTTTATGAAATAATAGTGATAATGGCATAACAATGGTCATACGTGATATATTTTGGGCATTCTGGTCTAGTTGTGGGATACTGGCAGCCATCATTGACATATTATGAGCAAGACTGGCCTAATTTAGCCATCCCTGACAAAATGGTGGCCACCCCGCCGTAATAATGGGCATGGCTGATAGATTTTGAGCATCTTCACCATTACGTTGTCCAGCCTTGGCACAAAGATGGCCACGGTATAATGAAGGGCATTACTGGCATTCTACAGGCACCCATGGAGTTATGGTAAGCACCTATGGCCTATGATTGTTCTGCCTGGCCATTTGAAACAAAATCTGTCCATGGGAGATGTTGGAAAGTGGGTTATTTGGTAGGGGTAAGTATGCACCTACCACTAAAAATAATGCCACCACCTCGGTATAGGGTCCAGTAAAGGTCTCAGTAAATTAGCCCCTTGCTCAACCCTTGGTAGCTGACAATGAGCAGTCAGACCTAACTTAAGGAGACAGAAGTGTAAAACATTTAAAAAACACCAATACATCAAATAAGTAAGACACAACACACACTAAAAATCCCACATCAATTTATACAAATAGGAAATATTTTTATGAACAAATAGACACCAAAACAACAAAGATCTAATGTAGGGAACCCGAGATATGAATTTCTAAAGATTAACCACTTTATAGTGCTTAAAAACATAAAGCGCCACTCTGGCACTTCTGGTCGCGCTTGACCGGGTCAAAGTTAAAATTTGAGGCTGACTGCGATGGAGTCCTGTCGGATACACTTTTAAGCTACGTCCCAGCGTGGTATAGTGACCCTGCTATCAATTACTGTACTGTGCACTGAGGGGGCCCCCTGGAGCTCGGGCCCCCCCGGCAACACGGGGGCTGCAGAGGCCTGTGTTACGCCCCTGGACAGTGACCAGAACGCATGGCACATTAAAGACCAGAGAGGATATATATTCATCAGCTCCTGTCTTCTTCAAGTCTGTCTTAGAACACTCAAGAGACAAAGAGAAGAGAGGGGCTAGTATCAGCCAACTTGTGTAAAATGCAGTGGCTAGTGTACGTATTTAGCCAGACCCCCTTCCTGAAAACTGGGATGGATACATCTTAGCCAATGCTCAGGTTCTGCAGGGAGATCCGGTAAGCTCAAGTCTATTGCATTTGTAAATGCTTTGTAGGTCTAGTGTTAGACAAGGCCTTTTGATTTTACCAAAATTAAAATATGCATTATACATACTTGTAAGGGCTTTCGGCTAGTCCTCTTCACTCACATTTTTCTTCTGCACACTACAGCATACTGCATGTGGCAAGTGTTCATCCCATTTCAGCCATTAGCTAAATTTACTGTAAGTGAACACATTCTGCTCTTTCACAAGGAACGCATCTGCACAAAAAATAGGTCTGTTCAGTAGCACTGATTACTATGGCAATGTGTGTTTCTGAAGCAAAAAAAATATTTTGTATTTTAGCCAATGTTTTTTGTATCGGCAAGGGCACAGCAGGTCCCTCAACAATAAACTTTAGCAAATTCATAACAAAACAAGCGCTGACAAAGAAGAAAGGCTGGCAGCCAATCCCAGACTTCTTGACTTTGTCAATGCTTGCTTCTACATGACAACATTCGTGTTCCTTCTTTACACTTCTGCTAATGTACTCCATCGAGAGAGGAAGTAGGTTGTGGTTGTGCGAGTCACTTCCTTTTCCTTATTTCACAGCACTATTATTAGAATTGCATGTGCACATATGTAGACTGATGGTGAGTTCTTTTTCCCAGCAGGCACTGCTGTTTCACAGCCAGAACTGTGGCCCGAGAGCCCCTTTGCAGCTGCAGGACAGAACGTGACCCTCCAGTGCTTCACCGCTGGTGGCGCTCTTCCTGTCACCTACGAGTTATTTAAAATGAACGCCCGTCAAAGAACTGTGGACGTGAGAGAGACAAACACAACTGCAAAATTTACATTCCTTATCGAAAACATTACAGACGTGGGAGAATATAAGTGCACAGCTTGGAACAACTTTACCACAGCTAAAAAATACAGCAATGGCCTCAACCTGACATTGGCCGGTAGGTACTTCCTAACTGCAGGGGCAACCGAAAGAAATGTCTCACAAATTCTTAGATTTGTTCTTTATTTTCTTCCAATATGACTTGATTCCAGAAATATTTCTCTGAATTCCAAACTCTCCTCAAGTAATTGATCACAATCAAAATCATGAAATAAAAGCACAAATCCATTCTCAAGGTCCTCGGCAGGAAAATTGTAGCACGGCTGCCTCGCACAGATGCCCTGAATGGCTAGGGAAGTTATATCCAATAAACAACATGACTTCAATGATTCCTGGGAAATGTAGTTTTGTTGCTTGGCGCAGTCACGGAGTGCATTCTCCACAGACGTGAAACCTCTCATCGGGTGGCGCAACAATAAATGAGCAGGGCCAGCATTTCCTCACTTAGAATGAACTCAGTTCGCGTGGATTTGGGGTATCACACGTCTATGCCTGCCAAACCGTGAGCAATAAGCTATACATCCTGTCAGCCATTTATGACAATGGATGCTCTAGACCATGTCTAGAGCAGACACAAGAATATAATGTCCCTCCAGGACACTGTTTATCTTATGGTCTATGGATCATCAAATTGAGGGAAACATAGCAACTGGATGAGGCAGAACCCTCCACTCATATGGGCTTACAGCTGTTGTGCATGTTAGGGCAGGGGAGGAAAACGGTGTCTATACATACTCTGGAGAGTATCCCTAGACCTAACCAAGTACTCACTGGAAGGTTCACACAAGAAAGGGCCAACTGGCCTGGACAGGGAAATGTATAAACGTGATGGAGCTTCATATTAAGAGGAGTTCCTAAGGTATCCGGAAACATTTGTTTCAAACTCTTACAGTTTAACATGGTACATAGAACACACCTCACTCCCTGAAAGATAAGGAGGTGCTACACTGTGGCAGAGTCACTGCATGCCAGGGGTAGGGCAAATGAAGGTGGTTTTTATCATATGATTTGGGATTGTCCAGGATTAACAGAATGCTGGTGAGACATTCCACGTTTTTGACAGAGTTCCAGGGAGGTGAATACTAACACAGCCAGGGGTATGCTCTCTGTGTCTGTTCCCTCACCTCAAGGCCAAAATAACTAACAGTACATTTTGAGACTTGGCATTGTTATCAATGCAACAAATAGCAATGTCCTGGAAGTCACCAGGGGGTCCACACTTTATGACATGGAGGCCCAAAGTGCTGAAATGGGCGACTGTGGAGAACACGACTTTACATATGAGAGGGGAGAAAAGGTTTGAGAAATCCAGAGAAGGCATGGGATGAGTTAAACAGAGATTGAGGAACACAAGAACATACATGTAGGGAGAGGGCTGTGAGCGGGCATGAAATGTCGAGGAAAAGGTAATGCACTGGTGGACTGCATCAGATTAAGACGGTTAGTGATGAAAACACCTGATTGTTTCTTTTTCATCATCAGCTGTGTGGGACATAGCTCAAAAGGCTGAGAACAGGGAAAGGTGGTTGAGACAAACAATTGGAAGATTCGGGTACCTAGTGTTAAAGACAACAATTAGTAATATAAATATGCTGCAGATTCACACCTTCGGATTGCAGTGTCCTGAGTCAACCTCAAGAAGAAGGTTTGATCACATGTTTCAACAAATACCATAGTATTGGGAACTTAGACCCAGTAAGTTGTTTGGTTCTCTTTCTGTTGATTACACGACATGCCAACCTCAATCTTGGGAGAATCAGTGGTAACTGGTGGCTTAAGTACTTCAAAGTTGTACTACTAGAACTGAATATGGAGGAGATAGCCATGTCATGTATTTGTTATTACAATACGATTGTGTTAGTCATGTATATGCTTATTACAAAATAAATAAGATATGTTTAAAGAGTACGTGACAAGAATTACAACTGGAGTTCTAAACATTTGAATATGCATTACTCAATTTTTAATTAGAGGATATTGTACTTTTTCACATTAATTTGCATTGGAACCACATTATGATGTGGTCAACGTGATTGGTTCCATTTGATCTGGGTGACAGACTTTACTGCAAATTTGTAAATATTCCCGTCTTCTCCAGACGTTTCTTTTAACATTGCTGGTAGGGACATTGGGAAAGAAAAGGGACCATGCTGTCACAAAGGAGTGTATAATAATCAATTGCAGTATTATGATTTCATAAGTACTCAATATTACCAGGCAAAAGGCTTTCTAAACCTGTTTTTTAAAAATGTCATTGTTTTAGTTTGTTTCCTAGTTCTCAGACCAGAGTTTAGAAAATAGATTGCCCATCCGTGTTCGTTCTCAGAGCATAAATAGGAGGTAGTGAAATGCTAGTGTGAAGAAACTTGGAGGAAGGTATTTAAAGAGCACAATTTTTGCAGTGTAATAATGCCAATAGGGGTAATACCAGACTCGCTCTCTCAAGCATAGCATATTTCATCCGTAGCACACAATGAACCTGACATTTGTTAGTTGGGTCTTTTATGTAGATTTTCACCTTGACAAAATATTTACATGGGTGCTACAACTTGGATATTGGATATATTTATAGTAACTTTGTGCTATTCATTACCCATAATAATTTTTTTTTCAGAACCTGTCTCCAAACCAAAGCTCTACTCAGATACTTCGCTGACAGCTATAGGATGGAACACGACACTGTGTTGTCTCTCAGACAGGGGATCTCTTCCCATTAACTACTCCTTCTTCACCGGAGGAACCTTCCTATCCTTGATTACCAGAAATAACAGACTTCCTGCTACGCTGACTTACAATCTAAATTCTTCCAGTGCTTATTGGACATATAAATGCAAAGCTGAAAACATGCTTTCCAAACTTAAACAATATAGTGACAATTTCACCTTTACAGTGGCAGGTATGTATACACAGTCTAAGTTCTTTTATTCAAAAAAGGTTTGTAGAGCAACCTCTTAAAAGTTAGAAAATGCTAAAGCCGAATTGTGACATAAGTGTGAA
Organism: Calotriton arnoldi; assembly: GCA_963921515.1. Taxonomy (NCBI): domain Eukaryota; kingdom Metazoa; phylum Chordata; class Amphibia; order Caudata; family Salamandridae; genus Calotriton; species Calotriton arnoldi. The sequence goes on along the minus strand of CAWUFW010007201.1, from coordinate 449,615 downwards.
ACAGCTACTGAATTAATTTTTTTACGCCTTTTCTGTTCTCAGATCGCCCCTACTTTACTTAGAATGTTGTATCATCCTAATGCCCACATCTGTAGATTCTGCCAGGAAAACATGGGATTGACAACATTTTCCAGGATTACACCTGGAAAACTGCAATAAGTGCTGGTTTCTAGGAGTGAACAGTTTTGTAAATTCCTGAAATTCCTAAAATGAGTAACTTTCTTAATGAATGAGCCCCTCAAATAACAAAATATAGCACATACCTCTCAACATGACAATCCAAACTTAACAATAATCTCATCCACTCCGCCCCACAGCCAGCATCCCATTTTGTATTCCCACAACACTACCTCAATGTTCACTAGACCTTATGAGAAGCTGATGCCAATTTGATGCTCTCGTCTAACACTCATACTGCTTAACAGTGTCCATTTCTTCATACTGTACAATTGTGGAAATGTGCCTTTTTAGGGGCACACCGGTGCAGGGGTCACCCTTATCTTGTCCAGGGGTCCTTAAACCAACAAAGAAGAGATTGGCACTGAAGCTGGAATTCAAAGAACAAGTTTATTCACTCATGAGTGAGACCACGTCCATACAACACCCTCAAGTGTTCCAGGAGGTAGTGGCTTGAATCCACAGACCATGGGCCTTTTATACTGTGTTTTCTGCACTGGTAAGCATGTAGTTACAAATAGAAGGTACAAGCATACACAGGAATAGTTACAGCCAGACATGGGCAGAAGAGTAATCACTTAGTCAGCAAAGTGGGAGGGGGAACAGAACTGCTTACATCAGTAGGATATGGTAGACAGTTACATTCTCAAACAGGTGCATTCTAGCAGCTACAGGCCTTTCTGAGCTCATACATTGCTCTGGCTCAGTACAGAAGGAGTTAACTAAGGTTGATGACTCAAGCAGAATAGAAAGCCAAGCAGCAGTGAAGACAGAAGAATTTTATAGCTAACAAAATGGATGCCACAGACAAGATGGCTTCAGCTTATGCTAACAGAAATTATTACACATTTTCCACAGACGGCCCTTTTAGCATAAGCTAAGACATTTTCTTATGCTTCTAAAGGGTACGATAAATGTTATACATATCAATTAACATTATGTTGCTGACTTCTTGATCTACTGCTAAACAGGCATTTACATTTTGGACATTTGTTTTAAATGGTAGACAAGTAGTACAAGTGGAAATACAGAGGGAACACAACATCTGCCTGGTCGACTACAGAGACATCGATTGCACGTTTTCCCCTACTACCAGCATAGTGATTGAACAATTGCAAATCTTGATGGTAAGTTGGGGGAGCTAAAAACACAGGTGGTAGAAGGAAGACTATGTAACAGGTACCAGACCAGCCTGGTGGTAGGAAGTAGTATGCAAAAAAAATAAGCATAAGAAAATGCAAGGAAGCTGCTTCGGCCTCTCGTAGACATCTGCAACACTGCAGTACAGTTACTGTGGCCCACTGGCACATCGCCTGTACTTTGTACAAAAAGGGGGCCAGTGGTCATGGCAACAGAGATAACAAGAGGTCCATTTCCTTTACCCAACCTAGAATTTGAATACACATAGTTTGTTGCTGCACTTCTTTTACTATATTCTTCCATTTCTAAAGCAGTCCCTTTTGCTTGTAGGTCCCCATCTTTGTTGGGGTAACAGACTTTGTTCATTAGAGGCATGTAGAAGTTTGAACCAAGCTGGGCATGAGCCATTGTTAGAGAATGGCAGCGGTGACAATGGGATTCCTTTTATGTTCTGATGAGGAGGAATCTTGCCACAAACCCAACAGTTAGTAGCATTGCTTAGCTGGTGTGTCTGATGCAACATTTGAAGAAATGAATTGTTTCTCAAATTTTGCCGGTATCCCTGTTCCTGTTGCGGCAAATCAAAATGATGGTGCTCTAAGGTCCTGGGCAGACGTTGGTTTCTTCACTGAGGTTGAGACGAGTAGCCACTAAAAGAGTACCCCCCTTTGTAACTCAGTCTTTCACTACTAGGACAGTGGCTCAAACAGTCTTTTTCAGCAACGAAGTGTCTTTCTTCCGGGGTCGCAGCTGATATCGAGATGTACCAGGGATCGTGTGGTCCGGGAAGACATCCTCAGGTCCTTCAGGTGTCGTAGCTTGTCCTTTCTCGGTGACCAGGATATCGTGGTGATCTGCCAACGCAGCTGGGCTTACGACGGCATGCGGCATGGAATCGCCAGGCCGCAGATCGTGGCCTTCACCGTGCGACCTGTCTGGAGGAACTTCCCGTACCTACTGATAAATAGAAGACAAGCTGTCAGTTAACTGAGACAAATAGTCGTTCATCAATACATAGGGTACATCATGTATAGGGCGTGGCTTAGAAATCCCCCAAATATTCATTGGCCTTCCAAAACCACCTCATACGGTGTGAGGCCAGATCGTGTATGTGGTACCGATCTAATGGATAGCAATGCCAAGGGCAGTGCATCAGGCCATTTCAAAGATGTGGAAGCCTGTATTTTAGCCAATTTTAGTTTTAGGGTAGAATTGTAACGTTCCACTAGCCCTGCTGATTGTGGGTGAAAAGCAGCATGAAACTTCTGTTTAATTCCTAACCCTTTCATGAGATACTCAACAACTTGCCCAATGAAATGGGGTCCGTTGTCCTTTTGCAGGACCTCAAAAGGTACAGTTGGTGTCGCAAACCCTCCTGTTGGAGTTTGCGTTCACTTTCTAGGATTATACTGGAGACAGACCAGACAAGACTGGACTATCTTTTTAGCAGTGCCGGCAATATCTGGATGATCCCAAACTTGCATAAGTTGCTTTGTCATTGAGGACGCTCCAACATGTGCCATGTGAATCATAGGATGTAAATAGGCTGTGGGTAACTTCCATTTGGTCATTTCTTTATTCCTCCAACAGCCCTCATCATCCAATGTTCCCTCCTTAGACCATTGGTCTAATTCCTCAACAGAATCAGATTGTTGCATATCCAGTACCTCTTGCCTGGCATTATGCCAACGTTCAACCTGTGACTTAACTACATACATAGATGTGGTACTTCGCTGCATTGCAGTCTCACGAGCTGTGTGATCCGCAAAGGCATTGCCTTTTCCTATTTTATCAGTCACTTTCTTGTGTGCGCTACACTTAACAATTGCCACTTTCTTAGGATATGTCAAAGCAGTAAGGAGATTATGTACTAATTCCCCATGCACTATTTGTGTCCCATGTGACGTGAGAAAGCCTCTTTCTTTCCAAAGTTGGGCAAAGCTATGTACCACGCCGAAAGCGTCCTTAGTGTAGTCTGGAGTTCCTAATACTGGTACAGAACAAAGAGCGTGACGTAACTGTTGAAAAGCATTCTGACATTTAGTAGTCCATGGGAAAGGCATCGGAGTGTCTTTAGTCAAAAAGGGCCAACAAAGGTTTAATAATGTTTGAAAAACTAGGGATCCACTGCCTACAAAAAAAAAGGTAAGGCCAATCAGTGCACGGATATCCTTCTGAGTGCGGGGTACAGGAGTGTCTAAAATGATCTGAATGGGCCTGGTGTGAGTGCACGTCCCTCCTTAGACAGGAGGTGACCTAAATAGGTAACCTGCTGTCTACAAAATTGCAACTTCTTCCGAGAGACTTTGTGATGATGAGAGGCAAGGAATAGGAACAATAACAGTGTTCCTTCTTCACACTAGGTAAGGACACCAGAGCAGCATCCTCATTGATAAGCCAGGATCTCTCAACCATTGAATAGTTATCATTTAAAATAACACGCACACCTTCTGGGGAACAACGTATTGTGGCACAAAAATATTTAAGCATATCGATACCCACAATATTGTCAGGTGTGTTAGGGGAAAGCAAAAATGGACATGCTGCAGTGAATTTGTCAAGTCCGAATGCAAGTGACTGTGAAAGTGGGCTAGGTGTAGGTGTCCCATCGAATCCTATCGATGTTATCATTTCGCCAGACAGGGGAGCCCTAGGAACCAATTTTTTAGACAGAGCTCTACGAGTAGCTCCTGTATCAACCAGGAACCGATCAGTAGAGCCCAAGACATTTGCATCAACATAAGGACCTTTCTGATCTACTGGGACCTCAACCGGTTCCTTACCCCATCCTAGGCATTCCTATGCATAATCGGAATCTGCAAGAGCATCAGCAGAATAATCAGACATTTGATATTGATTTCATCTATCAAAAGTATTAGAATAATTTGGTCCATGTTCAACTGCCTCAAACCTGGGACGATTTCCTATTCCTCCCCTTTGACCTGAATTCCCTAGGCGTCCTCTCATGCTTCCTCTCCCCGTTGATACTGCTGACCTCGCAAAAGGGGGCACTTAGAACGCCAATGTCCAATCTCTTTACAATAAGCACACTGATCAGAAGACAAAGTTGATTGAGAGAAAGGGGGTACACCAGGGGTATATACTGCACGTCCGCCTCTACCACCACCTCTGAACGGTGGACCATATACTTGAGCCAACATAACTTTCGTTTTTAACTCCTTAACCTTCTTATCCTCTTTGCCTTTTGCTTCCAATTCCTGACGCTCATAATACTGGGCCATAGTCAAAAGGGAGACGGGGGAAGACGTAGTCCATGAACTTTCACTGGCCTTTAGGCGACTAGCTATTTCTGGCAACATGTTAGCGACAAATTTGTCGACGAACAGATGCTTACCCGTGTCATCTGTCAATGACTGCCCACTAAAATCATGGAATGTCTCTTCAAATCGTGTAAAGAAATCAGAAACTGACTCATCCGCTTTCTGTTTACAAGACGCTAATGTAGTCCAATCTATTTTCTTAGGGGGTATGAGAGTTTTCAACTTAGTCACAATAGATTTGGGAAGATCGAATATCTCCTGTTATGGTTTCTGAGCAGGTTCCCTAGCCGCATCTATTTCTTCTAAATGCACCCAAGTATCACCATATGCTACATTATCATCTATTTTCCAAATTGTTCTCCACATATCAGGGGGAAAAATAAATCCCAAAAACATATCAATATCTGGCAAGGTCATAGTGCAGGAGCTAATTGCGCCTTCCACTTCTTCATAGAAAGCGGCCGGATTTTTCCGCGGGTCAGGCAAAGCAGCTTTAAGAGCCATAACGTCTGCTCTACTCCAAGGAGTATAGATCCAATTATAAACAAAATATCCTTTTGCATCATCTGAATCTTTATCATCATTCGTTCCCGCTCCCTTTGGGGGAACATACAGAGATGCTGCTTCACACATGGGTTTCATAGTAACTTCAATATCACTAGTATCTTTATCTGTCCCCGTAGCTCCCTCTTGTCGCTCCAAGGTCTGAACTGTTTGTTCAGTTGTAGCTTTACCAGCTGCTTTTTTCTCCTCTCGCAGACGGAACGTGTCAGTGCGCAATTTAACCACTCGCCTAATTAGATCAGGCACCTGTGAAGGAAGGAAGGTGCCTTCACTTAATTGTTTATAATTAGAATTTATATCAGAGGGCTCTAGATCATAAGAATGTTTTCTAAAACTGAGTATTACTTCCCAAGTAAACGTCTCTACAAAATATAACTGCTCTAAATCTTTCCACTGCTGAACCATTGCTACGAGTTCTGGAGCAGAGGCACTCCCACGAGCTGCTTTACGAGCAGCGGATCGAAGAGTGGCCTTGTCTTCAGTAGTCAAAGTAGAGCGAGTCTTCCGCCCATCTTGCTTATCTTCATCTTTTTCTTCTGAAGACAAATGCTCCTCATCAGAACTTTCATTCTCAGGGGCACTAGGGAATTTATACGGGGGCGGAGGTCTATCTAACAGGATGAAATCATCCTGAGGTCTATTAAGTATGGGATAAATAGGGCGCCTAATAGGGTACTGGCCAGTTACCTCTAAACGACGCTCCCTATCTTCTTTTTCTTTTATTTCCTTCATCTCCTTATTTTTCAATTCCAACGCTTTTTTTATATATCGTTTTTTGCTGTTCTTTTTCTGCTATAGCTTCTTCTTTCCTCACTCTCTCATGCACTTCTTTCTCCCACATTCGTACACAATCAAACATATCTTGTCGACTCTTTTGTTTAAACAGACACTGCTCTACATACTGAATCTTTTTAAAATCAAATGACCCATTCACTGGCCATCGTAGATCAGGATCCTTTTCGTATATTTGTTCCACAGTGTACTATACATTATGGAAGAAATACCGTATTTAATATACATGTACCTATTAGGTGTCCCCTCTAGGGGAGTCGGCTAACTTCTTTCTAAATCCATTTTGGTACCTCCAAGACAGCAACACAACCTACGGAGTGTGCTAGGAGCAGGCATGCTACCAAATTATAGTAAAATATTACTTATCCCAGATATATCAAAGTAGAGAAAAATCTCCAAATTACCTGCCTTTAACTATTGCAATAGGTAAACAAACAAACAAAACCAGAATCTTGGCCAAGCAGATCCAAAGTGCCACTTCAGTGACCTTACCAAACAGAAGTCTTCAACTCCCACCTGCCAATCTCTTGGTCGACCTAATGGTCACTGCAAAACTTGCGCCAAAGGAGATCTCAGTCGGGACCGGCCACCACCTGGAGGGTCAAATCGGGAAATCCGGAAAAACACTTCGGTCTGCAAAGACAAGGGTCTCCTCGTGCAGGACGTCTCCTCACCAAAATTCCATTCCTCCGTCAAGACCACTCCTTCGGGCGGCCGCGTCTCCAATGAGCCCCACGAGTCGGGTGCCAAACTGTGGAAATGTGCCTTTTTAGGGGCACACCGGTGCAGGGGTCACCCTTATCTTGTCCACGGTTCCTTAAACCAACAAAGAAGAGATTGGCACTGAAGCTGGAATTCAAAGAACAAGTTTATTCACTCATGAGTGAGACCACGTCCATACAACACCCTCAAGTGTTCCAGGAGGTAGTGGCTTGAATACACAGACCATGGGCCTTTTATACTGTGTTTTCTGCACTGGTAAGCATGTAGTTACAAATAGAAGGTACAAGCATACACAGGAATAGTTACAGCCAGACATGGGCAGATGAGTAATCACTTAGTCAGCAAAGTGGGAGGGGAACAGAACTGCTTACATCAGTAGGATATGATAGACAGTTACATTCTCAAACAGGTGCATTCTAGCAGCTACAGGCCTTTCTGAGCTCATACATTGCTCTGGCTCAGTACAGAAGGAGTTAACTAAGGTTGATGACTCAAGCAGAATAGAAAGGCAAGCAGCAGTGAAGACAGAAGAATTACATAGCTAACAAAATGGATGCCACAGACAAGATGGCTTCAGCTTATGCTAACAGAAATTATTACACATTTTCCACACAATGACACATAAAACACATAAAACATAAATCAAATTTTCTACCAGAATTTGTGTCCCACAACTAAACACACATCCTTCACCCTACTCATGCACCTTACTTTCAGTATCCTCAAAAGAGAACACCCTCACCAGGAAAACTCTTAACTCCCAAATCCAAGATTTGATAAACAACTTCTTCCAAAAGCAATTGGAGCTCGTTTTTTAAATGAATATACTCAACTGCATATAAAGCACCTTTGCCTTCATCATCTAGCTCAAAAAGCCCAACTGATACAGATTACGTGCGACCTCAATCATCTCGTCACCTACTAGTCTACAACTACTCTTATGGACAAAGTTAACCTAACCTCACCATTTACATTTGTGCCCTCCAAAAATTGACCCACCTACATGAAGCTCTTAGAACACTGAACACTACAATCTAAAACATAGAACTATCTTCCGGAAAAGGTAAATAACACACAAAAAGCAAATTTGAATGCCTCAGGATTCTTATTCCAATTACACTAGACCTTGAATGCTCACAGACACAGCAGGAGTGTAATTTAGGAATCTATGCACCATACCCAATTTTAGACCATCAATAGTAAATACTGGCAACATCTCAGCTCTTCTACATGCCCAAAACATAGACATGCTGTTTCTGATAGAGAAAGGATCTCCCAGAAAATCTTTCATTGATATATTTCTTTCCACTATTATGTCATCCACTGTGACATAAAAGACAAAAGGATAGTGGAGTAGCCATCTTTCACAAAACTCTCGCATTCCAAACTCCACATCATCTTACTTTCCAGGGCCTCAAAATGCGCTTACAGCAAACCTTATCTGTCACCCCTGAAAAACAATCTGGCATTGAATATGCTATACATCAACTACTTACAGCAAAGATTTGTATCGAAAGGTGATCTAAACCTGTATTGGAATGTTAAGTACGACAAGCAATTAACTTACTACGACATTCCAAAAACAACCCACAGCAAAGAGGAAGCACTTTATCTCATCATAGTAGTCCTAAGCTCCTCATAACTGATTAAAAAAACATTGCCACTGATTCCTCTCACTGTCGACACATCTCATTTCTTCAAATGCGCTGCTTCTGCAAAACCAACAGGCAGCCAAAACCATAGGTGTATCAACATCTCAAATGTAGGTCTAGGTGACCACAACTTAAAAAAACCTCCCTCTTTATAAAAACAATTCCAACAAATCATTCCACTACAGTCGAGCATCACAACTTCTCTTTATCAAGCAATATTGAAAAACATGCTCCCCGTGAGAAACATAGGCAAAAGTCAAAAACTCAGGAAATTGGTACACAATAAAATTAAACTATGAGAGTAAATTATTGCAATTTATAGAACATTAATGGAAAAAGTCATACTCAGCAAATTAACAAACTTCTAAAAGAAAGCAAGAAAAAGTACAAAGCAAACATATTTAAACTCAAAACTGAATTCCTAGAAAATCAATTGAAGTAAGCAAAGAATCATCTAAAAAAATGTTTGGCATCCTTAAAGCTAGCCGCCTTCAAATACTCCCCATTGTAGTGTTTCTGATCTAGCTAACATCTCTATCAAAATCCTCAACGTTTAGGAAGAGAGCCATCTCTTTGAATATTTTTTTGCAAACTTAACTAAACGCCTAAACTATTTGTAAAAAATGTAAAATGTAAGTCCGTTTTTATATAGCGCAGCTACTCACCCTTACGGGTCTCAAGGCGCTGGGGGCCGTCGTGGAAATTAATTGAGCTATTGCCCAGAGTCACATGGTGCTGAGCTGAGCTGCCGCCGGAGCCGGGGATCGAACCGTGAACCCTGTGCTCCGAAGTCAGCTGTCCTGGCCGCTGCACCACACCTCTCCACTGTAAAACCTAAGATTTTTTACACAAATCAACACCCATTATCTTAAAAAGATTTTAAACTTAACAAATCCCTCAAACCACCTTCTTCCTCATAGTTGTAAATCATAAACACTTTTTAAACTCATTGCAGTGTGCTAACAGCTTTCAAAAAGGGGTTGTAAATGACATCCTCCAACACCCCAAAGATGACCCAAACCTAAAATTAAAACCACTGTCCTTTAAAAGGACTCCCATTTATTGCATATATCCTACTGTCAGAACAACATAAATAATACTCTTAAAAAGTCATTACTGAATATACACTAATCTAGTTTCAATGATAGCAGAGCAATGAAACAGCCATGATAAACCTTACTGATTATACATTCAAGAATGTGGACCAAGAGGATGTCTACCTCCTGGTCCTACTAAATCTTCCAGCTGTAGTTGATAGTATTGATGCCCCATGACAGTCTATATTATGTGACACACTGTAATAAAAACATTCCATTGCGAGAACACTCTTTAAATGGTCCTACCTTTTTAACAGATCTCAAATGATTAAAATCAATGTGTCACTCCTTGTACTACTCTTCATGTTGTTTGGGGCCCCTTAGGGATCCATATTATCCACTATACTATTTAATATTCACCTTGAATCATTGGATTACCTTATGAATTCCTTTGGCATCACCCACAATCAATGTGAGATGATAACGTTATCTACACATAAATTCCACTAAATGTGTTAACTATCAAACATTGCCTATACCAGATACAAGAATGGATGACTCCTACGAAACTAGATTAAATCCCAGGAAAACTGACTTCCTGCCCCTTAACTCAGACTCCAAGATTTCCTGTCTTTTAAACGGCTGCACAAAGTAATCGGAGCAGCTAAATTTATCATCTGAATTTAACACCAATGCCAAATCTCTAAGTATCACACCAAACTGAATTGGAACACACATGAAATTAATGGCAAAGAATATTTACTGTTATCTAAGCTTGCTGAAGTCTGTTAAACATTGGGAATATGGAGACTAATTGCTGTCTCTTCAATGTGGCTAGCATCTCTAAATGCATTATTACATACAGTTGCTAGGTTGGTCCCTGATCAGGGCCGGACTGGGCATTGGGCGTTTACCCGGGAGGCTGGAATGCTGGGGGCTGGTTTTGCAGCGGTGGGGCCAGTTTTGTAACTGGGGGGGCAGTTTTATAGCGGTGCTGCAGTATCAGCTCCCAGTAATAAAAGCAGCAAGCAAGCGTTTGCAGCCTCCTGGGGCCAGGCAGTGCTTCCCCACGGGCTGGTCCGTGAAAATTGCCAGGGCTGCTTTGGCGTCCCAATCCGGCCCTGTCCCTGATACCAGGAAATGTGAACATATAACTATAGTGCTCAAGACTCTTAGATGATCACCAATAGGTGTATGCTTCATTTTAAAAACAGTCTGCATAACCCAAAATATTCTATGGTGGAAATTTATAGATTTGGAGGCTGGCTTTCATGCAGAAGTCAGAGGGCTGGAAGGGATATCTCTCCCCCCTCCCTAGTTACAGCTGGAACACCAAATCGAGAGTGTGTTGTTCAGCTGGCAATCTCCTCCCACAGCAGTTCCTAGCTCCATCATGAAAGCAACTTTGAGGGAGCAAAACGTATATTCCACAAGCATTGTGAGTCTTCTACTAGCATGTAGGGGTGTTTGGGAACTTTTTCTGTTCAGGACCACCATGTTAGATCTATCAGTCCCAGGTAAGACAAACACCAGCAGGAACAGCATCAGCTGGACTGCCCTTAATATAGAGAAACCTCTGATGCCACTTCTACTGGTGTCAGATGTGCTCAAATGTTTTCCCTGCAGTGGAGCCCTTGGAAAACGTGTTACCCTGATCACTGAATGAAGTGGTAGATCCCAGCGTAAGCCAACAGGGACATCCACCAATATTTTGTAGATGTCTTGTTACCACCCTCCTCTATATCATATATATTTCCGAATACCTAAAAACTAAGCTAACCATCTTGGGAGGTCATAAAAAACATAATAGTAAAACACTGAATGTGGAATAACATTCCAAGAAAAAAAGAGTCTTGCCCTACCTTCTCATCCTTAAAACAACACTTCAAATACCATCAATTAAACACCTCCCCATGAATTAACCCCATTGCTTATACAGCGCAGCATTAACCGAAAACAGTATCTTGGTGCTAGGGAAAAATAACAGGTTAACTAGAAAGACATGGTTAACTAAAATGATGAGAACTTAACAAAATAATGTAAGGACTTTCTTAAAATCAGAGATGCTGGAGATCAAACATATCTGCAAAGGCAATTCATTCCATAACATGAGACCAAGGAACGGAAAGGAAAATCCACTACAGCAGCCCTTCGAACCCAAGGAACTTTCAGAAGGGTTTTGTGGAGGATCTTAAATTCTTATTTCGCACATGAGGTGGGATCAGGTGAGACAGGTAGAGATATCCACAGTGCTGAAATGCACGAAGTGTGAAACAGAGTGCTTTTAAACGAATGTGCTGTGTAACTGGAAGCCAGCGCATGGAGCGACATGTAGTTGTAACTTGATTGAAATTCCAGAGCCCACAGGCGAGGGGCACCACCATATTTCGAAGCCTTTGTAGTTTCCCGATGAAGGACTCGAGCAGGCCAATGTAGACATTAGTATCATTTTCGATGAAAGACAAAATAAAGGCACCGACTATTGTTTCCCATCTGTTTATTGTCATAAAAAGTAGGAGGCACTCTTTGAGAACAGAAAACATAGGGGCATATTCACAAAAAAACGTCGGAGCGCGGTGTTATGCCAAATTTGGCAACGTTGCGCTCCAACATTTTCAAAACGCAGGGATGCGCCGTATTTACAAAAATACGGCGCACCCCAGCTTTCTTCTTGCGCTGGCGCTAAAAAAGCTGCGTAGTGCCAGTGTAGGCACCCATGCGCCATGTTGCAAGGGTGCCTGCACTGCAGGGGCGATTGTTTATGTGCAGGAAGGGACATAAACAATCAATAATGGCAATTTGCTCTTTCTATGTGTACTGCAGAATGCAGCACACATGGAAAGAGCAAGAAACAAGGAGAAATTAATAATTTCTCCTTGTATCGCCATCCTAAGACCAGGTATTACCTGGCCTTAGTTTTTGGCGCTGCCCTAGCCTTGTAAATCTGGGCCAGTGTCAAAAAGCAATGGGTGTTGCAGTGGATTGCACACTGCAACACCCATTGCCCGCCCCTTGCGCAGCAGACTGTGGCGGAAAGGGCATATTTACAAGGTGGCGCTAAGCCACGTTACGTGGCTTAGTGCCACCTTGTAAATATGTGAAATGCCGCTACGCAACCGGAGCATCAGAAAAAGTGATGCTCCGGTGGCAAAAGGGGCTTGTAAATATGCCCCATGGTGACCAGGCTTCTGCACTTTAGAATTAAATCAATTTTTATTAGCAGAACACATAGCATGAAAATACATTGCATCGTTGCCTACAACCCTGCGGGCCGGCTACATCACAATCAGAAAAGAAAGGCGGGGCCTATGGGTCTGAGGCTGTCTGTTTAGTTAGTTGGCACAGCATGCCGCCTACAACCCATCCTGGGCCGGCCGCATTTGCTAAAAGAAGGCATTAAACGGTCCTGGCTCTACGAAATGTGAATAAGAGAAAAGTATGTTGCCCTATAAGCATGCGTGTGGCAATGAACCAAGAATTCGGCATAGACGGCTTGAGGCGATAGAGTCTGCCTTTTAAGAGGAGGAATAAGAGTCGCAAACCAAACAAGAACAAGATCTAATTTGAAAAGCCCGATACCCACCCCCCACCCCTCCCCTCTCCAGGTGAGCAAAAAAAACAAAGGAAAAAATACACTTTTACATACGGGTATGATCCGGTGTGATAGTTACCGGTGCCATGAGGATCCAATGAACCCATCTGGAACTGAATGTGCTAGCCACCCTCTTGACTCTCGGGAATCAGTTTTAAAATCCTTAGATAGGTGGGACATGACAGTTCCCGAAACTCCGTGGACAGAATTGAGATAAAGGGGGCCCAGATCTTGGCGTATTCGGATTTGTTCCCTAGAGTGGCCATAGACAGTCTCTCCATGCCCAAAAGAGACCAGAATTGATGCAGCCATTGTGTGTGCTCTGGGATCTGGTCCGTCCTCCACCCAGCTAGAAGAACCCGGTGTGCGGCATTCAGCGCCAGGGCAATCTGCCTGCCTTTAGTGGAGCGCAAGGGGAAGGTCAGTGCATTGGGCAATCCTAAGATAGTATAAGCAGGGAATCTAGGGATGGTGGTGTCAAAGGCCTTATCGGTTTCATCGAGGCTCTTTTTCCAGTACCTCGTGAGCTTCGGGCAGTTCCACAGCAAATGAAGGAGGGTACCTGGGCTCCCGCAGCCACGCCAGCAAAGGCCATCGCACTGAGAGTTCCACTTGGTTAGGCGAGCTGGGGTGTAATACAATTTTAAATGCAGTTTCCGTGTGGCCCATGGAGTGTGCGGTGGGGTGGGACCTGTAGAAGATATCCTCCCATTCTTTGTCTGAAAGGGTGCGACCTATTTCCACCTCCCACCGCCTCTGTCCCGCGGTGCGAACCCTCTTGGCGCCCTGAGTGAGGAACGTATAGATCTCGGAGATGAGTTTGCGGTCATCGTTTTTTTTAAAAGAGCCACTTTTCAAACGGCAGCATCGGTCTACTAACCATGGGTCGTACTAGGGGACCAGTTACCCAGTGTAGCATTTGCATATGTAGGAAGAGGTCCGAGCCTGCAAGGCCGTAATCCTCCCGGAGCTGTTCAAAGGGGATAGGACCCTGGAGGTCGAACAGATGCCCCAAGCGAGAGTATTCCGTTTACCCTAACCGCAGCAGATGGAGTGCTGTAGATACTTGCCACCCATTTGCGAAACCTGACACCCAAGCCGAAGCGCTCCAGAGTGGCAAACAAATACGGGCAATGCACGCGGTCAAAGGCTTTCTCGGCATCGACCGCCAGCAGTAAAGCCTCCTCCTTAGAGCGGTGTACCTTGTCAATTAAGTGGCAAATCCTTTTGGTATTGTCCCCGCACTGTCTATTCGGGATGAAGCCCGACTGATCCGGGTCGATCAAGCCGGGCATGAGAGGGTTTAGTCTATGGGCCAGAATGCTAGAGAACAGTTTTGCATCGATATTCAGCAGGGAAATCGGCTGGTATGAGCTACAGAACACTGGGTCCTTCCCCGGTTTGGGGATGACCGAGAGAGTGCCCGTGTCCGCAAAGGAGTTGAATAATCGAGTGAGCAGTGGAGCCAGTTCAACACAGTAAGTCTTATAGAAAAGAGCACTGAAGCCGTCAGGGCCCGGCGCTTTCAGGGGCTTCAGACGCGCAATTTCAGAAATCACCTCTTCAATCTGTATGGGGGCTTCCAGCCCATCTGCGTCCCTAGGCGGAAGGGGGGTGACCGCTGCACCACATAGGTACCCACTGTGGTCCGCAAGGTTAGAGGACTCAGCGGAATATAGATTCACATAAAAGGACCGGGAAGCCGCCGCTATGCCGGCATCGTCCGTTACCTCGGACCCCTGCTCTCCCAGCACTGCTTTAATTGCCTGGGCCGTACGTTGACTGCGGAGGCAGTGTGCTAGCATGCGACCGCCCTTATTAGAACCCACATAATATTTATGCTTCAGCCGAAGCACCGCGTATTCGGCCCGATCGAGGTCCAAACGCTTCAGCTGGAGCCGCTCTTTCTCCAACTGGCGCCAGATTCGAGGGGCACCCGTGCGTTTGTGGATTGCCTCGAGTTCCTTAACTTTGGCTTCTAGGTCGTTTAGCCTGCCTGGTTTTGTTATCATAAGCCGCTTTGGCGATTAAGGCCCCCCTCGCGACCAGTTTAAGAGCCTCCTAAACGGAGGCCAGAGGCGTGGAACCGTTCTCGTTAAGTGCAAGATAATCAGTCAGTGTACGTTGCAGGTCCTCCACCACCTGTGGGGACCGTAGCAGGGAGTCCCTCAGGCGCCAGTGTGATGGGGACAAAGGCGTGGGCGGCAGGCGCAGTGTCAGGGTTATGTGTGCATGATCCGAGAGAGATCAGGCCTCAATGATAGAAGTGCTGGTACATGCCCATGCGGCTTGGGTGACAAGGAAGTGGTCTAATCGGGCGTATGACTTATGGGCCGCTGAATAGAAGGAATAATCTTTTTCGTCGGGGTGTAAGCTGCGCCATGGATCTTTGATCCCACAGTCGTCCAGCCATTCCCTACCGCTCCCCGATATAGCTCCTACTCCGCCCGACCTCGGGCTGGAACAGTCCAACCCTGCATCCATAAATAGATTTAGATCACCACCCACCACCACCAGGGAATCGGGTGTGTGAAGGACCTCGGCCAAAGCGTCCGTTAAGAATTTCTCTTGGTGCTCGTTTGGGGAGTAGATTGAGGCTATTGTGATGTTGGAGGCCCCTATGTTTAGTCTCAGTGCTAGGAGGCGCCCCTTGATCTCTGCCACGGGACCTACTGCGGAACCTCTAAGGTGTTTGGAAAGCTAAATAGCCACCCCACCCTTCTTACTTTTACCCGAAGACCAAAACTGCAGAGGAAACCCTCTGTGCTGCATGCGGTGAGTGTCGCTGTGGAGGAGGTGGGTTTCTTGGAGTAGACACACATCCTCTCCCGTATGCTCTAACAAGGAGAGCACTGCCTTCCGCTTAGTAGGCTTGTTAAGGCCTCTGACGTTAAAGCTGACTACCTTGACTTCCATCGGTAGGGGAAGAACCATCGGGAGCTGTGACTAAAGCTGTGAGGCTAGTGCTGAGGGACAAATCTCAGAAGGGACCTCGTGTACATCAGTAACCGGACAAACCCTGACAGAGGAGCCCTGAAGAAAAAGCTCACCGGAGAGAGGACCCACCCTACCCCATAACAATAGAAACAAACCCAAAAACAATAAAATAACAACCTGGGCAAGCCCACGAAGTCCATCTTGAAGCTGGTCAGTAGGAAGTGGGGACTGCCAAGAGAGTGAGGGGCTCCCCTATTTAGTGAAGAGAAAGATCCCCCCGCTCCCGCCGGACCCAAAGAGGATAGAACAAACCCAAAAGCACTCAGTCATTAGAGTCCAGGGTGTCCCCCTCTGCGCCAGCAAGGGTCTGAAGAACTGCAGACCACTCTTTGATGATTGTGGCTGGGTCAGGGCAGAGATGACCCAAGCCCCGACCGCCCCGGGGCCCGCGCCCCGGGGGCTTCCGTGTGCCCGACTTTCAAGGCATCTGGCCGGGCAGGCAGGTCATCGAGATTCAAGTTCAGCACTTTACATGCCTCGGTCATGGAGTGGACTTGGTGCAGCTTCCCGTCAAGACGGAAAATGAGGTGGAATATGTGGCCCCCGGCATATGATATATTCTGCGAGCGTAGGTGGTTAGTGATGGGGCGAAAGTCTCTTCTCTTTTGAAGGGTACTGGCTGCCAGGTCCTGAAACAGTTGTGGAGAGTGGTCCCGGAAGCGTAGAGGTTGACTAGAGCGGGCTGCTTTGAGGATCTCCTCTTTCACTGTGAAATTGTGCACACACACTAGAGTGTCTGCAGGAGGGCGGTTCGGTTGATGTGGCGGGCCAACACGGTGGCACCGATCGATCTTGACGGAGGAGTCCGCCGGTGCGTTCCGAGCCGCTCGGAAGAGGTCCTGCACGTAACCCACGAGGTCTTCCCCTTCTGCCCCGGTTGGGACCGCACGGATACGGATATTGTTCCTCCTTGACCTATTCTCCAGGTCCTCGGAGTGCAATTGGAAGTCCCAGTGTTGGTCCCGCAGGATTTCTTGCTGAAGTGTTGCGATCTGTTCGTCCCTGGCAGTTGCTGAGACTTCCAGGGAGGCCACCCGCTCCCCCACAGCATCTACGTCTCTTCGCACTTCCCGGAGGTCTGCCTGTAAGTCCGTTTTAATGGCCAGGATGGCCTCCATCTGGGAAGCGAACAACGCCTCCAGGAACTCCCTTGTGACCGCACCGTCTGGGCTGTCTCCCACTGGTGTCGCGTTAGATCCTGAGGCATCCCCCGCCGACTTCATGAGGAGGTCCCGAACGGACCTATCCTTCTTGCTTTTGGCCGTCGCCATTTTGGGGTCTTGAGGCCGGCCCTCCCACGGGTCGAGGACGGGCCCAGGAGAAGGGATATGTTCGTACCAGGGGGCCGTTAGTTGGGTGATTAAGTGCGCTAGCTCCCAGAAGAGTTGTGGTTCGCGTCCAGGTGCTCCGTTGGGAGGATAGACGTTCTGCTGCAATGAGGCTGAGTCCCTGTCACTCCCTCAGCATGTGGCAGTAGTAGGCGGTGGGCCTTGCGATGCTCTCGGGGGAACTCTGCCCCCCGGGGTGGTTGGAGTCGGGTTCTGCGGAGCACCGGTGCTTCCCCGGATCTGTCGCACTGCCGCCCATATACACCACCAAACCTCAGTCCACAGGAGCAGCACTAATCACCAGAAGGGTCCAGTGCAACCCAATGGCCCTCACCTGTCGTGCCCGCGAGGTGCGCAGAGGGGATCCAGCAGGGGATGAGAGCCCCCGGCGCCTCCACTGCGCTATAGGCCTCACCGGCGCTCAGCCTCAGGCCTCTGCAATCTGGCCACGGGTATTATGGCGGCATTTCCCTCAGTCGCAGTGGTAATCGCTCAGCAGGGGGGTCGCGCCTGAGTCTCCGCTGCACCAGCACGCCTCTTTCACTACGGTCTTCTGGAACTCCACAGGACTCGTGTGGGCCGCGCCCGGCAGCTGGAGGCCTCGCTGGCACTGATGCGGCAGTAAGGGGGGCCGGAGGGCACCCACACCCCACCGGATGACCCTCGGGTGTTGCGGAGCACTGAGTAGGTCTCACGCCGCGGGCTCGCGTTATGCTGTGGGCCACTCTGCAGGCCCGGGGCCGGTCTCGTGTGCTCGCGGGCCAAGGGACATGCGAGGCAGAATGCAGCTGCGGTAGGCCTTCTGGAACCCGCAAGTGGAAACTGCGGCGGTAAGTCTTCTGGTGCCCACGCGCATAGGTTGCGCTCCAGGACTCCACAGGCTCGCATTGCGCTGTAGGCCTCCCTGCAGGAGCGGGGCCGGTCACGCGCGCCTGCTGGCCAAGGGTCGTAGGAGGCAGGGTGCAGCTGCAGTGAATCTTCTGGGACCCGCAAGCGGAATTTGCAGCGGAATGCCCTCTAGGGCCCGCGTGTGCAGGTTGCGCAGGCTAGCAGCCTCTTCAGCAGTGCAGTCGGTTCCTCACCTTCACATGTTCCAGGGGCCGCCCGTCTGTCCGTTGGTGAGCCGGTAAGTCGTCTCTCGGCCCGGAGCGCCGTGAGATCTCGTCGCTTTTGGCTGGGTCTCTGGGTCCTAGAGGTGCGTTAGTAAGTGCTGTAGGCCTGGCGGGAGCGGAGCTTAAGGAGAACGCGTCCGCTCACTCCGCCTTCTTGGCCACGCCCCCCGGCTTCTGCACTTTAGAACATAAACTCAGTATGTGGTGAAACACCACACCAAGATTTTTTGCTGATGAAACTGGTCGGTGGTTCTTAATGTCAGGTTTAAAACAATAGGTAAGAATGTTGAACCCAGAAAATCTACTAGTAATGGAATGTGGTAAAGGGGAATAAAGACAGTTTGAGTACAACTATTTAATAAGAGCTAATCTAATTCAGTGCCGGCCTAGCTAACCCAGCATCTTCTAGTTCAACCAGAATCTCATGGTTGATCATACTGAATGGCAGTGAGAAGCCAAAAAGTACCAGACCTGGCTTCAGCCCATGACCCCAAGTAGTTGTTATATTACCTAATGTGTCATCTAGAATTGACTGTGCTATGCTTGCTACGGAAACCAGCCTGAGACCAGTCGAAGGCAGTTGAATGGTTTAGGAAATCTGGCGGGCCACTTTGTGAGAAGGGATTTTGTGATTTTCGTGCAAACTGGTAATAGGATAATGGGCCTGTAATTTTTCAGCTTGCTACGGTCTAGGTTAGGTGTGGGGAAGAGTGGCTTCACTACTCCTCTTTTATAGACTTAGATACAATGCCAGAGGTCAGGGAGACTTCCCGAAGAGGTTGTTTTTCAAAGTTGTCATAGGACAGGGGTCCTCTAGAGAGCCTGACCTGATTGAACATATGCCTGACCTAGCTTTGTCAAGAGTCATGCAACAAAGGCCAGATACCACTGGCAAGTGAGCAGATGGTTGTGACATATCCAGAATCTGGCTTATATGCCCGAGACCCTTAAATTCTCCATTCGTTTTAGAGCTTTTGCTTATGAAAAAAAGAGGCCAGATTGTCACAGAATGCCTCAGATTCCATACTATTGGAGGCACAGCCATCTGCGGCTACCAAGGGCCTGATTCCGACTCTGGTGGTGCGGGAGTGGGTTGGCACGCCACTGACTCACACTGCCACAGTCGGCCGCAGGCCGCCCACCGGATTACAAATTGTAATCCGGGTGGGCGATCCTGCGGCGGCTGGCCATCAGTGCTGCCTTTCCAAAGCCTCATAGGAGAACCTTGGAAAGGCAGCGTCGTGGGTCAGCCACAGCGCGTTCCATTACAGCATGGACTGTGAAGTCCATGCCGTGCTGGAACAGGGGGTGCATGCAGACAGGGGGACACACCATGTGCCCCCCGCATGCATCCCAAAGGCCCCAAGGCAACAGGGGGCCCTGTAAGTCCCCTTTTTTAAAAAAACCTCTTTTTATTGCTGTGGGGCCCCTTTTGTTAACTCTCCGCCACACTTGAGGGTGGCTGACAGCCAACTCGTAATATGCTTGGCGATGCCGCAGAGGCACCATCAAGCATATTGCGGCTGCAGACCACCGCACCGGCACCAGGGATCACGGATCCCTGTCGGATGCGGCAGTCCGACTACTGTAGTTGTAATACGGCAGTCTGACCACTGGTGCGCCGGTCCCCCACCGCCACTGCACCTCCACCGCGAGTTTGGCGGTCCTATGGACCGCCAAACTCGTAATTAGGCCCAAAGTATTTTTAATGTTAAAAAGCTCCTGTGAGAAGTTTTTAGCATCATTAAGCCAAGTGGCAATGAATGTGGATTTAGCAGCATGAGAGGGAATAAGTAATGTTTAAGTAAATCCCGGATTATCATCAGAGTTTCCAAGCTGCCATTTACATTAGGCTTATCTTTTAGTGTACGTGTATGACTCTATATAAAACAGTCTAGATCTCCCTGCTTGCCTTTGAGACTTCTAAACAAGAAGCAGCGGCTCTGGTTCTTCAGACTGAAGACCAGCTGATCCTTGAGTTTCACCTGCATTCCTGCAGTGCTTCATCGAGTGTGAAAGCGCTAGCACTCATCAGCTCCAGAGTTCTATTTCCAGCTCCTGCATCAAGGTTCTTTGTTTTGTACCTGATGGACAGTTAAGATCTAAGCAAAATGAGTTAGTGTTTAGGGGTTTGGTTTGCATGCATCTTGCACATTTCTCAGGTTTGCAAATGAAGACGATTTTGGAACTAGTACTGAAACTGCAGACTTGTATCTAGGGTTACCGTGTTACTAACTTGGCCTTGTGGTGCAGCATTCAAAACTCACCTGGTGCCATGCTGATTGCCAGTGTCTAAGCACTGTAGACACTTATTTTCATGTTTAGCATTTTTAGACGTTCATTCTTGTCAAAGAAATCGCCTTACATGCCAAGTTCAGAGTCTGAGCGGGTTCATTGAATCACAGTCAACTGACCAAGGGTCCACATGAAATCAGCAGTACAGACAAGCTAAATGAGGAAAGGCATACACAAGTTTCTAGTTGTAGTCACATGCTACAATTTTCACAAAGAATTCTGGCCGGTGCCTACTGAGCTTATGAGAATGGTAGAATAACTTTCAATCTTAGGAAAAATGTAAGTGCTGACATGGGTGCTTCATTATTTTCATGCCTTGAGAGCCAAAACACCTCAGTGCAAGAGACCGGCACTTCATGGGAGCAACTATAGTCCTAGCAATAAAACATGGCTGAAGCAGGTTTTAGTTACAGTAATATCGGGTTCACATTCTTATTATGCTTTGGTGAGATTCCGGCCCTACCAATATTATGGGTAAGTGCTTCGGAACTCTAGAATTTCAGTTTTCATCTCAGTGTATGGCGTGATGCTTAAAGGGAATTCCAGAGCCTTCCACCAGGAGCAGTGCTTAATTTGAGCTGGTGGTTGCCAGTGGGGGGTCACCGGCACTAATTTTTGGGGACTGGCATTTATTTTACCTATTAAGACATCCCGAGAGCAAGAGAGGGAAAAACACAGAAAGAGAAAAGAAGAGGAAGAGAAAGGCAGAAAAACCTTCACAAAAGGAGAAAGCAGGGAGATAAAGGGGCAGAGAGTGTCTGTCAGTGGATTAAAGAAGCCTGAGGTGGATTTAAGATTACACAGCTTTGATGTTTATCTCGCTGACATTGAATAGTGCCAGCAGCGGGCTTCTGAGCAGAGCTTTGGGCAATGCTACTCATTATTTTACAACTTAAGCACGGACCATGAGCGTCTATTAGTATAGATGAATGTTATTTTGTTTATATTTTTTCATTAGTATCTTTAACCGACCTGTGCAAACTTGCTTATATTGCTTTCCTAGCATCATCAAATAGCTATAGACAACTGGTTTGTACACTATGCTTTACAGAGACAGCAGGACAAGCCTTCTTAGCAGGTATATCATCAGATAGATAAATACAAGGTGAACTGTTCAAAGGCAAAGTGATCTTTAGTGAAGTAATGATTACTGTTTAAACTGTTGCCTTTCCCACAGTAGTGGCCTAACATTCAATACATCATATTTAGCATAAAGGGTATGACGAGGCTGAGGATGCATGCCAACGTGAAAGGGGTGGAACAAAGCAGTACAGCAGAAATGTTCTCTATCGGTCTCTGCACAATTGCCTTCACAATTGCTCCTGTTAGACCTGACATCCTTGGCATGGTTTCCCCCAACCCTGCCTTCCAGCCTCCTGTTTTTGCTGACTTCCTTTTTGATAGCTTTAGGACTCTGCACACTTTACCAGTGCTAAAGTGCTTGTGCTCTCTACTTTAAACGTATTAACATTGGCTTACACCCGACTGGCATATTTCATTTACTTGTAAGTCCCTAGTAAAGTTGTACTTCATGTACAGAGGGCCTGTAAATTAAATGCTACTAGTGGGCATGCAGCACTTGTTGTGCCACCCACTTAAGTAGTCCTTTAAACATGTCTCAGGCCTGCCACTGCAGCATATGTGTTCAGTTTTAAACTGTCATTTCAACTAGGCAAAATAAACCTTTTGCCAGGACTAAACTTTCCTTTTTAATACATATGTCATCCCTAGCTCTTAACAGTCCATAGAGCAGGGTGCACTGTATTTAAAAAGTTGGACAGGTTCAATTAACTTTTCCATGTCCTGGTAGTGAAAAACGACTACATTAGTTTTTCACTACTATGAGGCCAACCTTTCCCATAGAATGACATTGGGTTGCCTTCTTATATTTAATAAGTGCTATCTTTTAATTGGGAACAGATAAACATTTCATGTTTGATGTGTGAGAAAATGGTCAAGGAAAAGTTGGATTTTAAGTTACAATTTTGAAAATGTAACTTTTAGAAAAGTTGGCATTTTCCTGCCCTAACCATTTAGGGCCTGCAATCTGTTTCTGAGTCACATAACTGGGTGTAGCTGACCGTTGGACTTTGTTTATTCCTTTCAGACAGCCACATAATAGAGGGATTAGGTGTGCCTGGATGGGCCATAAACTGGCAGGATGGGGGGCGGAGCAAGGCATAGCCCCACTTGCAACTGAATAGGCTGTGTCCTGCCGTCACACAAAGGACCTGTCACCACTGTATTGTTCATGCAGCCAGCTTGGAGCCAGGGCAGGGAAGGCAGGAAAGTTGAATGACTTCAAAGAGACTCTTCTAGAAACTTATCCTACCTCAAAGTGTGCACCAGGTATAAATATTAGACCCTCCGACCCAACTCCTCAGTACACTCCTGGACCTGTGGATGCTACAGAAGGACTGCTGTGCTGCTTTACTGCCAGAAGGACTGCCAATCTGATGCCCTGCTACTCGGCTGCCTGCTGCCCTGTTTGCAGAGAATGAAGACTAGTCCTGCACCCTTCTTCCCAGGCTGAAGATCTTGCCCCCCACGCCGCCAACAAATGCGAAGTTCCAGTGAACACAACTCTTCGAGCCACAGCGACCACCAACGACACCCAGCAGCATGAGATCTACACTTCTTGCTACACCATCAACAGCTCGCGGTGAATCAAACATGAAGATCTAGCAATGACCATCTGTGAGACCTGACAGGATCTTAGCGCTACAGTGTCGACAGTCTGTGACGCCAGGCCTGCTCTTCGCGCTACATCCACAACCATCCAAGACGCTATCCCTGCTCCTTGCGGCCCCTTCTACCGCGAATGGAACTCCTCGTGCTGGACTTTGAAGGCAACTCTTTCAGTAGGACTGATCTGGTCCTGGTATCCAGCTTGCGCTCCATCACTGTCAAATAATTTAGTACATTTTGCTCTATTTTTCTAAACTGGTGTGGGATTTTTCTTGTGTGTGCTTTCACTTAATTACTGTTTGAAGTGCTGCATAAATACTTTACACATTGCCCCTAAGTAAAGTCAAACCACTTTTGCGCCAAGCTACCAGAGGGTTAAACACAGGTTAATTTAGTGTTTTCCTGTGTTTCACCTTGACAGAGATTGTAGTTGCTGCTTGACTAGGGTTCCACCCCACTCAACCAGTAACCCAATTTCCAACAGTTCCTAATGCCTAGTTCAGTGCAAGTGTTCCCTTGACACTCGGTTTAATTCATGGGTATAACAGTGGTTAGCATATCTTCCCTCTGTGGAGATTGCGGGATGGTGTGATGGCAGAACATGAAGGTCAATGATTTCCTGAGGTGAGTGATTTGGCCTACTGCATCTTCTGACTACAGCATCTCCAGCATAGCAGCTGGAGGCACTGCTGTGTTGTAAGTCAGCAACTATAGCATCTGTATTCAGCCTTCTCCACATTTTATGTCACTCCTGAGAGGCGAAGGCCTGCTGGGGGGGTCTGCCTTTTTCCTACTCTCATCCAAACAAATGCGATCGCAAAATTTCCAACCCAATGATGCGCAGAACTGATCTGCCAAAAATAGCAGAGGAAGGTGACAAAATTCGATCAAGGGAATATCTGGCATTGTCGGTGGGTTTGAAAACCTACTAGTACCACAGGTGCTGTCAGCACAATCATCTTCACGCAGAATGAAATCATCCAATGACATTTTATTTGAAAAGTGAAGAATAGATTCCCTAGTCACTTCAAATTAGTCATCGAACCATGTTGCGCCGATGTCTGGAGGAAGATAATTAAATATGAACGTGACTGCTGAGCTTTAATTGACGCTGGGTTATTGAGGATGGTTAATAGATGCAAATCAAGGGTGGACTTGTAAAGGGTCATTAATCACCTACCTGTACTCCCTATCCAATCACATTGAGAGAGCTTAAAGTCAGGTATAATTTCCATCTCAAGATCTGGAATGGAGGCCTCCCCAGATAAGAATCCTAAATTGTAAGCATGAGGAAATTGGATGTATTAAATGGTGTGGTTGAACAACCTCACCATGTAATACATTTACCAACACCTTAGCAGCAAGGCTTACACAGAGGAACAAGTTTAAAGTATTTAAACAGCACCAAAACAATTGCAGAAGAAATTGATAACTCATGAATTCTGACACCGATTGATAGAAATCTGACACCAATTTATAAAAATAGACTGTATTTTAAAATAAAATTGACAACACAATGAAAAAGATCCACTGGAGGGATCCAGAGATATGGATTTTACAACTACTAATAAATCTAAGCCTTTTCACTCAACCGTAAACAAGCCTTGACAAATTCAACGAATTTGACACTTAGAAACTTTTTCCAGGAAAACTTGGGTAAGTGGCAATGCGGTTGGGTAGAAGTACTTGGAGCGACCAACTCCAGCAGGGAGCTAATCAGGGGTACCAGCAAAGTCCTTAGAAACAGTTACCTGCACAGAAGAAGCAATTTTCAAGCAGTTCCAGACACTTTATCTGTGTTGCAATGGATTCCTAAGGAGTGAACCAGATGCAAGGGATGAAGAATGCTTAAGATGATCCAAGGATGCTGTGGATGTGACGCAATCGATGGGGTTATTCCTGCAGTCACTCCTCAGTCCAAGAAGACGGTGCAGGGGTCCTGGTTGCAGGGTCGATGTCCCATGAGGTCGTCTCCGATCTGGTCAAAGTTCATTCGCCACTGGACTTACCAGTCGGCCAGTGTTGTGGTCACAGGCCAGTCCTTCCTGGGTCGATAGCTCTCCTTCTAAGGGTCACAGCAGCTCTCCAACAGCACTGTCGGGCTCATGTGCAACTCTGTGCATCGGGTCTTGGTCCCTAGTGTGGCACATCAGCGGTGGTAGTGGCTTGAAGAACTTGGGCTACCAAATTGCCCCAGCAAGCTTCTTCGGCTGTTGTGTCCGTGTCCTGTGAACAGGAGGCCAGTCAGCTGGCCCTTGGAGTCTCTTGGCTTGACTGGGTCCTGGAGACAGCTTCTCCTTGAGCAGGACATGGCAGGCACAGTCCCTATCTTTGCTAGCCACAGGTCAATCAATCAATCAATCAATCAATCAAGCATTTGTATAGCGCGCTACTCACCCGGAGGGTCTCAAGGCGCTAGGGGGGTCCGCTACTGTTCGAACAGCCAGGTCTTGAGTTGCTTCCTGAAGGAGAGGTGGTCTTGGGTAAGGCGGAGGTGGATGGGTAGGGAGTTCCACGTCTTGGCAGCCAGGTAGGAGAAGGATCTTCCTCCCGTTGTGGCTCTTCGGATCGCGGGGACGGCGGCGAGGGCGTGGTTGGTCGATCGTAGCTGGCGGGTGGGAGTGTAGAAGGTCAGACGGTCGTTGAGGTATCTGGGGCCTTGGTTGTGGAGAGCTTTGTGTGCGTGGGTGAGGAGTCGGAACGTGATTCTCTTGCTGACGGGGAGCCAGTGCAGGTCTCTCAGGTGTCCGGCGATGTGGCTGTGTCGGGGGATGTCCAGGATGAGTCGAGCTGAGGCGTTCTGGATGCGTTGGAGTCTTTTTGAAGTTTGGCTGTGGTTCCGGCGTAGAGGAGTTGCCGTAGTCCAGTCGGCTGGTGACGAGGGCCTGGGTGACCGTCTTCCTGGTTTCGGTGGGGATCCACCGGAAGATCTTGCGTAGCATGCGTAGGATGTTGAAGCAAGACGAGGAGACGGCGTTGACTTGTCGGGTCATTGAGAGGGAGGAGTCCAGGATGAAGCCCAGGTTGCGTGCGTGGTCCGTTGGTTTGGGTGCGTTGCCCAGGGCAGGGGGCCACCAGGAGTCGTCCCAGGCGGAGGGTGATGATCCTAGGATGAGGACTTCCATCTTATCTGAGTTCAGTTTCAGGCGGCTGTTCCTCATCCACTCGGCTACGTCCTTCATCCCTTCATGTAGGTTGGTTCTGGCGGTTGTGGGGTCGTTGGTGAGGGAGAGGATCAGCTGGGTGTCGTCGGCGTAGGAGATGATGTTGAGGTTGTGTTGGCGTGCGATGGCTGCGAGGGGGCTCATGTAGACGTTGAAGAGGGTGGGGCTGAGTGATGATCCTTGTGGTACGCCGCAGATGACTTCGGTGGCCTCGGAACTGAACGGGGGGAGGCGGACTCTCTGGGTTCTTCCGGCGAGGAAGGAGATGATCCACTCCAGTGCCTTCTCTTGGATTCCGACGTTGTTCAGGCGTTGCACTAGGGTGCGGTGGCAGACTGTGTCGAACGCTGCGGAGAGGTCCAGGAGGATGAGGGCCGCTGTTTCCCGTTGTCGAGCAGGGCTCGGATGTCGTCGGTGGCTGCGATGAGGGCGGTCTCTGTGCTGTGGTTGGCCCGGAAGCCGGACTGCGAGTGGTCGAGGGATCCATTCATCTCGAGGAAGGCGGCCAGTTGTCTGTTGACGGTCTTCTCGATGACAGGTGCATTCTTCGACGGTGCAACCTCTCTTTGCTGGGCCCTCGGTGTAGCAGAGCTGTCCTTCTTCAGTCCATCTTCCAGGTCAGTTGAGATATGAGGTTTGGATGCCATGGGTGCCAACTTTATGCTCAGAAAATTCCCTCAGGGCAGGATGCGGTTGGTAGCCAATGGGCTACCAGGTTCCCTCTCACCTTATGACCACTTCCTGTGGAGTGTGGCATGTGGCTATCAGGATGCACCATTCTGCTCACTCCCAAGATGGCGAGATCCATCTCTCAGTTTCAGACCTCACTTGCCAACCCCTGGAGTGTGGCTACCTCAGGCTACGTGTCCCAGGGGAAACCAGTTTGGCAACTGGTTTCCCCTCTCTGCTCCCTGTGCCAGCCTGTCTGCCTAAACAATGGGGGCAGCCCTCTCTCCTAGTGTTACACATCTGCACTTCAAAGGCAGCTTCTCCTTTGAAGTCTGCCTTTTGGGCGCCAAAATGGCTTCCTGCAGGAGGGAGGTAACATCTCCCTGGCCTGCAATCCTTCATTGTTCCCCTTCCTGAGAGTCATTGGCACATCTCTCCAGGAGGGCAGAAAGCTGTCTCGTGGACTAGGCTCAGGAGTTTTAAGGGCAACAAAGTGGCAGCCTTGTAAAAGTGGCACACAGCAACAAGTTACATTAACTTTGGCCTGAGATACAAGTCAGGCTTAATGTAACAAGTTGTTTGATACCCCGAAGTGCCAACTTTGGTCGCACCGTTCAGGAGTTAGCACACCTGCATGGTCAGCATGCAATCCTGTACTCGCCAATTGGGCGACCCAGTCTTTCCACGGTAAAAAACTGTAGTTTTGGGGGCGTGGCTTGGAGCGCCAAGATCGCAGTCGCACTCTGAGAGTGCTCCAGACCCCTCCGTCATCCACTCTGATTATCCGCAACCATCGGCAGCTATCTTTCCCCTCCAGCAGTGACATCCACTCAACTGCAGCCAGGGACGGACATTGGCGAGGAGCAGAACCACGAGTTGCGAAGTGCAGCAGTCAGATCCGCCCCCGGCCTCCCGACTGCATCCAAGAAAAAACGGCGGCCCGCACTCGCCACAGAACAACATAAGGGCCACAGATCATCCTCCCACCTTGGAATGGTGTAAAGGCGGCCCGCTGCATTCCTGGGCCTTCGCATCAAGTAAGACCGGCAATCAGAGGTCCCGGGAAGACCATAGACATAAAGATGCGGCGACTGGCCCTGAAACCGCACTTACCCGGTGTCCTGGTCCCGATCTGGTGTAGCACGGGAGCCACCCGCTGGCCCCCTCCGGCCGGAGCCTCCTAGGCCTGGAATGAACACAGCTGAAGATCCGCGTGGGATGGCGTTCATCTGAGCCCCGGGTGTCGACTTGGGCACCGGAGCTGTCCCTGAGGAAGTGTGAGACCGAAGACTTGCCCATCCCGCCCCTGACGACAGCCAAGACCAATACCGGTGGGGATCGGCTGCGGTGGTTGCGCAGCGGGGGCCTCCGGTGGAGTTCTCCCCCCTCCCTTCCCTCCTGATCCTTAAGTCTCTGTGAGACTCTTCTGCGGCCGCCTCCTGCTATGGAGGGGCCCAGATCCTGGGGAGAGCCCCTTCTCTGGACCGCAGGAGCCTCTGGTGTGGGGGCACCCGCCCTGGACCTGGTGGACTGGCGAGTCTTGGAAGGGGAGCCCGAGCTATGACACCGCCGAAAGAGAGGAGCCGGCTTTGTCATCCTGCGGTCCAGATACTCGGGACAGCACCTAACCGTCCTCAGGTGGAGAGATCGGCTGCAAATTCACACAGCGGCGGGCCTCGGTCCCCCCTCCCTTCCTCAGTGAGCCTAGGCCTCCCAACTGCGCCTCGGACAAAATGGCAGCCCACACTCATCACACAGGAGCATAGGGGCCTGATCTCACCCTCCTGCATTATAACAACATGGCGGTGGCCCGCCACGTTCCGGTGAAACCAGCGTAGGGTTGGGGCAGCAATCAGAGGCCCCGGGGGTGCCACTAACACAACAGCGCGACGATTGGCCCTGGACCCGTTTTCCGCCCCGCCTGGCACAGCCTCTCTGGCATCTGAGGTGAGCACAACAGTAGGCCTGTGTGGACCGGCCTGCATCTGGGCCCTGGAGGCTTGTTCGAGCACTGGGGATGACCCTGAAGGAGAGTGGGTTTCAGGGCGTGCCTATTCCACACCCAATGAAGGCCTAAACCTCTTCCCTCCCTCCTGACTGTTGAGCCTCCTTGGGACTCCCCTGCTGCTGCCCCCTGTTCCGAGGGGGTTCGGAGCCTGGTGGGGGCCCCGCTTCCTGGATCGCGGGAGCCCCGGATGCAGAGGCGCTCACACTGGGCCTGGAGGACTGGTGAGGCCTAGGAAGGGAGAGCAGAGCTTTGACTCCACTGAAGGAAGGGAGCCACATTCGCCATCCTACTGCACAGCAACGCGGGATGACACCTGAACGCCTACAGGTAGGGAGATCGGCTGCGAATTTGCACAGCAGTGGGTTTCTGTCCCCCCTCCCTTCCCTGCTATGCCCCCCCGGATTCCACACTCTGGCCTCCTCACTGAGCGGCGGGGTGCACTCGCTATCCCACCCAGTTACTCCATCGGAAAACCCCAACCGGACTCTGGACCCCTGGGGGAGACTGAGTGCATCCCTTCTGGGCCGCACAGGCGGTGGACCTTGACCCTTCCACTCTACATCCTATGGGCGACAACCACCAAGCAAAGCTGTCCATAGGGTGATCACCTGACTTAGCCCCACTCCCCTACCAACCCGATCTGCCCTGCACACGACGTATCAGGGAGTCGAACGAACTTCGGGCTGAAGTGGCCGTGTCCCAGGGACTTGCCTACCCTCGACCCTACTGTGGCTCTGACGCATCGACGGTGGAACCCTGCTCTGCCTGAAGTCGAGACCTATCTCAACACAGCCAAGCGACCTGGCCGGAGAGATACCGGGACTCCCCCCCGCCGCCCCGAGGGATCAGCAAAGACCCATGTGAACCCACAGGACTTCTGGACAAAGCCGACCACGGGAATCACGGTAAAACCGCCTGACTCTCAACAACGCCACCAACATCCATTGCCTACCCTTCGTCTCTGCCGACCACAGGAAAGGAACGTGGTCCGAAACCGCCTGCAACACAGACCAAAATCGATCAATACACGGTCAGCGATGCTGGGGCCCTGTCCGGGACCGTGGGGGGACCTGCCCTGCGGGAATGCGACCTTAATACGATCCTGCAAGCCATCAGCGCCTCACAGGCCTCGGTTGAAAACAAGATCGGGGAGGTCACTCCTTCGACAGGATCTCCACAATGCGTCAGCCCGCATTACTGAAACTGAATCCAGCATTTCCTCGGTTGAAGATGATGTCCTGATATTGAAGGAACAAATGACCCACCTGCAAACCCAAGCCAAGGAACTACACAAAAGGACCAAAGATGCAGAGAACAGATCTAGACGCAATAATCTGTGCCTGGTAGGATTTCCGGAGGGCTCAGAGCAGGGCCCGATGGAGTCCTTTATCAGACAATGGATCACCTCATGGATGCCCAAAGACGCATAATCCGCTTGGTTCGCGGTGGAACGGGCCCACCGCTCTCTGCCTCCAAAACCCCGCCCCCCCGGTAGCCCCGCACCGACCCATTTTTGCTAGGATCCTCAATTTCAGAAACAGAGACTTGATCCTATTCAGAAAAACCCTATCCTACCAAAACCACACTATCATGATATTCCTGGACTACACAAGGGAAGTCCAGACCCAAAGACGTTCATACACGGAAGACAAGCAAAAATTACGCACTCTTAACCTGCAATATAGACTGCTCTTCCCGGCTCGGCTATGTGTGATCTTCCAGGATAAAACATATTTCTTTAACACCCCAGAATCAGCTTGGACCTGGTTGACTGAAGAACTCCCTCTTCGACTCAAAACCACAACCCTGCCCTCAAATGCCCGAGCCGCCTCCACCACCACCCCTACTCCAAGAGGGAGGCGAACACATTCCTGCAAGGGTCGAAAAACACGCAGAACCGGATGGGCCTCACCGGCAGCTGGGGCCCCGGTCCCCCAACGCCGAGAACTGTCTTCTGGATCCTGCCCTCCACTGCAATCCAGCTCTTGAGACCACGCACCCACACAAAGCAACTCCCCCAAGACTTTGGGCATCGATTCAATGGACTCGGACCTCTCCCACAGACCGGCACTTCTCGGCTGACGGACCCCGCAGGGATCCACGATCAGAGCCCTGTGGGCCAGGGCGATCTCTTTGTATATGGACACAATGCACCACGCCAATCAGATAATTCTGCCAATGTGTGATCTTATCCTGTAACGAGGGAGGTCCTCCACGCTACCCTGACTCTAAGCGTCATAGTTTATCCTTTTCCTTCTACAGTTTTCCTTCTACAGTTATAGGCTGACAGTTGTTTCTGTTCTCGAAGTATAGGGTGGGGGGGGGTTTGGACCGTTGTCCCGGATTCACACCTAGTTCAGCAGTTGAAAGTTCACAGCACTTCAGCCTTGCACCAGCACAACCTTGCACTCCAACTACATACCAACAGGCGAGGCCTCCAGCCAACACTAACCATCACCCAAACATTCCCACCACATGGCGGATTCCCGGGATTCCGTGGGCTTCTATCACCGACCATGACACAGACGATACATAGAGGAGACTCTCTCCGGGTAATGTCATAGAATGTCAACGGCCTGCTGGACAGAATCAAGCGAACCACTGTTCTACGGCATGCCCAAAGGTACACCCCCGACATACTCCTGCTCCAGGAAACCCATCTCATGGGTAATCTATGTCCCTTCCTTGCAAGATACGGGTTCGACAGATCCTGGCACTCAGGCTTCACATGGGGTTCACGCGGGGTGGCGATCCTCCTGAGGCGCAACTTGCCCTTCGTACCTACTCAAATCACCAGGGATCCCCACAGTCGCTTTGTTGCCCTCTCCGGAACAATGGACGACAATGCCCTCAACATCTATATTCCCGGTGCCATGCATACACAGACTTTAGGCCGCATCGGGGAGGTGATTAGCTCCTTACTGCCGGTAACAACGGTGGTGGGAGGAGACTTCAATGCAGTCATGCAACACAGACTTGATACCACAGGGACCCCTCTGCCTCACGCATCCTACACACCAGGCAATTGGCAAGCTGGACCGAAGCCATGGGTATCTGTGACGTATGGAGCTCGTGGAACTCACAAGACACCCAGTACACCCACACCTCAGCAGCGCACCACATGATGTTCATGCCGGCCCCCGAATGTAGCAAGGTCAGAGAAATACGTATTCTTCCCCGAGGCATCTTGGATCACTCACCTCTGCTCCTAACCCTAGTTGACCCCCTTGATACACTCCGCCCGTTGTGGAGGATGAATGATTGGTTTCTCCAAGACAGGAAATTCAAAGAAGCAATAGGAGCGGAACTTAAGCAGTACTTTCTCACTAATCAAGACTGTCTCCTCTCCGGGAACCTTTTGGGAGGCGGATAAAGACACCATCCGCGGTTTCGCCAAAGGCCACCTTAAAGCCCAACGAGCAGCCCAGGATAGCAGGCTCGCCCTCCTTGAGGCCCAAGCGACCTGACTCGAAAGGAGCTCATCCAGAGCAACAAACGAGTCCCAATTGCGTCAGCTGGCACTCGTGAGAGATGAAATTAAACAGATCTCACTGGATTCGGCAAAGCTCCTATGGAGGTCCTCCATTGCTCCCGATATGGATGGGGTGACAAAAATGGGAGAATACTGCATCGGTTAGTGTCATACCCCTTGGCGAACCGGATAATTCCAGAAATCCGAAATTCTGAAGGGATTACCCACCGTTCACCCAGAGCGATGGCCCAATTCTGCGCTGACTATTCCTCCGATCTTTACTCGGCCCAGATGCCTGAACTCTCACTATCGGACCTGATCACACTAGAAAATCTCCATCTTCCTAAACTTAATGCAGTCAAATCAGCCGATATGGATGGCCCCATCACACACGAAGAAATACAAGATGCCCTCTCGCACGTCGCAGCTGGAAAAACCCCTGGCCCTGACGGCTACCCTCAGGAGTACTACCCCGCCTACTGTGACATACTGGTCCCACACCTCGTGGCCCTCTATACAGAGGCCGTAGAAAGGGGCTCATTCCCTTTAGAGACCGACGTGGCCACGATAGTCATTATTCCCAAAACACAGCAGCCCTCACCAGCCTGCACCGACTACCGCCCCATATCCCTAATTAATACAGAGTTCAAAATGTATGCCACAGTCCTAGTCCGGCATCTCAGGCTGTACATCTCTACAAGCTGGTCCACCCCGACCAGTGTGGCTTCATGCCGGCATGAAGTACCAGGAACTGCCTTAGGCGCCTCCATCTAGCCTTGGCAAACAGACAGTCACTAACCCCCTATTTGGTACTTCTCCTAGTCGACTTCGAGAGAGCTTTTGACTCGGTCGACTGGAGATACCTGGACGATGTCCAGGCCGCTATGGGTATGGGCCCCGACTTCTGCCGTCCAGTTCAAATCCTGTACTCCAAACCGACCGCAAGGGTGCTTGTCAATGGAGCGCTCTCAGACACGTTCTCAATCAGGAGAGGGGCGAAACAGGGATGTCCCCTCTCGCCCCTCCTTTTTGCCCTGGCGATGGAGCCCCTGGCCAGCCTCATTCGTGCTGATGACCGGGTCCAGGGCTGGAAGTGGAAAGGCTCTCATGAGGACAAAATCACCTTATACGCAGACGATGTCCTACTCTTCCTCGCAGAGCTGGCCCAATCCGGCCCCAGGTGCCTACAGATACTCCGTATCTTTGAGCGAGTCTCTGGCTTACGCTTGAACTCCGCAAAATCAACCCTGGTGCCCCTGCATCTATCTAGAGAATGCTTTGATTGGTAGTCTACCATCCCCATCAGACGACAATCGTTTAAATACTTGGGAATCTGGATCGCCCTGCTCCCTGAGCTGGCCGGGGCATTTAATATCACTCCACTAGTCTCAAAAGCCAAAAACGACCTCCAGAAGTGGCAAGCCCTGCCGCTCAACCCATTGGGTAGAGTAGCACTTTTTAAAATGATGATTCTTCCCTGATTTCTCTACGTCATTCAAAACACCCCATTCCATATTCCCCGGGCCTGGTTCAGGGGGTTGGACAGTTTGATTGTGAGGTTCCTCTGGAGTGGTTCATGGATACGCATGGCCCTCTCTCGCTGCCAAATTCCACCCTTCGACGGAGGCATGGGTATGACAAACTTGTATCTATATTACCTAGCAACCCACCTCCTAGTACTGCACGATTGGTTCAATGGGGGCTGGCCCGACCCTGCCTATAGGACCGAGTTGAGGGATCTGGGACTCTCTCAGGTCCAGACTATGATGTACGGGGGACCCATCCCCAAGACCTTACCCACAGTAACCCACGCAGTTCTGCTAGCCTGGCATGCCTCCCTGCGTCATACCCAATGGGGGAATAAACTGACCCAGCAAACACCCCTCTGGGAAGGCACATGGCTACGAAAAGTGGGGGGCCTAGAGGGTTTCCAGGGCTGGGATCTTATTGGTATCTCGCTACTCAGCAACATTTGGATCGGTGACCATATACGTTCCTTCCCGGGCCTTCAAGCCAGACACTCACTTCACCCGTC
Organism: Calotriton arnoldi; assembly: GCA_963921515.1. Lineage (NCBI taxonomy): Eukaryota > Metazoa > Chordata > Amphibia > Caudata > Salamandridae > Calotriton > Calotriton arnoldi. Next base: position 414,889 of record CAWUFW010007201.1, on the reverse strand, counting down.
ACAGTTTGATAAATACTTACCTCTCCGCCACGCCCTCAGCGTACATATAGTAACAGGCACATCACTTCCAGAACACAGCCCCTTAGAAGCTCACGATGGGGGACTTGGGGAGGGGGAGGGGGATATCACCCATTTATCATTCCTTAACTAACAATGGTCCCACCTCCCTTGACCCACTGAGAACTAGATGGGAGGCCTGGCTAGGTGCTCTGAAAGACGATGACTGGAGAGATGCCTTGATGGCCCCCAAGACCATCAATGTCTCAGCCAGACTCTGCTTGGTTTAACTATACTACCTACATACCTCCTATCTCATCCCTGTCCGCTTACATAGGGCAGGCCTAATGCCACACCCATCTTGTACACGATGTGGGGCTGAGCCTGCGGATTTTTTCCATATGGTATGGTCTTGCCCCCTCATAGCTTCCTATTGGGAGTCACTGGAAGCGGAGCTTACGGAGGTGCTGGGATGGGAGGTACCCCACAACCCCTTGAACATACTACTAGGGGTCACAGACGGGCCGGACGGATCTAGAGCAGACAAGTTATTCTTAGGCACCGCACTTGTGGTGGCCAAGCGAGACATTGCAATGGCATGGAAGAGTCCGGTCCCGCCTAATATAACCAAATGGCGCAAAGGAGTAGACTGGTGCGCCACACAAGAACTGCCACTGTACGAGGCCAGGGGATGCCCGGCCAAACATCGGAAAATTTGGGGCAAATGGTTGGGAATGGTGGATTAATCACTCCCCTGTCTTTTCTGGGTCCATTCTTATGTATCATTCGGAGGGCGGAGATACGGCAATGTATACCAACATAATAATGTTTTACTCGCCTACTGTCCTCTGTAATTATGCTGATGGAAATGCTGTGCTGTTTATACTCAGGTTCTATTATTGTCTTTTCACAAAATCAATAAAATTGACTATTAAAAAAACTGTAGTTTTGTGTGTTTATTGTCAGGACATGTAAAATACATGTCCTGCCTATGTTTCACCCTGTCCTAGGACTCCGTAGGCCTGCCAGAGGGGTGACATACACAGATGTATAGGGGAAGAAGTGGCTTTGCCATTGCTTTCAATGGCAAAGTTGGAATAGCAACGCACAATTGCTCTACCAGTCTGCAGTGGCGGACTGGGGGACCTTCAGGGTGGCACAACTAGTGCTGCAGCCCTGGAGCACCCCTCTAACTTTCCAGCCCTGGGTACCACATACTAGGGACTTACAGGTAAGTTAACCATTTCCAATTGGGTACAACCAATTTGACATTCACTTTAGGGTCAGGGCAGTGGCACTTAGGTCTGGTTAGCAGGGCTCATTACACCCTCAGAGTCGAAAAACCAGCAGAATTGTCACATGGCCCATGGGGGCATTGTAGTTTTTCACTAACTGAGCATGAGCACGCAGCAGCTTGCCTGCTGCTTTTGCGCACGTTACTACACATCTTCATTTTTGCAATATTTTATTGACTACTTTCACATGAGAACTCTTCGCTGGGTTCGCTCTCTGCAAGTTCCTGGGATTTTGTGCAAGGTCGAACAACAATGCCCCCTTGTTAGTTTGTTCTGGCCAGACCTCAGCCCTTAGACAAAACATACCGATGCAGCAGGTGTTTGGACAACATACTTTGGTTTTTAGTGAGGTACACGAATTAGGTGAGACACAGTTGGAGAGGGACCTTTCCAGGGAGAAGAATGAAACAGCACCTGTGATGTAGATCTACCATCTATAGGCTGAGGTATGGGGTCTGCTGACAAAGCCCAGAGTTCTTCTAATACATAATGATACTGCTTGTAGCAAGGGGGAGAGGATAGGCTCCACTGTCTTTTTATGATGACATCTCCCTTCATGATTTATGGACTAGCTGCTATGCTGACTATATTTGTATAATGCATTTTCCTGCTTGTTGTGGCACGTATACTGCATGTTAGTTAAAATAAGTATTTTAAACTATTTCGTGACTCTGTCAGATCTTATTGTGGATGAGTACACGAGTGCGAGCGAAAGGGTTTGTCTTGTTACCGCGATTCCTGAGAGATCTGGGAGTGTTGTGTTCTGGGGTGTCTAATCATTTGCTTCTCTGTGAGTGAGTAGGAGAGCAAGTGAGACACTATAGCTAGTCGGTCCTGGGCTCATGGGTACTAAGGTGGTGGGATGACTCAGTCCCCATACACCAAGGTCCTATAATCCTGCGCATAGTTCTGTGTTTGTGCAGAATCCCTGCAATATGTCGCCACCAACGTTTGGTCTGGTTCACGAGACTCCTGAGTAGCGCTTGTGCTTGTCCACAATACCCTTTCACCGTTTCCGGAGACGTCCATGGTGAGGGGGCTTTGTCTCCTATATTTGTATGTTTATAGGTTCTTCAAGCTTGAATTTTAAAAGGTTTTGTTTTCTCTGTTAGACCCAGTTTTGCGCTACCGTCCTCACTATTCCTTTGTCCCATTTCTACTATGGCACAACCGGTCGCTATTGCAGCACCTCACCGCATGGCGGTTACAGCGTATCTGACTGCACGTGGAGTCCCTAATGCAGGGGCTGATTTCATTTTTGTAGTCGAAGCGGATGCGGCTTACCGCTTCAAAGTCTTTTACTCTTGGGTTACGTTTCCAGCAGTGGATGGGAATGATAATCTCTTCCATGAATATACACCAGCCGTGGTTCCGCGAAATTATCGCCCTTATCGGTTACTTGAAGTTCCGTTGACAGCCTGGGAGCATAACATATGGTTTAATGGCACCCTTCCTCACCCTGTTTCTGCAGTCTGTTTAGGACCCTTATCGGTCGATGTGGCCACTTGGCCCATGTTGGCTGGTTTTACACCACATCTTAATTATCTTAATGTTACACTCGCAGAGCTACGTCAATTACATACGTCTTTGATTCATATACATAGAAGTGTCATACAGTTTATGTCATGTAATATACAAGTGGCTCCGGCTGGAGCCGCCCCACAGCCACAACATGGGGTGGCCTTGTCATAAGTCCCATCATGATTAATTCAGTGATGGGCAAACGTCCTCAAAATAGAGATGATTTTCCATATTGGTTGGCAGAAAAATTTGAGAAACTCGAAGCTGTTTTCCCGCATACTACTCCTGTAGAAAAACACAGAATCCTTACAATGAGTTTACCAAGTTGTATTATTCCCACTTTAGCTGATTGCACCACCTGGCGGACGGTGTTTGCTGCTGTGTATACACTGTGTTTGGGCACCCCCTCAATGACCGTTCTACCGAGCATTCTCAAAAAGGTTCAAGATGAACACAGGGCTGGCTGAGATTAGTGGGCATGTTCCCTATTGTCTCTGACATGATTCTGGCCAATGTCAAAGGTGAGGCAGTTAGCTTGCAGGTGCGTCAATGCCTATCGGCGGTGGCGGACGTTGACAAGCAACGACAGTTGCCGATTATTATTGCGGATGTACATACATCATTAGGGCGCGATAGTTTGGGAATAAGACCTTTTACTCAGGTACAAAATAAGCCTCCTCCTGAGAAGGAGAGTCATCCAGTCTTTCCTAAGAAGGCTTGAATAAAAATCAGCAGCAGCAACAATGGAAGCCACCTTCTCGTGCTGGTTCGCCAACACCAGATGCTTCTGATCGTAGATATGATTTGCGTGACCGCTCTAAGATTAAAACACCAGAGAGGTTCCAGGTTCCTGATCCTTGTTCTCCTTGTTCCTTTCAGGAATCGCCGGACCAACAGTTTGGTGCGGGAGGACGTCAGGATCGCAGAGAAGGCTAGTCTGCGCAAGCAAAACGCGATCTGTTGCGCCCGTTTGACGTAAAAACCAAGCAGGAGGGACCACCTCAATTTCATGCCCCATTTCAGAAGAAAAAAGTTGCCACTTTGACTGCAAAGTATGCCTCAGACGGTAAGAACCCTGCTCCTCGATTGGAGATGGGAGGTGACACTCCTCGACAGCGCGGCAGAGGTTACCATAGTGCGGGAGGCACTCCACCATTGTCTGGAGGTGAAAGCAACTGACACTTTCATTACAGTGGAAACAGCTGACACGAGTTGCACCCCCTGATAGGCTTTATGAGATAGGCCTCCAAATTGAAGGTGATATTAAACCCACAATCAAGGCGTCTTTTGGGACAACCTTACATCTTCTTATGATATTTTGTTAGCGAAGGTTGACTGGCCTCCCCCATTTGTACTGGCTTCTTCTAAAGGAGAGGATGTTATTCTTCCGAGTTTTCCCCGTTATGGCTCTGAGGAGGCTAAACGTGAGTACACGTCGGAGTGGGCATTAGCCCTTGCTCCGGCCGTTTATTGCAATCAGGTGGGTTGAAATAAGGATTCCCTGGAACATGAAATTCCTTTGCGCTCTATGCCACAGCCCCAACCGCAATACCCAATTAGTTTAGTTTATTGTTATTATGCGTGATTAATAAAAACCGTTGCATACACGTGTCATTAACAAATTCATTTACATAATGCAAGATAAAAAAGAATTAAGATCATCATAAAATGCAATATAATAAAATTCACATTTTAGGGCTTTTACAACTCATCAGATTTAAAGTGCCTGTGCTTCAAGAGGTAGTCTGACAGGAGCCTTTCAAGTTGAGTAGGAATAAAAGCTGAGCTATGTTGTTATTCAGTGTCTGCTTGCGATGTACGCTTAAGTCTCTCTGCCACTGTGTCAAAGAATTTTGTAAATCGGCAGTTTAGCTGTGTTCCCGCCGGTTTAAAGCACAGTTTTACTGCCTGCCTGCAGGTCCTAGTACCGCTCTGTTTGAGCGTTGGTCGGAGTAAGGTGCGTCTTATGTCCTTTAGGTTGGGGCAGATGCAGATGATATGCACAAAGTCCTTGTTTCCTTTTTCCCCATAGGCGGCAGATCTGCTCTTCTGGTCTCCTTTTCCAGGGCGGCAGGTGTGGAAGAATTGGTAAAATGCCAAAGCGTAGCTTTAGAAACATTTCCTTTATCCTCGTTTTGATTCCTGTTTTTAAGTAAAATTGAGGTTTAAGAGCTTTATAGTCACTAAGCACTGTCCAGCCGTGAGCCCTTTTAGCAAGTGTTTCCTTATCTTATGTAATGGATACCATTCTTGTTGTTTTAGTTACGATCTTTTTAAAACTCTTGTGATCTGTAGAGGTTTCCCAGAGGTTGGTCAGTCCCAGTCGTTTTAGAGAATCAAGCAAGTACTCCCTCGCGGGTGATTTTCCGCGGCAAGACAGCTTGTTCTTAAGGTTCGAGTTTAGGGATCCTGCTTCGGCACCTCTGATCTTGTGCCCCTCCTTTCCACCGATTGTTTTTGTAGCCCAAATTCTAAGCGTATTTGGGCAGGTGACACGTAATTTGGTAGATGGGAAATTGCTCTGTAAATGTTGGCGATTATTTTAGCCAAGGCCACTGCATCTCTCCCTTGAATTGATTCACTCCCATACGTTAGCGTTGGTTGTCATTTTGCTCGAATCACCTGTAGTAAGGGATCAAGGGTTAGGTCTGGCAGCACTTTCCTCAGAGGCTTCATTGCTAAATAGCTCATAGTGCCCTTCCTGCGGAGGGCCTCCAGTTGAGGTTTGTACGAGCCTCTGCCATCCAACAATACCCGATTAAGCGTGAAGTTAAAGCTTCTGTTAGTGAAATTCTTACCCAGTTGGAATACCAGGCTGTGATTGAACCCTGTGTTTTGTCCATGAATAATCCTCTTTTTCCGACATTGAAACCGGACGGTTCGTATCACATAGTTTTGGATTACCAGCATTTAAACAGTCATGTTCGTACCTTTGCTGTACAGAACACCCACAGCTCTGCGTTGGTGGATAATTTGGCCCCTGAGAGCCGTGACTGGACAGCATTCAGCGCCCACTGCAATCACAAAAGGTATACGTGTTTGTCTATGGGATATAAGACTAGCCCCAGTGCTTTTGCGGCACGCATAGTGTCCATTTTACATGAAATTGACTCTGATGCCTTCTCATACGTCGATGACATCTATTTGACGGATGATGAATTGATACCGCATCTTGTGCGTGTGGACCGCATTATAATGTCTTTTGCTGACTTGGGTTACAAATTCAACTTTGCCAAGCCACTCATTGCCTTTTTGGCCGTTCTTTTTCTCGGATATGAGTTTAACAATGAAGTTCGGGGCTTGGCCCCCACTTTCTGGAGAAATGTGCACAATTGCAGCCTCCTTCTACCCTTAAAAATTGCAATCCTAGCTGGGTTTTTTAAATTTCGGGAGGACATACATTCCTGATTATGCCCAGGGTATCAAACCTCTTTACTCTTTGATACAACCTACTTACTCAGCTTCCTGTTAGCTTCCAGAACACACACCGCGATTCTTCGGTCTCTGCAGTCTGATCTGCTTGCGACCAACTTCTTGTTAACATGAGACAATTTGACGAATTTAGTAATAAGGATTGTACCAGGCGCGTTAGGTTTCACTTACTTGACATTCAATGAAGGGGGCACTGTCCCCATTGCTTACAAATCGCATTTGTACACTTCTGCTGAGATGCGTTTCTCTTCTACAGAAAAAAATTTGACGACTGTACAGATGGCGATTCTGAAGGAACGTGCTCTGGCCAAGGGTAAACGCATTTTTCTGGTTTCGCCTGTACCTGCCTTAGAAGCTGTTACGAAGGCTAGTGTCCCTAATTCTAAAGCCTTGCATCCTCGCTGGATACAATGGGCTAGTTCTTTGACGTCGGCTGACGTCAATTTTATCTTTCACCCTCCTTTACAGACACAGGAGTTTTTACAATATGAACATTTACATCCTCCTACTTTGTTTTTGCTTCCTCTGGATCAATACAAATGTATTATTTACACTGTCGGTTCTGCACAACCGGCAGTAGGTTCTAAGCATGCTTATTCGGCGGCCTGCGCTATTGTGGCGGGACAGATTGTTGATGGGGATTTTAAATCCTCTTTGGTGCATACACAGTCACTTGGTGATTGCACGGCTCATTGGCGGAGCTACGTGCTTTGCTTTTGGCTCTTGAGTTTGCTGATCCAGAAGTTCCTACGCTTATAGTATGCTATTCTTTTTACTGTGTACAATCCTTCAATGACAATTTGTTCTTTTGGACACAAAATGATTTCCGTGATTCTAAAGGTAGCGCAATTAAACATAAAACGCTTTGGGTTCGAGTGGCCGATCTTAAGGAACGTTTGCCGCTCACACATGGTATCCATACTTTGGGCCATCAGCGCGTGGGAGCACACGCTGTTGGGAATTCACTGGCTGATGAGGCAGCCAAATCTGCAGTAGCCACATGTTCAGTAGCAGTGGTCACTAGGTCCATGACTAAAATTGATGATGATATTCTGGCAGCTATCGCTGCGATGAAGGAGGGAACAGAACTTCCCCAAGGTTTTCCTTCACTGTATTCCTATCACATGCCTTCTGATCAAGTCCCATTTGCAACTATTCCGTCAGTTGGGGATCGGCTGATTCCTAACGAGGACCACAGACTTTCTTTTATCATTGCCGCTCAAGAAGGCATTGCTTCTGCACATGCCGGAGTGATAGCGACAGTGTCTCTTTTACAGCAAAGTTTCTTGTGGCGTGGTTTATATCAGCAGGCACGTAAATATATGTTCTTTCTTGTGACATTTATCAACAGATTAAGCCCTCTACAGCTGCCAATCCACCTCATACTCAACTTTACATATCAAATGAACAGTTTGGTTGTATCTATCTTGATCACTGTGGTCCTTTGACTTCTGACACTGCTTTCAAAGATATCTTGGTTGCAGTGGATTTGTGCACTAGATTCCTTTGGGTTTGGCCACAATGGACTGCTGATGCTTGAACTGTCATTAAAGATTTGCGTGTCTTTGTCGGGACGTTTGCCTGTGGCACCTTCCATTCTGACCAAAGTCCTGAGTTTGCCTCTAAGGCTTACAGGGATGCGATGAGGTCACTGGGGGTGCAGGTGCAATATTCATCTCCATACCAGCCTGAGGGCAATTCAGTTGTGGAGCGAATGAACTGTGACTTAAAGCAACCTTTGACAGCTAGAGTCTTAGGTACTGGCAGGGGTTGGCTGACTCATCTCTATGGAGGGCAACGTGCACTAAATAATCTCCCAAGAAGATCTCTGGGTGGGCGGACCCCATATGAAATGCTCTTTGGCATTAAAATGTTTGTGCCAGACCTTGATGGTCTAGACGTTGTGGTGGCTGCCGCAACCTTTGACGTAGATAGCCATTGTGCTGTGTTACAGGATCTACAAAAAGTTTGCGATTCACAAGCAAAAGCACATTTGCCCTCTACCGCAGATCCAGCGGTGCTGATTCCTGTTTCGGGCTGGCTTCCTAAAGTTGGAGATCTGGTCAGAGAGAAAGTGGAGAACAAAAAAGAATTTGGTTCATCATACCATGTACCAGTCAGAGTCCTTGGCTTGAAGGGCACCTGTACTGTGATCCTGCCATTTACCTGGTCATAAGGAGAATCAATACATTTCAACCGAACATGTCAAGCTACATAGTATGCCTTCAAGTATTCCAAGCCGAGGCCTTTCACTGACTTCGATGGCTTCAGCTTCCTCAACTGCTGCTCCCCGAGCAATAGAGGGGGAGTTGGAAACTTCAATTGATTACTTGCCTGTTTTACCTTCTACTTCCACCACTGCAGACATCGAGTATGCATCTCCTCCAGTTGAGGTCATAATTGACATTCCTGAGAGTACCGTACATGATCGATCAGATGCTGCACAACTTCCGTTGTTTCAGCTGGGGGCGAGTGGTTATTATATGGACCGTAACAGCTTTTCTTCTGACTCTTCTTCTTCGTCCTCGTCTGTGGCAACACCCCGTACACGTACCAGTCTTTTTTTTTCCTGGTTCAAAAAGACTTACCTGGTCCCACCCTGGACATACATCTGGATAGTGCTTACGCTGATATTTCTCTTAATGTGGATTGGATTTGTGACTGTATTTTTTCTGCTCATCAATGGTCATTATTTGCCTGAATGCTCTACCGTGAACTTTGTTGACGGAGTTCTGGCACCCCACACATCATCACACATAATGAAAAGAGGTCAAGCCCTCATGAACATTTCGGCTTTCCCTGCTGCGGATAGTATAGTTTGGGATAAAGTAGCATATGATATCCATGGCCCAACGGAGCTCTTGAACATTCCATACGTATTTCGCGGTTCATTAGGAGATGTGGTTTCGCCAGACATACTCTCAGACGACTGGGATGTTCTAGCGTTCATTCATTATTTTCTGATTTAAAATATTATGCAGCTTTTGACGCTGAAGATTTGTATTTGAATTCAGCAAATTATGCAGATTTATTCTGTTATCAACATTATGGCCATCATTTTTTACACACAACCAACACTCTGAGACCCTTTTTTAATTTTACACAATGGGAACATTGTCCAACTCCTTTATAGGGGAGTTCAAAGACTCAACGGAGTAAATTTACATATTTTTCGGGTTATAATTTTTCCGATCCACAATCCTATTTTTATAAATTAAAATTGTCGCCTCAATCTAAATTTATGTTGACACACACTAAATTGATTTACTCCAACTCCTTCAGAACTGATTTATCCGTGAAGGGTTATGAACACTGGAAGGACAGAATTGATTTAAAATCCATTCGGGGTACCAAGGATTGGCAGGTGAAGGGCACTGAAGCTTTGCATCGTGCATGTCTGATACCGACTCAAATTTTATTTTTAAATGCCACGGTACAACAGACTACTTGTTTTGGTTTAGCAACAGCCAAAAATCTTAATGTTCCCTCCATTCCCTCATTCGCTGAGTATGATACATGGCGTACACACACCAATTACACAATTGATACCTTGGTTGCCATATTCCAAAATGGAACCATAAACTCTTCTAACGTTGACCCCTTGGCATGGTTATTGTGGCCAACGGGCTCCAATGCATGTCAACTGCGTTTTCTAAATACCACCGAAGGGTTTACACAGAGTGGACCTGATCCACATTTCCCACATTCCCATTCAGTCACCACATATTCAGTGGGTAAATTGTGTCTACAATGGTTGGGACCCTCTACACTGTCATCTGTGAAACAACACCTGTCCCTTTTGTCGGGTGAAATTAAGTTGGCTGATTTTATTTTGGGTCCGAAATCCCCTAGAACGAAACGATTTATTTATGAAGCATACAATGAATTGTGGAAACTGTCGCAGATGGAGGCTGCGGTGCGCTTGCGCCAAATTGACCAAGCAAATTTAGAAAAAGTTCTTGCAGTGGTAGATAATAGGATTAATACACTGTCTTCCTGTATATATAAATTGGATAACATTGTATCATCTGTCATTGATATTGTGCAACACGACGTCTGTTTTGTATCATGGTCAGAATTAATTACGTTCTGTAATGCAGTTTGCCTGGACGTTACAAACACTAAAAAATGGAAAACTTCCTTGGGATTATTTGAATGCTTCTGCACTGTTTTTACCATTTAATTTGACTGATAAACAGAACTTAATGTCAATGAAAGACGCAACCTACACATTGTTACATATTGAACAATTAGAACAGTTACCATTTTCTGTAGCGGAGACTGATTCAGCTATGTGGTTAATACATGGTGTTATTTCACTGCCCATCTCACTATTTCAGCTTACATCCTGCATGAGACACTTTCCGGTTGGGAGGTTTGAGCCCCTCTGCAGTACATTTATTCATGAATTGTGGTCATTATCTTTCACCTACAGATGTCGGTGCGCGGATAGGGAAGTTTTCCTAACAGGGGAGGATTGCGATTCCACAGTAGGACATTCCCTAGTCTGTAAACAAGTTAAATTGCACAGCGCCTGTAACGTTTCGGCACCTAATCTGGCTTGTTTTTTAAAAGGTACACCTGTCCCAGCTATTATTCCCGCACTAACTTTGCGTTCGAATGGGGGGGCGGAGCTTGCCGGCGATGAAGATGGCCGCCTAAGAGACGAGCTCCGCACTACCGCCTAACTATCCTGCAGGAATTTGGCATCAGCAGGGGGCTCCGGATCTCCAACACGGAGCCCCACATTGTGGAACATCTCCACTGTCAATTGTGCTCTCCCTGGCGCTTCGGCGGGTAGAGCGCACGACATAACGAGTGCGAAGGATCTGGGAGCCAGCCGGGCCGCAAATCCCCGGCCTCTCGTACGCCCTGAGCCCGCCGGAAGTGAGACCTGTCTGGGCGGGTGCGCCGTTGTGGCCCAGACGGAGCCACGAAGAGTTGCGTGTATACCTGACGCCGCCGGATGGTGACTGCGGAGGAGGCGGCACCGCTTGACATCCAGTGCCCTAGCTCGGCGGAGCGGTACGGCGTGCGGGCTCGGGTCGGGGCCGAGGTAGGCTGAAGTCGAGTGCCTGGGCCCCTCCCGCTGTGGCGGCCCGAGAGTGTGTGAGGAGCGCGGGGGAGCCGCTATCGATCCCTGGGGTGGGACACAAAGACCCAATTTGTGGAGTGTGCCTGTGGGTGCCCAGGAGCGCCGAGGACTAGCTATTGCCGGCTGCTTGGTGGAGACTGGCTGACTACACCTGTGCCATAACGGAGAGAAGCCGCATGGGATTGTTGCCCCTGGGCCTGGACTGCCCTTGGGACATCGCCACACACCTCCTGCTGCGGCGTGCCAGCCCTGGACTACGTGGTATTGCCCTTGAGGAGCAGAATTGGAGGGTCGCCTGACTGTCCTCACTGAGAGGCGAGGCCCTGCTTGCAGTCACGGGAGCGGGGAATTGGCGGGTCGCACTCAGCTGCATAGACCCCGGTATTCGCACGGCAGTGGTTGCGGGAGGGGCCGGCCTTGTTTCACACCCCCCTCAGTGCTGTGTGTAGCGGGCTGTGCGGGTTCATCGCGCCACGAGTACGTCTACGCCGCCCGCGCCCCCTGTTCTTGCCAGTGGAGTACGCAATCGACCTTCTGGTGCAGGTGCGCCCTACTGTAGCGGGCAAAAATGGGCAGAACGGACAGAACACAACCGAAACTGTCATTTGAGCAGCGAAAGCCTAGCGAACGTGCCCCGCCTGCGGTAGAGGGGGAACAGAGCGAAGACCAGGAGCGCGACCCGTCAGATGGTGACCTAAAGTCCATGTTAGTCTCGATGGAAAAGGGATTACAGAATTCAATATCAGTCTTGGGCATGAAGATTGACTCCCTCTCATACCGTATGGACAGGATGTCGGAGAGGATTGACAAGCAGGTGGAGCGCATGGACATGGCCGAACGACGTCTCACAGAGGTGGAAGAGGCGCAGACGGAACTAGACACAGGACATAAGAGAATAGATAAAGCGCTCCAGATACTGCAGGACAAAGCTGAAGATTTAGAGGCGCGGTCTCGGAGAAGTAACCTACGGATCACTGGACTGCCAGAAACGACACCAATCGGCAATATGGAACAATATATAGAGAAACTGTTGGTCTCGCTCCTGGGAGGAGACACCTTCTCATCCATGTTTGTGGTCGAGAGAGCACATCGCTCTTTGGGCCCGCGCCCGCCGCCTGGGGCCCCTCCGCGGCCGATAATTGCGAAGTTACTGGACTACCGTGACAGGGATGCCGCATTGCGAGCGGCCAGGGAGAAACAGCTGTTACATCATGAGGGCTCTACTCTCTCTCTCTATCCAGACTTCACTCTGAAAGTCCAGGAGGCACGTCGCCAGTTTGCGCCATTCAAGAGACAACTCAAAGAGCAAAGTATAGACTATGCTATGTTATATCCGGCTCGTCTGCGTGTCAACCGACAGGGCCAGTCGCGCATCTTCACAGATCCGAAGCAGCTACAGAAGGCAATGAAAGATTGGGCCAGGGAGCAACGACGCAGCCCGGACAAAGAGGACATGACTGGAGCGGCTGGAGGAACTCTGGCAGAGCAAGATTGAACTCTTGAATAACCGTGTTACAGATAAGATTTAAGCATATGTGGGGGATGAAGTGTGCTACTTTTGGTTAAGGGATATGTCAATTCTAAGGAGGTCAGCAGCGGAGTAGGGGTTCTGATCGTGGCCCGGTTACTAGGTCCTCCCTTATTCATACCCCAGTATATACGGTCGGTTACATGATGTGCTATGTAGCGGATTTGCTGCAGGGAGCCACATGCACATGTGGGAGGGAAGTGTTCTACTAACTGCTGATGTGTAATATATGTGTGTCGGTGTGAGGAGGGGTTCGACTACTACGAAACAGCAGGTTTACTGCCCTTTGTTTGCGACCTCCGCCTAACAGTGAGACACACACCTGGGGAATTGTTCTTGTTGCTTTGGGGAGGGGGGGGAGGGCTGATGCTTGTTACGGAAAGTTTGCACTAAGTTACATAAGAGGGGGGGTTATGGGTATTTGTCGTCAGGTCCAGGTTGGGAGGACCCTGATGTGGGAGGGGGGAGGCGGGTTCGTGGGACTCAGGCGTTGCAATGTACTGCTACTTAGACACATTCACCTACCACACGGTCAGTCCACATTACGAACAATGACGATATGGCAGCATTGGGCGATCCCGAGATGAATGCGGCTGTAGACGGTCCGGACACTAGGAAGGACACACTCAGAGCAATCACATGGAATGTTAGAGGGCTGAACGACTACAGAAAAGTCCGCAAAGTCCTGTCATATCTGACGAGGCATGCTATTGATGTTGCATTGCTACAGGAAACACACCTCCCACACATCTCCCCAATGCTGCGCAGTAGAGGCCTGCACGGTAATGTACACGCAGCGGGCTTTACTACACACGCACGAGGTGTTCTCACCTGGGTCAACCCTAGGTCGGCCTTCACCTTAAACCCGTTGTCCACTGATACCGAAGGTAGATACGTAATCTCTAGGTGTGTGGGGAAAGGTATGGATATACTCATAGTGAACATATATGGCCCCAACTTTGATAATCCACAGTTCTTCGCTGCATTATCCGATAAGGTGGGTAGCTTCAGCGGGGGTTCTGAGCTTTGGGGAGGAGATTTTAACCTGGTGCGCGACCCGGGCCTAGACAAGCCGGGAGGTCCGGAGCGGCATGTCACCGCAGCGGCTAGGGAGGTAGAAGGCATACTGGTACAATTTGACTTAAGTGATGTGTGGCGACAGCTACGCCCATATGCGGGCGGCTTTACACACTACTCAGCGTATCACAACTTGCACACTCGCATAGATTATTGGCTTGTGGCGCGGTCACTCAGCGACAAGGTCCTCCTATGCCAGGTGTTACCTCGTACGCTCTCGGACCACTCACCGATACTGCTGGCTTTGGAAGCACCCTGTAGACGTATCCCCCCATTTACTTGGCGATTTCCGCCCTATTCTTTGCTAGATGCGGTATTTCGGGATGACTTGGCGGAGGCGATAGATATATATTTTGATAAGAATGTGGGCTCGGTGGATAACTATCAAGGAGACCTTTAAAGTTTACATAAGGGGCGTCACCATTGCCAAACATTCGGGGGTTCTCCGTTCTATACGCAAACGCCTCTCAGATCTAGAGGAGAAAATCAGGAGTCAGGAGCAACGTCTGCTGACAGACACGGATGATTCAGCTAGGTAGGAAATTGCTGGTTTGATGGCTACATACCACGAGGCAGCGGACGATGAAATTAAACATATGGGTAAATACGCCCCAGCTAAGGCGTATGGTGAGAGTGAACGTCCAGGGTCCATGTTGGCGCAGTTGCTTAAGAGACGTAGGGACCGGGTACAGACGGTGGAGGTTCGGTCGGATGACGGCGTGCTTTTAACTGATGCTAAAGAGGTGGCAGACAGATTCCGCCAATACTATACTAAACTCTATTCCACTCGTAATGTAGCCACAGATGAAGAGATTATGGATTATTTGGCACACATACGCCTACCGTGGCTCACTAACAAGCATCGGGAGTTCCTCATGAGGCCCATTGAGAGGGACAAAATATTATTAGCTTTGTCCAACATGCGGGCTGGGAGTGCGCCGGGGTCTGATGGGCTCACGGTTTCATTTTATAGGGCCTTCATAGACCAACTGCTTCCACACTGTTTGACGACATGTGTGTCAAGGGCACTAGGCCCCCCTCTATGACTGAGGTGGTGATAGTAGCTCTCCTTAAACCCGACAAACCCTCGGACGACTGCGCTTCTTATCGCCCGCTGTCCCTGCTCAATGTGGACACAAAGATATTTGCAAAAATCCTCGCAAATAGGCTGGTCCCTCTGGTCCCTACACTTGTTGCACCGGAACAGGCGGGATTTGTCCCCGGCAGAAATTTGACTTATAATTTACGCACTGTATTCGGAACTTTGCAACATGTCAAGTCGGAGACGCCTGCGGTAGCCGTCTTCTTAGATATGGAGAAGGCATTCGACTCTGTTGAATGGCCGTTTATGACTCAAGTTTTGATGCGGATGGGCGTGGGTCCGGTCTTCCTTCAACTCTTGGGTCCCTCTATAACAGACCCTCGGCAAGAATAAAAATAAGCAACATAGTGACGGACCCCATACGTATTACCAGGGGCACGCGCCAGGGCTGTCCACTGTCGCCATTGCTATATGCGCTAGTAGCAGAGCCACTTGCTTGTGCGCTACGAGAATATCACCAGCATCGAGGTATATGCTTCCCACGCTATAGACTTATAGTCTCCACTTATGCTGACGATACGCTGCTGTACGTCAGGCACCCGGAATCTAATCTCTCGGCGGTCCTTCGGGAAGTGGTGCGGTTTGGTGTCCTGTCGGGTCTCCATGTTAACTGGCCCAAATCCATCGTTTTCCCAATCACGCCAAACACACCTCAGTTTCAGCCGGACTACCCTCTGCAATGGACCGAGGAAGCGGTGAGATACTTGGGTGTTAAAATCCATACGGATTCGGATATAGTCTTCAAGGACAATTATGGAGTTGCCTTTAGTAAACTGGAAGATGATGTAGAGAGATGGATAAAGCTCCCACTGTCCCTGCTTGGCAGAATATCCATAATGAAAATGGTGGTGTTACCACGACTTTTATTTTTATTTTCCAATATACCCATGGTTCTGCCGCGGGCTTTTTTCAACCACCTCACCTCACTGATGGTTAAACTGGCGTGGGCAGGCAAACAACCACGTGTTAAGTGGCAAATACTCGTCCTGCCTTACCGTATGGGAGGGTTGGGGGCACCCGATTTTGAATTATACTACAGGGCAGCGCAGGGTGCGCATGCCCACTATTGGATACATGGCTCCCCAGACATTCCACACTTGCGCATAGAGTCGGAGGTGTCGACCCCGCTCCCCCTTCCAGCTCTGCTGTTTCAAGCAGCGGACCAGAGGACGGGCATTTTAGATTCAATTAATGCTACGAGGCACGCCTGGCACTATTTATTGCAACGACAAGCGGGTGTGATCCTCTACTCACCGATTGCCCCGCTCGAGTGGTGCACATGGCTCCAACCGTGCAGAGACAGGGGGGTCACGCGAGCACTTTCTAGCCTGAAAGTAAGGACGGTGGGAGAGCTGTTCGAGGGGGGGGGTATCCAAAACCTGGGATGCTCTTGATGCTAGCGACGCAAAACCTACTGCGCTGACGCAATTCCATTTTCATAGAATACGACATGCGCTGCGTGTGGTGCTAGGGGATGACTATATGGAACCCCCAGTTTTAGTTGCCTTGACACACATTATACGGACGACTTCTCCTAAGCGAACTGTAGCTTCCATTTATAACCTCTCCATGTCAGACAGAGCGAACCACTACACCAAGGCCCGACTGGCATGGCAGCGTGACTTGAATGTGGCAATGGCGGACGAGATGTGGACCTACTGTTGTACTAGCACCAAACGCATCTCGCTCAACAGGAGGCACAGACTGATCCACTTTAAATACCTCAACAGGGTGTATTATACCCCGGAGAGGCTGCATAGGTATGGTTTGCGGGGTGACGCGTCATGTGACCGCTGCAGTGCACAGATGGCTGACTTCCTCCACTTGGCCTGGAACTGCCCAGGCGTCTTCGCGTTCTGGACCTCTGTTTTCGAGGAACTGGGTCGAATCACTCAGATAATGCTGGAACCTGACCCTGCGTTGGCATTGCTGGGTTACTCCAAACTGGTACCCAAGGGGGTTCGACGTTTGGTTGACATGGGGCTGCTGATGGCTAAGCGGAGGGTGGCGATCAACTGGTCTCGCGGCCCTCTCCCTACACTCGCTCAATGGAAGGGTGATATGACTTATTGCAGTACACAGACGGAGCTTTTCAGCGAACTTCTGCCCCCACGTAGTAGGCCTAAAAACTTCTGGGAATTGTACCACACATACAAACTCACGTCCACTAGAGATGATACTGTACCACAAGATGTAACACCAGACTAGATTGTACGGGGATATGTTGTTCCTGGAACTGTTTTTGTAGGGGAGTTCTGGTCGTCCTACATTATAAAATGTTGAAGATGTGTTAAACCTTTGCTGGGCTGTGTGGGGGGGGATGGACGCAATCGGAAATCTCTCCCTCCTTGTGATTGTTAATGGTCGCTGGATTGTCTCCAATTGATGCTCATGATCGGAAAAGTGTGTTAAAAGTGACGGTGTAAAGTATTTTTGATATGCTGAGTCTCACAGTTGTATGTTTGATGAAAATCACGCAAAATAAAACATTAAAAAAACAATAAAAAAAAAAAACTTTGCATTCGAATGGCAGTTATCTTATTTTGAATAACCATGATTGCTTCGGCTTAGGAGCCAAAGACACACAATTGATGGACGGAATGCAGAACAAATCAAAACATTCACCCCCAGTCAAGAGATCTGGGTTAAATCCATCATTCTTTTGCTCACCATGCCACCCCAGTTTAGACCTGGCCATATGCAAATCAGTCTTGACCCTGTGCCTCATGGGAACAGTCCAGCACGAACTGCCAAGCCAGGTCCTCCCTGGACCGGAAACAAGCATCCTGGGACCGGTTTCGGGGTTTCACCCCTCTTCAGCTTGATTCCAGTGGCACAGTGAGCCCAGGACCCACGTCTGGGCATACCTGGCACACTTAGGGCAAGAAAGCAAAAGACACAATTGATGGACGGAATGCAGAACAAATCAAAACATTCACCACCAGTCAAGAGATCTGGGTTAAATCCATCATTCTTTTGCTCAAGGGGCCGGCATCCCGTATATAGTAACGGTTTCACAACGTGTTACATGTTGCACCAATGTCTTGTTTCCACCCCCGCATGGGATTGTAGATAGTTCACTTTGGCCTTCCATTTCAACTTTGAAAATAGATTTCAATAAACTAAGCAGACTCAAAGCGCTATTGTTTCAACAAGAAGTGGCTCTCACATCAGCGCGAGAGACCTTCGAATTGCAGGTGGCGAGAACCACAAGTGAGATACACTCACTGCTAAACATGAATCTCCCACTCCATTTTGGAGAGTTAATACACCAAATATTTAACGCGTCTGATACAGAGGGCCTTCCCACTTTTTTAAACTCGTGGGATCCGGCCTTGTTTCTTCCTTTCAAACTATTTTTGGAGTAATACCAGCCTTTATCCATTCTATTTTTCCAGCGACTTCGGAGGGTTTCTCCTGGTGCTCCTGTTGGTTTGTGGCGTGCTAGTTCTCCTATTATTGCTTCGCAATGGATGCTCGATCTGTGGAGCTGCCAAACCCAGTCCAGGTGCGTCTGTACCGTGATCGAATGTGGCAGCTTTTTGGTCCTATGCCAGTGAAGTCATTTGCTATCGACTACTGGCTGACCCTCCGTTATGCCTACTTCACCTGCGTGCAACGTGTGTCCCACTGCCTCCGGTGCCCTTTTCAATGGGCCCTGGATGTCTGCCTCTCCAATACCACACATGCTGCCCTGGATTACGATCTGCTATTGGGTCCGTTGAAGGCCCATGATCAGACATGTGCCATGGGTAGGCGCATTTTGTGTGATCCTCTGCTTGGACCAACGGCAGACTTGAGTACCTGCGCCCGTGTGCAGCGCCTCATTGAACACAGTTTCATCGAAGTTGTCGCAGGTTGCCCTGGCATGCTCCTAGCAGCTTCCGGATATGAGGAGCATGTGTGCTATTCTGATCTACTGAAATGGTTGGAATCCCGTTTTAATGTGGAGGGAACAGACAACGTTCTGGAGTTCATGGCTTTCTGCCTTTCGCGCCGCATTTTCGACTCCCAAGAGTACCTATGAATGGATTAATGAAAGTTTTTGAGTGCACAATTGGCGAAATTTTCCAACGCACCCTATTTTTAATTCGGCTTCATAACTGTCCTTCTTGGAATACCACTTAGACGCTTTGCCTCTGCTTATTTTACGTTTTGTCTTAGCATAGAGCTAACAACCTGGCCAAGGGGAGGGTGTCACATGGCCCGTGCGGACATTGTCGTTTTTCACTAACTTGGTATGAGCACGCTGCAGCTTCCCTGCTGCTTTTGCGCACGTTACTACACATCTTTATTTTTGCAATATTTTATTGACTACTTTCACATGAGAACTCATCGCTGGGTTCGCTCTCTGCATGTTCCTGGGATTTTGACTGAACATTGTGTGCAAGGTCGAACAACAATGCCCCCTTGTTATTTTGTTCTGGCCAGACCTCAGCCCTCAAAACATACCAATGCAGCTGTTGTTTGGACAGCGTACCTTGGTTTTTAGTGGGGTACACGAATTAGGTGAAACACACTTGGAGAGGGACCTTTCCAGGGAGAAGAGCGAAACAGCACGTGTGATGTAGATCTACCATCTATAGGCTGAGGTATGGGGCCTGCTGACAAAGCCCAGAGATCTTCTAATATATAATAATACTGCTTGTAGCAAGGGGAGGGAGGATAGACTCCACTGTCTTTTTATGATGACATCTCCCTTCATGATTTATGGACTAGCTGCTAAGCTGACTATATTTGTATTATGCATTTTCCTGCTTGTTGTGGCACGAATACTGCATGTTAGGGCATGTTAGTTCAAATAAATATTTTAAACTATTTTGTGACTCTGTCGGGTCTTATTGTGGACGAGTACAAGAGTGCGAGCGAAAGGGTGTGTCTTGTTACCGCAATTCCTGAGAGATCTGGGAGTGTTGTGTTCTTGGGTGTCTAATCATTTGCTTCTCTGTGAGTGAGTAGGAGAGCAAGTGAGACACTATAGCTAGTAGGTCTTGGGCTCATGGGTACTAAGGTGGTGGGATGACTCAGTCCCCATACACTAAGGTCCTATAATCCTGCGTATAGTTCTGTGTTTGTTCAGAATCCCTGCAAGAATATCAGTCAAAAAACCTGGGAGTGACCATAGGCATTTCCTTACAATAAGCTCATTTAGTTTGTTATAAGTAATAAGGTGGTGAATGTTGGCTCATTCTTCACGCAGGCCTCATCTATCCAAGTCATCTGACAAACTGTGCACGCCACTCACATACTCTTCTTTCACTCCTACCCCTCAGCATATCTGTAGCCTCCAGTCATCATACGCTCCTTCTGCGCCTACTTTCATCTTAGCTACAAAAAACATATATATCATTTACTTAGGAAATGGTAACTACTATGACTATGTGATTTGTTTGATAACACACTCACTGTATTGCTATTGGAATGTTATTTCTTTTGCTACAAGTTCATGAAGAATTTCTCTTCTTCATTTATATATTGTAAAGCCTTCCGATGTTCCTTAGGATTCATTG
Organism: Calotriton arnoldi; assembly: GCA_963921515.1. NCBI lineage: Eukaryota > Metazoa > Chordata > Amphibia > Caudata > Salamandridae > Calotriton > Calotriton arnoldi. Next base: position 394,332 of record CAWUFW010007201.1, on the reverse strand, counting down.
CATTCTGTGGGAAAAAAAATAATAATAAAATTGTTCAGTTCTCCGCTGCAGTGATCCAGTCAATTGCATGGCTGGCTACCTGACTGTAGCTGCTCTATGATGCCAATCAGTAGAGTTATATTATTGACATTTAGAAGAGATTCTTTTAAATTTTAGCCATTGTGATTCTTTGGCTAAGATTTAGAAAAGAAGCTGCTCTCCTCCAATTATATATATTTTTTGTAAAGGAGCAGATATTTAAACACTTTAAGGGCAATTTTGAGTTAAGTCCATTTTTGGTGACTGTCCCATTTAAAGCATATAGACAGATATACACCCTGTATTTATTTTTATTTTTATTTATTTATAAAGTTTTATATAGCACTAGCTTGACCCGTGGGTATCAGAGCGCTTTACATACACAAAGGAAAAGAAAAATTTGCATTGCATCGCAGGATAAGAGGGAGCATAAAGATATAAGCAAAAACATAATACTTATGAATACAGTGAAGGGGAGAAAAACGCAGGTGGTTGGAACAGACAGATAACCACCCATCCTTGAAGGTCAAGTGAGAGGGGAGTCCACTAGGTTATTGAAGCCTAGGTTAGTTGGCTTGGACGGTAAATATAGGGCAGATGGGACAGTGGCACCCTTGGGAAAAGTTCAGGGTTTGTTCTTTAGAATGAATAATCAATGACTAACATTTCAGCTCGCAAGGGTGGTTATATATAATTTGGCAGATTCAAGGCATCTAGCAAAAAATAGTGGATGTCACATTCGTCCTATGTAGAACATATAGCTTGGTATCCACTCTCAATATAGTGGGTGGGACCACCTAATTTATGGTGGATGTCCTGCGGCTGCAACACTCTAAATAACCCGCCTTGTGAGCTGGTACTGAATTGTTTGTAGTAAAGAACTATTGCTGCAGCTTACTCAAGAGTGCCATTGTGGAATATGATCTTTCAAGGCTGTAGTACCTGACAGCTAGTTCATTCTAGGATGCCGCATAAAAGTAAACTTTCAATGACGTCATATTTTGTTAATACCATAATCTAACCGGGAACCAGACATAACAAGCAATGCATAAAGCATTACGATAGACGTGTCAGCGTAGATCTTGTTTAATTGTATCTGTACTTTCCATTACTTATTGAAAAAATATATATTTTTCAGAACCGGTCTCCAAGCCAAAACTCTACTCGAATACTTCATCAATAGCTGTAGGAGGTGACGTGACATTGTCTTGTGTGACAAACAGTGGATCTCTTCCCATCAACTACTCCTTCTTCAGGGGGGAGACTTTCTTATCCTTAGTAACCAGAAATGATAGACTTCCTGCCACATTGACTATTAATCTAAATTCCACCAGTGATTTATGGACACACATATGTAAAGCTGAAAATATGCTTTCCGATCTTCAACAATACAGTGAAAGTTTCAACTTTACAATAGAAGAAGGTATGTATAACACTTTATAGTCCGTATTCACTTGAAAGGGTATTCAATACTGAAAATTCCAACAGTTCTAAAGTTATACTTTTGAATCAGCAGCTCTACTAAATTTAAATAAATCTCTGCCATGCACTTCTTTTCATCTGTATTAATCTTCATTTCGGTTCTTAGACCTATTCTCAGTGCAGGTGTTTTCAGTATTCAAAATTTGCATTCTTGTTAAAGATATTTTTTACAATGATGCAAGATGTGCAACTGTTTACAGGGATGCACTATCTTGTAAGTTAAACTGTTTGATTTGATAGTAACTTTATCCGGCTAAAAAGCTATAAAAGTAAACGGACATTTAAAAAGACATCAATAAACATAATAGCCAATGTAAAACATGGTAACTTCAAAGATAAAAAAGAAAAAAAGACAGCATGATTAAAATGCAATATGTAGGCCAGTGGAAATGCAGACCATAGTTTAAAAAAGTTAAAGTAACTTTAAGTTGTGATACTCAATAGCCGAGTGCAAGAATGCAGACACAGCGGTACAAACATGCCAAGTTCCACAGTTTAAGGTTTGTGTGTCAGTATTATTGATATAGCACGTCATGCCCCTAATAAGGTCATGAAGCACTCACGTTCGCATTGGATTCCTGGACTCACTGAAAAGTGCATAGTGGTCGTGGCTGAGTCTATATGGGATGTTAGGTGAGGTTCTTGAGGATGGATTTGCAGTGCTGCATATAAGCATGTGACGGGCAGCGCTACCACCACCCGATATTATGAAAGGAGTGTAGCAAATGGAGCGAGAAAGATAGAATCCCAACTTACAGATTGTGATCAGTGGTTCTTTAGAGTTTACTCCAGCTGGTATTATGTTTCTTTAAACAGTCCAGTCTTTCTAGCCTTTCTGATTATCCTTATATTTTTTTCGGGATTATGTTCTAGAGCTTGGAGGTTTGTACTGAGAAAGAATGCCTGCCCATTTGAGATTTTATATAAGGGAAGATGATCAGAAGAAGAGCCATTCTGGATCTGGGGGTCCTCTTTTAGCAGTATAGAATGAATTGAGACTGAAAGAGATGGATCCTTTTCCATGGATTGCCCAGACGGCAAAGAAGAGAGCTCTGCATAAGATTCTTGTGGCCACTGAGGGCCTGTGCAATGCCTTGAGGGCCATGGTGATGTGGTTTCGCCTGCTCAAGCTTAGCACTTGTCTTTGCAGTTGTAATCCACTAATTTGCTGATTGAGTTCCCAAAAAGCCCACTTTGAAGCCTATTTGCATAATCGATGCTAGAACTCCAGATGCCAGGAACCTATGAGAAAGCCCCAGGTAAGCAGAGACTCTGCATACGATTCTTATAGTAAAGAATGCACCTTTGGACACTTGGGAGGCTTATTTACAAGCCCCTTGCGCAGTCATAAAAAGTGATGCACCGGTGGCGCATGGGACTTGTAAATAAGGCCCTTGGTTTTCCTGTTGTTGGACAGAGAGGTTGCAGTCCATGATCACCCCTAGGTTCTTTATTTCTGAAGAAAGTCCGATTTCTTTCAATCAGACTGCGATGTGGTCATATTTGTGGGACTATCTGAAAGTGAGGATCTCTGTTTTTGAGGGGCTTAGCTCCAGGTGGTTCTTTCTCTATTTGTAGATTGCCCTCAAGCATTGGTTAATTTCCAATGTGTCTGGTGGATTTTTCAACTTTAGGATGATCTGGGTGTCGCAGGTGTCATTGTAACAATGTGAGCTTAACTATGCCAGCCTTTCTGGCAAACAATAAAAAGCCAGTGGGCAATCACTGAGCCTTGCTGAGCACCTGCTAGATGAGTAAATGTGGTACATGGAACAAAGGAAGCACGAAGACTGAGACTCTTTCTATAAGGTAGTGTTGTTGCGTAATGTAACTGGTGCTCATGTAAAGCGCTCCAATACTTTTGGGTTGTGTTCGCGCTATGTAAAACTGCAGAAAACAAATCCAGTGTAACACCTGAAGCTGGCAGGCAGGGGGTGCGCAGAAAGATTGCGATCAAAGTTTGATGATATGATGTTCACTCCAGGTAATGTTTGGTACCCTTAGGGTTGATGATTGCATCAAAAGTATGGCCTGCCAAGTAAGTGAGATGGTGCAGTGACTAGTTGGTGGAGGTCAAGAACTTCAAGAATGGAGATGAGAGGTGTGGTATGATTAAGTTCCAGAAATTCAAATCCGCTGCTGAGGCTGCCAAAGGTGCATAGATTTTGGTGGTCTATGATAATCCTTGGGTGGGGAGGTCTGAAAATGCATTGCTAAGAGAAGGCGCTGGCATATGAGCTGGAAGGAAATGGAAAAAGTTGAGTCTGGTGAACAACTCTACAGCAAAGACTCACACCCCAGTGATGATTGGTTGTTGCCATTTAATATCTTTCTTGCAGCAAAACTGACTTCTTGGAGCCAAGTCATCAAGAGATGCAATGCTGTGCTATGTTGATTTAGTTTGTGAATCATTGTTCTGACAGGGCCATCGTTCATGGGAATGAAGAAGTATATTGAATGTATTCATTTAATTAATTTTTTTATTTTACTCGCACTTCCTGTATGGAGTCCTTTTTGAGTACTGCTTTAATCTCACCATTAAATAAAGGTACTCTTTTTGTGTATGGCATTGCCTTAATGAGTAAGGTCTGGAACTCTGTAGAATAAGTGTGGGTTGTGGTATCAAAACCCTATCAGTCTGAGTTAAAATACCCCAACCTGCTGGTACAAACCTCAGTCCTCCCATGACAGGTGTTGTACAGGTGGGGATGGTGTCAGTGAAACACCTGCCCTTATTTGGAGGTGACGTTTTATGACTCTTCCTCTGATTTTGGACCAGTCATTGTCTCTGAAATCACCTTCACTAGCCTTTTTTAATATAAAGTCTTGCACGTCAGAACCACCTAAAAATGTGTACATCATACATCGCAAACCTAATCCATGCACCTAAGCCCTTCCTTGCCAGATCATCCAGTTAAAGAAAGGATTCAATTGGTGCATTTTCTGACTGGTGGCTGAAGGGTCAGCGAAACGCTAATAAAAATGGAAAAAAGCCTTCGCAGTCGCTAAATATTTCATTTTATCATATATCCTGGCTCTTTCCTATTCTTCGCTCTGCACCACTCCACACTACGCTACTCCACTCTACACCACTCCACAGTGCATCACTGCACTCTACTCTGCACCATCTGACTGTACACCACTTCACTCTACTCCTCTCGACTCTGCTTTACTTCACGACAATGAACTCTATCTCACTCTACTATGCACCACTGCACTCTTTGCCACTACACACTGCACCACTCCAGTCTAACCCACTCCAATTAACTCTGCACCACTCCACTCCTCTCCACACCACTCCACTCTATGCCACTCTACCCTGCAACACTGTACTCTATGCCACAGTACTCTCTGCCACTGCATTCCACCCTGCACCACTCTACTCTACCCTGCACATTCCACTCTACACCACTTCGCTCTACTCTGAAACATTCTACTCTGCGCCATTCCACTCTGTGCCACTCCATTCTACTCTACACCATTGCAATCTACACTGCACCACTCCACTCTATGCCCCTCTAGTCTACTCTGTACCACTCTACTCTTTGCCACTGCACTCTATGCTAAAGCACTCTACGCTACTTTACTCAAAACCAAATTACTCTACACCACTGCACTCTACGCTAATCTACTGTGCACCACTGCACTCTATGCCAATATACTCTACTCTGCAACACTCTCCATTGCACTCTACGTCACTGGACTCTATGGCACTCTGTTCTACTCTGCACCACTGTACTCTATGCCCCTGCTCTCTCTGTCACTCTACTCTGCACCATTCTACTCTACACCACTGCACTCAACGCCAATGCACTCTACGCCACTCTACTATATACCACTGCACTCTATGACAATCTACTCCACAACACTGTACTATCTGCCACTGTACTCTACGCCACTCTACTCTATGCCACTGCACTCTACTCTGCACAATTCTACTCTACACCAATGCACTCTACGCCAATGCACTCTACGGCACTCTACTATACAGCACTGCACTCTACGACAATCTACTCCGCAACACTGCACTCTCTGCCACTGAACTCTACTCTGCACCACTCTACTCTACGCTACTCTATGCCAATGCACACTATGCCACTACACTCTACACCACTCTACTCTGTATCACACCACTCTACACCACTGCACTCTACCCTGCACCACTTCACTCTACACCACACCACTGTACTCTGCAACACTGCACTGTCCGCCACTGAACTTTACGCCACTCTACTCAGCACCTCAGAACTCTCTGCCACTGCTTTCCACTCTGCACCACTCTATTCTACGCCACTCTACTGAACTCTATGCCAATGCACTGTATGCCACTAAACTCCACAGCACTCTAATCTGCATCGCCGCAATTCTCTCCTAATCCACTCCATACCACTATAGTCTACGCTGCACAACTGCACTCTACAACATTGCACTATACACCACTCTATTCCACTCCACGCTATTCTACTCTATGCCACTGCAATATACCCTACACCACTCTAAGCTACTGCGCTCCATCCCACTGCATTCTACGCCAGTGCACAACACTGTCCTTCATGCCACTAACTTTTAGCCATGCTGAATAGAAGCCACTGCGCCCGGTACGTACCTCAGGGAAGGTGCTGGACAGTGACGGGGGGGGGGGGGCAAAATTATTATTTTAACTCCCCCTAGTACTTATCCCAGGGAAGGTGCTGGACAGTGACTAGGTGCAAATTTACCATTCTAACTCCACTGAGTACTTACCTCTTTTTCTTTCCCTTAGGCCTTAGTGATGGCATTAATCTGCCAGAGGATCCACCAACAGTAAAACAAACCAAATTTAGAAATGTCTAAAAAATGCACTTTACTAACTTTAAACCCAGCCTATGTAAGCTTAGAAGGGCATTACCTGTAAATATAACCAGGTTATTTTACAAATAGAAACTAATTATTAGGAACAAAAGCTTTTTTTCTCAAAACAAATACAGGCGTTGAAGTCCTTCTCACAAGCATGTGAAAGATTGTATTCCCTCTGTCTGTATACTGGAATTAAGGTGCAGAATTGTTTTAGTTAGACTGCAAATTAGGTAAATAACATAGGTAGCGTCACACTGTAAACCTATAACCTAATGAATTTACCTATGTGAATGGTGACCATGTTTGTTTTGTTGCTAATCAGATGAATGAATAAACAATGAGGCAATTTGTATGTGTAGTCCTTGCTCGGAATACACCCAACCCTGCTCTCTAGAAACCGTAGTGCTTCTCTCTCTGTTCCTCAGAGCCCAGTTTCTTCTCTCTCTTTATTTGTTTCCTGTGTCCATACTAATATATACCTCAAAACATCTGAAAATAAGTAAATGCATTGGCTGCTCTTCCCCAATGATACTGTTAAAGATTTAAATAAAGATTTTGTCGCCACCCCTATATTGTGTCACTTCCAATGTGTTGCTTGCAGCTAGCAGTCAAAAGGGATGCACTCTAACTAAAATAGAAAAAAGACTACATTTTTTACCAATTTCACTCCGTTACCTTTTCATCATTTCCTATTCCTATTTCCTAAATAACATAGTTATCAGTAACAAACTATACCGTTTTATAGGTACACTTTCTTCTTTCAAACGAGGTATCCCTGAGTTTGTGTGATGTTGTTAACCAGGGATCTATGAACCTGCCCATGCAACAGGCTAGAGCCGGATTCACAAAGAAAATGTCCTGATTTAAGATAGACTCAAGATTGTCTTAACCCAGGTGGATCCAGGACACTGTTATACGCTCCTCCCAATGTTATCCATGCCTATATAATCTTTTCACTCCTTGATCTTTACCTTTATAAGAGACAGGGGATGCAATAAAAAAGTCATCCCTTTGCAAATACACAGGCCTTCGTCCCTGCCCCTTCCCTGAATTCGTAAGCAGAATCTTGTCTCAAAAATATCTATGGAGCAGAGAAGAAATCTGCAAATATTACTGAATGGTCATTTACATTGTGGCGGAGACTGATAGATCAGTCAGAGCACTTAATGACGGTCCGGTCTCAAAGCAGATGCTGTGCAAAAACATAACTGCATTGCAAACAGATCTTTGGCACATCTGGCCAATGTTATATATATGTGGTTATGCAACATGTTGCCATTTTCTGAACCAAATTAAAAGTGGTTGCTTGTGAATTATGTGTGCATCGAGATTGCTGTATACCTTTTTAGGCACGATGGGCCCAAAGTGCAAATAATTGCCTTGCATTTTGTGTTAAACAAAATGTGCTTGATTCAGACCTAATTGATTTTGAACCATTTAAGAGATAGTGGTAATATCTCAGATGTCACCATCTTCGTTTTAGATTGTAGTCACTATGATTTGCACTGGTACAAATATGAAGACGCTTCGAAAATCTTGAGAACATTTTTGTGAATTCCTCTTGCACATGGCCATCTCAAAGATGTTTCAGGCATCAGATTACAGTGCAGAGGGCTGCCATGAATTGGAAATAATGAATAACCAGTGTTCTCTTTAAAGAAATTAAGTCCATTGCAATTTGCCTCTAATACATATTTCATAAGTCATGGAATTCAATATTAAATCCTAAAAGGACAAGGAGGTGTGGGACCAGGTAGAATCCTTCAGTGATCCTTCAGAACCCAAGAACCAGAAACTTTGTCAATTGAGCCTTGTGAGTGAATCATATGCAATTAAACTGCCCGGCAAGCAAACATAGGATAGCTCATGGGTTAGTCCGTAAAACCTGCAATAAAAAGAGCATGCTTCTTCTCATGCGTTACAGAAATTACATTCAGGTCATGCATGATTGTTGAGTTGGCTCCGTGGTATCAGCAAGGGCTGCAACACCTAAACCAAAATAATATATAGTAACTATCACGGCTGCCTTCTTTTGACAGTGAAGGATCCATCTTCAACGTGGATGATTATCGGCCCAGTCATTGTGATAGCGGTACTCTTGCTGATCTTCATCCTAGCACTGCCACTCTTGATTCTTCCAAGATGCAAAGCACGTAAGTGACCTTTGATTCACCTTGTTGTGTTTTTTGTTCTTACCTGAAAGGCTTTCTGCTATTTTGAAACCTAAGTCTGAATGTGTGACTTTGGCTTTTGAGCTTAAAACAGGTGTAAAATAATGTAGTAAAATGTTTGTTTGATGAGGTGTAAGCAGCTGCGGCCTGTGCAGGTAAGACTGTGGGGCCAGGTTGGGGGGGGGAGGGAGGGGGAATTCGACAGACGAACACGAGGGGAAATTAAATGAATAATGAATTTTCCCTTGTCATCGTCTGTCGAAATCCCCCACCCCCACCCCCACTGAGCCCCACCGATCTTACCTGCACTGGCTGCGGCTGGGTGTAAGTCCTGTCTTCTCCATCACCTTCTGTGGGGCTCATGCCCACACAGGATTTCCACAAAGAGGCCTACAAAACACTGGTCTCAGTGCATCACTGAAATGGAATCAGGGATGTATAGATCTTCCAAGACCATTAGAGTTCCAGGTGATCTTCCATGACACAAAGACAGAGCCCAAAAATGGAATGAATACCCAAACAGAGAGAAGGACCATTCACTCAGCTGTATACACAAGGTTTCAAACGGATGAACGCATGAGTGTGGATTTTTGATAAATGCTTTTAAACTAACTTCATATAGTTGAAAATCATTGCCATCCACTTCCATTTGTCCACCACCCACAGTCATGTATCCATATATTTTTCTACTCACAGATATCCACACATGCACTCCTGTTTATCCTATCAACAGACATAAATCCATACACTTCTACCCACACCTATACATGCAACCGTCCATAAACCACGATCCACCCACACGCATTCATTTATCCATCCACCAGCCCTTGCATCCAACCAGTTTTGCAACCACACCCATCCATATAACTACCCAGGCACTTCTCTATCCACAGTGTGTACTGGAGGGAAGTGGGTGGACTGCAGGGGATGGGCCCAGAAGGGGGTGTAGGGAGAGATGTTTCATCATTAATCTATTTATGTTTTTATTTTGATTGGAATATGATCATTATAAACTGCTCTATGAATGGACTGTAAATATAGATTTTTCTTATTAATAACAATGGTATGTTTGAATGAAATGACTTGGTATTAATAAATATGATAAACTGTCATTCATTATTGTGAGGACACGTTCTTAAGCTCCCATTTGGACTCTAACCTTTTAGCAAGAGATGAGTTTATGTCTGTGTGTGAGTAATGCTTACAAGTTCATAGAAACAGGAAGAGAAACGAGACAGATCCGCGTTTCTGAAGCGGCGGAACTTGAAGATATATGACATGTTGGTTGGAGACACCAAACCATTCCATCTTAGTAGAAAGGTAGACGTTGATACATGGCTTCAACATATTTTTTATGGCAACAAGACTGTAGCTACTAAGAGGGAAGCTGTTGGAAATTACCTTAAGGGTGCACATGAACATGATCTATTTAAGATCTCTGGAGGAAACAGAATGCTGTCAAAGATTCATCCAGAAAATCTCTCTTGTAATTGGGTCTAATAAGGCGGTGTATCAATAGAGCTAAGGCAAATAGCAATGGTAGCAGTTTGTTTCGTATAGAAGCAATAGTAGTTCATAGGTTTAGCCTGATTTACCCAATCATATCGGTACCATAAGGAAGATGCAGGGTCTCTGCTAAGTGTTGTATACCTGGGAATGAAATTTATCTTAATGGACACTGTTTCTTACTTAAGCAAAAAATACATGACACTTTATTAAGTTATATATACTGATTATCCAGCTTTTGCTAAAGTTATTAGACTTATTTTTCTGTAAACTAACATTTTATTATTTGTTTCCAAAGGGAAAAAGAATACATTCACCGTGAGTAATACAATATCAGCCAAAAAGAGGAGCATTTTACCAGAGAGTCATGGAAGCAACAATGATGGAGGTATTGCTATTCAAAACATTTTATAATGTTTAATCAGGAATGTAGAACCACACTCATTAATATGTTAGGTTTGCAGTGACGGCCAAGAATGAACATTTGTTACCATGACTAAAACAATTTACATGAGTGCCTTAAAACATCGTTTGGAAAGAAGATGAAAAGTAGGGGACATATAGTCAATATATAAATGGAAGAGGAGCAGGCTAATGTTTCACAGACGATTCTTTTCACTGGTTCAGGTTAGTCTACATGTAGGTATAAATTTAGTGCTGACTGCCAAGTATTTGATGAGCGATACCATAATAAAAACTGAACTAGGGTAAGAAACGAGTCCTGCTTGTTTTCACTATTTTGGATATTAAGATAGGGGACTTCCTTTGTACCTCCATCAACATTTTCCATTATTGTGGCTAATCTAGGCCTTGTTTTCACGTATTTTCAATAACTACTCCCTGTCCCATCAGGCACTATATTTGACTTTAGCACTAATCTGCAACCAAACGGGCCCACGTTACTAGTCTGGCATGTTATGTGTGGTGTACTGGAGCTAAAATGTATGCACAAATCCTTGCTAACCGGTTCACCCCCTTGAGTCCCAAACTAGTCCACCCCACCCAATCAGGTTTTATCAAAGGGTGCCTAGCTAGTGACAACATACGCCTCTTCTCCCATATCATTGAAAGAGTCCAATTCTCTTTCTCCACTAACAGCGGCCATAGCCCTAGACGCAGAGAAGGCTTTCATGAGTTTTTAAAACATTCTAAAGAACTGTAAAGGATATTCTGCAGGTGGACTGAGCAAATATAGAATGTCCATTGTCTTTAACCGGGGCCACTCAGGAAGTCTTCCATGTGGGTCTCTACAGAATTGTCCAGGAACAATTGCAGGTCACTGGGGTCAGAGAAGACGTGGGTCTTGCCGTGGTAGACGATCTTGAATTTGGCTGGGCCAATAAAGGAGTGCTGGATTGCTATGTCTAACAGTGGTCGTTTGAGGGCTAGGAACCCTGACCGTATCTATGGCGTAGTCCTGGGAAATGTTGATCTTTGCGCATTGCCAGAAAAGCGACTTCGTTTTCTTCATATGCGATAGGATGAGTTCTGCATGCTGGTAGCACAAATGACGAAAAATCAGTGCCCGTGGGGTGGACATGTTTTTAGGCTTGAATGAGGGTACCCTGTGGGCACGTTCTATTTCAAAGTCTTTACTGAAAGTAATACCCAGAGTCTACCGAATCCATGTTTCAAGGAAGGTGGTCGCAGAAGGGGCTTTGTCTTCTGATCCCTCTGGAAGACCAAAGATTCTGAGGTTCTGTTGTGTAGTTCCTATAAACCTATATAAGATTTGCACGTTTAGACAACATAGACTGCGGGCTTGGTGTCCAAACTGATTCCGGACACCCCCCACTGAGTATGTCAGCCTGTATACCAGCTAGCTCACAGTGCCACTAGAAACCCCTCTTACCAAGGAGGGAATAGTTCTTGGCAACTATCGAACATGACAACTCTGTCCCATCAGGGATCGTGGAAACATTGCTACTTTTCGCTCAGTCACTCATGCTCACTTTGTCTCGGAGAGAGATACACAGAATAAACGGTGGGGACGTTTCTCAATAAGTATTTATTGAACCAGCGTCATTCTAGTGTAAAATAGGTGTGCTGAAACAACCATTAGACAGTAACAGATATAAATGATTATAAATGGTAGATTTCGAAAAAATACAGGACAGTAATAAAAGCGTACTCCTATGATGCGTCCCTAACTAGATGTACCTGAATATACCTAGCATGGATGTGGGTGTAAAGCCAAGAGTCCCTCTAGGATAAAGTCAGCCCCATTACCTGAAGTGAGAGACTGTGGGACCCCGTTCTGGTCTCGAGGTGGACACCCCGCAAGGGATGTCAGACCACTGCGAGCTGGAGTGTCTGCGTGCAGGAGCCTCAGCGTCTCGCGTCAGTGTGTCGGCATGGAAGTCCTTTTCTCCTCTCTCTACCTTAGCAAGAGATGGTGTATATATACCCAAAGTGATGCCCCCTGGGGATATACCTCAGTGTGTCATGTCGAACTAGGATGATGGAAGGAATGACCCTTGTACATAGTTTTTATACAGAAGATGTTCGGCCTGCTGTCCAGCTGTGATTCCAAGAATCCTCATGCATAATGAATGAGACTTAGGCTTTTCGGAGAAATCCCCAGCACTGGCGTAGCAAGGGGGGGGGGGCTGAGGGGGCGGTGCGCCCCGGGCGGCACGAGTTTTGGGGGCGGCGGCAAAAACCATCGCCAGCACACACACCCCCGCCCCCCCGGCTCTTCAGCGCGCGCCGCCGGCAAAAGGCAGTGACCGCCACGGGCGGCAGAGTGCCTAGCTACGCCACTGATCCCCAGGTCCTCTAGTCATTACCTCAACTAGGTAAAAGGTCAGTTCTAAGAACCGTTATGTAGTGCAATATGAGGGCTATGTAGGTTAAAGGTGCATGTAGTACCTGAGCCGATATTGGGGTACCTATATGGAATATAACAGTTCCCCCTTCTATTGTGGTCTTCTAACTCAGTTAATTTGCATTTAAGAGTAGAGATGAAGTTGTCCTTCTTGAGAAGGTGTTTGGATTGCAATGCCAGGTGATCCTCAGTCATGCTTATATGACTTTCGGCGTTCGTTACTCTCAGATTAAGTTTCTTAAGGTCTCTCCTGATCAGGGCGACATCTGTTTGTAACATCAGTGTTGGTCTTCATGCTCTGGACAATGTTGTGGACATTGTTCAGTTTTTTTAGTATCATTTCGAGGGTGGACTTGTTCTCATGTTTCTCTTTGATAGGAGAGTCAGGGTTCAGAGCTTCATGTTTTGATAGTTTAAGTCCGGTTTTGGTTTCTTTGTCTTTGAGTGACTTGTGATCCCTCTGGTCTGCCATGATTGCGGGACGTCCAGTGCTTTCTAGGGGAGCAATGAGCAGAGGTGGAAGCCCTTGGGCAGTATGGTTTGCAGTCAAGGTGGTGAGTAGTAGGGAATCGGGATGCGAGGACTCAGTTACAACATCAATCTGGAGTCACAACCTTACCATAACTATCCTCATAACATAACAGTGTGATCCTAGTAGTGGCCTGTAAGGGAGAAACCCCTCTCACACCGTGCAGGGCACTAGCTTGCCAGGATGATTGGAAGATGCAGTAATAGGCACTGTACACAAACGCTGAAAGTTGAGCACTGTTTGTCAAGATTATGAGACCAGCTGAAAGATTCAGGTCTCAGTTGTAGATGTTAGGGTGTAAACAGTACTGCAGAGGTGAAACTAAATAATGATAATTGCGTCCAATTATTCCTGAAGAACCAGGTCAGAAGGCAGTTGAAGCATTCAAATACGTTCAAATACTCCTGCAGAGACAGGTCAGAAGGTAGTTGAAGCCAGTTGGAACCTTGGGCTTAGAGATCAAAGCAGGATGAGAGGCCAGATGGTGCCAGGTGGGGATCCCAAACTCAGACCCGGTCTCATTAAATGGGCTATGGCGGCCCCTCACAGTTTATCAGTTATTAGTACTGGGGTATGAGAGTATGGCACAGGTGCAGCTGTAGAGGCACTGAAGGGACAGCTGTAGAGGCACTACAAGACCTACAAGGTCTAAGGCACTACAAGGCCTGAGTGTTATGAAGGCCTGAGCGCTGCGAGGATCATGTGCAAGTCAAACAGGACGTACCAGGAGGCAAGCTGAAACCATTTTGAAGCAGAATCAGTAGATAGCCATATTAGAGGATAGCCATCCAGGTTGAGATTGGAGCAGTAATGGCGATGGCGATAATGGCGATGGTAGGGGCAGCGTTAAGATACCGGTGGAGACTGAGAAGCAGGGGCCACGAAGGCCACTCCCTGGATCACGCTGAAGAGGCAGATCAGCATGCACGTTCTTTAGGCATGGGAGAGAAGGAGAGGCTCACCGGGTAGGCACAATATCGGTGGTCAACCTAGGGCTGTGGTGTCATTTGGAATGCCCGCTGAATGTCTCGTGGGAGATTTGGTGCTATCCGCGATCAGTTGCATTCGATCGCCTGTGAAGCAGATGCCGTCACCTTAGCGGTTGCGCCGGAAGGCGTGTCGGGAAACAGACCCGCAAGGTCCCAGATCCTCAAGGACCCTCAAAAGAAGCACTCCTCCATGACGAGGCACTAGTCCTCACTGTGGGCCATCAGGAAGGTGCTCAGGGCAGGGAAAAAGCAGCTTATAAAGCGACAGGCTTGGCAGAGCTTAGAAGGGAGCCGCCATCTTGCGCGGATGCTAGCCACGCCCCACAGCAGCAGGAAATTTCTGCAAAAGTGCTTCCACTGATACAGAGGGAGCATTTGAAATACTGGGCCGAGCGCCATATTGTGGCAAACTACTCAGCATTTTCAAACCCAGAAGCAGAGTTCTGCTTCTGTGAATCAAAAACAAGTGGCCCTGATGCGCAGGTAGTGTTCATACTGCAGGACGTGGGCACTGTTTTCTTTTTCGTGGTCCTCCATGCCTGGTCTGGTAGCCCGGGCAGGAAACATGAACGTCAGAAGGCCTAGCTCAGTAGGCAGATGGGACAATGTTGATATGTTTAGAAGGTCGTAGGTACAAGAGCCAGTGTCATTGGAAGTCTAATGGTTCCCCCACTTCTAAAGAGGCAGGGGATCCATGGTTTTGGCAGTGTGGGAGGTCCCTGATTTACACCAGGGCTACTGCTCCACCAAACCCTAAATGAACCCCTTCCTGCATCTGTGTAGGTATCAGGGTCACGAAGCCATCGTTATTTACGTGCTCCCCTAAATACAGTTTCTCTCTCAGAAAAACACATGCCCCTTGTGACGTCTCATAATGACCCCTGAGGCCCGGATTCATGCAAATGAGACAATGTTCCTAGTTCCTCCCATCACCAGGGGCACTGCTTCCCTTCCTGCAGGGACATAACACAGAAGTGCCCCAAACTTACTCTGGGCTGGTGGCACAATAAGTAATGAGGTGGCATGGGGACAGGCACGTAGGCATGAGGTCCATGCCTAGGGAGCTCCATAATAGTCCCCCAAAGTGACAGGAGTAGCCTACAACTCCTTTCTGAAGAACATGAGGCAGTCTGGACTGCCGTGAGCAGACCCTACCCACTGGGCAGTAAGCAGGATTACCGCAGTTGGCCCTTCACTGCATCACACACCTTGGCAGCTTGGGCTACAGCCTCGGACGAAATAGGACAGAGGTCCAAAGGTTAAATTGTGAGCTACTATTAACTGCCCCTTTTCCTGCGTGTTGTTCCTGATACTTTGAGAGCAGACCGAAATGCTTCTTTTCAGTCAATAAACGATTTGTGGATATTTTGAAGAATGCTAATGTCTAATCAAGACAAAACTACAGTTCTCAGTGACTTTTCCCTCTGCAAATCGACAGAGCTTCCAGAAGTGTATCCTGCTCATGCCGATCGAGCGCCTAACCATGATGAAGCTTAATAAGCGCTACACTTCAAGTAACGTACAATGTTCACAGTGCTGGATGGTGGTGGGACCCATCTGTCCATTCTCAGGTCCCCCGGAGGCTTTGTACTCGTCGGTTGTGTGGTCTGCATGGGCCCTGGTGTGGACACATTCTTTCTCTCGGGACAACCTCAAGTGGGGCCTTTTCTAGGCCAATCAGGAAAGGTTATTTATCCTTTGCATTCAGGAGTCCGGGTGCTTAAATGATCATTTGGGGACCACAGTCCTAGATGGAAAACCACTGAAATCTTATCAAAGGCGGGCAGCGATCGACTCCCATCTATGCAATGAAAGGAAAGCTTGTACAATCTATATGATAAGCTATTGTAAAACGGACCAACCAATCATCGTGCACCGAATCTCACAGCATCTGCTGGGATCTTCAGCATCTGATCTCTGCCTCCTCATTGTGATTATGAAGGGTCGTATTGATGATGCCATTGATCATTAAAATTGTACTGATAAGACACAGAATTGTCCCCTGGCATTTGGCAAGGCAATGAGGCTCATTTTCTCGTCGATGGGAGGATAAGAAACAGAGAGAGCCCCACCATGACTCCAACCTGTTTGCGTCATTTACACCAGGCACTCAAACCTATTTTGCCAGCCATGAAACACGTGTTCAATGAGAAGAGCAGAATTGTGAGCTCGGGAAATTCGAGTCTAAATTCGGAGGAAGTGTTTTCCAAAGTCATGGGGCTGTAGATTTCAAAGAGATTCCATGGACTAAATGATGTGTTGCACGAAGCAGTCCTTTTCTAATGCGTTTGTTATATAAATAATGGGTTGCTGGAACCCACGTAGTGATGAGATATTCTACTTTGGATGCTTGCTTTTAATTATTTGTATAACTCCCATCTGAAGGTTCCCAAGTTCTCCTGCTTGGTAAACTCCTCCTTTACGTGTCTGGTGAATGCAGTAATAATAGCTCCTAAGCAACGAGCTTATTAAAATAGGAACCACAGTTTTGCCTTAACCAATCAGCATGAATCACCTTCTAGAAAACTCCAGAGAGAAGCTCAGTACCTCAGATTTTCGAGCACGAGTGCTAAAGTTAATATGCTGAGATAAATAAGGTGAGCTTCCCCCGGGGAGAAGGGTGGGTCGCATGTGAATCTATGAAAGCTTCCAATACTGGGGAACTACAGTTACAGGGAAGTAACTTATTTCTTACTCCAGTATTGGAACTTTCATAGATTCACATGCTTGAATCAGAATAGCAAGCAGTTGAGTAGCACATTTACCATAACTTTGAAAAGCTTAACAGGAATATGTAACAGTAAAACCTGCAAGCAGCCACTAAACAATATAACCACTATAACCATATCCATAACAGTTAAGTAAAACTCCTTTAAGCGCTAAACATAGCAATTGGTATACTAATGGAAATGTGATATAGCTAAAGAGGTAGGGGGGTAGACAGGGGTGGCTTACCTTAATGGAACAGGTGCCGAAGTACTGCTTGACCCACCGGCGTGTCATTTCAGACTGCAGTAGTGCAGGGTTAATGTGTGTTTATTCTTCCACGTTCTTCCACGTTGCTGCACGGCAAATCTCAGGAAGTGACACTCCCGCAAACAAAGCTGTAGACATCAAAACCGCTCTCGTGGAATGGGCTTGGACTCACGAAGACAGAGGTCTGCCTGCTTTGAGATGGCAAACTTTTATGGCACTTACGATCCATCTAGAAATACTCTGCTTGGAGAGCCGGAAACCTTTCCTTGGTGCACTGTATGCGACAAATAATTGGGAAGTCGTGCGAAAAGGTTGTGTCCTATGCAGATAAAACTTTAGGCAACGCTTGACATCCAATGAGTGAAGAGCCCTCTCTGCAGATGTCGTTGGATTCGGGAAGAAAGTCTTTAGTACCACAGTCTCATTAAGGTGAAAATCAAATGGCACCTTGGGTATGAATTTTGGATTTGTGCAGAGTGGCATTCCATCCATTTTGAATTGCAAGAAGGGTTTCTCTATTACAAAAGCCTGAATTTCACTGACCCGTCTGACTGAGGTCAAGGCAAGAAGTAATGCCAACTTCCATGACAGGAACTTGATCTCCGCTGTGTGAATTGGTTCGAAAGGGGGTTTCATCAACTGTGAGAGAACAGTATTCAACTGCCATGCTGGAGGTGGAGGCCTTATAGGGGGAAACACATGAAACAGCCCTTTGAGGAACTTCTTGGTTATTCTAGAAGACCACAAAGGTGGAGAGGGAAGTGATCTTCTGTAACGGGAAATGGCCGCTAAGTGAACCTTTATCGAGCTATGTGCCAAGCCTGATTTCGCTAGCTGCTAAAGGTAAGACCTGCTCAGGAGAGGACAGCGGATGTATACCCGCTTGATGGCACCAGATGCAGAAACGCTTCCATTTGAGGCAGTAGGTCTTGTTGGTACTGTCCGCATTGGCTCTGGCCAAGATATCTCGACACTCAGCAGAAATATTTAAGTGCTGGAACTCATTGAATTCAGGAACTATGCCGATAGGTGTAGGTTCCTGGGATCTGGGTGTAGGATCTGCCCCTGGTTCATAGTCAGAAGATTGGGAAACACTGGAAGTCGGAAGTGTGGAACCTGTGACAGAAGCAGCAGTTCTGTGTACCAGTGATGACGTGGCCACGCTGGAGCAATGAGGATTAGTTTGCATGGTTCTATCTTCATCTTTACCTAAATCCTGTGCACACATACATAATCAAACAATAAATACAAGTGTCATTCGAAAGCAAATTGTACAGAATTCTTGAGTGATGTCGTAATTTCTTTATTCTGAAAGAAACCGCATGTGGTCTTTCAGGTCATACAAGACTACTAGATAGTAGGGAATAAGTGCTATTTATTGTACAGAATGAACGTAGGTCAGGGGATCAGCACTGTGTCTCCTAAAGTCGCAAAGAACAGCAGAAAAAGGGGAGTAACAAAGGAGTCTCTATTCAACAGGTCAGTTTCATCACTGCGTTCCCGCTTGTCCGTGGCTCTCCTTCTCTGGTTCTCACTCCTCCTTGTCCAGCCCCGGCCGTCCCAGAAGAACAGGAAAGGTTGGCTTGCTCCCTCGAAATAAACAAATATGGGACAAAGTCAGGCCTCTATACTTTCTTTCTGTTTTTAGTATTCCCTTCACCGTCACCTCATGTGCGCAAACCTTTCCAGGGATAAAGACGCTTTTCCCTGAGTCCTAACCTCTGTTATCGTGCCTCCTGTCACCAACACCCATATGCTACTTGTGGTCTAACATGCACATGCAACGTGTGTCTGATAAGTTAGTGGTGACCCTTTTTCCACCTTTCCAGGGAGAATAGTTTCAGGAATGGTACTTGCCTGAAACCATGACCCTCCTGGGCCGTGGCTGGGGAGTCCCACCGCCTTGTTCTCCTTCCGGCCGGTTGGACCTGTGAACAGTGCCTCCTGGCGATATCTGGGCTTCTTCCTTCGACGGCGTTGTCTCCTGGTTTTCGTCTTTGCCTCCGCCGCTTCTCACTGTCGTCTGCACAGTCCCGACGTGATCCGTCGTCCCGGCACTCGCGTCTTCCCAGTCCACCGACTCCTTCGTGTTCACCTCCGTCTTTCCTCCGCTTCCCGTCTTCCAGGCCCCTTGATTTTCACCTGCCTCCGACCCTTCCGTTGGCCTCGTCACTTCCGCCCCCAACACTGGAGTGCTGACTCTCTCCTCCGGAGCTCTCAAGCCCGCCGCCGTCAGGAAGCGCTACGGGATTACACTGCCTTTCCCCTGTGTATGGACGATCGGGCCATACTGACACCGGACACCTGGACAAGAAGTCTACATTTCCTTGGGCTTTTCCAGGAGCATGTATGGTCTGAAACGAGAAAGGTTGCAGGGATAGCAACCATCGCAGTATCTTCGGATTTGTATCTTTGTGAGTGGCCAGCCAAGTCAAAGGCGCATGGTCTGTCACCAGGAAGAAGGTCCGTCCTAACAAATAGTATTGTAAGGCTTCTGCGGCCCACTTAATAGCTAGACATTCTTTTTCCATGGTTGCATAGTGTACTTCCCTAGGAAAGAGCTTGCGGCTCAGGTACAACACTGGCCGAAGAGTTCCCTGACTGTCAGGTTGAGACAAAATAGCTCCTAATCCTCGATCCGATGCATCTGTTTGTAACACAAAAGGTTTCTCGTAATTGGGACAAGTCAAGACAGGGGCACTGCATAACAAGGATTTCAACTGTTGGAAACTCTTTTCTTGAGGACTATTCCATTTTATTTTCTGACTGGGTTGTTTGTTGGTTAATAAATCGGTAAGAGGACAGGCTATTTCCGAGAATTGGGGAATGAACCGTCGGTAATAACCAACTAGTCCCAAAAATGCCCTGATATCTCTCTTGGTTGTGGGTCGTGGTATCTCCTGAATCGCTTCCAACTTGTTGTGTTGTGGCTGGAGTATCCCTTTCCGTATAGAATAACCCAAGTACTCTATATGATCTGTGCCCAGGGTTGTTTTCTTGGGGTTCAAGGTTAAGCCAGCCCTATGTAGGGATGAGAATAGGTCCTTTAAATGATGCTTGTGTGTTTCCCAATCCTTGCTATACACTACAATGTCATCGAGGTAGGCTACTGCATATTGTTGGTGCGGCCGTAAGACTACATCCATTAGCCTTTGGAAAGTTGCCGGGGCTCCATGTAGACCAAAAGGCATTACACGGAATTGATATAGCCCTGAGGAGTGGAAAAAGCGGTTTTCTCTCTGGCTACAGGAGTTAAAGGTATCTGCCAGTACCCTTTCGTTAGATCTATGGTTGACATCACCTGGGCTCCCCCTAACCTCTCTATCAACTCATCAACTCGGGGCATGGGATAATTATCAAACTTAGAATGAGAATTAAGTTGTCTGAAATCAATGCAAAATCTTAAACTCCCGTCGGGTTTGGGCACTAACACCACTGGGGAACACCAATTGCTTTGGGATGGTTCAATAATGCCAGCCTGTAACATGTCCTTCACTTCCTGCTCTACTGCCTGTCTTCTTGCTTCAGGGATGCGATAGGGTCTCAACTTAACTGTCCTTCCAGGCTCTGTCCTGATGTCATGCATAACTAGAGAGGTCCGTCCAGGAATACTAGAACTCAGTTCTGGAAATTGGTCTAAGAGTTCATACAACTGGGATTGCTGATCTGATGTGAGACAGGCCCCGTCTTAGGTCTCTCCTCCGTGGTCTTTCTACATGACTGAATAGGTATCTCCACCCGTTTATTGATAGTGACATGACTAATCCCCACTGATGTCTCCTCCCTCGGGGCAATGATAGTTTCCCATTTCTTTAGGAGATTAATATGGAAAATCTGTCCCCTAGTCCCTGCTCTTGGAACCGCTATTCTGTAGGTGACAGGGGTTACTTTTTCCATCACCGGATAAGGACCTTGCCAAGTTGCTAGTAATTTCTTATCTGACGACGGTAGTAGTATCAATACTTCGTCCCCTGCTTTCAACTCCCTCATGCTTGTCCCTTTGTCATAAAACGTTTTCTGTTTTTGCTGGGCCTTCTCTAGATTTTGATGGACTTCCTCCCACAAGCTATGTAGTGTCGCTTTTAGTGAGGTAGTATACCCTAGCAGTGGTTTTCCCTCATCCTCTTCCTCGGTCCACTGTTCCGCAGCCATGTCCAAAAGAGTACGGGGTTGGCGTCCAAAAATCAACTCAAAGGGACTGAACCCCGTAGATTTTTGTTCATGGGTCCTAATCGCAAAGAGCACCACGGGCAATTTACGATCCCAGTCTTTTCCAGAATCATTAATACTCTTCCTCAGGATTGATTTTATGGTCCGATTGTATCTTTCTACCAGTCCATCTGTCTGTGGATGGTACACAGCCGTACTGGATTTGTCTGACCCCAAGTAAAGTGCAGATTTCCTTCATTAATCGGGACATAAAGGGGTTCCCTGATCGGTGAGGATCTCTGTTGGAAAACCAACTCTCGCAAAGAATGCAATCATCGCCTGAGCCACTGAGGTGGTGGTCATGCTTGTTAGTGGTACTGCCTCGGGGTAGCGAGTGGCATAGTCCACTAGTACTAGAATATATTGATGCCCTCGGGTGGAAGGGAAGAAGGGGTCCTACCAGATCCATTCCTACTCTCTTGAAGGGAATGTCAATTATGGGCAACGGCTGCAAAGGTACTCGTCTGTCAGTGGAAGGATTGACTAATTGACATCGGGGACAGGCAGCACAGAACTTGGCCACCTCTTTATAGATACCGGGCCAATAGAACCGTTCTAGCAAATACTTCAGGGTATGTTCCTGTCCATAGTGTCCACCCCCGGACTGACTATGGGCGATGTGGAGAGCCTGTTCTCGAAATGCTAGAGATATCAATAGCTGCTCTGCCCTATGAGGTAATGTACCCGTAATCCGATACAAAAGTCCCTTCCTAACACAAAAATATGGTCCTACCTTATCAGGGTCTTCTTCTTGAGCCTGTGTCCACGCCTGCGATAGAGTGCTGTCGTCCTTCTGAGCTGCTCTAAAGTTCCTCATGGGTGTCTGAGAATCATCTGGGGAGGAAAGGAGACAAGTAACGGGTAACAAACCATGTGCTCTAAACTCTGCTCTGTCTTTCCTTTTCTCCGCTCGGGTCTTAGGGGTTTTTGTCTCCGCCCCTCTATTTTGGTGTGGGCATAAGGAGCGTCTTGCAACCACTCACTGTCACCACTTCTTTTAGACAGATTGTTTAAGTATTCGTCAAAACGAGGTAAATCAGTGCCTAAGAGGACCTTCTCCGCTAAGGCTGGTACCACTCCTACCTGTCGTACTTGTGATTCCCCTTCAATGTTCAATAATACCTCCGCTAGTGGATATACTCTAACGTCCCCATGTACACAAGAGACCTGTATCTGGGCCTCCTCCGAAATCTGTTGGATCGGTATCAGTTCCCTGGCAACCACTGTGTGGTGACAGCCCGTGTCTAACAGGGCTTCGACGGTCCTCCCGTTCAAGCGTATAGTAGTCTTGTACCGTCCTGGGGCTTCTCCTGTGGCTAACACCCTCCCTCTAGTCCACCCTACCTCCATGGGTTCTACTCCATCCCCTTTGCTGGGGCAATTCCTAGCAATGTGCCCCCATTCTGAACACCGAAAGCACTGGGGTCCCGCTGGAGTCAAGGGGAGGTTAAGGGAGGTCTAGTCCCACCCCTACCCCCTCCTACAGTTCTAGGTTCTCCTGTCTTGGGGCCAGGTTTTGGCATACTGATAGGCGCTCTGAGAGGTTGGACTTTGAAGTCCGGGGACCTATGGTATGTACAGGCCAACTCTACCGCGGTCTGCACCGTTAATTTGGGATGCTGTTTTATCCAGGACCGGGTGTTACTGGGTAAAGCATCTAAGTATTGCTCTAAGTAGACCTTAGCAATAACCTCCTCCATCGGAGCTGTAGTGGGTTGCAACCACCTTTCTCCCAGGTCTCTGATGCGATAGAAGAGAGCCCTAGGGTTGTCCCCGGCCACCCATTTCTCCTTGCGGAACTTTGCTCTGTAATACTCCGTATCATATCCCAGTCGCTCCAATATTGCTTTCTTGATTTCGGGATAAGGGGTGAGTCCAGCAGGGTTAGCTGCTTGATACTCCGCCTGCAATTCCCCTGATAGGAGAGGTGCTACATACTGACCCCATCTTTCCGGAGGCCAAGTAGCTGTTGTCGCTACACGTTCGAAATTTACGAAAAAATAGTCAGGATCCTCTCCTTCCTGAAATTTCTGTAACCCAGAGCTAGGAACATTTGGGTGGACTCTAGCTGTTGAGATGGCATCTGTTAACCTTAGAATAGCGTTATCCTGCACTTGTTGATTCGTGGTTAACTGGATAGCTTGTTCCTTCAAGGCCGTCTGAAATGCCTCCCTTTCTTTCTGAGCATTCTTATTTTGTTGTTCTAGTACTAATTGTAGATGCCTTTGACCTTCGGCCAGCTGAGCGACCATTGCCTCCATGGTAATGGGTTGGGACATGCTGTGTCTTTAATGTCCTGTAAAACCCACTTCTGACACCACTTGTGGTCTTTCAGGTCATACAAGACTACTAGATAGTAGGGAATAAGTGCTATTTATTGTACAGAATGAACGTAGGTCAGGGGATCAGCACTGTGTCTCCTAAAGTCGCAAAGAACAGCAGAAAAAAGGGGAGTAACAAAGGAGTCTCTATTCAACAGGTCAGTTTCATCACTGCGTTCCCGCTTGTCCGTGGCTCTCCTTCTCTGGTTCTCACTCCTCCTTGTCCAGCCCCGGCCGTCCCAGAAGAACAGGAAAGGTTGGCTTGCTCCCCTCGAAATAAACAAATATGGGACAAAGTCAGGCCTCTATACTTTCTTTCTGTTTTTAGTATTCCCTTCACCGTCACCTCATGTGCGCAAACCTTTTCCAGGGATAAAGACGCTTTTCCCTGAGTCCTAACCTCTGTTATCGTGCCTCCTGTCACCAACACCCATATGCTACTTGTGGTCTAACATGCACATGCAACGTGTGTCTGATAAGTTAGTGGTGACCCTTTTTCCACCTTTCCAGGGAGAATAGTTTCAGGAATGGTACTTGCCTGAAACCACGACCCTCCTGGGCCGTGGCTGGGGGAGTCCCACCGCCTTGTTCTCCTTCCGGCCGGTTGGACCTGTGAACAGTGCCTCCTGGCGATATCTGGGCTTCTTCCTTCGACAGCATTGTCTCCTGGTTTTCGTCTTTGCCTCCGCCGCTTCTCACTGTCGTCTGCACAGTCCCGACGTGATCCGTCGTCCCGGCACTCGCGTCTTCCCAGTCCACCGACTCCTTCGTGTTCACCTCCGTCTTTCCTCGGCTTCCCGTCTTCCAGGCCCCTTGATTTTCACCTGCCTCCGACCCTTCCGTTGGCCTCGTCACTTCCGCCCCCAACACTGGAGTGCTGACTCTCTCCTCCGGAGCTCTCAAGCCCGCCGCCACATTGGAAATCCCGTCAGGAAGCGCTACGGGATTACACCGCAACCAGCCGATACGTGTTTCGTCAGAGAAAGGTAGTCCCCGACTCTTCAGGGCTGAAGCGAGTTGCCTGAACTCTTTGAAGTCCCTAGGCCGGTGATAATTCCAACCCGGTAGGGTACGAGTGCAAGATATATTCAGGAGTCCAAAAAAAGAGGAAGTAAGGCATCTGAAAGTGGATCAGCAGAATTGCGTGATCGGAATGCCGGTGATAATTCCAATCCGGCAAAGCTCGATCGGAGTCCAATCGGAGTAAAATTGCGGGAAGCGGGTGTGCTTAGGTAATCTTTATTAGGTACGTTCAACGACCAGTACCGCCAGTAGAGTATAAGTAAAAACAAGTTCGAAATCCCTGTGAGAAATCCGAAATCCTTAATCTATGAGTATACAATGATTCCCAAAGTATATCTGTTGAACTCGGGTAGAATCCAGGCTGAACACGTGTGTGTGTTCACCATATCCGTTTGCGTGAGGAGAAATGTTCACGTCCTGGCGGCACCGATTCGTTGAACGTACCTAATAAAGATTACCTAAGGACACCCGCTTCCCGCAATTTTACTCCGATTGGACTCCGATCGAGCTTTGCCGGATTGGAATTATCACCGGCATTCCGATCACGCAATTCTGCTGATCCACTTTCAGATGCCTTACTTTCTATTTTTTGGGACTCCTGAATATATCTGGCACTCGTACCCTACCGGGTTGGAATTATCACCGGCCTAGGGACTTCACAGAGTTCAGGCAACTCGCTTCAGCCCTGAAGAGTCGGGGACTACCTTTCTCTGACGAAACACGTGTGGGCTGGTTGCGGTTTCTTTCAGAATAAAGAAATTACGACATCACTCAAGAATTCTGTACAATTTGCTTTCGAATGACACTTGTATTTCTTGTTTGATTATGTATGTGTGCACAGGATTTAGGTATACTTGTTTGCTGTAGGGTTGCCCTACACACATTAAGGGGTTACAAGGGTTTCCCCTTCCTAGTCAGCACCATACTTACTATTGTGACCCATATACACTGACGTGAATTTGCTGAGCGCCATTACTTCCTATACACTAAAACCCTGAACCTTGAGCATCAACCTATCTTCATCTTTCTCAGGACTCTTTGAAGAAGAGGAATGGGGGAAAAGCGGAAGCAGAGATGCCGGACCCTGCAATTGAAAAGGCATTCCCCCATGACCCCTGTTGGGGATGCCAACTTGCATAGTACCGGCATTTGTGGTTCTGGGGAGTTGCGAATAGATCCAATTCTGGTGTGCCCCAGCATAGGAAAATGCTCTGCAGGGTTTGCTGGTGCTGCTCCCATTCGTGGCACGATGTTGTGAGCCTGATGAGAGTGTCCGCGATCATGTTCTGATGTCCCGGAACGTGTTCTGATCGGAGGCAGATTCTTTGACTTATGACCCATTCCCACAACTTCTGTGCTTCCCTGGAAAGATGGCGAGATCTTGTGCCACCCTGTTTGTTTATATAGTGCATCATTGTAGTATTGTCCGTACGGACTAGCACTGATGAACCTCGTATTCTGGGAAGAAAAGCCTGTAGTGCCAGATGCACCGCCTTCAATTCCAGCAAATTTATGTGGGATTGAGTCTGAGCCCGATACCACTCGCCGCTTCTTTGGAGCTCTTGAAGGTAAGCTTCCCATCCTTCTAAGGACGCATCCGTTGTAATTACTAATGGTGTCACCTTTTGCTGCAGTGACATCCCTACTGACAGATGGCTTTTGTCTATCCACCACTCCAGGGCTTTCACCATGCGTGGAGCCACCTTGATGAGGTCGTCGAAGGAGCCGACGGATTGTACTCACTGCTTGTCCAGTTCCTACTGAATTGGACGCAACTTGAGACAACAGAAAGGGATCAGCGGTATGCATGACGACATCATTCCTAAGAGGGATTTGTAAAGTCGTACCGAAAGAGACTTTTTTCTTTTGATGGAATTCGCCAGAGTGAGAAGCCGCCGCTGGCGTTCCTGTGCAGGATAGGCTTTTAAGCAAACCGTGTCTAACTGGGCTCCTAGGAAGACAATCCTTTGTGATGGATTCTGATTGGATTTTAGTCGATTGATAGTAAGACCCAACCTCTTGAAGAGACTTGTGCAGGCCCTTGTGGACATTCTCGCTGCTGTCTTGGAAGGTGCCTTGATCAGCCAGTCGTCCAGATATGGGAAGACTTGATGTTGCTGTTGTCTGAGAAATGCTGCAACAGGAGCCAGGTACTTTGTAAAAATCCTAGGCGCAGACCTGAGACCAAAGGGGAGTACTCTGAATTGGTAGTGGCGTCCGGCTACCACAAATGTCAAATATTTTCTGTGTTTTGGGTGAATAGGAATATGGAACTAGGCATCCTGGAGGTCTAGTGTTCTCATATAGTCGCGCTGGTTTAGGAGCTTCAGTACCTCCTGCAATGTTATCATCCGAAAAGATTGCTTTTTCAAATACAGATTCAGGTTCCGGAGGTCCAAAATTGGTCGCCACTGCCTTAACTTCTTTCTGATCAAAAAGAAACAGGAGTAGAAACCTGTGCCCCTGCTGGGCAATGAGACCTTCTCTATCGCTCCTTTGTGAAGCATGTTTTTGACCTCTTGTTGAAGAGCTTTGAGATGCCTGTGGGGAAAGGCTTGAGGTGGGGTTGCAGGTGGTTTTCGGATAAATTTGAGTGTGTGTCTAAATTGTACCAGGCGTAGAACCCACTAGTCTGTAGTAATGGTTTGCCATTGGTGGAGGTAGTAGGAAATGTTGGCTCCCAGGTGGGAGGGATGGGTTTGCGAATGAGTTGAATGTGGGGAAAGAAAAGTTGGAGCCTGGTCGGCTAGTATCTTTGCCAGCCCGTGGTGTCTTTCCTCGATTTGTTCTGACATAGGATGTCTGAGGTGGTGGTCTCTGCTTGAATTGAGGTCGGTAAGACTGGGACCTCGAAGAATAGGCAGGGTATCGGTATTCCTGATAGCCTCCTCTATAGGATGGCTGTCCTCTTCCTTTTGATCCTCGAAAAGGAGCTTTCTTGAAATGCAACGTCCCTAACGACTTGGCGGTATCTGTGTCCGCCTTGATGGTCTTGAGGGCCTCCTCCACATGGCTGTCAAAAAGAGCTTCCCCATCATATGGAAGGTCCAAGATCTTATTTTGAACTCTGGACGGAATGAGGTGGCTTTGAGCCATCCCTGCCTTTGCAAAACCGCTGCTCCAGCTAGCTGCCTAAACCCTGTAACAGCAACATCCATGGCCGAATCTATTATTTCATTGTATGCTCTCTCCCCTTCATGCAAGATCTTTTTTTGCTTCTTCCTTAGCCTCTTCCGGCAGTTGGTCAATATACGAAGCAATGTCTGACCACATTTGGCGAGCATAGCGCTCAAAGATCGCCAAGGAGTTTGCTGCTTCACTGTCAGTGCTGACATTGCCGAGAATCTTTTACCAATGGAATCAAGACGTCTGCCCTCTTTATCCGGAGGTGCGGAAAGAGGTGCCACAGGATTTTTTGAGCTGCGTTGAGCGGCCTGCATGACCACTGAGTTCAGTTTTGGGTGGCCTGTGAGGCACGCTGGGGCGTCATCTGTGGTCTTATATTTTTTATCAAGACGTGGAAGCACCGCCCGCACCGATGCTGGGTTTTTCATGATCTTAATACCTTCATCCCAGATATAATCAATTATAGGAATAGCTCTGACAGACTTACGAAATGGCTCTTTAAAATCGTATAAGAAACAGACAGCTTGCTTGGAAGGCATTGGTAGAGCAAATCTTTTCGCTGCACGCGCCAATAAATTGTGAAATCCCCCAAAATCCTCTGGTGGGGAATCTACCGGAGGAGGTGTAGGTGAGGCAGGCAAAGACATCCTGTAATCGTCCCAATCCGAGGCCGTATCATGAAGTTCTCCCTCTTCATCTGAAGAGACCGGTTCCTGGAGAGAAACAGATTGCGGAGTATTTGGTACAGAAAGTACTGTAGGAATATTCACTCGTACTGGTGATGCCACCTGAGGAGGTGGAGTTCTAGTAGCCAGCCGGCTCTGAAGGCGAGAAGCGCTGCCGGTAATCTTGTAACATGAACTGCAGATCCGAAAGTAATGCAGAGGGCATCATGACCATATCTTCCTGGTACTGCTGGTGTCCTTGTTCAGGTTGAGCAAAATATGCCTGACCGTAGTACTGTTGATCATCATCCTCGTCATCATCTGGCTGACACTTAACGTGCAATTCGGACGGGCTATACACATCCCCAAAAAGGCCTCCCTCTTCTTTGGACTCTCCCTCCTCCAGAAGATGAGTGGGCAAAAGAGGTGTAATTTTACTGGGCGAGGTATGTTCTGGCGTAATATCTGTTGCCAGTGTCTTTGCCAGTGAAAGGACCTTCAATGACACAATTTTCGTCGACGATTGGGTCCACGACAATGTCTTCTCTTCCGCTACCTTCAACTTCGTCGTCGACGACGATGACTTAGTCGTTGGTTGTGGCTTCGTCGACGACAAAGACTTCGTCGACGCCAGTGACTGCGCCGTCGTCGACGGTAGCGTCTCCGTTGACGGTGGCATGCTCGACGACGGTGACAACCTCGTCGACTGTTGTAACCTCGTCAACTTCTCCGTCGACGGTGATGGCGATGACGACGACTTCGTCGACGTCACTTTTTCCGACGACGATGATGCCATCGTCAACTTCGATTTCAAAGGCAACGACGAGTGCTTTGTCGACGAGAGCTCCGCCTCCTTAGGTGACGATGTGAGAGGAATGGTCGAGGAAATTGGACTTTGCTTCGACGATGATAAAGATGTCGTCGACTAAGAGAGGGCCATAGGGCAAGTTGTCGATGTTGACATGCCTAAGTGCAGCCTCTGGTCGTCGACAGTGCTGAAACACTTCTCTTCACTGACAGAGATCTCGCCGACGGCTTGTCTGAAGCAGGCTTTTTGAATGTTAATTTGAGCTCTCTAGGTGGTGTTTTTGGCTCAGAAACAGTCTTGGGTGGCTGTTCTATTTTGTGAGAACCTTTTTTGCGTTCAGAGGAAGATTCATGAGAGGACTTCTTGGCGCATTTTCTGACAGGCTCTTTATCCGTTTGTGAAGACTTTCTTACCATCTTTGAAGAAATTTTAGACATTTTTGAAGAAGTAGACTGCTCACTCTCAGAGTCTGATACAGGGTTAGACCTGGTTTTCAATTTCTGGAGCCAGATAAGAAGACGTCCTTCCCAGTCTCTAAGGGTTTTGTTAGAAAAAGTGTGACATATCTTGCAGTCTGACGCCTTATGAGATGGATACAGACAATAAATGCAGTCTTTGTGAGGGTCCTCTATATACAATCTCTTCTTCAAACAAGTGGCACACTCCCTGAAGAGAGCTTTCTTAGCCTTCTCAGCCATAATCCAGTCAAATTTGGTAACCACCAGTAGATATACAGAATGGATAAATATCTGTCTATGAATATATAATCAAATGAAAGTACTTTCCTGAGGAAAGAAGTCCAGAAATGTTCTTCAGATGAGAAAGCTGAGCAGAGCTCAGAGGAGACTCCCTAGCACAACGTGCGGTAGAAAATCCGAGGCACTGAGCTTCTCTCTGGAGTGTTCTAGAGGGTGATTCATGCCGATTGGTTAAGGCAAAACTTTAGTTCCTTTTTTAATAAGGACTATGATAGGTTAATAAACTGAGAGGCCTAGACCTTTTCTAGTCTATACCTATCAGTGTACTATTACTACTACTATTTTAAAGTACCGGGTACTCCTATCATGATGACGGGGAATAATTCAAGCATGTGAATCTATGAAAGTTCCAATACTGGAGTAAAGAGGTGCTCCACTGGTTGGGGATGGAGAGTGGGGCACTCGGTAGAGAAGAGAGGCCAGGAGAAGACCAAATGCATTGCTATGGGCTGAGTTAGTACTGGAATTAAAACATCATGGGGGCACGGATGATAACACTCCTGCTTTAAGCCTCCTCGAACCCATTAGCTAGGAAGGAGATTAATTCCCGGCTAACACTGTTGTGAAAGCTCAGCCAACCTTGTCTCTATCCCGGCACTCCCACACCCCTAATTACTACGAATGGCTGCTCCCCCTCTACAGTACCAAGCATCAGATGCTAGTGTGTTCCTCGTCTTACCCTTTCGTGGGTGCAATAGCGCCCCTCATAGATACTTTGCCCTAAGCCCAGCAATACTTACAAGATAAAGGTATATTCAGGGAAATGTAAGGCACCCTTACATAGGACGCTTCAGGAAGGGCGGATGGTTATGGGAATATTTTGTTAATTATACACTTGCAACACATTGTTCTGAGGAGGTCATTAAAGAGAATTGCAAGTTGTTAATACATAATGTTGTACTTCATTTGTGTAACCCTTAAAATGTTAGTATTTAAGGTGACATGTAATTTCACAATGCTGAGTGTCTGTTTATATTAACTATTGCGAAATCACATTAAAATCCTCTGGGAAAGAAAAGAAGTAAATAGAAACAGAACTTCATTGTTCTGACTCTGCCTACTTCGATGGGTACAGAATGCATGATATTTGTGTGGTGGTGTTATCCAATTCACAGGGACTTAAATGTGGAAGTTGTAATTTTCTCCTATAGGGCTACTGCTATATTTGGAGCACATTTACGGCTTCCACTGGAAGGCTCTCAGGGCAGGCACGGTGCGTCCATTGGGGGCGCTGGGGCGTTGCCCCCGCGCCCGCAGCTCCCTCGGCGTCTTTGAACTTAAGTAAACTCAGTTTACTTAAGTTCAAAGACGCCGAGGGAGAACTGACAATCATGTCAGTCAGCATGACGTCGGACCGCCCACCCCCTTCAGAGTCTGAAGGGGGTGGGCGGTCCGACGTCATGCTGACTGACATGATTGTCAGACTAGGGGCAGCAGGCAGCAGCACAAGTGAGTGCGCATGACTGGTGAAGGTCGGCGAATTTTGCCGCCGTGCCCAGTCATGCGCACTAGTGTCTGCTCTGCCTGGCGCATGCCCATGAGGAAAGCGAGGGTTGAGCAAAGGCTCAAACCTCGGTCTCCTAATGGGCAGGCGGGCGGCGAGTAACCCTGCTCTCAGCCAATCCTGGCGCTCCAGCAGCACCAGGATTGGCTGAGAGGGGTTGCCACTCCAGTGCCGTTCGTGATCGTGAAGGCGCCAAGGGGAGCAGAGGTGGCGCGGACCGGCTGTCAGGTAAGTTTTATTTTTTATTTTAATTGCCCGGCCCCCACCCCCGCGCGACAATTCTACTGTCCGAGTGTAGGCGTCCATTTATGCTTGACTGCTAGTGTTTACATTTGTGTGCCGTGCGCTTTCATGGCCTTTTGTGCTGTTTCATGTTAGGGTTATGGTGCGGTGGCAGAGCAGCGTTTCGGCGTGGGGTTTGAAGTGGCCGGGGGCACTGCCTTTAAATAAGGATTCATGTGTTGTGGCAGAGCTGTGCGGGTACCTGACCCGGAGCATCGGGGTAATACAAGTCAGGAATGAGAGGCAATGCAGAGCCATGTCTGGGCCTCAGTGTAGGAATATGAACGGGGCTTCAGGTCGTGATAGAGGAGAGGGGCTTCAGCAGGCGGCTGCTGGGCTCCAGCAGTTACTCAGGGATTCTTCAGGCTAGGATTGAGGTTCATTGGAAGAGCTGTGTTAGCCTTAGTTGTGAAACAGGAGGGGGTGATTTACTTAAAAGATTAATTACCCTGCACTGACAGAACTGAATGGGGTCTCTTTAGGGAAGACAAGCACCAGTGCTGATCAGGATGGAGGTGCGGCTGCAGAGCTGCAGGTGGGCCCCAGTACTGCAGGGAGAACGGCGGTTAAGGATTGATCTGCTGTTTACGAGTTGTGTCTCCTAGTACTGCTACAGCATGGTCATTTCAGACATGAGGTGCATTGATGTCGATATGTGGGGCTCTTGGCGCTGCATGATGTACCTGTATTTACGTCTGTACGGTTTGCCATCTGCTGTGTGAACATTTTTGCGTGTGGCTTTGTGTGACTCTCTCCGAGCCTTACTCTCTCTGGACAACATTGTCACCTCTTTAAATGGATATTTAAAGTATTCAACACCCGAGGGTGACCACTTAACTCTAGTAATGTGACTCTAGCACCGACAGTGCTGTGTAGACACATTTTAATAACTTTTAATTCACCTGCGCTAGAAATATTGTGTGAATGTTTGTTCTGCTGTTAGCAAGTTAGTTCACTCCACAGTACCGGTCGGAGAGGTAAGAGCGCAGGCTGGAAAGAGAGGAAGGGGTGCGATGGGCTTGTTAGGGAGGAGTTCGGGGGTCCGCGTGAGGGAAGGGAAGTTGGCAGTTTAGTGGAAGTTTATAAGCCATGGCTTAATCTGTGAATGCCGTTCCGGACCTCTCTTTGGGTGTGAGTGGATTCATTTCAGTCAGCATTTGTATAAAGCAGACAACCAACTGAACTGGCACATAGCGTGGGACAGCTGTCATGTGTGGCTAGGTTCCTGGGCAAAATTATTTAAGTAGGTGTAGCGATAGAGCGTGTACTCATTTTTCAGCTGACGAGGGTTACAAAACAACCCATGCTTCTTCCTAGCCACTTTGTTAAATGAAAACATACGTCAAATGCCTGTACCTAGTGTTGGTACATGTACGCCTCAGATGACGTGTATAGTTTGTTGTTTTACATGGTGCTCTGTTCAGGGTATATTGTTTTACCGTGACCACCTTGTCGAATTAAAACCTGCCCCCAGCACTCATCAGTGCTGCCTGCATGCCTAGGCAAAAGAGCACAGCTTCTGTGGGGAGATGGGAGGCTTTGGTTTATGGGCGGGACAGTGCTACAAAATGCCATATTACACTGTAAACAAGCATTGGCATAGCCAATAGGTCTCGCCTTTGGGGCCTTATAAGTGTTTAGCCAGAGCTATTGACTTTGCCAATGTCTTCAAGCTGTGCTGTAGAGAAGTGTGGCTGCTGTGCGGCATGCTGAAAAGTTATAATAAAAAAGTGTCAGGAGCATTTTTGTTACTTTATATATGACCAAGAAGGCATTATGTAAAACTGAACGACCATATTAAAAAAAGTATTTACAATAAAAAATTTCCTCAGTTTTCTTTTGTTCTTGCAATGCTGGCAACTTGTTTCTGCCTATTGCAATGGTTGTTTGTTAAAGCTTTTTTTTGAGGGGGCATAAACAATCGGAGGGTGAAGGTTGGGAACTAGTACCTGTATTATAACACTAGCAGCGGCCAGACGCTAGGGGAGAATCAACAGATGCCAGATTCCGAGAGCAGGCTGAGGTGGTGCTGAGTGATGCTGAGTGATGCTGAGGTGGTAGTGGTGGTGACTGTTGCGGAGACGATGCTGAGGTGATGCTGAATGATACTCAGGTGTTGCTGAGTGATACTGCTGTGGTGCTGAGTGATGCTGTGGTGGCCCTGAGTGATGCTGTGGTGGCCCTGAGTGATGCTGTGGTGGTGGTGAGCGATGCTGTGGCGGTGCTGAGCGATGCTGTGGCGGTGCTGAGCGATGCTGTGGCGGCGCTGAGCGATGCTGTGGCGGCGCTGAGCGATGCTGTGGCGGCGCTGAGCGATGCTGTGGTGGCGCTGAGCGATGCTGTGGTGGCGCTGAGCGATGCTGTGGTGGCGCTGAGCGATGCTGTGGTGGAGCTGAGCGATGCTGTGGTGGCGCTGAGCGATGCTGTGGTGGTGCTGAGCGATGCTGTGGTGGTGCTGAGTCATCCTGTGGTGGTGCTGAGTCATCCTGTGGTGGTGCTGAGTCATCCTGTGGTGGTGCTGAGTCATCCTGTGGTGGTGCTGAGTCATCCTGTGGTGGTGCTGAGTGATGCAGTGTTGGCCCTGAGTGATGATGTGGTGTCGCTGAGTAAAGCTATGGTGGTGCTGAGTGATGCTGTGGTGGCGCGGAGTGATGTTGTGGTGGCGCTGAGTGATGCTGTTGTGGCGCTAAGTGATGCTGTGGTTGTGCTGAGTAATGCTGTGGTTGCACTGAGTGATGCTGTGGTTGCACTGAGTGATGCTGTGATGGCGTTGAGTGATGCTGTGATGGCGTTGAGAGATGTTGTGTTGGTGCTGAGTGATGCTGTTGTGGCGCTAAGTGATGCTGTGGTTGTGCTGAGTAATGCTGTGGTTGCACTGAGTGATGCTGTGGTTGCACTGAGGGATGCTGTGGTTGCACTGAGTGATGCTGTGATGGCGTTGAGTGATGCTGTGATGGCGTTGAGAGATGTTGTGTTGGCGCTGAGTGATGCTGTTGTGGCGCTAAGTGATGCTGTGGTTGTGCTGAGTGATGCTGTGGTGGCGCGGAGTGATGTTGTGGTGGCGCTGAGTGATGCTGTTGTGGCGCTAAGTGATGCTGTGGTTGTGCTGAGTAATGCTGTGGTTGCACTGAGTGATGCTGTGGTTGCACTGAGTGATGCTGTGATGGCGTTGAGTGATGCTGTGATGGCGTTGAGAGATGTTGTGTTGGTGCTGAGTGATGCTGTTGTGGCGCTAAGTGATGCTGTGGTTGTGCTGAGTAATGCTGTGGTTGCACTGAGTGATGCTGTGGTTGCACTGAGTGATGCTGTGGTTGCACTGAGTGATGCTGTGATGGCGTTGAGTGATGCTGTGATGGCGTTGAGAGATGTTGTGTTGGCGCTGAGTGATGCTGTTGTGGCGCTAAGTGATGCTGTGGTTGTGCTGAGTAATGCTGTGGTTGCACTGAGTGATGCTGTGGTTGCACTGAGTGATGCTGTGGTTGCACTGAGTGATGCTGTGCTGGCTCTGATTGATGCTGTGCTGGCTCTGATTGATGCTGTGGTTGCGCTGAGTGATGCTGTGGTGTTGCCGAGTGAGAGATAGAGTGAAGATATAATGCCCAATTAGAGAGGGTGGTGAGAGAGAAAAAGAGAGAAAGGGTGTACATAGAATAAAGAGTGGAGCGGGATAGAGAGAGAGAAAGAAGGGGAGAGAGAGTGAATGAAGGAGTTTGAAAGAGAAACAGATAAAGGGGTGAGAGAGAATGAAAGGCTAAAAAAGATAGAGAGGGGAGAGTTAATTAAGTAGAGAGAGAATTAGAGAGGGGAGAGAGAGAGAAGGAGAGAGACAATAAGAGTGGGGGGTGTGGAGTTTAAATACATTGAAGAAGTGACGCGGAAAAAGTAACCTTAAATATAGCTTTGTGCTTTGCGCGAATAAATATTTTTAAAAAAAACAGTGAGAGACAAAAATACTGGTAATTAGGCTGTGACTCCCAATATAAAACAAATAGCGATATAAGGTGAAATCAACCCACCGAAGCAATATTTCTAACTAGACAAAAAAAGCTTGCATTTCAATGCTAATCGCTGTTGTTTTTCATGTGACTGTAGTCCAGGGCCCTCAGTTGATAATGTGAGCTGCTGCTGCGATTGAAACATCAGAGTCCAGAGAGTTAATGAGCCATGACAAGGAAATGAGGAAGAGATAGGAAACCCAGATGGCAGCTGCGCGTGCACGCCATCGTGAACTCAAGCTGGTCGCCAGCCGAAAGCCAGTGTTTGCACTTCCAAAACCCGCTTACTAAAACTCTCGGCCAGACCAGCGCAAGCACTGGTGCAGGCCGAGACCTAAAAAGCACACATCTACTCAGGTGTCAGGCTGGTGTGCGTGGCTTTAGGAACTATGTGCATTGTTGGTGCTGTGGAAAGTGCTCAGTCTGCCTCCTTCATGGCAGCTCATACTGGCTTCATTGTCATCCACATGTGCTGCTTGAGTGAACAGATTTCTTGTTATTTTCTTAGAACGGTGTTTTGAGCTGGTGAGCAAGTGCTCCTTTTCTTAGAACGGTGTTTTGAGCTGGTGGGCAAGAGCCCCAAATCTGTCGGACAGTGTCGGTAATGATCTTAAGTAGGGCTCTCCTGTCTCCCACCGGCTTCCTAGTCGGAATGACATGTGCAACCTCATTTTAACACAGGGCGGTTGGTGGTGTTTGTGGGACATTCATGACTGCACACATCAGTAATGAAAGGAGAACATATCCCTGGATGGATGGGTGGGGGAAGAGAATAAATGTGTTTGAGGAGGATGGATGGATGATTGGGCAAATATGCTGATGGGTGAATGAATGGATGTGTAGGCTATGGGTCGATGGATGAGGTTGTGGTGCGAATAGAGGGATGTAGTAAGGAAGGTGTGGATGAATTGGCTAGAAGATTAAAGAAACCGCCAATGCGGGCATAATTATGCAGCACCCGCTGCAGGATGAAACAATTCGTGGTCCTGTTCATAGCACACAGTGAGGCTTATCAGTCGAAGCAGTGACAATTCGTTATGCTGCAACCGCCCTTTAACTTGAGAAATTAAACCAGTGAAGCACACAGCAGAAAGTGCCATTAATTCTGTTTTATGATGCAGACACTGGGAAATTACTGATTTCTGAACAATGAATGTATAAAACATTAAGGTATTCCATGTCAGTGATATAGTTTTTGTTTATGTTTCACATGTTTTACTTAATCTTGCATTCCTTAAGAGTGCCTACTATTTCCAAGATGCTGTATTTCTGTATTTTCTTGTGTTGCATATTTCTTGTACAGTGCATAATTTGAACTGAGTTGCTTCAGGCATTTTTAACGGGCCACCATTGAGAGCTTTAGAGCAAAGGCTGAAGGCTGTGTCAATTTCACACAGTGCCTGTCAATGGGTCAAAAAGGTGTTCAGAAAATTTGGCCATCCAACCCCTGGCCTCTCTGCTGAACAATCAAAGCAAAGGTCACTTATTTAAGTTGCGATTGTGATTCTGTGCAACTGTGTGTGAAGGAGGTACACAGTTGCCAAAATACTGAGAAGGCATTGTAAAGAAAATACAGTGCTTACAGGTGAGTCAGTGCGTTGTGTTTTTGGGGGTTGTAAAGTGAAGTTTTCTGATTGTACTGAACAAGCGACTACCTACATCATTATCATATGCAATCTCTACTATTGATGTCATAACACTTTCGCAAGTGCTTTATCAACCTTCCTGCTTCCTCAAATCTGCTTGAAAATGCTCCATTTATCCACTCTTTTTGAAAAAAAAAACCCCGGTAGGTTGTTCGGGCTTGCTCGCCTCAGTACCACGATAACTTTACGCCGCACCACTTTCAAATGTCACCAGCCGCCACTGTCTCAGGGGTACTTGTGCGACTCTATGCAAGTCATAGAATTTCAGGATTCGTAAAAGTTAGACATGATAATTTGCACAAAGTGGAAAATTCTAAATTCATAACTTCATCGCAAGCATGCATTTGAACATTTTCGTTTTTACTTATTTCTGCACAGAAAATACTTATACCGGTGGAGAAACCCGTTCTCATATAGCCCCAATAAATATGGGATCAGGCTGAATTTCCACATTGGCAAATGCACGGTACATGTCTAAAATTCTGCCTTGCCTGATTTTGTGAATCAAGATTGGAAATTAACTTATTTTGACTAGGCGTACACCACTGGCAATTGAATTTTTTGTAATGAAGTTTCTGACAGTGTGTCTATTACAACATATCTCGGGCCTACTGTGGTGGATAATAGGATCTCAACTCTCTAGGTATGGTATTCCACAGTCAGCAAAGTACAAAGAAGGCTCACGAGACTGACCAAAGCAAATATTCTGATTGTGTTAAAAGGTACCAGAAGTCAGATAGGAGGATTGGTAATTAGGATTAATATGGAAAGGCCTGGATCTGTAAATACGTCATAATGTTGTGTGAACCCGAATCCTAGACTGCGACCCAATTAGAGGCATGTTGGTCAACCTACACATATGTCTCAATTTCTTTGGTTGGCATAATTTTTCTGGGCTTATCAGAAACCTGAACTAGGACAGCCTTTTAGGAAAAAATGAAAGATCTAGTAGCAACAGATTAATTAAATCATCACCACTGTTCCTTCTTGGATGTATCCGTTTCACAACAAGTCACTCAGTATTTCTGTTCTCATTTTATATAGAAGGCAACGCACCGCAGGGCGAAGTCGAGTACACCACTATTTTCATAACACATGGAAAAAAAGGTAAGTTAATGATGGCAAGAAAAGTGTCCTTACAAATGAGTGGATGTGCATAGATGTGTGCATGTGTAATGAGGGGGGAGCTCAGGTCTACACACCACATATCTAAAATATGTTAGTTTCTCCACAAGAGCCGTAAATGTGCAAACATTTTTAGTACCCATGTACAGTCACCAGTTCTGTGTTTCCTACATGGGAACGGGCCACGTCAGAGGCTGCTGCAATCCAGTGTTTTCCATGCGCCACCAGAAGTTGGAGCCACAAACTGATGCTCCACATAGGGGATAACCAGACTTTACCATACCCTGGAAACTCTTTCGAACTTTGGACCCTGCATGTAAAATTACCAAGAGTGAGTAGAAACCCACATTATGATTTTTCCTGCCTCATAGTAGATTCCTATCGGGGAGTGCAGTAGAGGGAATTATGAATCTTGAGTGTGATCTGGCACAGTGGAATCCAGTAATCTGAATGAAAAATGTCTCCACACATTAATTGCATGATTTCCCAAAGGAGGTGGAATGTGTGTTCCCTGACTAATCTTTCGTGAGGTCCTCTGGTACCTCAAAGGCCTCCAGTGAATGGTTTGCAAGAGAGGACCCTCTAAAAGATGTAAGCCCAAGGAGGTGACAAGTAATGCCTCTTCAATGTAGTCTGCATGGGTTTGCCAAATCTATTTATGAGTGATCAGATCTGCTGAGACACTATGAGTTCTGTGTATCTCTCATCGGGTATCTGGCACACCATATAATGAATCACCAGGCCTTAATCTACAGACATCCACGCTATGTAGAAGGTATATTTGGGGATGCTTATGTAATGAATTTATTAGGAATGCTTGAATGTTTAAGCAAAAAGGCTTGTTTAAGGGAACAAAGCTTTCACACCCTTGTGATTTCATTCCACTAGTGAGAAGGTAATTGGATAGCTTTGTGGCAACTGAATTTGAACCCTCAACAACATTCATGGCATGGCTGTTGTCAGAATCAAGCCATCAATAGCCTGTAAATCCGAATGTGTGCTGCAGGAATGACGTGGGACCCACCAGTCTCCTTCCCCATCGACAGCCCTCAAGACATCCAATATTGCACTTAGTGCTGACAGCAAGAACAGGGGAAAGGAAATAGAGATTTAAAAGAAGACACACAAGAGATGTCTGCAGTTTGTAATCACAGGTTGTTTTGTCAGACTGAGGTTCTCTAAGAAGTTTTCTTACATCTACCTGCAGTTTTTTTCATTTACATGGAATTTGCATGTATGGTAACATGATATAGGAAATGAGGCATACACAAGATTTGCTCTAGTAATTGCAGCACTATGGTAAGCATTCAGTGAATCAATGGCACAGAACCATTATCTTGTTGGATCCAAAAGAATTGTCATGAGACTGGTCTTGTTCCAATGTCCTATAGCTGCTCCACAACTTCAGGCACTGATCAAAAACAACATTTAAGACAGGATTTGCATATGGCAATGCTGAGTCCCAAGAGTCAGTTGTTACAGCACTACTTTCAGGGTGAAACAGAATCACAGTACACAGGTGCAGAGGACATGCAGGGGCCGACAGGAGTCCCACAATCCAAACAAGTAATAAGTAACCCTCTCTGGCTATCACTAACCTGAGGCCTCTCAAGGCAGTGCTGGAATAGGTTGAATAATTGCAAGGAAAGTCTTTAAAGTGATGCTGCAGAACTTATTTCAATAAGCACTGCAAACTGAAAACGTCTGGGAAGATGTTCGCGTCTTCTGGCTTGAAGATTATCTCTAGTGGAGAGCCAGGAACACAGGTGAAGAGATGAGTCCAAGCATAGGAACACAGGTGAAGAACAGAGCCCAAGCAGAGACCTCCTGTGATCAACAGGGAGGAAACCCAAGCACCTGGCCATGGCCCAGATGTGGAGTTTGTAGACTGTGGGATTCTCAAATCTTGCAGCAGTTCCTCAAATCCTGTGATTCTCATATCATGTATTAGATCCTCAAATGCTGTGATCCATGAATCCTGCAGGAGATCCTTGAATCCTACTGCAGCCTCCCACTCAGCTGGGGCTTTGGGTCATGGCTTTTGGGGTGCCCGCATGGGGGCAAGATTGACTGTGCTGGTGATGGCGGTAAGAACTGGGTGGCACACAAGTGACAGTCATAATCCTGGATGGCATGACCTCTATCACATAGCATGACAACATTGTGAGTGGTGGGGGAGGATATTATGAGGAGGGATCACTAGTTGGTCCCTAATGGTTCACTGAGAAATGGTACGGAAAAAGTGTGGTAATCGGGAATGCAGGACCTCATACCTGTGGTTATTCCTCATTTTCCTGCAGTACTATAAATAAGGGGTGGAAGGTGTATTTTAATGCCCAGGACCAGAGGTGGATGGGAGTAGGAACGAGCACCTGTGATAAGTGATGACAGCTCTTACCATCAGTAACAACTAATCTTATGTAATTTCTAACACTGTATGCTGGGTACATATAGAAATGTCAACCCCTGCATAAACAGTCACTGGAAGGAGGGAAGAAATATACCAGTGAATTATCATTAGTACCAGTAAGTGAGTAAAAGCTACATCTATTTGCCATGATTGCACCTGTGAATCTAATGATAGGAAGGGTTAAAGGTGAGGTTTGAGATGATTACCGTCTACAAAAATATGGGTAGATGGGATTAGAA
This sequence comes from Calotriton arnoldi, assembly GCA_963921515.1. Lineage (NCBI taxonomy): Eukaryota > Metazoa > Chordata > Amphibia > Caudata > Salamandridae > Calotriton > Calotriton arnoldi. The sequence continues at coordinate 352,887 of CAWUFW010007201.1, read as the reverse complement.
GATATAGACTGAGTAGGTATATGAACTCCAACGAGGATAGCTCATCAGTGTACCATAGCGGAGTACTGAGTGATTACGTGGAGTGAGTGATTGAGTGTTTCATCTGAACCAAATGAGTGCAAATGAGACTCAGGTATATATTGCATTACTTAAGAGTACAACTTACATATATGTTTTATGTACAAAGTCAAATTTTGTTAGCATGTCCAAGAGTGGATATTCTAGGGGAACCCAGAATGCAGGATGTTTGTTATGTAGGGGGGCTTGCCTAGCGAGATCCCAGAGGTCCGAATGTTAGATTTTTGTATATTTACAAACAGAATCAATTAAGCCAGCATCAGATTTGGTTTGATCAACCGACTAGAGAGGGGTGACGGAAGTATGTTAAACAGTATAGGTGCACAGCAAAACATCATGTTTGGGGTGCTGGACTTCAGCATCTGAAATGGATCAAAAAAGAAATAACTCTTTTAGAAAACTGGGTAAACTAGAATAAAAATGTGAATGGGAACAAATGTATTAACTTCTTAAAGTTAAGGATACGGACACCAACGATCACCTCTGCCAAAATAGGACTACGAAATTAGGATAAGATATGTAGAAGGACCTTTACATATGTGGAGGAATTGAAGTCATCAAGAGCAGATGGACCAGCTGGGTTGTCCACTATTGCCTTGAACGCATTCTGTGGAGGAGGGACCAGTTTATTGACCCTATTATTTCAGAGTGTAGTGTATGTAGAACTGTCACTATACCAGCAGATTGAGGGGGATCAATAATGAGACAATAAGCAAAATTGGTACAAAGGCATCACTTTCAAAGTGCTTATTGCTTTGCATATTGATCTTGATATGCCAACAGGGTCTGGGATCAACTTAAGCAACTTACACTGCGGCTCATAGATTCCCCAAATTCTGAATAGGTTTTATAAAGCAGTACGTAGTGACCTGAGCTAATAAGGCAGCCTCTATTGAGCAGAAGAGGCTCAGATCAATGCATTATGCCTTTGTGGACTTCACAACAGTGTTTGGTAAGATAAATTGGGTGATTCTGGCAGGACTTTCATTCTTGGAGTTGCTATGGCTATGCATACAGGGAGCTGGGACGTTTTTTAAATGCCTTGTCTGGGAATTTCCAGTGTGTTCCACTTTGGAGTGGTTGTAGGATATGGTTCATGTTGCAGGTGGTAACGTTATAGGGGCCTATTATGCGTGGGCCGAAAAAGAGCCGCCCAGTATCCCTACCCCCAGTTCGTAGTTACAGATATTACGGGCATCATTAATTCCAGGGGAGATATTATGAGGAGGGACCACTAGTTGGTCCCTAATGGTCCACTGAGAAATGGTGTGTAATAGTGCGCTAATCAGGAATGCAGGACCTCATTCCTGTGGTTATTCCCCATTTCCCCGCAGTATTTCATTTACAGCAGGCAAAGTCTCTTAGTGAAACACTCCAAATCCGCAGTGTAAGTAAGTAAATAATTTATAAGTTTGATTAATTAAAATCCTACACAAAACAGCATGAACAGTTATCACTAAAACATAGCAAATTAAAAATGGTTTAAAACCAGTCATCGTAAAAATAAAACAATCATAGAATTCGTATAGACACCCTATTCACCGTGGAAACTAAAGATTAAAACTTCAAGAACGCAGTGTTTATAGTTGATGTTATTGTGAGGGTGAGGTGAGTTTCCTGGAAACATTCCTGGAAAATTTGGTGGCTCAGCAGAGTTCTGAGGTGCTCTGTGAATTAAAACAATGTTGTAAGACTTCCTTGCATTGTCTGATGTTATTCATCCGAAAAATCGGCTTCAGTAGTGCTTGCCTCTTACTTTTCATCCTGGGACAGCAGCAGAAGTGTTCCTGCAGGACTTGTAATCCCGATAGGGGCAGTAACTCCTGTTAGCAGCCCCATTGGGATTATCTGGCTACTCTTAATGAGAGTCACACAGTTAATTTAAAGGAAATGGGATCCATGTATGGGATTGACTGCTGTTCCCTAGTAAGAATAGGCTGGGAAACTTCAAGTGGTAGAACTGCTATGTAAGGGTGTGTTGAGAAGGCTGCACTGGTTAGTTGCGAATAGGTGAAAGCGTATGTTGTTCAGTAGATTTTCTGTTCCTAAAGGAGAAGATAATTGCAGGAATGGTTGAAGTTCTTGAACTTTGGTAAATTTTAGAAACACCTACAAATTTCCTGGCTTTGGCGAGTCAGCCTTGTTCCATATATTTAGGGCAAGTCAGATCTATGCATTGTTTGTTCCTGGCTCAAACATGGGCTTGGAGAGAGATAAGTAACAGTGCAGACCAGGGGTGTTATCATAGATTTGGGAGGGTTTGATCCCTGCCAGACTTTCAGCTTAACCACCAAAAATGTAAATTAGATCAGTTTAGATTAACTGTGTGTAAATGTATCTTATGTGGATTTCCTGAAAATCCGGAATGGACCTGGCCTCCCAGGACCGATACAGTACAGCCCCCGCTGTGACTATGCGCAGCGAGATGGAATCTCTTGCCCATGTTCTATAAAGGTGTCTAGGATTAGTGCTATTAGGAATCCCCCTTTCAGGTATGTTACCTATTTATCTTCGTATCAGTAAATCTCCCTGATACGAATATTTGTCTAACAATTTACACACTTATTTTTGAGTTTTGATGTTTTTTGTAAAAACAGACAAACAATTAAACTATAACTGAGTCCCAGATCTTGATTAAGGATGAACCCCTACTGGTCCATTTTTCTGAGTGCCTGGGAATACTGGAAATACACAGGTTGCACCATTTCCAAATAATCCAATTACAGGCAGTACCTGGTGAAATTTGCACAAGAAAAAGAGGTCGGAAAGAGGGAAAAAGCAGAAATCGGATGTGCCAAATCCCGTTCTGTATGTAACGCCTTGTTACGACCTTGAAATCTCGTGGTAATTTTGCCCCAGGGTAAAACGGCAGGTGCAGTAACACATTTACCTCAGGGCAAAATTATCACCCAATGAACTAGACGTACTAGGAAGGAAGTCACTATGTCTATATAGCAGTGCAGCAGTTCACCTATGGGAACTGGAAAGTCTGACTAATGGTGCAATGGAGGATGAACAGGATTGCCCTTCTACTCTAAATATCTGCACGTCTTAGCAGGCCCATTTTGAAATATTGTTCTCTGACTGTGGACTGGAATACCATGCCATGCTTTGACACCTAGTACAACGGAAAAACTAGAACTCATTTGCTGTCCTAGGGATAGGATGCTTCCGGGATTTTATAGTCTTCATCTGAATAAAGTAAACCAGGTAGGACTAGTAAGCAGAAGAATGGTTGGAGGTACTTTTGATGTCTACAGATGGCCAAGCAGGAACCTCTGCCTGAGAAACAGTAGTGGGTGACGAACTCTGTGGACTTCCAGCATAGTATTTGCTGTAGAGTGCACTTGAAAGGTAAGAGAAAGGTGGGAGACCAAAATCTTTTGTTTGTAGTATTCCCCTGACACAGCTATGACTTTGGGATTTAGAATGTACATATCCGTAATCAAACACTTCACCTAGTTACACATAAGCATACCAACTGCTATCTTTTTGCCATAACCTTGCTTTCACATTGGTTGGCCACCAAAGCAACGCTAGCAGTTTTTTATACTGTGCCTGGCTTCTTTTTGAGGTTCATGTGTGTGTTTATCATTTCAGGGATGGAACAGGATGACTCTGCAGTCCAATACTCAGAGGTTCTAATCAGGAAAAACAATCAAGGTTCGTAGTTTGGTGATGGGGAAATTTAAAAGAAAGGCAGTGACAGATGGCGCACAATATTAATAATGAACATAAGCATATATTACGCAGCAGTTGTAGTGTAGATATTTAGTTTTTCACACAGGAAGAAAAGATTGCAAAAAAGAGTTGATATAAAATGTAACGCATGTAAATTTGATGATCACAATGAAATGTGTACCTATGTATTTACTTAGCCACATGTTTTACCAATGTTTTTATTGACTTTGCTTGCGTACATTGAGACAGTGATTTGTAGAGTGTACTAGGACCCAGCTCCCCAAGGGACCTTGGACTGGTCCTCCAACCAGTTTAAGGCCCTTTCGGACTCGGCCTTGCTGCCGCCGCTCTCCGTGCCTCGGTGCACTCTTCTCTTCTTTCTCTTGCACACTCCTTTCCTCTTTCTCTTTACCCTTGCGTTGTCTCTCTCTCTCTCTCTCTCTCACTCTCTGACTCTGCTTGCCCCCCTCTCTCACTCAGTTACACTACTTTGACCCTTTCTTACACCCTTTTGACTTTGCTTTGCCTCTTTTTTTCCTCACTCGTTTCCATTGCTTTGCCTCTTTTTTTGTTCCCATTCCTTTGCCTCTTTTCCATCAGTCGTTCCATTACTTTTCCTTTTTTTCTTGCTCACGCTCTTTCATTGTACCCCTTTTCATTGTGCCTATTTTATCCGTGCCTCTTTTCTTGCATCCTCCAGCTTTCCCCAAGCTCCCTCCCCCTACCAACATCCTGCCGTGCTTTTCCTCCTCTCCGCACCGCACTCCCCCCACCCCCGGTGCTCCTACCACCTCCAAGGACATACTTAATGGTGGCCGTTGCATGACCCCATTGAGCAGGTGCCTGGGCCCCAGCTCCCCACTTACCTTGGACTAGTCCTCCGACCAGTTTAAGGCCCTTTAGGACCGGGCATCGCTGCCTCAGCTCTCCGAGCCTCAGTGTACTCTTCTCTCTCACACTCCTTTCCGCTTTCTCTTTACCCTTGCTTTGCCTCTCTCTAACTCTGCTTGCCTCTCTTGCTCTCACTCTTTTACACTACTTTGCCTCTTTATTACACCATTTGAATGTGCTTTGCCTCTTTTTTCTCACTTGTTCTCATTGCTTTGTCTCTTTTTTGTCACTCGTTCCCATTGCAATGTCTCTTTTTCGTTTCCATTGCTTTGCCTCTTTTCCATCACTTATTTCCATTACTGTGCCTTTTTAGCTCACTCACGCTCTTGCATTGTGCCCCTTTTCTAGTGCCCCTTTTCTTTATGCCTCTTTGATCCTCCAGCTTTCCTCCAGCCCCTTCCCAAACCACTCCTGCACTTTTCCTCCTTCTGCCCCACTCCTTCCCTGCTCTCCTGTGTCTTCCACCAACGTCTTCTCCTTAGCCCCGCCCTCCTCCCTCTGCGCTCCTCCACCCTTCCAGGACTTACTTAAAGGAGGCAGGGTTTACGACTGCATAGTGGGCTCGTGTATTGGGCACGACAAAAGGCAAAGGCAAGCCAGTCTGTGCCTGTTCGCGGATGACCTGCATTCAGCGCCACAACCCCTGGTTGGATCGCCATTTGCCGCTGCTCTGTAGCGACCCTCCACGCGCTCGACCGTGGACACGCCTCCTCCCGCTGCTGCAGCTTTGCACCAGGTAGCACTGTAGGACCACTGCCACTTCACCTGTAGCAACTCGGTACCACACACTCCCAGTCAGACTCCCACGTCAGCAGCTCACAACCTCACCGAGCACCACACCCAACCCTCAGCACTACCTCACATGCATGCTCCTAAACACCAGCTCTAAAAAAAAAAAAAAAACGTATTGAAATCTGGCACCTCCTCAACAACAGTACACAGGACATCCTCATCCTAACCGAAACCTGGATGAACCCCGCTCAGCTCCCAACGTCGCTGTGGCCATTCTAGCAGGTTACAAAAATCATACGCCAGGACCACCTCCAGAAACCCGGCAGAGGCATCGCCATCATCTACAAAGACACCCTCATTTGCATAACCATCACTGACCCGGACACCCCTTTCTTGGAACACTTGCACTTCAACCTGCAAGCTAACACCACCACCACCTTGAAGGGCATCCTAACCTACAGACCACCTGGTCCGCGAAGTAACTTCTGCAAACTCATCTCAGACTTCATCACCCTTCTCACCATCAACTCAAAGAACTCCCTTCTTCTCTGTGACTTCAACTTTCACCTGCAAGACCCATCCGACCACTTCTCCACCGACCTCCTCGAGAGTCTACACAACATAGGACTTTCCCAGCTCGTCAGGGGCCTACCCACAACGGAGGACACACATTAGACTCGATCTTCACCTCCGGCAACCGCATTAGCCTCCGTTCCGCCTCCCCACTCACATGGCCAGACCACTACATCATCTATTTAATCATTTCCAGGACTCAAGCCAAAGCTCCCATTAATACCGACCTATTCAACCAGAACTGGAGCAGAATAATGGAAACGGACTGGCGCTACACGCTCTAAAGAAACAAACAAGACACCACCAACAACCTAGCCGAGGACATCACTAAATTTCACTATTGGATCTCCAAGTGTACTGATGCTCTGTCACACATCAAAACTCACAAACATCGCAGAACCAACAACCTGGCCTCTTGGTGCACGGAAGAACTCAGAGGCTCAAAAGGATTCTGCAACAGCTCGAAAGGAAGTGGATCGCCAATCACAACATCGACCCCAGATCTACCTACAAGGCTGCCCTCAGGCACTACCACCCCCTCCTGAGAACTACCAAGAGTAGAGCCCTCCGGATAGGATCGATGGCATTTCTGCCAGCAGCAAAGAGTTATTTGCTATTGTCAAGGAATTCACCACCCCTGATGCCTCAGCCAACTCCATCACCCCCCTTCCAGGAACTCTGCAATGACCTTTCAAATTACTTCAACAACTAAATCAAGAACATCTACAATAACTTCAAAAAGCAACCAAACCCAGAGTACATCATTGGCAAGCTGCGCACCTGCCACTTGGACAGACACCTAACCAACTGGAGTACATTCAATGAGGAAGACACCACCTGAGTCATGAAAACGTCCACTCCGGGACCCCCACAGACCTATGCACACACCCAATCTACAACCTAGGAGGACCCGTGATCAGCAAGTTCCACACCCATATCATCAACTCCTCCACTGAGTCCACTACCTTCTCTGATGAGTGTAAGCATGCCGCAGTCACAGCCCTCCTAAAAAAGCCATCAGTTGACCTCAACAAACTCAGCAACTATAGACCCATCTCCCTACTACTGTACCCAGCAAAGGTGATAGAGAAAGTGATCAATCAACAGCTCCCCAATCACCTGGAACTCCACAACCTACTTGACTACTCCCAATCTGGGTTACACAGCAATCACAGCACAGAGAGAGTACTCATCGCCACCAAAGAGGAGATCCACACCCTCATAGACTGAGGAGAATCTGCCACCATCATACTGTTGGACCTATTGCCAGCATTCAACACTGTGTAACACTCCAACCTCATCAAAAGATTATGTGACACAGGCATTCAAGGTCCAGCCCTCGAGTGGATATGCATCTTCCTCACAAGAAGAACTCAGCGAGTCAGACCTCCCCATCCACACATCAGAGCACAAGGACCTGATCTGCAGAGTCCCCCAAGGATCATCTGTCAGCCCCACCGTGTTCAACATTTACATGACACTACTCGTAGATGTCATCAGATCCCAAGGCATCACAATCATCTCCTACGACAAGGACACCCAGCTCATCCTCTCCATGTCAGACAAATCCCCCATGACCAGATTCAACTTCACTGAATGCATGATCCATTTAGCGGAATGGATGAAAACCAACTGCCTAAAACTCAGCACAGACATGACAAAAGTGCTGCTCTTTAGAAACAAAAGCTCATCATGGAACTCTTCCTGGTGGCCATTAGAGCTTGGTGCAAACCTTTCACCCTCCAACTGCGCACACAACCTGGGAACCATATTGGGTGACATCAACATGGCAGCTCAGGTGAATGCAGTTAGCTCTTCCTGTTTCCACATGCTACGCATCCTTAAAAAATCTTCAGATGGATTCCTAAGAGCACCAGACGCACCGTCACTCAAGCCCTAATCCCCAGCAGACTTGACTACGACAACGCACTCTATGCCAGAATCCCCAACCACCTCCTTAACCGCCTTCAGACCATCCAGAACACCACCGGAAGACTTGTCCACTTCCTAACATTACATGGTGTAGCTAATCAAGGTTAGACCTATGTGGCTTAGAACTTCTAAATGGATGCAAAAAAGTCTCACCTTTAAACTATGATTATAATAATGAGACGACCGGGAGATCTAATGAATGCTGATGTAATTTGTAAGGACTCACAAATTACTTGTGAAATAGACAGCCTATGTGTTCTCTAGGCCCAATTGATAATAGGTTGATATTGATCATGTCTGACATTCCACCAACTATTTAATGGCATGAGCCGGAAGAATAAACAGGGAAACTTGAGAGTCTCTCTGTCTGAAACTCTGGATTCCCTTTGTATGCTCAGACATATCTTGGCCTTGTGAAAAGATCTAATACACAAAGAGCCCTCGGGTCCAGGGTCACATAGGGCGAGTGTATGGGTGGGAACAACTATGCTAGAAGGGGGTGGGGTGTCCCTTTTAAGGACGGTTTCCCTCACACACCAGAGGTGTCATGCTTCATCATAGGGATACCTCCTCGTGTCAAGAACCTAGTCGTGACGTGGGCTACAACCCCCTTGCTGCGAGGGAGGAGCTCAGGGATGCTTTCAGAGGAGAGGGGTATTCATAAAACCCAATGTGAGCGTAGTGTGTGGTGGAGGGAGTGCAGTGCTAGTTAAACAGTGATTAAAACTAGCTACGAGGTTAGCCAGACACAGTTTATTGTTGCTACCTGGTGCTAGGATTAAAAACAAGTAGTGGGTAGTGTAACTGCCAACATTAGAGGCAGTTGCACTAGAAAGTGATCAACATGTTTCAGCCTCTTGACCTACACAAGTGTCATGGCTTTCATCAGGATCTCTTAGTATGGCTACTGCTACATGTGAGTGAAAAAAACATAATTAAGTGAAAAAATAAATAAAGAGCGTCGGTGTGTATACTAAACCAGTGATCCAGCAGTTCAGCAGATTCACCGGTAAGACCTGCAAAAGTCAGGTATTATACCACATCTGTCCTTGGCTGGTAGCCTTAATTACATACGCCCATCCAACCGCTTCGTTCGAGCGTGGAGACTGCGGCGTCTGTCCGCAGAACAGGAAATATGTGAAAGGATCTTCAAACCTAGAAATGATCATTGAGAAATTAAGTGAAGACTTAGTGACACAGTTGTAAGCTGTTAACTACCCATAGTGTGAAAATGTAGTCTGTTTTTAATGACCACTGTGTAAAACTTACTGAAAACGCTTTACGAATTTTACAACAACTCCATTACACTACATGAAACCACTGTAAACAGAAACAGGTAGGGCAGTCAGTCAGTCAGGCCGGAGGAAGAGGGAAACAGACACAGAGGCTAGAGTGTGGTCTATTAGAGAGGTGTCAATTGTGGGAATTGAACGGAACTCAATGGCATTCATCAATTATGGACTACTTAGAGATCCGGTGAGGTCTTCCATTGTCATGATTTATCAAATATTAATATCAAGAAACAAAAGAGGGAGTGAAGAGATTTATCAGTCATGGACTCAATCTCCTCTTCAAGATATGAAAAAACAAAGAGTCCACCCAGAGTTTACAAAAATGAAGTGCTAGCCTTCCAAAAAGTAACTAAACCCAAGTGAACCGTTTGGTTACTAACATGGGAAAGCAATGAAGTTTCTTAAAATAACCCTCACCCACCAAAAGGTCCCTTGGTGGCATGCTTCATCATCGGGTTCTTCCCGCCCCGCTGCGGGACGGGGCGTGCTACGACCGACGAATACGTGGGAGCACTTGAAAGTGAAGTGAAACTCTGTGTATTGGTGTGAGAGTGGCAGGGTCAGAAAAGAGTGAATTAAAAAATACCTGGCTGTTTGGAAAAACTACATTTTAATGCTCCCTATAGCTGGTATTGTTAAAAATGGGGAATAGGAGGGAAAAAAGTTTTAATGCGCAGCTCCCTCGCTGGTGGACATGTTTCGAAGCCTACCCCTAAGCTTCTTCTTCAGGACCAAAATACAATGATCCCTGTTACCACTCTGACTAATGCCTAGTGCTGTTAGCCTAGCAGGTGATTTAAATTAAAAGACTTCCGTGAAAAAACTTTCGTTCAATACCTACTTGGTAAATATTCTTTAACAGAAGGGATAGATAATTTCTTAAACAATCTGGAAGGATAGAGGAAGAAAGAATTAGTAGTCTTGGCGTACTAAGATATACTCAATACATGTATTCACCATCATAATGTGAGGGGAAAAAATGTGATATATTTTCGCTGTGATATATTTTTCATTTCATGCACGATATCGCGTAAATCATGTGATTCGTGCTGCCCTCTGTTTATAAAAAGACATACAAGACATAACAGTACATATAACACTTAAACACACACACTCTCTCGTGATTTTGTCAGTTTTGCAGAGACCTGAGCCGTTTTTTAGTGCCAAAACGTCTGAAAAAACAATCAATATGGGAGGGAGGTGTTTCCACTCCTCACTATAATGAAAGGCAAATGGAAATAAACGTACATTATAGGTTTCCTAGTTGGACTCCATGAGCATCAAACTGGAGGGGAGGAGCGCTTGTAGTCAAACACTGTAGGTTTAAAAATAAAGGATTAAATTAGAAGCTTAGTTCAAAGTAATGGTTTCCTGTCAAGGTGTTGGGGTAGTAGAGCCCAATAGTATGGTGGCCTAAACTATCGGCTGTGCCGTACTTACATTGACAAAGCATCTCGCTCACCCTAGGAACAATGCCTGCCCGTGGCTCCGTCGAACACTGAATGCTCGCTGAGTGCCGGTATTTGTATCCGGAGCGAGCTTCAATCAGTGACATGGAACTCTGTGCAGCTGCGGGGATCACTTGCTTCCGGGTGCTGTTGCCTTAGCTAAAAAGGCTAGACTGTAAAACTTTCCAAAATGGCCGCCGCTAAATGGCACTATTTCCTGGTTGGAATAGTTTAGGAAATTGGGTTTGCGCCTGCTATTGCGGTCCTGCTATGCATGCCCAAAATATACTGTGACGGTATTTCTTCTGCATAAAACAGAGTATTATTATAATAATTAATTTTACATTCGTATCCCCTGAAAAGAACGTTACATCACTCATAGGGAATATTGATGTCATTGAACTGTATAACTCGCTCCCCTTTTTTTTCCCCCATCAATCAGTGGTGAAAAGGTATTATCGCTGACAGGGTGAAATAATGGGGGGACGGGGGGGGGTTTGTTACGATTTGTGCAACTCGCTCACTTAGCGTACTCCTTCAATTTCCGTTGTCTAGGGTTGGCGTGATGCTTATTATTTAAGGTAACTGTCGGTCCTACTAGATAGTACTGTGGCTAAATCAGTGTCTAAGCTCCCAAATGTTTAACGTATATAGTGGGTGGAGAAAGTTCTCCATTCGGTGTAAAACCATGGTGGATATGTACCAGTTTGTAAGTAATGAATGCTGCTTCATATACTCCAGATGTATAAAAGAGAATAAATAGCACATGTTAATGGTAGGGCAGGCTGATACCATGAGATGCAGTGGGCAAAATTCGCCTCCCTCCCATATTGATTGTTTTTTCAGACGTTTTGGCACTAAAAAACGGCTGTGGTCTCTGCAAAACTGACAAAATCACAAGAGAGTGTGTGTGCTTAAGTGTTATATGTACTGTTATGTCTTGTATGTCTTTTTATAAACAGAGGGCAGCACGAATCACATGATTTACGCGATATCGTGCATGAAATGAAAAATATATCACAGCAAAAATATATCACATTTCTTTCCCTCATATTATGATGGTGAAGACATGTATTGAGTATATCTTAGTACGCCAAGACTACTAATTCTTTCTTCCTCTATCCTTCCAGATTGTTTAAGAAATTATCTATCCCTTCTGTTAAAGAATATTTACCAAGTAGGTATTGAACGAAAGTTTTTTCACAGAAGTCTTTTAACTTAAATCACCTGCTAGGCTAACAGCACTAGGCATTAGTCAGAGTGGTAACAGGGATCATTGTATTTTGGTCCTGAAGAAGAAGCTTACGGGTAGGCTTCGAAACATGTCGACCAGCAAGGGAGCTGCGCATTAAAGCTTTTTTCCCTCCTATTCCCCATTTTTAACAATACCGGCTATAGGGAACATTAAAATTTAGTTTTTCCAAACAGCCAGGTATTTTTTAATTCACTTTTTTCTGACCCTGCCACTCTCACACCAATACACATAGTTTCACTTCACTTTCAAATGCTCCCACGTATTCGTCGGTCGTAGCACGCCCCGTCCCGCAGTGGGGCGGAAAGAACCCGATGATGAAGCATGCCACCAAGGGACCTTTTGGTGGGTGAGGGTTATTTTAAGAAACTTTATTGCTTTCTCATGTTAGTAACCAAACGGTTCACTTGGGTTTATCAAATATTACCCCCCATAGCTGATTTCAAAAGAGCCTGACTGTTTACACCATTTTGGCAATCCTGTACTGTCTGCTACCAGACAACTGGTACCTCATATTACAGTTTAGCGGATAGTTTTCATTAAGGCCCAATACTAACATATAAAGGTACTCGAGGGCACAATTCCCCAGATATCTGTGGTTCCAGAGAGATTTCCACTAAAAAAATTGAAATATCTTAAAGCAGCTCTTAATTAAATGATTAGATTGTGTTGTTGTATGGGTGGGAACAACTATGCTAGAAGGGGGGTGTCCCTTTTAAGGACGGTTTCCCTCACACACCAGAGGTGTCATGCTTCATCATAGGGATACCTCCTCGCGTCATGAACCTAGTCGTGACGTGGGCTACAACCCCCTCGCTGCGATGGAGGAGCTCAGGGATGCTTTGAGAGGAGAGGGGTATTCATAAAACCCAATGTGAGCGTGGTGTGTGGTGGATTGTATTGTTTTATGCATTCATTTTTTGGTCCCAACAATTGTAAAGATAGATAGTTTATTCTCTGTTCCTGAGTGCATAAAAACTCTTTTATTATAGTAAACACTTCAACTAGTTACTTATGATCCTAACTACATGAGTCTCAAGTCGTTATGGTCGAAAATGTATGTTATGTTATATACCCGCAATCGAAAATGCTAGATTATGTTACATGTAATTTGTGTTCTCTGTTGAACTTTATGCATTTGTTGGCCATTTCAGTGACTGGAAGAGATGACTATGCCACTGAATACGCTGAAATCCAAACAAGGAACGGTAATTAAAGTAAGTGGTTTTTGTCAGTTGGTTACCTACTTGTTTGCTGGTTATTCATATGACACCTTGTGAACAAGCATGGACCACACAGGAGGAAAAGCATTGTACATTTTAACGGCAATGTATAGCCAACAGACTGACTTATTGTGTTTGTGTGTGTGGTCATCTTATACTAAGTGAGTCACATGTAACTAGGTAGAAAGTGCCGCCTAGAAATCATCTAACTCATTTCTGCACAGAATAAGGTAAGTTTATTAGGAAACTGGGACTGCTCCTTAGAGGGGCCAGTATGAAAATATCAATTGATCAAATGCCAGAATTTGATTACATCTTTCAAATACTTGATTTCTTCAAACAATTTTTTACTCTCACACACTACCCCAAACTGCAGAAATTCAGGGTTTGCAACAAGAAAAAATCCATTGTATGCATGCACTAAACCCATTTTATGATCTTGAAAAGTTATTCTGAATAGTAAAAGGGGTTTGAATTGGTACTGACTCTGTATTTTGGAAGGGGTCCTTCCAAATTACGATTGGGTACTCCATGTATCAATGGTTTCCTACTAGAATTTTGGTCACAGACTATTGATAAGTTAGACTGACAAGTTGGGGTGATAACTCAGTGGCAAATGGGAAGGAGTCTCCTTGCTATGCTTTTCCCTTTGAGCATCATGGTGGCAGCTTCTTGGGGAGTAAGAAGCGGTCTAGGGGACCACTACCAACTCACTGGAATTTGTCAAAACTGAAAGCTTTCCTTTAAGGTAATTGGGCAGCTTTAAAAAATAAGAAGTTTTTAAGTGCAAAGACAAGCATGGTGGACTCTTGCAGGCCACCATCCCAGTCTGTGCAGCAAATTGGAGGGATTCACAGTTTGCAACCTGTCAATGAGTATTCATTAGACACGTCTTCTCCCGTCAAATAGTTATTTTACATTCCAACTTATTAATAAATAAGTCAGCCTTCAAAATAATTTAATGGCTAAAAAAGCTGGTACGCAAATTGTGACTGCTTTTTCAGACCAAAGATTTAGTAGTTACAGTCTTAAATTTTCTTCTACTACTGCAGTGAGGTATTAGCAAGCCTCTTGCCAGGGGCTTCATAGCACTCTTATCCATCCATGTTCATGATATTGTCCCAAGGGTTTAGTGCAAACTTTAAGGATACGATATACCATTTCGGATCCAGCCACAGCTCCAAGTAAATTGAAGATTCCTCAACCAAAATGCTTTGTTTTCAGGCCAAAGTCTCCACCGGAGCCGATCCTTGGTCTAATGCAAGAACAGCTCGACCCGAAGCAAAAAACGCTCCAGATTCAGCCTGGAACTCAGAAACTAGTGCTTCAACCAGCAAACCTCACTCTTCTAAGAAACAGTTATCTTTCCAAGAGGCTTTGGACGTTCCAAAAAAGCCTCCAAAAAAGGAGAAGAAGGATGCTGCCACTATCCCATTACACATCCCTATTCCAACTTCAGCTAGCCCATGAACACCACGCCCACCTTTTACTCCACCACCTCACTCACCACAATTATCTGAGGCAGATGACATATCTCCTCACTCACCCATAATAGAGGATGATGAGGATATACCACATAACATACACCCTAGGGATGCATGGGATGACTATGATGTTGAACCACAAGGGTATGCAGACCCTGATCTCTATCCCACACAACCATCACCACCTGATAATGCTTCTGCATATCAGGATCTAATATCAAGGGTAGCAGCCTTTCATCAAGTTCCTTTATATAAGGACACAATAGAGGAGGAGGATTTTCTCTTTGAAACTTTATCTAATGCTCAAAGGGGGGCACAATACCTACCACTCCTTAACGGCATGATACATCACACAGATGACATTTTTAAAGACCCTGTCAATGATAGAGTCATAATACCAAGCATTGACAAAAAATATAAGGCTGCACCATCAGATCATACGTATTTAGAGGTCAGTTAACCCCAGACTCCCTGGTAGTCTCCAATTCAAGAAAGAAGGCGAACTCCCAAACATCAAGAGATGCACAACCTCCAGAGAAAGAGCCTAAACTAATAAATGCTTCCAGGACACGGGTTGCTGCACAAGCAGAGGACCATTGACGCATAGCCTACCGCCAGGCTCTAGTAGCTAGATATGACAGAGCCCACTGGGACGAAATGGAGGGGCTCCTCCAACACCTCACAGAGGAACACAGGAAAAGGGGCAGAAAATTGTTAATGAGGGAAAACTCATTACCAACAATTCCATTAAATGTGCATTAGATACAGCTGACACCGCTGCTAGAAGTATCAATACAAGTATCCTATTACGTAGGCATGCACGGCTCCATGTTTCAGGATTTAAGCCTGAGGTACAATAAGCTATTTGATAAGGAACATCTTTTCGGGCCTCAAGTGGACACAGCCCTTACGAAAATGAAAAAAGACACGGAGGTTGCAAAATCAATGGGGGCTCTACAAACGAGCACATAACGTGTTTTTTTCCATAGGCCCAATTATAAGCAAGGTGCAAGATCTACTACCACAAACACTGGGTCATCATACAACAACCAGGGACAAACCTCCACTCCAAAACCATTTTATAGAGGTTCCTACAGAGGAAACAATTTTAAAGGAAGAGGCTGAGGGAACAATACTCGTACCTCAAACAAAAATACCAAGCAATGACTTCCTAACCATAATCCCCAGACCACTTAACACCTGTTGGGTCGTCTTCAAAACTTTCTCCCCATTTGGAAATCAATCACAACAGATCAATGGGTGTTGGATGTTATCCAACATGGTTACTGTCTGGAGCTCATTACAACTCCTCCAAATATCCCACTTCGCAGACACACACTGTCTGTTCAACATCAAAATCTCCTACAACAAGAAATAACAGCTCTACTACAAAAAGGAGCAATAGAACCTCTTCAAAAACAGTTTCAGGGAACAGTAGTATATTCACTATACTTCCTTATTGCCAAAAAAGATGGGTCGCTACGACCCATTCTCGATCTCAGACCACTAAATCATTACATCATATCAGAACACTTCCATATGTTCATGCATCAGGAATCATTCCTTTGCTACAGAAAGAAGATTTCATGGCTGCCTTAGACTTGATAGTCGCCTACTTCCATATACCTATTCATTAAGCACACAGAAAATATCTCAGATTTCAATTCCAAGGAAACCATTATTAATTCAAGGTTCTTCCCTTCGGGATTACCAGCGCACCAAGGGTATTCACAAAATGTCTAGCAGTAGTGGCAGCACATCTATGCAGATAAAACATACATGTCTTTCCACATTTAGACAGCTGGCTAATAAAAGCAAACAGCATCATCCTTTGCAAACAAAATACTCAACAAACCCTAAACTTACTACATCAACTAGGGTTCACCATCAACCTACAGAAGTCACATCTACAACCAGCTACCATACAGTCATACCTAGGAGCCATGCTCAACACACATTCAGCATTGACTTACCCAAATGCAGACAGAATACACAGCATAGTAACATTAATTCAATAGTTTCAAACAGGGAGTCAGATCCCAGCCAAAACATTTCTGCGACTTCTAGGCATGATGGCATCTTGTATTTCAATAGTTCCACAGCCAGAATACACATGAGACCTCTCCAAGAATGTCTCTCTCATCAATGGACACAGTCACTGGGTCAGCTTCACAATCTAGTGTTGGTAGACAGCAGCACACATCACTCTCTGCAATGGTGGAATCTGCAAAATCTATCCAAGGGGTGGCTGTTTCAAGACCCAGTTCCACAAATCAATCTAACAGCAGATGCTTCCCTAATTGGTTGGGGTGCACATCTCCAAAACCTCACAATTCAGGGGGTATGGGATTCCAAACTCAAGGATCTCCATATCAATCACCTAGAGCTGCAAGCTGTTCATCTAGCAGTGAAGGCCTTCCTACCTCACCTACAACACAAAGTTGTCCTAATTCAAACAGACAATATGACAAATATGTATTATATACAAAAACTGGGGGGTGGCGCACTTTAGTCTCAGTTAGCGCAGAAAATATGGAGATTAGCAATACGTGACCGCATTTACCTCCTAGCAGAACATGTCCTGGGGACAAGCAATCAAACTGTGAACTTTCTAAGTTGGACGCAGCAACAAGTCCACAAATGGGAACTCCACCTCATGGTCCTTCTACCATACTTGTAAAAATAGGGGTTCCCACAAATAGATCTGTTCGCAACAAGGCAAAATGCAAAACGCCCAAACTTCGCAAGCAGGTATCCGCACCAACTATCTAAGGGTAACGTTCTATGAATGAACTGGTCAGGACTATTAGCATACGTTTTTCCTCCTATCCCATTACTTTCATTAGTGGTCAGGAAACTCAGGCAAACATCTCCTACAATGATACTTATAGCTCCAACATGGGCTCGCCAACCACGATTTTCAACACTGTTGGAGCTATCCCTAGTTCCACACGAGAAGCTTCACCTCAACCCGGACCTTCTCACACAGAACCAAGGAACACTAAGACATCCCAATCCCAGGGAAATGGGATTGGGATGTATCATGCAATTCGGCTCCTGAAGTCTTAGAATTTGGGTACTTAAACTTAACACAAGAATGTATAGACATTCTTAAAGAGGCTCGCAAACCTACCACAACGCAAAGTTATGCGGCTAAATGGAAAAGATTTGTTATATTCTATCAGAAGCAAAACATCAACCCTCTTAATGCAAAAGTACAGACAATAATTACTTACTTATTGCATTTACAGACACCGAGGTTGGCATACACTTCTATATGCTTACACCTTGCGGTTATTGCGACTATTTGCAAAATAGACAGCACTTGTCATTATTTAAAATCCCCATTATTAAAGCCTTTATGGAAGGGCCCCACACATGAGAACTATTTACAGGTAGCTGGTAGCTTACAAGCTACTCGTTGAAGAAGCCTGGTATAGAGTGTAAGATGGTAGAATCACCTGTGCATGGCAAGATACAGGCTTCACAGAATAATACTTCTAAAACTCCGTCAGCCCTTTTCTGTGGCCCTTGTTCGTTTTGTATGCTTTAGTACTGGGTTAGCTGCACTCTACTTGCAGTTCCTCACCACTAAGAGTCACTGTCTTCTAGTTAACAATCCTATTCTAGTTGACTTATCATATCAATCTTAAATCGCATTTCCCTTTCCAATGTCCTCCTCTAAAACCGCCAATAATATAGAACTGGAAACACATGAAACATGAGTTCAGAATACCACGCATATAGATCTTAACCTTGGCTCATCATTTTCATCCAGTAATTCTGAAATCCCAACGACCATGACGTAAATGAAGAAATTACCAACGACAATGAAATAATCAGTGAAATTATAAGTGATTTCACCCTGTTGATGGGGAAAAGTGTAAATGTATCAAATTCAGTCCTCCATATGCCAAGGAACTTTGTGAAGAGAAGATAAACCTTAAATTGACTGAACATCCCTAGTGTCAAAACACTTCTCAAGTGAATATAGAAAACCTCGGCACTGCCATAAGATCGTACAAAAACATATCTTCAAAGCTAAATCCACTTGTATCAAATACCAAATTGATTTGTCCAAAAACATCCTAAGAAACTATTTAATATGTTCAAATGAGCCACCAACACACTCCAAACCCACTTTTATTGTAGACAAACCCAAAAAGAACAGTGAGGAATTTTCTAGCTTTTTCAATACCAAGTCAAAAAGACATGTGTTACTTTAAGTTACCTTCCTATATTTTCCCTCCGCCCCAGTGCAGAAAATCACCTCTTTAAAGAAGCAACCCAGACTAAACTTCCTGACATGATCTCTATAGTCAAGCCCTCTATTTCACATATCCATTATGGGTTAACTTAGGCAAAGGTCTGTGCACACAATCTCAGAAGTGTGGTTTCCAAACTGCCTAAAAGTTGGACAAGTGTCTCCCCTTTTACAAAAACATCTGCAGATGTGAATAATCTTAATTACTTCTGTCCAATGTCTAGTCTACATATCCTTACCAAAATCCTGAAAGCTGCATCAACAATCAAATGAAACATTTTTTCAACAGCAATAATCTTCTTGCCGATCTCTACCCTGGTTTCAGAGTAGTAAGAAGCACTTAAACAGCCATCTTGCAAATCATTCATGATGCACGGTGCATCGTCGAACATGACATTGTAATTTAAGCTTTGTGTAACGATCATAGACCCATTTACATCGCTGCCCTGCTATATACTAGAAGAGGACAGAAAGGAGCCTTTTGTAAAATATAGGGTCACAGGAAGAAATAGCCAAAAATTGTAATATAATCTTAAACAGATTAATAAAGGAAGCATTACAGCATTTAACAGATATACACACCAGCCTACAGGCTGTGGCACAGATCAGGCTTCAAAATAATAATTTCAGTTCCAAACCTTAACTTGCTCTCATTCCATTAAATAAACAAAGGCAGAGTTTGAATCATTGCAGTGTCTGCAGTGCTCTGTAAAAATGCAGATGGTAGAAAAACATTTCTTGCTTTCCATACACTCACAAGTTACTGAAGCCAGCTGCTGTGTGTCTGATTTATTTTTCTTCTAGAGGGTGAAACCATTTCATTTTGTTTAATTGTTTTTCTGATCAGAAAGAAGAATTTTGTTCTTAGAACTCTAGAGGAACCTGATAAAGGCTATAAATAACTTCGTTTACACAGAGCTAATTTAGGTCTGAGGCAAGTTGTTGAACATTTATTTTCTGATTTGGATTCCTTATTTTTTCAAAGATTAACTCTTTGTTACCATTAAAGGTGTTGTTTGTTTCTGCTGCCACTCCTGAGGGCTAGGTTAGTGTTTATTTTAACATGTTATACATTTATTTCTAATCTTAGAGTAACATGCATTTATAAAGCCTTAGCATTTGTTATTTATCTTTTAGGAGCATTATTTAAAATACATCAGATGTCAGAGGAACCCATGCTAAACTAGATAAAATATTCTGACAGATATTCAAATAGGGCCCAATTATTATAAACTTTATTTGAATATTTAATCTGATTCTAATTAGAAAGCTCATGATATTTTGTGTATATGGCACAGCTTCCAAGATGGTTGTCAATGAGATGTCCTGTATGAGCCACAATCGGCAGTACATCAGAAACCGCTTAACTTTCAGCAAGTGTTTCTCTTCCCCTTTCCCCCTGGGTGTACTTTAGTTCATTTGTGTATAGGAGTGAACTGCTGGAGACTCTAGTAGGAGAGTGGGGGCATTTACGGTTTCTCCGTGATACTCCTGCATAGGTGAATCAGGTGAGAATCGTGACACTTTGAGACCACATAGGTTTCAGAGACAAAGTTCTGAAATGGTTTGAGTTCTACCATACTAATCGGTTGCAACAGATCAAAATAGGTAGGTACTTCTCTAACAATGTATCTCTACTATAAGGACTTCCCCAAGTATCCATCCCAGCCCTTGATTCTTCAAAATCTTACTTAAACCCCTGGAAGACTTCATTCAACTGTATGGCATCTTCAGCAACAGCCAATATGTTTGGGTTTCTCATCAAAGCACTTTAAGTTACTATGACCCAGTTTACATATGACGGACCTAAATCACCAAGGATACTGCTTGTTCTCAAAGTGTGCAATGCACTTTGAATATTCTACAGGTAACACTCAAACTACTACATCTGTTTATTAACATAATCAAATTGTTGTGCAATTTTTTCTTCAAGTATTTTGTTGTATTGGTCATTTGTAATGAGCAGATAAATGACAGGTAACACGCTTCTAAGAGCAGCAAACAACAAAGAGGCTGAACATTTCAAAAGGGGGATATAGTGCCACAGTGTGCAATCATCAAAATGTATCTGGATTAAAATTCTGAATGACTAATGAAAGTAACACGATATAAAATGTTAATCAGAAATAACCACTAGCGGAAAGGGAAAAGAAAATTCATAAGTAAAGTTTTGGAGAAGGGTCAACTGAAGTCAACATGTTTATGCTGACTGCGTAAGCAGAAAGTATTTTAGGTTCTAATTAAAGCTGTTGAAGTTTTTGTTTGGTCTACAGGGTCCAGCTGTGGAGTTACTTGAGAATGCCCACCCAACGTGCACATTGCACCAAAACATTCAGCCTAGATGCAATCTTAGGAGTTGGCTTGGGTTCGGCAATGAGACTGGCAATGAGAAATTGGGACAAACTGTATTTGATACTCATGGATAAAGTGTTAAAGAAACCAAGGAAAAAGGTGCCCCCTAATTGCTTTTAGGTCCAAGAGGAGGGGGAAATTACAATCACCAAGGAACAAACCTCTTATCTGACCTATTTCATTTCAACAATGGTAATCACTCAAAAAACGACATTTCCCTATCAATAAATTCTCATCACATGTAGTTTTTCTTTTGATTTATTTTATATCAAAACACTATTGCTTATTCTTTTTTTGTTTTTGAATGATTCTTATCTTTTTTAGTGCTCAATATTCATGAAAAACATGTACAAATATTCACAAATTCACATAATTGTTTATATTACAAAATATTAAAAGAACAGATCTTTCAATTGTGATGACCCCCACAAAACCATCATACCTCCATTCTCACCTCTCATGCTCTGCAATCATACTACCAAACATACCACATATAGAAAAAGTGTGACAATAAAATACACAACTAATAACGGAATCCTATTAATTATTACTTTCTGACATGATTTAAAGTTTCGACTTTAACATTCAAAAGGTTGACTCATTGGTTCTGATTAAATCTTGTTTCATCTGTATCTTAGATAGGATTCCCAGATGTGTAAGAGATGGTCTACGCACGTTTCGGTGAAAAACAATTTATATCACCTTCTTCAGGACCAAATAAACATACATTTCTTAAAATCTGTATAGTGGCCTGGGGGTATCTGTAAATACAATAATCATTTGTATCAGACAAGGAGGAAATGTCATATTCTGCTTTAATTTCAGAAATTATTCATTACTAACATAGTCATGCTCTTCTTGTAACACAGCCCTTAAGAAAATTGGTATAAATATGTCATCTACTTACTCCTGACATACATCCACCAGTGCTCAAAGACAGGAAAAGAAAGTAATGTGAAATTAAATTTTATTTTTAAATACTATAATAGCCCAATATGAATTTCTTGTGCCTAAAAGACAGAAAAGTATTTAGGAAAAAATTCTTGTGAATATGCATTACAAGTATAAGTGAATACCCGTTTCTGTTAAAAAAGGGGAGATGAAAGTTTATATTATATATTGAATATTCCTACATGAGTTGTTTGACATAAGATTTTCTCCGGTTCAGAAAGGTATCTTGTCCTCAGATGGAAATCATTGATGGCGATTGCTCTCAAAAAATCATATTTGTAGTCTGAAACCGATTATGATTTAGGTTAGCCCAACAACTTTAGTCCGTTTCTAATTGGAGATTTTAACTATATCAAAAAGATATCGAGTCTTACCCCTGATTATATGATCTTTTCCCGAGAAATTTTCTCTATCTCATACAATGATATGAGTAGATGATGTTATGGAAGCTGGTATAGTATTCCTCTTCTATATAGAATCCTTTTGTTCCATCTGTAACAATAAATCCCCAAACAAAGTTTTATAGGCCATTAACTATTTACCTGATCTCTCTTAGCATTGCGCTATAGGATTCCTTTTTCCGATATGTTGAAAAGAAATCTTCCCTATACTTTGGCAAGGCAGTTGGTTATAAGGTCTTTCATAATAGTTCCAATCAGTGTTCCCAGTAACGTGCGCGCCCGCGCGCGCGCGCACATCTGTTCCCCCGAGCGCGCAGTGCTGCGTGTGGAGCGCGCACCCACAGCACATCCCGGGAGAGCATTCGCGCCGCCGCTTTTATAACGCGAGCGGCGCGAAAATTGTAATTTCCTGGTTGCTGTGGCTCCTGCACTTGCTGTATTTCCTCCTTACTGAAGCACGGCTGGGGGCTGTTGGTGGGCCTTTGTGAAAATATTTGTTAATTGCAGCACCGTCATGCGCTGCAATTAACAAATATTTTCACAATGGCCCACAATCAGCCCGCAGCCGTGCTCCTTTAAGAGAAGAAATGCAGCAAGTCCAAAAGCACGACATGTGCTTTACACGTCGTTTTTGGACTTGATGCATGTCTTTTTTAATGGAGCACGGCTGCTGGCTGATTGTGGGCCATTGTGAAACTATTTATGTTAATTGCAGCGCATGACGGTGCTGCAATTAACATAAATATTTTCACAATGGCCCACAATCAGCCCGCAGCGTGCTCCATTAAGAAAATAAATGCAGCAAGCACAAGCATAAGCGATGGAAAGGAGGAGGGGAGATGATCCAGAGGGACGGCAGAATCCGGGTGATTATTTGTCTCTAGGGCAGCTGTGGTCATTTCATTTCACCACCAGGTGGTTTCTGGGAGCTGTAGTTCTAGGTCCCCTCATTGGAACTCGCTTTGGATGACTTTTAGTTGGTGTTGCTTTGGACGTAGAAACATGGAATAGAAGGGACAGTAGAGAAACTCGTAAGAGGCGTGAACGTAAAGGGACACGTTAACATGTTGTGGCTGGGGAGCTGGACAATGGGCATTGGAGGGGAATGAGCTCAGTGGTATGTAGGGAAAGACGTAAGGTAGCTCGGAGAGGAAGAAAAGTGTACCGTGGGGAAGGAGCCAGAAGGGAGGCAAGGGTGGCCCTTAAAGGAAGCACTGAAAGAGTATAGCAGGTGGGTAAGGAGGAGGAAAATTAAGAAGAGATTATAAAAGACGGGGTAACAGGTGGAGCAGTGTCGACTGCAGGCGTCTGAAAAAATGGATGTCAGCAAGAAAGTTGAGTTACGAGAAAGCGGAGATTTGAGCATAAAGCCCTAGTGGCCTTAGTGGGGATGGTGAGCGGATTGTGTTAAGCGTTTGACACTGGGATGAGGACGGGGGCGCTAAGTGGAGGATAAATAGATGAGTGGTAGGAAGAGAGGAAGTCTTAACAGGAGCATTAAAGACGGTATAGATTTTGGAGAGTGGAGAGAGATTTCCGAAGAGGAATAGGTAAGGAAGTGAGGTGAGGGTGTATGGAGGAGATCTGGTGGACAGAAGAAGTGAAGAGGACGGTAGATAACCACAGCAAGAGTGACTTGGCTTCCACAAAAATGTGCATTTGCGAGATTGTAAGAATCCTTCCTTATAAAGCCAAACTCAAAGTTAAGGGGAGGGGGTTTTCTGACGTGTCACTTGACTAGGGTGCATAATGCTGCCACCATAGAGGAAGGATGGCAGGATGTTCCTCCCAGTACGTACTATCAAGGGAGGCAGCATCAATTACTAGAGAGACATTAGTCTAAGTTATGTTATTCATTTTTGGGTATGACGCTTCCTTCCATTCTCTTGCTGTGGAGCTTCAACATGTGGGCTGTTAGCGAAAGGATAGGAGAGAGGCTTGTAATCGCATTCAAGCGTTTAGGGCCTCATTGTGAGCGTTTCACTATTTTAACTGGTAATGCCGCACCTGGCAAACACTGATGGTAGGAAGCCATGGGTTTCTCAGTTACAGCCGTACAAGATTTACCATGAAATAATTATTTTTGTGTCTGCTGTTTGCCAAGACCATTTGTTTTTAATACTATGTGTTTAATGCACTACAAGATAGATAATGTATTTAGTTGTAGGGGCCTCATTAATCCGGCCCTCTTCATCCATTCAAATTTCATATTCCACTATACTAATTCACCACTAATCCTTTATGGGTTCCAGAGTAGCGGGCTACTCGCCAATAAATCACTTCAACACCCATCAGGGTTACAAGCGCTATATAAATGCAAACCTTTTTCCCTTTCAACCCCTCCCAACCCTTCTCAATCCAAATAACTGAATAACATATCCACCACTCAAACTACTTTCATATTTCACTATACTAATTCACCACTAATCCTTTATGGGTTTCCGGAGTAGCGTGCTACTCGCAAGAAAAAGCTCTTCAATACCCCATCAGGGGTAACAAGCGCTATATAAATACAAACCTTTTTTCCTCTTCTATCCTTCTGCTATCCTTCTGAATCCAAATAACTGACTAACCTATCCACCACTTAAATTACTTTCATATTGCACTATACTAATTCAACACAAATTCCTTTATGGGTCCCGGAGTAGCGTGCTACTCGCCGAAAACGCGCTTAGACGCCTCGTCAGGGGTAGTAAGCGCTAGATAAATGCAATTATAATACAATACAATAAAAAAGAACGACGTGTAAAGCACACGTCGTGCTTTTAGGCTTGCTGCACGCCTTTTGTTAATAGAGCGCAGCAGATTGTGTGCCTTTTTGAAAGTTTTCATGTTAAATGCAGCCCCGTGTATTAGTATGTCGGGCTCTGCAATTAACATGATAACTTTCAAAAGGCACGCACCTGCCGCCTTCTATTAACAAAAAGGCATGCAGCAAGCCTAAATTAACGTGTGCTTTTACAATCACTAATATATGCTAGTGATTCTGAAAGCACACGTCCTGCTTCTGGACTTTCTGCATGCCTTTTGTTAATAGAGCGTGGCTGCGGGAAGATTGTGTAGCTTTGTTGTGGTTGCAGATGCTCTGCACTTTCTCATTTCGAACATGACACAACCATTATTTTATTTTTTATTTTACAGAGTTTTATTAAGCGCGAACTTGACCCGAATCGGGTATCAGAGCGCTTTACATAGCACCAGTTGCATTACATGAGGGCACATTTTTTATTTTTTGTTAGGCACGGCAGTCACCAACACGAAGACCACCCCCTGGCTGGACTGGCCTTAGCAGGCATCAGGCGTTTGCCTGCGAGGCTGGAAGGGTGGGGGTCAGTTTTGGAGCAGTGGGGGCCAGTTTTGTTACTGGGGCAGTTTTGCAGCGATGCTGCAATATGGGCCCTCAGTAACAAAAGCACCAGTGCTGGGGACCAGCTTTCAGCAGTAGTGCTTGACACTTGCCTGCCCCCTCCACCCCAACCCTGGTGGGTGGGAGCCGGTGCAGCAAAATTGCCAGGGCTACTTTGGGTTCCCAGTCCGGCCCTGCCTGCCCCATCAAACAGGCCTCCTCCGTTCCAGTACCTAGGTCATTTATCTGCACAATCAAGCAGGAACCCCAGTGTCAGAACCCCTGTCGCTGCACCCACACACGCGGTTGGGTCCTTGGCGCACATTGCCGTGGCTGGAGCGCACAGAGACCTCACACTGCCGCACACAGAGGAAAAAAATTAGAGGGAACATTGGTTCCAATGCCTCAAATGTGGCAAGGATATCCTAATGTGTTGAAGTGATTTAGTTCTAAAACACATGAAAACCCAATTTCAATTGCAATCCAATCTCGTTGATACGACACAAGAGCATGTACTACAAAACATTATTGTCTTATTAAAAGTAAAAAGCTCTCTCATATTCAATATGGCCATAGTGGATGCTTATTTACCATAGGCGACCAAAAACCTTTCTCCAAATCAATAGTCCTTGCTTGCTGCAACACCAGAAGTTTGGGGTAAATTGGCAAGCGAGGTGTGCCACGTGTGGTTGGTTGGCTGCCGCGCGGCTTGCACAGGGGCACGGCCTGCCCTGTCGTCTGGGGTTCGTGGCGTGCGCCCCCAGCAGTCTTGTGTGACTACGGGGAGGCCATAATGGCAATTTCGGAGATGTTGTGGTGTGGGCACCTTGTTTGGGGTTAGTGGTTTGTTGGTCTAAGGACTGGCCAGTGCGACTTTCTGCGCTCAGGTCGGTGAGAGCAATAACTTTGGTGAATTGTCTTGGGGGAGGGGGTCGGGGCACAGAGACTCTGGCCGTCCCATCCCCTTTGCTTGATCAGTAACATCCTGCACCCTCCTTCAGCGGGGATTATTTCAGGGACGCTACATAGGGTTCTAACTTGTGGTTTGCCTTGCCTTCGTCCTGTCGCTGCCATATTGGCGCCCCTCCCCCCCACCCCCCCCACCTGTTTTGGGCAGTTCCAGATGTTGTGTGCTGGCAATTGGGTTGGAGCCAGAGTAAGATTTTGCGCATGAATGGAAAGCAACGCAATGGCTTAGCCGGGCGCTCTACACAGCCTCGTGGTGGTAGACTGGGCAGGCCATAGAGTGGTGCCGCTGCACGGGGCGCAGACTTCAGGCAGGGCTTTCCTGTGACCACCTGATTGTGGGTTTCGGAGCTTTGGCTGCATCAAAGGACCAGCGGTTTTGCTAGGGGTAACTTTGACTCAAGGAGGATATCACAGTGGATCGACATGCCAAATAAGTGTACAATGCAGGTCTGTGGGTCACTCTGCTGGCTGGGTGGTCCTTTATGGCATAGCATATCGGCCATAATTAGTAGTGGGACCAGGAACAGCTTTACAAAACGATGCTGTAGATTTCCCGGGAATTCCTCATTGGCAAGCTTCAGGGATAAGGCCCTAACCTTTCTCCCCGCGAGGGACCATCACTAATTGCGGACAAGTAGGCGAGGTGCACACTACCCCCAGCGAGTAGCACAAGAGGAACGGGTACACGTGTAGGTGTGACCTCAGGACGCCCTGCTGAGCAGTCCAGGTCACACCACAGAGGGCAAAGGCAAGGCCTTGGCCCCTGATGGACCAAGTTTCAGTTTAGTCGTGTGGGAGTGGGGCTCGCAATCTCGTCGCGTCTTGCTATGTCTGGTCCATGCAGCTAAAATGTGCCCTATGCAAACAAGGGCAGGGCACAGGTCACCTCAGTCCAGACCTATTCACCCTCGTTTTTGCCAGGGCAGCAGGCGGGTTGTGGTAGTTGTCATCTAACA
The DNA here is from genome assembly GCA_963921515.1 of Calotriton arnoldi. NCBI lineage: Eukaryota > Metazoa > Chordata > Amphibia > Caudata > Salamandridae > Calotriton > Calotriton arnoldi. The sequence continues at coordinate 325,062 of CAWUFW010007201.1, read as the reverse complement.
AGTGGACTACGATGCAAAAGTTTGGTAAACACTGCGTTAGAGGACTAATGACGAGGAGGTATTATAGACCATTTGGCATTCCCAACATCCAGACAAGGGCAGGTACTTGCTCATAATGTTTACCTCCGGTTCCCACAGACTTGTCTGCCGCCTGGGTTATCCTTCCATGGGCCAGAACCAGAGACTGGAAGGGACCTGTGTCCCAAATACGTTGATTGTCATCGCTGGGGTAGATGTACCATGTAGGGCATGGTTACTCTTAAATTGTCCCAAAATCTGGGGGTCAAACTGGGTTGGAGCTGTAAGCCTACAGGCCTTAGGAAGCATTCAGCGTCCCGGCAATCCAAGTAGGGCAGTTAGCGATACATAGCATCAGCAACTGGGTAACATCCACCGGTTATTCAGCGACTTCATGCCCCGGGGGCACGCGCGCTTCACAATAACACAGATCTTCAACCAGAAGGGTGCCAAGTAGCAAAAACCAGAAATAGGTTTAATATATGTGTGTCTCTGGCCTTACGGCTGTGTGGGGCCAGTCTCATTTAGAGGTACGCCCAGGTGAAATTGGGCACTTAAGGTTCGCATGACCAATGCGGTTTGTGGCATCTCTCAGCGGACCCACTGAAGGTGTACTGCAGCCAAAATGAAACTGGGAATCTGGGATTCCGACACTTGCGGGTTTAAGCATCCAGGGTCGGAGATGGTTAGCAGGTACTGGCATCTGGGATCCGACGGCAGTTAAGCAGGCGGGGTGCGCTGCGTAGGCGTCAGTACACGAAAGGGTGAGGCGTCGCCATTAGTGGGCACAATACATATATTGTTTCAAACCAGATCTGACGCCAATAAGTGTTCACCAGGGTTTAGCAATCAAAGGGCTTGTGCAAATTGTCTTTTTCAACGGGGCGAAGTAAGTGCACCCCCGTACCTAGGAAGGTGACATGTTGCTGCAGTTAAGCTCGAATGCTGCGCCCGGTTAGCTATACTAGCAACGCTGGGTGGGGACGCTGTCAGCCAACATAGGTGCTCCTGTCCCGATAACAGGGTGTCAAGCACAAAAGGCGACTAGGTTAAAGAACTTTTGGCATGTCCAGGATTCAAAAAATTACATTTAATGGGGCAGGACATTTTCCGCTGCACAGGGTGGGCAGCGTGAACCCCCTCCTACCGGGGAACAATGGGGCGAAGGTAGGACTTAGTCAATACGGAAAGTTAGGCACCAGATTGCAGACAGGGCACAACTGTATTGAAGCTGACAGGTTAACTAGCCGGTATGCCTAGGGGTTTTCACCTCAGAGGGAGCTGAGCAGGCGAAATTCCCATAAGGAATAAGGGATGCAGGGCAGGGGTACACCCTTGCTCAGTGGCTGGCCCAAGGGGGGTCACCCCCATCCAAAAATTTCAGTGATACACCTAGGGGGCAACGACCTCATTGCCATGGGGAGGAGGTCGCTCGTACAAGCCATGAAAGCTGACTTAGGGGAGATCAGCAAACACATGGGTCAATGTGAGCTCTGGTGGTCTGAGATTAACATCCCTGAAAGAGTGAACAGTTCATGGCGTAAGTTCGCAGACCAGAGGGGTCTGGGTTACATCAGACACAAGCTGATTTAGGCTGAAGTCAAGGGCTATTGTGATAGAGATGAGGGTCATCTATCACCAGTAGGGAGTGATCTCTTCCCTTAGATTCGCAGGAGGCCTGGTATGAGCGGTCGCATGTTGAAATGCGCTGTTTGGTGAGTTCAGCAACTGCATGGGTCAATGTGAAGCTCTGTTGGGCGGAGATGATCCCCGCAGAGGTGGCACAGAGCTAAGTCTGACGAGGCCGTTGAACATCCCTGTAGAGGCATCTGTTTATGGCGTAAGCTCGCAGACCAGAGGGGTCTGGGCCCCATCAGACACGAGCTGATGCAGGCTAATGTTAAAGGCTACTTTGCTAAAGATGGGGTCCATTGTCACCATTGCCATCCAGGCGTACGCCTAGGTCAGGTTGACTAACTTGGGGTGCAATTGTAACAGGTGGGCATGGATACTTTCCACTGGACATGCACGAAGCCTTAGAAAGCAGGTTGCAGGTCGGAAATTAGCTGTCTTGGTGGGGGGCTCTCGCGGCGACGGGAGCCGCCTCCAGAGCTGTGGCGGAGTTACAGGGCGATCTGGAAGCAGACGGGTACAGTAAGGGTACCTCTGCGGCAGACCGGTACAGTAAGGGTACCTCTGCGCGGCATAGTAGGGGTGCCAGAGCCAAAGACCGGGAGCCTCAGGGCAGGTTCCTGGAAAACCGCGACGGCGCCCCGTTAGTCCTTCGGGCGGTTGGGGGCCTGACCAACCGGGGGTTTGCCCTGCTACGCTCCGCCCTGAAAAGGGCGTGAGTAGAACAGACCAACGTGTCACGTGATCCGGAAGAGGATCGACAAAGGTAGCACTGACGGGGTGCCCCACAGTGCTGGCTCACCAGGCGGGCGGGGGCAGCATAGGTTGGCACAGCTGCCCCGCCCTTGGATCGCCCGTAAGATAACCCACATATTGCATACTCCTGTATGGAATAAACCTGCAGCAATATTTTCCCACTACAAAGTTGTCTTGTGTATTTATTCATTGCATGCTCAGACAGGGGGTGGGAGAGGTTGCCAATAATGGCACTAAGGAAAAACGAGCACAATCAGGGGCAGCAAGAGGGGCACAGAAGGAAAAAACGAGCACAATCAGGGGCAGCAAGGGGGCACAGAAAGGAAAAACGAGCACAATCAGGGGCAGCAAGGGGGCACAGAAGGAAAAAACGAGCACAATCAGGGGCAGCAAGGGGGCACAGAAAGGAAAAACAAGCACAATCAGGGGCAGCAAGGGGGCACAGAAAGGAAAAACGAGCACAATCAGGGGCAGCAAGGGGGCACAGAAAGGGAAAAACGAGCACAATCAGGGGCAGCAAGGGGGCACAGAAAGGAAAACGAGCACAATCAGGGGCAGCAGCAGGGCACACAGACGGAGCTGTGTGGTGGGGGAGCGACCTACCAGTCAAGGTCAGGGGTCGCTCTCTTCACCACGCAGCGGCCCCTTTCCTCCCTTCCAAGGGTAGCCCTAGGAGGGCACACTAACTTCCTACATCGATATTGAGGCACAGGTGCAGGGGCAAAGTGTTTCCTCTTTTACACAGGTCCACACCCCCATGCGAATGAGGGAACAGCCCTTTGAGATCTCAATGGTGCCACATGTGCAGCAGCGCAATCTGTACCAAAGTGCATCATGGATTCAAAAAGTGGGTGCAGGTCCCAGGTGTTCAAGGGTTTTAGAGAGGAAAGGAAGTTGAGATACTGCACAGTAGTAGGACAGGGAGGAGGGATCATTAGTCAGCTTTTTCAGCAGGTTCTACGTGGCTGACTTGAAGCAATTTGAGCAGATTACATAGAAAATTGAATGGCTGAAAAAGAGGTAGGACAAAGGAGATAAGGCTAGGGATTTGAGAATTTAGAGAAGGAAGGGGTCATAGGTAAGCACAACAAGGGTAGCAGTGGTGATTGGGGTTCAGGGGAGTTCATAATGACTGTGCGGGTAGTATAAGGAGCCAGTGAGCATGATGGCGGACAGGGACCATAAGAATTTTGCATAGTGTGTTTCTGATAGGTGAGATTCTACATGACAAGTAGTAAGTTCATTGCTGTGACAAAGTGCCTCTTTTGACATGGTTAGCCGCCCACTTTTTTCCTGGAAAATGATGTGGTTTCGATTGTAAGTGCACAGGGTCCCTGTCAACCAGGTTCCCTGTGGCAGTGCTCCTTCCCTAAAACTGTACCACGATTGGCAAAATCAGCTCCCCTGCAAGTTCCTATTAAATGGTACCCTTGGTAATTGGGGCATGGGTACTGAAGAGGGTCCTCTAGGGACACCTCACCAAGGCCATGACACTGCCACTGCAGCTTGCATGCCTTGGTGCAGTGAAAAACTACAATGTCGAAATGGCACACTGCCTGTGTGCCATGTCCAGCAGCACTGCCCAAGGTATAGGTAAGTCACGCCTCTAGCAAGCCTTACAAGCCCTAAGGCAGGGTGCTCTATATCTCAGGTGTGGACATATCTGCATGAGCAGATATGTCCCTATAATATTTAAGTCTATTCTTTAATATTATAAGTGCCTGGGAAGACATAAAGAGTACATTGGCTGGAAACCAGACAACTTGATTTCCCCAGCACCATGATGGCCTCACTGAACCCAGGAGTGTTTGGTACCAAACCACTCCTCTTGATCAACCCACACTGATGCCAGTGTTGGATTTATTAAAACATGTACTCAGACGGCACTTCAGACGTGTCACCTGAAAACCTACCAACCCTGGTGTGATCTCTGACTGACTTTAGGCAGCCTGCCACCACCAGACATGTTTCAGAACCCCTGTTATAGAGCCTTTGCTCTCGAAAGCCAGAAAAAAGCACATCCTTTGCGGAGGTGTCACACCTCCTCCCCAGGATGGGCACAGTGCTCGAGAGGGAAGCTTCAAAGGCCTGACGCATTTGTCATGGGACCACAGCCTCTGCTGCTAGCAACAGATTGCCACCCCCGGTTCAAACCCCCACTTTTGGCGTGAGTACTGGTGGGAAAACTTAGGAAGAATAGGAGGTGTGCCCCCCTGTGCCAACTCCACCCCTCAGGTGCTAGAGTCGAAGTAAAGGACACTTTACAGTACCCACCATCTTGGGACTTATCCAATCAGGGCTAGGGCTATGCCCCCCTCCTACAAGAGGGTGGCATAATAGTGGTTGTAGCACCCCCAGGTGAGGAACCCATTGGTCCCTACCTGTTACTCCCCTGTAATGCCCCTAAATCTAGTGTTTAGGTGGCTCCCCCAGACCCTGAAATCAGATTCCTGACGACCTAAGAAGAGCCAGACACTAAAGTGTCGCCCTAGCAGAGAAGACTACAGACACCGACTGATTTGGCCCCAGCCCTACCGGCCTGTCGGCCCTTGGGAGAACTGCCTGCCTTTGACAAAGATCAAGACCTCCCGTGGACAGCGGACCTGTCCAGAAGAAACCAACTTTAAAGAGGAAAGATCTCTGCCTCGAGTAACCGCGAAACCACCGCCGGACCGACCTCTGCACCCGACGTCCACAGCCAGAGTCAAAGTGGCCCACCGGTCCTGTGAAGGTTCTGCAGCGCAGTCGACTGTGGGCTGACCCCTGCTGGACTCCACCTCGACGCCTGCAGCCTCAACTCGAAGACTCCCCATGATTGCAACCTGCCTGGTAAGAGTTTTCCAACGCCTAAGGACACCTCTGCGCCATGAGCCCCTGGGCCTTGGGGAGTTTGATCAACAGCGTCCCTACATCCCCTAGCATCTCTACTTCCCTGGTCAGCTGTGGGTTTTCTTCGTCCGGCCACCTGGCCTGAGCCTGCAGCCTTTCCTCAAAACCGATCTCCCCCATTGAATTACATTGAGCGCCCGACGCTGTGTTGGCACTCTGCACCTGGCTGCCCCTGACCCCCTGAGGGTGTAAGTTTGGTGCTGCCTTTTGGCTCCCCTGTACTTACCTTAACTCCAGGAGATCGACCCCTGACACCGCTTTACTCACCTGCGAGCAGCACAACTTCGATTGTAGGGGCTACCCAAAGCAGTTGTCACATGCCTCTTGCATTAATGATTTAGACAGCATTGTCTAGTCCTGTAGAACTATTCAAATGTAGTAGAAATCCTTCGCAGGGTCGTACCAGTGAGAACAGGATGTGCAGAACTAGAGTTTCAAATTGTATACATATCCATTACCTCCACTCTCTCATTCATCCCAAACCCCATACCACTATTATGATCCCCAAAAATAACCCTTTCGAGACTCTTCCCTACTCCACCCCTCCTTGCATCATCTCCTACCTCTTTTACTATTCCGATACCCCAAAACAAGCCTTTCTAAACCTTCCCTCTGACTCCTCCCCTCCACCTCTCTTTTACTCATCCCCCTTCACCTCCCTTTTACTCATCCCAAGCCTCCTCCTACTGCTATGAGCTACAAACAAAATAAATTCTAAATCCTTCCCTTCTATCCCTCCACTATCCTTTTCAATACAAATAACAGACTAACAAGTCCACCACTCAAATTACTTTCATATTTCACAATACTAATTCACCACTAATCCTTTATGTGTTCCGGAGTAGCGTGCTACTCGCCGAAAAAGCACTTCAACACCTCATCAGGGGTAGCAAGAGCTATATAAATAAAAAAAAATTATCTCTTCGACCCTTTCACTATCTTTCTCAATCCAAAGAACTGACTAACATATCCACCACTCAAATTACTTTCATGTTTCACTATACTAATACACCACTAACACTGTTTGGGTTCCAGAGTAGCGTACTACTTGCCGAAAAAAGCGCTTCAACACCCCATCAGGGGTAGCAAGCGCTATATAAATGCAAACCTTCTTCCCTTCTCTATCCCTCCACTATCCTTCTCAATTCAAATAACTGACTAACATATCCACCACCCAAATTACTTTCGTATTTTCACTGTACTAATTCACCACTAATCCTTTATGGGTTCCGGAATAGCGTGCTACTCGCCAAAAAAAGCACTTCAACGCCTCGTCAGGGGAAGTAAGCGCTATATAAATGCAATTGCAATACAATACAATACTCCGTCTCCATTGATTAGCATTGGGTGCCTTACCCCGAATTTGACCTCTGCATCCGGCCGCCCCTGTGCCGCTGGTGGTGCAGTCTTGGTGCTAATTAGAACCTTGCCTGGTGTTGACCCCAGATCCCAGAGACTGAATTTGTAAGTCAAGTACTTACCTGCAAAACTGCATTCTTGTTTTCCTCCCATAAGTTAATATTGCAAAGCCTTAAAATTGCACTAAGTTTCCACTTTATAAAGTGTAACGTATTTTTCCTGAAAAACGTACTTACCTTTTTGCGTACATCTTGGTCTTAAAATAAAACTTGAGGGGGCGTGGCCAAGATGGGGAGCGGGTAAGACGTGTTCCGCATCGTCTCCACGCTCCCGCGGCCCAAACTCGCCCATTCAAACACGGCGCAGCCCCTAACAGCTCGGGAGTAACTCGAGATACATCTCCGGCCCGACAGTGACTGGTAATTAAGGGTGATCGGGGCCGGAGGTTTAGGGAACAGACGTTTCGGCGCTGGAGACGGGCACCATGAGGAGTGCTAAAATGGCGGACACCTCCCGGTAGCAGAGGGGCACCTGGTGGAGGCGTTCGGCGATCGGTGTCCGGGCGCAGCAGAACTGTCCAGCCCCCGTGTGTGTCCAGGGATCGACCAACGCAGCGGAAGGCGGTGAGGGTTCTTCTGGGCACACAGGGCAGAATCCAGCAGCAAAGAAGAGCAGCCGTGAGCCGGACCGAGAGTAAGGGAGAAAGGCCTAGCCGGCCCAGCAGTTGGTGCAGAGCCTTACAAAGGGGAGGCAGAGCTGAGGCGGCGGGGGTGTGTAATCCTCGGGCAGCGGCCAGATTGTCGGCTGGCGCCGGGGATCCACCGCCTAGCGGCACCCGCGGAGTGCAGAGCAGGGCCTTGGGCGAGACACAGCGGGGAAGGCAGCGAGGACCCGGGGGCCGAAAGCGGAACACCTCCTTGTGTGAAGACGGGCCAATACAGCAGAGGTCGGGGACAGGCAAGAGAGAGTGGCGCCCAGGTAGGAGTCTTGTGACCCACACGTGGGGATGCGGCCTGAGTGCACTAGCGACCTCATGGCCGCCTGAGCAGCAGCGGACGGCACCCCGGCGGCAGCGGAGCACGGAGCAGGGCGGGGTGGAGCACCATATTTAGGACTGCGCAACAGAGGGAGACCAGAGCCAGCAGAGGATAACGGGCAGTGGAAAGCCCGCGCAGAGCGCCCCGGTGGGGAAGTGCAGGCTTGCCGTCGCAGAGCAGCGGCCAGTGCTTTCGACTGGCGCTCCCTGGCAGCCTGAGCGCTGGAGTAGTGGCCTCCTTGTTGGCTGCACGGGGCGAGAGTAGGGTGCGTTGGAGGGCCGGGCCCGCGGCAGAACCTCCGGCGACGCCTGTAGGTCCGAAACAGGGCGGAAGATGCAACGAAGGTGCAGGTGCTGGAACAACCACGCGGCCCCAAAGGGCATCGTCCAGGCGCACCGCCAGCTATCAAGGGATGCAGGTCCATACACAGGCGAGCGCCGAGTGCCTCATGTAGCCGAGGGCCAGGATGGTGGATCTTGCGGTTGGGCCCCGCTACCAGAGAGGGCACGAAGAGATGAGCGCAGTGGCAGAGGCCAGAAGCTGGGTGTACCCCAGGAGCGGGGTCAGGTGCCCCTCCCCCCCCCCCCGAGTACAGGGGGTAGAGGTGAGGAGCGCGAGGGGGACGTCCCAAGCGGAGCCCAGGACTGCGTGGAGGAATTGGCGCCGGAAATCTGGGGGTCCCTGAATGGCTTAGCGGCACATCGGCCAGGCGAACCGGCTGGCACTAACCAGCCTAGAGGTTGGAGGGGACGCTTGGCCCGGGGTCCCTCGTGCAACGCCGATCCCATCGATCGCGGAGACCTCACCGGAACGGCGTGGGGAACGCCGGAGAACCCGGAGGCTGGGTACTCCTGACCGGGGTGGCAAGGTATTGGCCAGGCTTTCCGATTGGCGTCCTCGAGCACGGGAACGGCGGCAGCGGCAAGGCCCAGAGAAGGTGGGGCCACCGGGGGCCTACAACGGTGGCGCATCGGCGGAAAGCCCACAGCTGCAACAGTACACCCTAGGCTCCCAATCCTATGACGTCCGGATGTCTTCTCTGAGGGGAAAGAAAGACAGGACTCTCAAAGACATGTTAACCAACACAACAGTGGCGGGTGGCGCAGGTCCCCCCCTACGAAGCACCTACAACTCGACCCCGGGAGCGACGAGACCCCAATCAGACGCTCCTTTCTGGAGTCCTTGTTCAACACCCTACGGGAGGACTTCCACACACTTAAAAGTGAGGTAGCTAGCGAAGTGAAGGAGATCTGACGGGATGTCGACGCGATAGGCGAAAGAGTAGCCGCCGTGGAGAACCAGGAACAAAACCGGGATGAGGAAGTGACAATACTCCAGCAGGAGGTGATCCGCCTGAGGGAGCAGCAACTGGACCTCTAGACTCACACGGAGGACCTTGAAAATCGCTCTCGGCGAAACAACATAAGGGTGAGGGGAGTGCCTACGGACGCAGAAGGCACGGACATGGTCCACTATCTACAGGAGCTCTTCCGGGACATTTTGGGAGCCGAGCCCTTCATGGAGATCCGTATCGACCGGGCTCACAGAGTGGGGTTGAAAAGATGGGCACCGGCGCCCCCACCTGACATCCTCGCTTTTCTTCCAGATTACCCCCTTAAAGAACGGATTCTCCGGGCGGCTAGAGCGAAGCAACCACTCAAGTATATGGGACACTCCATTGCCCTTTATCAGGACTTGGGCCGCTAGCACCCTACAAAAGAGGCGGAAGTTCAAGGAAGGTACTGCCCACCTCCGAGACAAAGGTACAGCTTACTCATGGGGCCACCCATTTCGCCTAATCTTTAAATGGGACGGCAAGCTTCAACAAATCAATTCCCTTAAAGAAGCCTGCAAGTTGGTTGGCCTCTCCTACTCCGGACCGGGGGAGTCAACCAGCCCGGAGCACCGCCCTGCAAGAATGAACTGGCACAGAGTTGGAAAGAAACGCCCTCCGGTGGGCTCCTTGGGGCCTGACCCCGACACAATGGCGCAGGAGCGACAGGCGGCCCTTGATACAGTCCTGAAGGACACCGCATCACAGGATGACTCATGATTCCTGGAGGGGCTGCAATAACGATGTGAGATAAGCTGGGCGGGGGGGGTTTGCTGGGATCGGGAGGCGGGGATTCTTGGGCTATGCTATGTGCCTATTTCCTTCTTTTTCAGAGACCCGCGATCACACGAAGCGGGCGATGGACATTATGGAAGGTTGGGTGTTCGAGTTGAGGTTAGGGAGGGGGAGGGGGGAAACTGGTGTGCTACAAGTTGAGGGTTGGATGTCGCAGCAAGGAGTCTGGCAGTCACAGTACAGGAGGAGGGAGGGGGAGAATCTGGGCGGAGGGGGGGAATTCTCACCGATTCAGCGAGAGGATAGGGTTTGGATTCCATGACACACTCCCCTCTACGCATCGTCACCGTCAACGTTAAGGGCCTCAACAACCCTACTAAACGAAAAGCTATACTATCCTGTTTAGAGAACCTGGGGGCGGACATGTGCCTACTGCAGGAGACCCATCTTCTCCCCAAAGATTGGCATCGCATAAGGTCTAGGGCATTTCCCCAGCAGTTTTTTCATCGGCACAGGACAAGAAGGCGGGGGTGGCCATATTGGTAGCTAGGGGCTTCGCGGGGACAGTTGGAGATAAAGTGGCAAACATAAAGGGACGTCTCTTGGCCTACAGGTTTGAGATGGGGGCTCCACCCTGGTGGTGGGGTCCATCTATGCCCCCAATTCGGGTCAGGAGAAATTTTTGAAGGCGGCCATATCTGAGGTCCTAGGGGCGCAGGAGAAGATGATACTCATCAGAGGGGACCTTAATTTAGTCATGGACACGGGGGCGGACAGATCGAACCAACGATACGCTCAAACAGGGGAACTGTCACAAGAGGGGAAGCAGTGGTTACAATCCCGAGGGCTGTTGGATCTGAGGCACACCCACGCACCTCACAGTTTTCTTTTTATTCGCACGCCCATGGTTCGTATGCTAGGCTAGACTATCTGCTAGGCACATCGGAGCTGCAATGTCTCGTCCAGGAGGTAGAAATTGTTCCAGTAGCTCTCTCAGATCACGATGCAGTCACAGTGTCTCTGGAGATACCCCGCCCGAGACATAGATCCGGGGGCTGGAGATTAAGGGAAAACATGCTACATAGACCAGAGGTGAGAGAACAGATACTTAAATGCACTACAGACTATCTCACACTAAACGATTCCCCCGACGTTTTCCTCACCACTCTATGGGGGGCCCTTAAAGCAGTGGTGCGCGGGGAATTCATAGCGATAGCAGCGGCCGAGAATAAGGAGCGCAAAACTAAAAGGGAGCAGCTAACGGCACAGGTTCTTGAACTAGAGAGGGTGCACAGCAGGACGGGAGCGCCGAGGGTCTGGCGGCAATTGAAGGCGGCGCGGGCCCAATTGGCGGGACTTGATTTAGACAGGGCGGAATACGCCGCACTCCGGCTCAAACATTTTTACTACATTGGGGGGGGACAAAACGGGGCGCATGCTGGCGAGCAAGTTGCGAGCTCGCACTCAGCGCACGAAGGTACAGGCCATCAAGTCGAACTCGGGAAGCGTTGAGGAGAGTGACGATGGGATCGCAGAAGCTTTCCGGGCATTTTATGCCGAGCTTTATCGAAGGGATACCCCGTCCCACTCTCATATTTCAGATTACCTGCAAGATGCCCACACGACTGCGTTGCTCCCGGGGCTGGCAGAATCCTTAGATGCCCCAATAAGGGTGGAGGAAGTGATAGGGGCGATTTCCCGCCTCAAGCTCTTGAAGTCACCGGGCCCGGACGGCTATTCAGCTGGGTTCTACAAAGCTTTTTGCCAAGTTCTGGCTCCACTTCTGACAAGACTGTTTAATTCTTTCACGGGACCAGGGGCGATCCCGTCGGAGATGCTGGCAGCATCTATAGTGGTCTTGCCAAAACCAGGGAAAGATGCAACGGTGTGGGGATCCTATCGTCCAGTGTCGCTCTTGAACGTAGACCTGAAATTATTTACGTGTATACTTGCAGCCCGTCTGGGCCCGCTCATGCCGGGCATCATAGAGCCGGACCAAGCCGGCTTTATCCAGAACAGACAAAGCAGTGACAACACCAAACGCATTTTACATTTGGTCGATAAAGCCCACCGTACGAACATGAATGCTCTTCTCTTGTCGGTCGATGCCGAGAAGGCATTCGATCGGGTGGACTGGGACTAGCTCGATCAGGTTCTGGTGCACTTCGGCCTTGGGGACAGGTTCAGGGCCTGGGTATCGAGCTGCTACAATGCACCCACGGCGACTATTAGGGTCAATGGGGTCTCATCTCACCCTTTCGAGATCCAAAGGGAGACGCGGCAGGGTTGCCCACCGTCGCTCCTCTTTGCGCTATACATAGAGCCGCTGGCCCAAAAGATTAGAGACAACCCCGAAATTCGGGGCATTCCGTTCGGTGGGGAACAACACACAATTAGCCTTTATGCTGACGACATCATCGCATCCCTTGAAGACCCGGAGCATTCGGTCCCAGCTTTCGGTCCCAGGACTACGGAAACGCCCTCTACGCAGGAACGACGGCTAAGCTCCTGAGACGGCTGCAACGCATCCAGAACGCCTCTGCACGTCTTATCCTCGACATCCCCCGACGCAGCCACATCACACCCCACCTGAGAGACCTGCACTGGCTCCCTGTCAACAAGAGGATAACCTTCAAGCTCCTCACCCACGCACACAAAGCACTCCACAACTCCGGACCAGCCTACCTCAACAGACGACTCAGCTTCTACACCCCCACCCGCCAGCTCCGCTCGACCAGCCTCGCCCTCGCCACAGTCCCCCGCATCCGGAAAACGACCGCCGGCGGCAGATCCTTCTCCCACCTCGCCGCCAAGACCTGGAACACCCTCCCCACCAACCTCCGACAGACCCAAGACCTACTGGCCTTCAGAAGACTCCTCAAGACCTGGCTCTTCGATCAGTAGCAGCACCACCCCCTCTTCCCCCAGCGCCTTGAGACCCTCGCGGGTATGTAGTGCGCTTTATAAGTGACATGATTGATTGATTGATTGATTTCCTACAGGAACTGGAATCTTTTGGAAAGATATCGGGGTTCCAGGTCAATGTTGGGAAATCAATGGTCCTCTAGCTAAAACGCCAAGGGGCAGTGCCCATGCTGGGAGGAGATACCTACAGAGGGATACAAGTCGTGACATCCATGCCGTACCTTGGCATCGAGTAGGCCCCCTCCGTGGCACACACGGTCAAGCTGAATTATTCCAAATTACACTCTCAGATCATTACGAAGTTGCATCAATGGAAACATCACCCATTGTCACTTCTGGGAAGGGTGGCAGCGATCAAAATGTCGATCCTCCCAAAGGCATTATACCCGTTTCAGACTCTCCCAGCGTGGCCCACACCGGGCAGTCTCCATCAGATACAGCAAGGAATACAACAGTTCATATGGGCAGGGGCCCGACCCAGGATGCGAAAAGACCTGGGCTATCTCCGTCCTGATGAGGGGGGGGTTGGGGATTCCGTGTATATTGGACGACTTTAAGGCGGCACAGCTTAGGTTCTTCGTGGAATGGCATCGGACAGAATCGGAAAAGAGGTGGCTGTTCCAAGATAGAGCGTTAGCAAAACTCTCTCTCTGGAAGGGCCCCTTTCCTCAAGAGAGCCGATCAACCCCTAAATCTGCGGGGATCTCCCATTACGCACACACAACTCCGGGTGTGGGATGGAGTGGCCATTAGGAAGGGACTGACGTCTTTCCCCTCGACCATGACTCCTTTGTTGGAGAACAAGGACTTTACACCGGGACTGGACATTCTTGGGGTGGAGGGGAACTGAGTGCAAGGCTGAGGGTCACTTCTTCGACCTAGATGGAATTGTATCCTTCCCGGACCTTAAAGCGACTTTTGGCCTCCCCGAAACGGAACGGTTCCACTACCTGCAGTTGCGGCATTGGCTCTTCCAGCCGGGGGTGAGATCAAAGGTTGGCAGGAAGTTGACCAAGTACGAAAAGTGGTTGGTGACCAAAACTACAGATAAGAAAATGATCTCTGAACTGTACGATATGATACGCCCACAACCTCCCGGGGTTCCAACGGCCAGTCAGAAACGCTGGGCGATCGAACTCGGTAGAGCCCTTACCCCGAAAGAATGGAAAGATATTTATTACAGAGCCAACCATACGGCGCGTAACACAGCTAGCAGGGAGACGGCAGTCAAGGTAGCCACGTATTGGTATCTCACACCAGTACGCCTAAATAAAGGGAACCCAGACCATAGTCCCACCTGCTGGAGGGGTTGCGGGGAGAGGGGTACACTGATACATCTGCTATGGGAGTGTAAAGAATTGGAGGGCTATTGGCAGGCGATTTTAGACGAGGTAGATAGAAGGTTCGAGACGCAAATCCAGAGATTCCCAGCCTATGTAATACTTGGACTACCTAACCCTCTAACATACCCTTTGAGATCTAGGCGGGGAATGCAGATGGGCCTGGTCTTGGGAGCAGCCCTTCAAAACGTCTTATCGCACTGGGGCACACAGATCAAACCGACATACCTAGGGTGGTTGCACAGGTTGTGGTATATCCTGGGGATGGAAAGGATTCAGGCCTCTCTCACTAACTCCACGACCACTTTTAATGACGTTTGGCAGCCCATAGTCTCTTTGCTGGCCACTGAGATGAACGAGGTCACATGTCCAAGGTACCTCCGCCTTACAGCTCCGAACACACCACCTACAGGCTCTTGAATCTTACCCTGGCTCCTGTCAGAAAGACAGTTCTCTTTCACTGTAGGCCTCAAGCACACCAGTTTGCGGGAGGGAAGGGTGGGGGGAGGGTTCTATGTTCCTGTTTCGTTCTTCTTGTCTCTTCTTTTCATGACATGGCTGCTTATCTGAGATTGACCATGCTGTTGGCACACACAGAGAGTTTATGGACTTCTGTTACGGATGAAGCCGGGACTGACTCAATAGGCATTGATGTTTCAGCTGCAGATCCTGATATGATTGAGCCCAGTTGGGCAGACATGCTGGGGTGTGGTCACAGTACTGTTATAATTGCTGTTTTATTGCTGCAGAATGTCAATAAAAACAAACTTAAACCTAAAATAAAACTTGAAAGAAGTTCATTTTTTAAAAATTGGTGTGGATCTCCTTTTTGAGTCGTGTGTCATTTATTAGTCACTGTGTGCATAGCAAATGTCGTACACTCCTCTGTGTTAGGCCTAAGGCTGCTCGACCAAACCACCACAAATAGAGCATTTTGGGTTTACACTAAGCCCTGTACACTTCTGGGGGAATCTCTGGACTCTTGTGCAGGGTATAATCACTTAGTAGTATACCATATACAGAGCCAGCTTCCTACAATTGCCTTCTAGAGGCTAACTTAGCAGTGTTGTGGAAAGATAAGAGGGGTTTCATAGACTGAAAGGTTGTGGGGGTGGGATTTGAGAAATTTGATGGGGTTCTGCTAGTACTTTGATTTCGCTGAGCCAAAGATAAGCGCTGATTTGTTAGAGTCAAGGACAGAAGTAAGGACATTATGAGTCACATTATAGATGTCAAGATACTCTTAGATGTGGGAATTCCTCCATCTGTGTAAATCTGGGCCCAACTGTGTTTTAAAGGCATAGATCGCCAATGAGATCTAGGGGTGCGTTCAAAACAGAGGGCCTGATTCACAGAACTAACTTACGTCAAAAACGTAAAGTTAGTACTTTTTGATATTCACAGAATATACTTACTCATTTTGGTATTCACAGAAGGCACTTACTCATTTCGGTATTCACAGAAGTTAGTAGTCCTAACTTTAGGACTCGTGAATACCGAAAGTCTTAAAGTTAGGATTTTTCTCAGTTTAGGAGTAGTAAAGTTAGGACTCCTAACTTTAAAACTCCTAAACTGAGAAAAATCCTAACTTTAAGACTTTCGGTATTCACAGAAGGCATCTAGGAGTCCTAAAGTTAGGACTACTAACTTTACTACTCCTAAACTGAGAAAAATCCTAACTTTAAGACTTTCGGTATACACAGAAGGCATTTAGGAGTCCTAAAGTTAGGACTACTAACTTCTGTGAATACCGAAATGAGTAAGTGCCTTCTGTGAATACCAAAATGAGTAAGTATATTCTGTAAATATCAAAAAGTACTAACTTTACGTTTTTGACGTAAGTTAGTTCTGTGAATCAGGCCCAGAGATATTGAGGGATATTGAGAACTAAAGACGGACATCAGTAATCTGTTGTTGAGTTATAGAGTCAATTTGTATGGAATTTACTTCAAAGAAATGGTGCATTCCTATCTATCTCTGTGTACGACCCAAACACAGGCTGCACATCCGACAGATATTACTGTTCTGTGCATGTGCATACAATGCAATGCACCAATGAAAAAACTAAGCTTAACAGGGCAGTTCTAATAAACAAGCATTGGCATAGCCAATAGGTCTCGCCTTTGGGACCTTATAAGTGTTTAGTTATCCAGCACAATATCCTTGGTGCAACAACATCAACTGTTGCATGGCTAAACACTTATAAGGTCCCAAAGGCGAGACCTATTGGCTATGCCAATGCTGGTTTGTTTTAGGCGGTGTCAGCAGGATCAATTTTTGTTAGGGGGCTTATGCGATGGAGGAGCAGAGCCTGTGAGGTGGGCTATTGTCAGGGAGCAGGTGGATGGACTAGACAAAGGTAACAGTAGAGCGAGTGGTAATGTCAGTGGGGAATGAGTAGTTGGCCAGGCGTGGGTATGTGAAGAGAAGGTTATAAGGAGGGGACACTTGGAATTTTATTAGGGGGTTGGGCACTGCCTGCACTCTCCAATGGTCTATGGCACCTGCCATGGGTTCTCAGATGCCTCTTATCCCTGAACAGATTTAGATTTCGTTTCTCTGTGCATCTTTCTGAATAAATGGGTAGCTCAATCTCATCTATACTCTGATAGTAGGAAGGGAAAACTTTTGCTTATACAGAGGTATCAAATGAAGTTGGGTAACCATCTCTTCGTGGGGGCGTAGGCCCTTGCCTGTTTAGGACTAAACGTCTGTCTCACAAACTCTGCAACACTTAGGTCACTGCTTCACCTTCATCTGTCCCTTCACTAATGTTGACAGAATGATCAGATTCGAAAAGAAATTTTTTATGATGCTGCATAAAAACTTTTAGGAGTAATGGATCAGTTTTACTTTTCCTTCAAGACCCCTAAATTGCAAGGTGCTACATTCTAAAATGCACTCCCCTGTATAAATATGAATGCCTTATTTTACTGCCGATAGTGTGTTACACATAAAGCACTGAAAGCCTCACGTAGAAGCGTTCCAAAACTGTAGGCAAACTCCAGAAAATTACTTTTTACCTTTACGCCCACTGCTGTCAGTAGGAACAAGTATTTAGGGCAAAACAACCCCGGCACTGTGCAGCTCTGTGCACCCAACCCCCAAGCACTTTATCTTACTGCATGTCGCACCTCCCCCCATGTGATTGAATATAAGCCTAAAGCCCGGATCACATTGTGTCAGGAAAGCAGGGCATTGTGAAACATAAGTGAACGCACGCAGAAAATAAAATCGAAAAGCGGCTGCCGTTGCTCAAGGGCAACGTCCCGAGAGTGGTGTGTGCGGCGGCCGCCATTGCGAATCAAATGAAAGTGAAAGTGCACACGGCATGCAGAAAGTGTTAAGTGTGTCAGCATGTGGTGAAAAGCAATCAATGTTTAGGTTGGGGCTCCTGCTCCTAGATTAACAAAAGATGGTGACACAGATAGTGATCAAAGTCCTTCCTGCCGGACTGTTAAACGGATTGCTTGAGGGAATGTCTTCCCACAAGGAAACAAATCATGGCAGCTGTCTGCTGTTTCCCACTCCCGGGACTAAGCAAATTACTTTGAAACGCACTATTTTTTTTTATATATAGAACGTTCGTTGTAGTTGTGCGCTTTTGAGCACTCGTGTGACTTTTCATTCCCGTGTCACTAGTGCACACGTATCATTTAATTAAGTAACAGTAACAGCGCTTAGACACATTAGGAATGTGGTATGAAGTGTTATATAAAAGACGAGTTATTGATATTAAAATTTGAAACTCAGCCTTTGCTCTCACGTTGTAAGGACTCGGCAGTATCAAATCAGAGCCACATTTCAAATCTATTCTTCGCATTTCCCAAAAAAACACAGAATGATCAACGAGGCTATATATATATAACCCCTGTACAGATCTTGGCGCTCAAAAATTCATTAAACTGTTCATCATTCCACTGTACAATTTCATACCTTTCGTCTTCACAGTAATAGTATTAATGGCATATTTTTACAAACTCCAGAATACTGCAGACCTTGGGATGTCAACGCGCTGTAATTACCTAACAATGTCAATTTATAAATCAAGGATAAAAGGCAGAGTCGGCGTTCACGCGATTCAACCCGTCCACACCAGATGTCAGCAACAAGTGTTGAAGCCACTAAGCAAACTACTTTGAAACGCACTATTTTTTTTATATATAGAACTTTCGTTGTAGTTGTGCGCTTTTGAGCACTCGTGACTTTTCATTCCCGTGTCACAAGTGCACACGACCCAGCCCTCTGCAGATTTTCTGAAAGAGCACTTGGCGGGTGAGTGGGCATTAGGAGTGCCAAAGGGCCCGTGCGGGAGTGAGGTGGGAGGGCACTGTGGGCATCACTGGAGGTGGGAGAGAGGTGGCAGGGTAATGCGGGCGTCAGGAGTGCCAAAGGGCCCGTGCGGTAGTGAGGTGGGAGGGCACTGTGGGCATGACTGGAGGTGGGAGAGAGGTGGCAGGGTAATGCGGGCGTCAGGAGTGCCAAAGGGCCTGTGCGGGAGTGAGGTGGGAGGGCACTGTGGGCATCAGTAGAGGTGGGAGTGAGGTGGCAGGGCGATGCGGGTATCAGGAGTGCCAAAGGGCCTGTTTGCGTGCGGGAGGTGGGGGGGCACTGCGAGCATCACTGGAGGTGGGGGGGCACTGCGAGCATCACTGGAGGTGGGAGGGCACTGCGGGCATCGCTGGAGGTGGGAGGGCACTGCGGGCATCGCTAGAGGTGGGAGGGCACTGCGGGCATCGCTAGAGGTGGGAGGACACTGCAGGCATTGCTAGAGGTGGGAGGGCACTGCGGGCATCGCTGGAGGTGGGAGGGCACTGCGGGCATCGCTGGAGGTGGGAGGGCACTGCGGGCATCGCTGGAGGTAGGAGGGAGGTGGGGGGCACTGCGGGCATCGCTGGAGGTGGGAGGGAGGTGGGGGGGCACTGCGGGCATCGCTGGAGGTGGGAGGGAGGTGGGTGGGAGGGCATCGCTGCGCTTTGAGGGTCGGGCTTCTGTGAGCCGGGCAGGGCTCCCAGGCCAGGAAGGCACAGAGGAGTGCGCAGAAGGCAGGCCTGGATCGGGATGAAGCCATCCTGTGCCAGGCAGAGCCAGCGGGTTTAATTAGCGCGGGGGGCGCCCCAGTGCCATCACCTCGAGCCCCGCGCACAGAACTTGCTCAGTTGCTCATCTCTTTCCTAATCCCCGCCTAAGCCCTTGGAAAGAGCGGGAGCATGTTCCCCTCGGCGCGGCTAGTCATGAGAACGCCAAAGACGCTAAGCTGCCGATGCGAGGCGCTGCCAAGGAAAAAGCCGTTCCTTCATGTCAGGGGGGGGAGGGGGAGGACTGTTGGTTCGGCAGACGAGGGGGTCCCAAGCGCCCCTTAAATCCCTTTTCAAGAAGGCTCCACAAACGTCTAATGGGCCAGGAAGAGGCTTCCTTCTCCGGGCGGCAGCGTTGTCTGTGACTGACAAATAGGGTGAAAGAATAAAGCGGGAGCAGCGGCGCGCGGCCCATCTGTTTGTCACAAATTGAAGCACGCGCTTGGGAGAGCAAGTGAGAGGAAAGCCAGATGGCGCCTGATCCAGCGATGCGAGGAATGCGCGTTACTGTGCGCGTAACCGCACGCTCTAGGCCACACAAAAAGCTGTTGTCGGCTTTTTAAAGCCCACTCACTAAATGTCTCGCCAGAGCAGCGCATGCGCTGGCTCAGGCGAGACCTAAAAACTGAATCACTTTCGGTCAAGACCAAATAAACGTGGAAAACACGACTCGCATTGTTCCATCTCTTGGTGCTTTGTGTCAAAATTGTGCCCGAGGCAAGCGTGGGGTGGGGAGGAGGATAGTGCGAATACTTCTGTGTCCAAACCTGCTAAGTAAAGAACTTATTTCAGTCTCTTAAAGCCACAGCATCTTTTTCAAAAGGACATTTTTGGTGCAAACCACTGGGGAAGCAGGGAGAACAAGATGAGGAGAAGGAAACTAGCACTATCTTATTTTAAGCTGCAACACAGAATCAACGTCATGTCAAAGACAGCATCGTGCCACGTATAAAACTTTGGTCAAGAGACGTGTTAAGTTCTCCTGTGGCTTGCAGTAGTCTTGTCACGTTTCACAAAAAAACGTATTGACTGACGAGCAGTTAAAACACCAACTTGTTGTTCAAGTGTTTTATTAGAAATCTTCGTTATGCCCTATGAAAGCATTATAAATGTTTAGCTGCAACAATGTACTTTGCTAGAAAGTCTTTCACTTTAGCGATGTGCATCATTTCTTTGATTGTGGTGTCTCGGTTTCTTAGCTGGACCACTCCATTTTCAAGGGTGGTGTCGCTGATCAGAATGGTAAAGAGGACTCCCATCTCATCATACCTGCAGACAAAGAGAAACAAAATGAGTGAAAGATACCGGCAACTGGCATGGATGTATGCATAACCCTTGAACGTTACTCCACGTTTTCACTCTACTCAGATAATGGGCAATAGTTATGCAGGGATGCAGATATCATTTAGCTACAAACCTCATTTCAACATTGCACTCAGAAGAGGCGGCTGTATGTCAAGAAGGCTGGGCACAAAGTAAGGCGACACACACAGACCAAGTATTTACACCACACCTACTTTGGATTTAAACAAGAACCGGCAAAGCCAAAAGGGTTTGACATTCATATGGTAACGCAGCCAAACACAGACATTCACAAGTGCAATGATATTGGCATTGGTGGTGGTGGTGGTAAGGATGCTGTTAATTGTGTGTGGGGGGGCTAATGGTGCAGGTGGTAATGGGAAGTTGTAGTGGTAATGAATATTGCAATAGCAGTGGTGTTAATGGTAGAAAATATGTTGGTGGTAACTGATAGTAAAGTTGTTGTTGGTAATAGGTCGCCTTTAACCTGACAAAAACTTTAAAAAGTGTACTGCATTAATGAAATTACAAGCTAGAGATTAATGTATTCATACAAAGAAGGCTTGATGTTTGAGTGTACTTTTCAGATCTAAAAATGCCCCTGTGCATTGTAATGTAAGATCTAAACAGTAAGCAGAAGCATCAGACCCCTAATCCCCACGATCCCGCACGGACCAGTTGGTGGGTGTCGTTTCGGACCCACACATTGCCAACTTGTGCTGCAGGTTGGGCAAACGCACATCCTTTTGTGGCCTGGGGCACTTTAGGCCTTTTGTGAAGAGCTTGGTTCAGGGTGAGGTGGCATGGAACATGATGCTGTGACCAGGTGTGGCGGCCACCATCTTGAATCTCGCAAGAGTTGGAGGCTACGGTAAAAATTGATTGTAACAGAGAGCAGTACATCTATAAAAGAGAGCCACACAGTAAACCACCCGCTAGTGAATGAGGTTCTGGACTTGAGGAGATGAGAAGGAGACAGCAGTTATCTGTCCCTGCTCAGGAAGGAGCCGCAAGGTTGAATTAAGGAAAACTATTGTTTGCAAGTTAATCTGAAATTGAAACAAACACACGAGAGACATCCAGAGTTACTGTGGAAAGAACCCTCAATTGCCTTGAAGAACGTATGTTGCAATGATTCTTTGACTGGTTGAAAAGAGCCCTGAATGTTACACCTTTTGCTCCTGTAACTGGATAAGTACTCGTACCAAGTGATTTGAGAGCACTGATTAATAAAGAGGGGGCATTCATAACAAATTCTAAGCATGCTAGAAAGAAAGTTGGCCTAAGTGGAACTTGCCATCCTTTCAATTCTTAAAGTGTAATTTCTTGTGAAAGGGATAAAAACAAGAAAGAGAACAGTTATTGTGATAGAAGTGATTGGCTGAGATTTACAGAACGCCAATATGCAAGTTATGTGAATTCTTGAAGGAATCTTTGAAGAACATTTGTGCACTTGGTGCTACCTTTGGACGCTGAATTGTGGATGACTGACATGGATATTATTTCTTGACACAGATCACCAGTAGTGATGCCCAGTTTCCAAGAGCTGGGTGAGTTCATTTGCAACCAATTTCTGCAGATGCTCCACGCAGATTCAACCACAGGTAGAAGGCTTCACACTTCTAGTATTATAGAACTGTTGCAAGAGTAGCATAAGTGGAAAGAAGCTATAGTGACTGGACCATCTCATTGCAGGATCTATTCCCCAGCGTTCCAAATCCCCCGATACTTGCCACAGTTGCCAGTGATCCTCTTTGGTTGCTAAAACAAGTTGTGGGTGGCGAGGTGTTACACTCTGACTGTGTAAGTATCTGCGTTTGACCAGAATGATGCATATAACAGCCAATCGGAGTGAAGCCAAAGCCTACTCTATGTATATTTCAAAGAACTGTGAAGCTATTCTGGCATGGCAGACCTAGAAGGAGCATCCAATTCGAAATAGGGAACAACATTGCTAGATATCCTGGAGCAAATGAGACATACTAAAAAAAGTCAATCAACATCACCAACACCAAAAACACCAAGAACTTACACCCTGAGCGATCTGGGCCTCTGAACAATGAATCTATTCTGTTACTTCAACCACTCTCCTTACTACTGAGTCTTCTTCCTCACCCATCCTCTGGCTTAAAGTTGGGTAAAGGAGGGCCCTGCACAGTTTTAGTCTTTGAATTGTTTTTTAAGTAAAATTATTGATTACACATTAAGCATACAATATCAATCATGCACAAAAACATACCATAATCAAAATAAAATAATATTTTTTCTGTAAGGCCTGCTATAATCACATCACCTTAGAAACTATTGTAAACAAAATGTTTACTCACTTTCAATTTTAAACTGAAGAAAGCGAGAGAAAAAGAAACCCAACAGGAAAATAAGATTATAGTTAAAGATAAAAGTATAGTCAAAGCTCCACAACATAACCACATTTATGAATTATTTTTCCTAATTCCACTATATGCAGCAATTCCAAAGTCAATGACCCCGTCCTGTCTGGACTGGATTAATGATGCCAGTGCCCTATGTGGAGTTCTCCCAAGGAAGCAGTGGAACAGTAGAAGGAGCCTTTGGTGCTTGGAATGTCTATTCCAGCAGCTGGAACCTTAATAAAGGCAGATGTAAGAAGGGCTTGACTGCAGGCTAAGATATGGGATTGTACTTTCTGCGACAGCAGACATCCACGTTCAAGGTGAAAGTAAGTCCCAGCAGCAGGATCCTTGATTACAAAGACCTGGCAGTCTACCCACTTGTCCAAAATGCAAGCCTAAGCTTTGGGGGATTTCAGCCTCTTGTCCATTTGCACATACTTTTGCGCTGGTGCTGAAGGCCAAGTCTCAGTGGGGTAAATATGTCTTCCACAGAAGTATGACTAACAGAAGGCATAGTTATTCCACACTTGATTTTGATTGACAGACATTCATCAGGGCACTTCAAACCCACCAAGAGGCTCCATATTGTAGAAAGTAACATAAAGGAGGTAAACCTAGGACAGGCAGGTGAGATACCCTTCTGCAAGTAACACTTTCATCTTCTTTCCACTTTTGATTACATCAGGAAGGTACACTGCTCAGTACCAGTTCATCCACTGATTATTTTATGCAGAGAGTACGTCCATCAGGAATTTCTTGGAAACCTCAATGGACAAGGACTTCAGACCTAAACGCTTGTTTATTGTACAACATTGGTTTAAATGGATATGCATTAGCTAGATTAGCTATTCCCTGTCCTACCGATAGAGTCCGGTGCTGAGTTTTTCATTGCAGATTATTTTGTCATGGGCCTGTACCTTTCAAGTTCAGTTGCATTTCATGAGGCTTCATGTTGCAGCGAATGATGTCCTACAAGTGTGGGACACTTTTCTGGCAAGGTTTAATGAGTCGCTAAATGCCAGATGTGAATCTTGCCCTCAGATGAACTTTAAATGGGCTCTTAAAGATGCATTGGCTTTGGACGCATTTGTGTTAAAACCTGGATGCAAGTTCAGTTCACGATTGGTCTTCACGTTACTTTTCAGGGGAGCAGAATATAGTAGCATTTGCTCAGCAGTGGTTCCTTCGTAATGGCGGAGGAGCGTTGCCCTACTGCTCAAAGTCAGCAGTTGAAAAATAAAATGATAATAAAACTATTTTATTATCATTTTATTTTTTTGAGTGACTGACTGAGCCTGTGAACCATGCGTATGTAGGGAGGGGCGTGTCTGGGCCATGGCAGGCAGGAGGAGTGGTGGGCACTGCAAGTGCGCATGTCGATTTGGCCGGCCGTCTTAGAACGGCCAAACCATCATGCGCACTTAGGTTTCCCCAACCCAGCTGTGTTCCACAGCCGGGTGGAGAAACAGCACTCTCGGCCAATCCCGGAACTGCTCTCATGCTTGGTAACAGCATGAGAATAGCGTCTGGATTGGATGAGAAGTCTGTGATAGTGTTATAGGGATTCTGCACACACACAGAGCTATGCACAGGATAATAGGACCTCGGAATATAGTGGTGAGCCAAACATAAACCTTAGCTCCTAAAACCCCAACCCAACTAGCCTTAGCGTCCCATTAGCAACAATGTACCAATGATTAGACAACCCAGAACACGGTATCTCTCTCTCTTTCTCTCAGGACTCGCAGTAGCAAGAACACCCTTTCGTCACTCACTCATACCTGTCCACAACCGGCGTAAGAAGAGACACAGTATAGTTTAAAATGTTTATTTCAACATACGTGCTCTAAGATACAGTACACGTGACAGTACTATCAGCATAATGCATAAGAATAATATAATCAGCATAGTTACAACTCCATAGAATACTAACGGGGAAAGCATTTCATAAAGCAGTGGATAGAGGGCTGAATGACCTTACCACCCTCCCCGTGCTAGTAGCTATAGTATTATAAAAATAGAAGACCTCTGGGCTTTGACTAGCGAACCCCCATACCTCAGTCTCTAGATGCAAAGACTACATCAGCAGACAATCACAGCTCTTCTCCCTGGAAAGGTTTTTCTCCAAGTCCCTCTCCAGAGGGAAAAACGCAATACTAAAAGCCCACCAATTTCCCCCTGGCAGCTGTACATAGTGTTATGTCTAGGTGCGAGGGACTGGCCATATCAGCAAGAACCAGGGACGTTGTTTTTCGACCTTGTAACTGTTGTTCAGACTGAGCCCAAAGGGAACAGGAGAAAAGGTGAGAAACAGAAAATGCAGACAGTTGTAAAATAACTTGGCAGGAGCAGAGGGCGACAGAACAACGGCTAAGAGTAACGTGCGCAAAAGTCATCATGGCAGCCAGGCCTATGCCAACGTATCCAGGCAGGCCAGGAGGCCACAAACCACAAGACACCCTCCCCTGGACAGTCCATCGGCCAAGAGTAGGGACGAAGACAGAGTTCAAAACACCTGAGCAGAATGGAGGCGTCCACAGCGGAAGCAGTCCCAACGAAGGACAACGGATGTGAAAAGGTGGCAAAAAAGACAGTCAGCGAGGCAGTTCACGGACAGTGAACGCCATATCAATCCAAAAACGTGGAAGTGCAGAAAAACGCTATACCGTCCAAGAGGACATCATTGGAATCGTCAGAAAACGTAGACGCCATCCAGTCCAACAGGTCAAAGCTGCAGGAATGCTCCTCAGAGGACGGAGCATCCAAAAGTAATGCGGGACAGCTTGCGTGATACTCAATATAGCTTTGTTGTAGGAGATTCTGAGCAGCCGCCCAGATATCCCATTGCGCCAAAATCCCCAGTGCAGCCGCACGCGTCATGCAGCCTGCAACGGAACAGTCCCGTTCATGGGCCTCTAAGGGACCCATCAACCGAACAAAATCCGGAACAGACAACGACGTATTGGAGAGGCAATAATCCATGGTCCAGGTGAAAGGACAGCGGATGCAAGACATCACAGGTTGCACGCAAGTGAAACACGCAAAGCGAAAAGAAAGGGTATAGGACACACTCAGTGTCGCCAACGGCAGAACTCCGAAACCAGACAGAAGGCGTTCACGGAGCAGCTGGAGGCGTCCGGGGTCGAGAAGGGCCCATTGGGGAGCAGCCATTGCGAAGGAAGCAGACCAACAGCAGCACACCAGCCGCCAAGGCAAGGATTAACGGAAAGCCACCAAGGACGCTGGAAAAAATTGAATGAATAAATGCCGGTATCACACCAAAAATAGTTTGGAAAGAGGACACAAGGCCGGACCCCACCACCTTAAAAAAATGCACCAGACCTACAGTGTTAGATGCGTTAAAAATACGGTGAATCAATTCACCGAAATGTTGTGGGAGGTTAGTGTTCAAAAGGGCCTGTATTTCACTGTGGGTACTTGCCACCTGGAGAATGAATGTCTCCCGGGCGGAAGTGAGCATAACCTCCTCGTTCAATAATAGCGCCTTTATTCTGCTCAGTTTATTGAAATCCGCCTCCATAGTAGGAATGGAAGGCCAAATAGAATTATCTATGATGTCGTGAGGGGGAGGAAAAAGCACATTCTTGCAGCAGACAACCCTGTGCGAAACAGTAACAATATAGGGTATGCCGGCCTGCATGCCACAGCAGTTGTCGTTATTCAAAAGCAAATAGCTACCATTTGTAAGCAAAGTAAAGGTAGGAGAAATAGTAGGAGCAGGAATGCCCTTTAACACACAAGCAAGATTAGGAGCTGAAACATTACAAGCTCCGTGCAATTTAATATGTTTACAAACAAGGGAATGACCCACAGTTGAATCGCATGACTCCCCGTGAGAAAAACTTCCTTGCCGTCTCTAAGGCATTTATACATGAAAGGGAGGGACCAGAGTTCATGCAGGAAGGCACTACCCAAAGGCTGGAAACGGCCCACAGGATAATGTTTCATGCATGAACTAAATTCAAACAAGGAAAAAGGCAAAGCGATAACCCCATGAACTAGCCACACAGCAGAATCCAATTCCGCCACAGAGAATGGTAAGGGCTCCACTTTCTCGATATGTAATAGAGTGTAAGCTGCATCTTTCATGGACATGAATTGCTGTTTGTCAGTTAAATTAAAAGGCCGAAATAAGGCAGTGGTGTTCAGAAAATGCCAAGGAACTTTACCCAACTTAAGTGTTTGCAAAGTCCACGCAAACTGCATAACGGAACGTAACTGATTTTGACCATGGTACAACACAGAAACATCATCTTGTACAATATCAACAACAGAGGACACAATATTCTCTAACGTGTAAATGCGGGAAGACAGGGTATTAATACTATTGTCAACAACAGCAAGCACCTTTTCCATATTAGCTTGGTCTATCTCCCGTAGACGGGAAGCAGCTTCCATTTGCGATAGCTTCCAGAGTTCATTATAAGCTTCATAAATGAACCTCTTCGGTCGTGGACCACGAGGTCCCAATATAAAGTCGGACAGATCAATGTTGCCTGTTAGGAGGGATAAATGTTGTTTAACAGAATCCAGGGAAGAATGCTGTAACCACTGTTTACATAATTTACCAACAGAATATGTCGTGACAGTACGGGAGTCTGAAAACCTAGGATCGGGCCTATCCTGTTTGTAGCCAGGGACTGAGTCGTGAAAACGCAGTTGGCACGCATTAGATGATATGGGCCAAGCCAACCAGGGTGACTGCACAAGCGTAGAAACATTAAACGAATTGTTCTGCAACAAAGCTTGTAAAGTGGCTAGGGACATATTAAGGTGCACGCTAGTGTTTGTAGTGGAAGACAGCGATGGAATGGAAGGTGCATTTAATTGTTTGGTAGTAGCCAAGCCCCAACATGTAGTCTGATAGATGGAAGCATTCAGAAACACAAGTTGGGTCGGGATAAGGCAAGCACGATGCAAAGCCTCGGTGCCTTGCACTTGCCATGATTTTGAACCCCAGATCGATTTCAAATCTACAGTGTTCTTCCAGTACTCATAACCACCCACAGCTAAGGCACTCAAAAAGGAACCCGAATATAGCAATTTGGTGTGGGTCAACATGATTTTCTGAGTGGATGGGGCGTTTAATTTAAAAAAATAAGAACCAGGGTTCGATCTATTAAAATCAGTGAAATATGTAAATTTATTTCTAAGAGTCCGGGAACTACCCGGTAAAGGGTTTGGACAATGTTCCCATTGGGTGTACGCGAAAGAATCACGTAGTGCACTTGGTTTATGAACAAAATGGTTGCCCCAATGCTGGTAGCAATACAAATCGGCATAATTCGCAGAATTCATATATAAATCCTCAGAATTAAAGGAAGCATAATATTTTAAATCAGCAAACAATGCTTCAACGGCATGCACATCCCAATCGTCAGAATGAATATTACTTTTTACTATATCACCCATCGAAACTCGAAGGACATTGGGTACATTAATAATTTCTGTTGGTCCATGAATTTGAAAGTTTACTGCATCCCATACGATGCCATCAGCAACTGGAAAAGCTGAAATGTTCACAAATGTGTGATCACGCTTCATGATGTGAGATGAGGAATGTGGAGCCAAAGTTCCAGCAACACTGTTCACAGCAGAGCGTTCCGGTAGATAGTGACCATTGATGAGCAGAAAAAACACTGTGACAAAGCCAATGGACATGAACAAAAAAATGAGGATTAGCACCAACCAGATGTATGTCCAGGGGGGAATCAAAAATTTTTCTCTGAACCAGGATACAAAAATACCGAACTTGGACGGGACAATGGATGAGGTGGAATCCGAGTCAAAGGAATAACGTGTTGGGCTTAGCGGCGTTGTTGGTAAGTGTGCCACTGATTCGGTATCGGGATAGGTATACTCGTTCTCGTCGATGCAGGGGGAGACAGGGGTTCGAGTATACTTTCAGGCAAATCAACCATCTCAATTGTAACATCAGTGACGCTTTCGGGCAGGAGGGCCACGAACACAAGTCCGGTAAATGGCAGGACAAGAGACCGCTGGTGTAACACTATTCAGGATCGGCCAGATGTTGTAACTTGACATTTTCCACTGAGATGTATCTGTTCTCCTTGCGACCAGGAAGCGGTGGTAAGATGACTGTACGTGTTCCCTTCAAGCCCAGGACTGGAACCGGTGCACGATAAGAGGGGCCGAATTCTTTCTTGTTCTCCACCTTCTCTCGGACCAGGTCGCCAATCTTCGGAAGCCAGCCGGCAACCGGAATCTGCAATGCAGGGTCTGTGGCTGAGGGTAAATGTGCGATTGCAAGTTTGTCTCGGGCTTCTTGTAAGTCCTGTAACATAGTAGAATGGTTATCTACATCAAAGATGGCGGATTGCGCCGTCATGTCTAGACCATCAAGGTCAGGCACAAACATTCGTATGCCAAAGAGCATTTCGTATGGGGTCCGCCCACCCAGAGATCTTCTAGGGAGATTATTAAGTGCACGTTGTACGGTATACAAGTGGGCCAGCCAGTTCCTGCCAGTACCTAAGACTCTAGCTGTCAAGGATTGCTTTAAATCACGGTTCATTCGCTCCACAATTGAATTACCCTCAGGTCTGTATGGAGACGAAAACTTCACCCGTACCCCCAGTGAACCCATTGCGTCCTTGTACGCCTTAGAGGCAAACGCTGGACCTTGGTCAGAATGGAAGGTGCCGCAAGCGAAGATTCCCACAAAGATACGCAAATCCCTGATGACATTTCGAGCGTCAGCACTCCGTTGTGGCCAGACCCAGATGAAACGTGTGCACGAGTCCACTGCCACTAAGATATATTTATAGGCAGTGTCTGAGGAAAATGGACCGCAGTGATCCAAGTAAACACACCCAAAGGGTCTGTTAGAAATGTAGAGCGAGGTCTGTGGCGGTCGTGTAACCGTAGAAGACTTAATCTGTTGACACACGTCACAAGAAAGCACATAAGTACGGGTGTCTTTATATAAACCACGCCACCAGTACCGCTGCTGCAAGATGGAAACGGTCGCAGACACTCCAGCATGAGTCGAAGCCATGCCTTCGTGTGCTGCCGTTATCAAGGAAAGTCTGCGGTCCGAGTTGGGGATCAGCCGATCACCAACGTCGGGTATTGTTACATAGGGCGCCTGTTCGGGACCTAACTGATAAGAATATTTGGAAGGAAAACCCCTAGGGTAATTAGCACCTTCCTGTGTTGCTGCAATAGCTGCCAAAATATCAGTATCAATTTTAGACATGGATCTAGTAACTGCTGCTACTGAACACGTGACTACTGCTGATTTGGCCGCTTCGTCTGCCAAACCGCTACCAACAGCGTGTGCGCCCACCCGCTGATGGCCAAGGGTGTGAACCACCTGTGTGAGTGGCAGACGTTGTCTCAATTCTGCCACCCGAACCCAAAGCATTTTATGCTTAATTGTGCTACCTTTAGCGTCTCTATAGTCATTTTGCGACCAGAAGAACAGATTGTCATTGTAAGATTGAACACAGTAGTAAGAATCGCATACAATTAGAGTGGTCACATCCGGAGTAGCGAACTCAAGCGCAAGCACCAATGCGCGCAGCTCGGCCAATTGTGCAGTACTGTCCCCGAGTGCCTGAGTGTGCACTACAGTGGATTTGAACTTTCCGTTCACGAAGGTACCTGCAACAATAGCACATGCGGCTGAATAAGCATGCTTGGACCCCGTGGCCGGTTGTGCCGAACCATCGGTGTAGATCACACAGTCGTAATCCTCAAGCGGGAGCAATGACAGAGGAGGAGGATGAACGAATTCGTACTGCAAAAACTCCTGAGTTTGTAGAGATGAATCAAAGATGAAAGTGACATCCGGAGACGTCAAAGAGGTTGCCCATTGAATCCAACGGGGGTGCAACGCCTTAGAGTTCGGGACACTCGCCTTTGTCACTGCCTCTAGGGCAGGATATGGTGTTACCACCAGAATGCGCTTTCCCTGTGCCAGTGCGCGTTCCTTTAGAATCGCCATCTGCACTGCAGTCAGAACTTTCTCCACAGATGAAAAGCGCATTTCTGCGGAAGTGTAAAGATGTGACTTGTACGCGATCGGAACTGTGTCACCTTCGTTAAAGGTTAAGTACGTGAAACCCACTGCCCCCGGAATTATTCTAATCACCAGGTTTGTGTGGTTATCACGCGTCAACAGGTACTTAGACTCAAGAAGGTCTGTCTGCAAAGACTGCAGAATGGAGGAATGCTCCGGAAGCCAACTAGACTTCGAAAAGTTTGGTTGTATCAAGGCATATAATGGCTTGATACGCTGGGCGTATTCGGGAATATAAGTACGCCCGAAGTTCAGAAAACCCAGCAAAGACTGAAGTTTTTTCAGAGTAGTAGGAGGGCACAAAAGTGCACATTTTTCTAAGAAGTGGGGGCTAAGCCCTTACCTTCATTGTTGAGCTCGTAGCCCAAAAACAAAACTGTTAATTCAGCAATGTGTGATTTGGCAAAATTAAACTTGTAACCTAAAACCGCAAACTCGAGAATAATGCGGTCTACTCTGGAAAGATGCGGATATAACTCGTCGTCTGTCAGGTAAATATCATCGACGTACGAACATGCATCTGGGTCTATGCCGTCTAACAAAGAGACAACACGGGCAGCGAACACTCCTGGACTGTTTTTGTAGCCCATCGGGAGTCGCCTTAATTTGAATTGTTTACCACCGGAGGTAAAAGCGCTCCATTGGCTACACTCCGTGGCTAAGTTGTGCGTGTAAAATCCATTGGATAGTTCAAGTGTCGTTTTATATTTTTTACGAACAAGACTGTCTACAAGCGCAGAACTGTGGGTATTTTGCACCGCAAAGGTCCGACAATGAGAGTTCAAATGCCGGTAATCCAATACTAGGCGGTACGATCCATCGGGTTTAGAAACCGCGAAAAGGGGATTATTCATGGGTGATACGCAGGTTTCTATTACTCCCTGATATTCTAACTGAGTCAGAATTTCAGAAACGGGGCCTTTGGCGTCACGTTTAATGGGATATTGGGGTTGTGGCTGCGGTAGGGACCGTAAATTTATCTCATGGGGGGGAGAGTCTTCATCCCAACCCACGTGGTTACGGTATAACGCAGGAGCCAGGGACACAGCCCACTCAGCGGCTAGAGCCTCTGCTTTGTCCTTTGGGACATGTTGAGAAAAGCTCGGAAGGATTACCTCCTCCCCTTTACGCGCAGCAAGTACGAATGGAGGTGGCCAATCCGCCTCCGCTAACAAAATGTCGTACGAAGAGGTCAGATTTTCCCAAAAGATCCCTTTAATTACACGCTGTATATCACCTTCGATTTGAATGACGATATTAAATAGTCTGTCAGGGGGTGCCACTCTGGTGTCTGCTGTCTCAACAGTAATGAATGTTTCAGTTGCTGTCGCCTCCATATGAGGACGTAGCGCCTCCCGCACTATGGTAACTTCCACGGCGCTGTCTAGGAGGGTCACTGCCCACGTCCAATTCAGGAGTCTCGTTCTCACCGTCTGTGGCATATTTCGCTGTTACAGCGGCAACTTTCTTCTTCTGAAATTGTGGGCGAGAACGTTGAAAGTCTTCTGCTTTCCCTCTGACTTGTTGTCGAGGTTGGTCTCGTCCCTGGGGAGCCTCTCGACCCCTTCCTCTATCCTGGCGATCTCCTCCACTGGCTTGTGAAGTTGTCTGTGCCTGTGAAGAACGAGGAGAATGCGTATCAGGGATCTGAAACCTATCCGGAGATTTAATTCTCGCCCTATCGCGCAAATCATATGTGCTTTCAGAAGAGACAGAAACCGGGGATGCACCTCGCGACCCCGGCTTCTTCTGTTGCTTACCCTGTTTTTTCAACCTCCAGCTCTTTTTAGTAAAAACTGGTTTCTCATCTTTTTCAGATTGAGTTTTAGGTTGTTGTTGTTGTTGTTGTGTTGGTGTTTGCTGTTTTGCAAAAGGCTTATTGCCCAGGCTATTTCGGCCAATAGTTTTATAAGCCTGGGTTATAATTTTCGGTAATTCGCGCGGCTTGTCCAATTCTGGGACTAAAGCCAAAGCATTAGCTACTTGAAAGTTCACTGCATCGCCCTTGCCATTCGCAAGGATCAGCTCAGCTACTACTTCGAACACTCCCACCAGTCTCATCCCTAATTCCACAGCCGCTTCAGGGCCATGTTCATCCTGCACTCGTTTAATTACAGAGGGGAGAACCGTCATGGAAGGGGTGCCGAAACACTTCGAATAAACTGCTGCGAATACCCTACCCCAGTTGTTGCATGCTGTCAACTCGGGGATTAAGTCTTTTGGCAAACTAATTGTAAGAATTCTATGTTTATCCACCGGTGTTGTATTTGGAAAAACTGCCTCCAGCTGGTCAAATTTCTCGGCAAGCCAATAAGGAAAATCATCCTTATTTTGTGGGCGCTTGCCCATCACTGAATTCACCATGACAGGACTTCTGGTCACTGCGCCTGCACCAGCTGGAGGGCCCGCAACTCCAGGTGGGGCTCCCTGGATGTTGCCTGTAACATATTGCACTAAGGCTCGATGCACTCGCACTAAAGCTGAATACATGTTGCGCAGATCCGCGACTGGTATCGTCATATATTGCGGATGTGGGGTGTAACCGGCCAAAACAGGCCAAGTGGCCCCATCAATAGACAAGGGGCCTAAACGAACCGTGGTAACCGGTTGGGGGAGGGCGCCATCAAACCAAACACGGTGCTGCCAAGCCGTGAGCGGTACTTCAAGATTCCTATACGGTCTATAGTGATTAGGAACTGCGGTGGCTGTATATTCATGGAACAAATTGTCTGTCCCATCCACCGCCGGAAATGTGACCCAAGAGTAGAACACCTCAAAGTGGAAAGCCGGATCGGCTTGTACCACAAAGATCAGCTCGACACTCGCGTCAGGCACTCCATACACTGTTAAGTGTGTCCGGAGCGCTGCACGGCTATGTGCCGCAATTTGAACAGCCATTGTAGGCTAGAAATAGTCGACAATCTAAAATGAGGCAGCACAAATAGGGTTTTAGCTAAGAAACCTTTTAACAACCTCAAGCTTGAAAGAACCTATAAAAACGTCAATATAGGAGGTATCACCGTCACACACGCTTCCGGAAGCGTCTGTGAGGGGTGTTGTGGACAAGCACAAGCACTACTCAAGCGTCTCGCAGATAAGCAGCCCCACGTTATAGGGATTCTGCACACACAAAGAGCTATGCACAGGATAATAGGACCTCGGAATATAGTGGTGAGCCAAACATAAACCTTAGCTCCTAAAACCCCAACCCAACTAGCCTTAGCGTCCCATTAGCAACAATGTACCAATGATTAGACAACCCAGAACACGGTATCTCTCTCTCTTTCTCTCAGGACTCGCAGTAGCAAGAACACCCTTTCGTCACTCACTCATACCTGTCCACAACCGGCGTAAGAAGAGACACAGTATAGTTTAAAATGTTTATTTCAACATACGTGCTCTAAGATACAGTACACGTGACAGTACTATCAGCATAATGCATAAGAATAATATAATCAGCATAGTTACAACTCCATAGAATACTAACGGGGAAAGCATTTCATAAAGCAGTGGATAGAGGGCTGAATGACCTTACCACCCTCCCCGTGCTAGTAGCTATAGTATGATAAAAATAGAAGACCTCTGGGCTTTGACTAGCGAACCCCCATACCTCAGTCTCTAGATGCAAAGACTACATCAGCAGACAATCACAGCTCTTCTCCCTGGAAAGGTTTTTCTCCAAGTCCCTCTCCAGAGGGAAAAACGCAATACTAAAAGCCCACCAATTTCCCCCTGGCAGCTGTACATAGTGTTATGTCTAGGTGCGAGGGACTGGCCATATCAGCAAGAACCAGGGTCGTTGTTTTTCGACCTTGTAACTGTTGTTCAGACTGAGCCCAAAGGAAACAGGAGAAAAGGTGAGAAACAGAAAATGCAGACAGTTGTAAAATAACTTGGCAGGAGCAGAGGGCGACAGAACAACGGCTAAGAGTAACGTGCGCAAAAGTCATCATGGCAGCCAGGCCTATGCCAACGTATCCAGGCAGGCCAGGAGGCCACAAACCACAAGACAATAGTGTCCCAGGGACTGCAGGAGAGCACCGAGGTGCAATGCGGCCGGCAGCATCAGGTAAGATTTTTGTTTTCATTTCTTATTCATACGCCCCTCCCCCCCGCCACCGTATATTGCCAGCAGCCGTGACTGCTTTTGATTGTACCATTCTAGACCTTCTTTTGCTCACTTTCAATGGGCGGAAGCTTTCTTTTCTGGGCCCAGGGTAAATTCAAAGGTAGATCACAGAAGGTTTAAAAGAACGTTCCTGAATATTACAATACTGAGGGAGCATTGAAGAAATGAACAGTTTTTCAAAATACCTTTATTAATAAAGTAATAATTCATCTTCATAATTAGTCTGCTGCATTCAAGACTCAAATCCAAGTGCTGGTGGATCATGTTAGTTTTTGTGAACGGTGAAAAGGCTTATAATCTTCTGCCACCAAGAAAGAGATATATACATTTCTGCCCTAGGCTTTGCATCGCCAATCCAAATATATAGATGACCATCTTTCATGACATGACAAATAAAAAGGAGTTGTCTCTTTGTCTATCTCAAATGTGAATAGAATGAGGCTTAGTGCTGATGGGGCTTTTTCTAGATTATAAGCATGTTTAGGGAGCTATACCACACGTGCCAAGTTAAGGAGGAAATGAAATGTGAAGAAATCTCGCTACTGCAGACATCAGTAGTGAGCGCTGCAGAATTATACGTGGTTAAAAAAAGTTCAGGCCTAGGCTTCACGATGATACAATTTAGGTGAGAGTTCAATAGAAATTAGAATGCATGATCAGCAAGGTGAAACGTGACCTGGAGAATATAGGTGAAAGGTAACTTCAGTTAAGTGCACACAGAGTTAGACAAGAAGTCTTGGGAGTATAACAATAAGCACACACACTCGAGGGGAAGATAATTTTGTACTAAAGCTTTGTTAGACTTACGATAAAGATAATATAAAGGAAACGTTACGAGTTTAAATGACACAGGTGATGTGATGTTTATGTAAAACTTTTTGATTTACTAGATGCACTCAGACCATTTATTGGCTTTTGAGATAATTTTAATATCATCAGATTTCCAAGTATATGAGAAGCTGCCTGCAAACAGCAAATTGAGACCAGCTGTTTACCTGTGTGGGGATAGCCACTCTCCCTGCCGCAACAGTAAACCTGCTTCTGCCTTGCCAAGAGAAGTCTTGTCTCTCTTTGTTTTAGTTTCCTCACAACAGCCAACTGATATAAAGAATACTAAAACAGTGAGATTTGTTTTTGACCTGTAAGCATGTCTGTTTAGAAATCTTCTTAGTCTAGTGCAAGAAAATAATTTTTTTTTAATGCCGTACGTTCTAGTAGCAACCCTCAATTCTTACTTCGAATAAAGCAGTTCCAGAGAGGTGTGATTGGTTTCCAGATATCCAGGCCATACAGAAACTCCGTTTTCCAACAGTTCACTGACCAGACCTTGACAAACCTATCACCAGAGAAATACAAAGTGCATAAGCTTTATTTTTGGTTTAATCTTGAGAGTGTCCACAAGCACAAGACAAACAACATTCCATATTTAAAGCCCGAGATGCAACCTCAGATCTAAAATCACATTGTTCAGTCAGAAATAAACGAGCTCAGAAAATGAACTTAGTGCCCCAGGTACAGAAATACATAAAGATCCTGTATAATTCGGCCAAGTGCAGGTGAATGACACTCTATCCACACTCTTTCCCATCTGGCGGGGCACCCATTCGTGATGCCTATTATCATCACTGCTGTATGTCCCGGCCATCGAGACCCTAGCCAAAGAAACTGAGATATCGAAGACATTGTCTCGGACTATATGCGCCTTCACCGTTGCTATTCCAAATGGGTGGGATGAAACGGATGAAAATTCTAGACTTGTATGGGGTGGCCTCAGTGCTCTTACTCAATTGTGACAAATCGACTCTTGCACCGGTGCAATGTGGGATGTTGATACCGCGCCTGGCAATCTAAACTTCTTGTCCAAACAGACCTTTTTATTATTCTTGGGTATGTACATACAACAAATCCACAGAAATGTCGGGAACCTAATATGGCCCCTTAATTTGTGAAGCTGCTGAAAGGCATGCAGGGTTGGGGCACATTGCTAATCTCAATTCTGTGCTGAGAGGCCTTATTTAAAATGATCATCCTCCCTAGTGGTGACCTACCTACAAGAAATATGAGATTGCCCAATAATCTGAGACTATTGGGCAAACGTTCAACCTACGCTGACAATAACAATGGGCTGGGCATTGAACCCTACTTTGAAACTGGTGTTCCAGGGGTTTATGGATGCATTGGGTGGCTCTCCAATATCCTGCACAATTCTTTTTTTTTTTTTTTTTTACATTGTAGTGCTTTCCCAGAAATATATTCATCAGGAATAGCATATTATCATTTGTTCTGGATAGAGACACCTTCAGTGGTCTGCCAGATCTTAAATAATCACAAAAAGAGTAGAAATAAGAGAATAGAGAGAACACCTGTTGCTCCATCATGCTCTGATCAGACTCTTTATGGCAGCTCAGAATAAAGTTGGTTTGTGGCTGTGAAACTCTGCATGTAAGGAAAGATTAACTCTTTGTCATCCTTAGCATCATGTATTAACAAGAGTTGATCCTCAAAGCCCTACTCGTTTTGAATGCCATTGGCTAGAGAGGGGAATTCCTACACCCAAGATGGTCACCATGTCAAAGTGATGACACGATGGCCATCTTAGCTGAGGGCATTCCTTTCACAATCTCAGGGATGAACCTTAGCCTAACTGAACAGAAGAGTTTTACTTCAGTCGTCTGACTATAAAGAGAGAAAGAGAGAGAGAGAGAGGGAGGTTGCATTGTAAAGCTGTAAACCATTTTTTTCCCAAACATTTTTACTGGCATTTAATTTACTGGCAGTGTTACATATTTATTATTGCGAGTGCTTTTGACATATTTCAAGAGAAGTTTGTACACAGAGGTAAACGAGGATTCCATACTTATCTTGTACCCAAACCTCTCTTGGTGGTATACTATGCAATACATTGACATTGCCTGGTGTTATCACTTCATACTCATGGAATTATGACAGTGTAGTCTGTAATTTGTGTCTCATGTGCATTTGCCTTCTCATATTTAATAATTCCACCTCATGGGGGTGCTCGCAGGGGTACCATCTGTTTGATGTTTAACGAAACTAAGATTAACCATACAAACAGGAACAAGTAGGAACATGCAGGGGGGGGCAGTCACAACGGTAGTTCAGGCAATTAATCAGGAGGATTACCTCGCAGGGGGTGGGGGGCGGGGGTTACACTAATGGTTCCCTGTTGGGTCTATATCTAACTCGCCATGTCTTACACATTCATTTTAGTGCATGGGGAGGGAAGAGAGATGACAGGTATGAATGCATAGTATTCCTTCTCCTTTAGCTATCGCCTCGTCCACCTCTCATAGGTCTAGTGTCTGTTGTCTTCCTGGTATATAGGCATCTTTGCGGGGGCTCATACATACTTTGTGCTCTTAGGTCTCTTCAGCATCCTTTCTCATTGTTTCGTCCCCGTCCATAGTCTCGTCCTCGTCCTCCTGGGCCTGCGTCGGGTGCTTCCAACTGGATAATACTTCCCTCCATTGCTGAGCCATGGGACGGCGTCTCAGGGCTCTAGACTCTTCCCGGGCCTGGTCACTGCCCTCTGCCCCAGCCCAGTAAGTGACATCTCATTTCCAGAGTCCCACCGAGCTCCCAGTAGGGGACTTCCAGGACATGGCTATCCTTTTTTTAGCCAATGACATGGCCAAATCAATAAATCTATAGCCCACCTTTCGTTTAGGTGGTCGGGGAGAGTCCCAGCAAACACACCTCATTCGTGGGATCGAGTGTGTGCCTTACCAAGGCGTTTATCATTAATAAGACCTCGTCCCAGAATGGGCGCAGTCCAGCACAGACCAAGGTCATGTGCATAAAGTCTGCGTCATTGTGATTGCATCTTGGGCATCTTCGTGTTTCACCCCCATATGTGACCTGAAGTCGGCGGGGAGTCATGTATGTCATATGCACGTAGTTGAACTGAACATATTTCAGCCTAGTGTTATGGGAAATCCTCTTGGGGGAGGACAGAATTCTGCCCCATTCCAAGTCAGTCAATTCCCTGTCCAGGACTGCCTCCCAGCGTCTCTGTAGATTATGTAGGGGAGTAAGGGTTGCTCCAATCAGCGAGGCATAAAACCACTTCACCTGGTGCCTGGCTATACACAGTGTAAGTAATGAGTGTAGTACCGTATGGGTCTCAGGTTCCTCCCGGCCCTTCTCCCAAAACGCCCTAAAGGTACAGGCAAGAGCTTCATACCGGAAGAACTGCCCCGGCGGAAGGCCACATCCTTCAACTAGGTCCTCAAATGGTGTTAAGACTTTCTCCTGATAGCAGTCCCCTACCGCCTCCAATCCCACCTCCAACCATGTCGCTAGTTGGTCAGTATTGAATATCGTCCGAGGATTGCCATGGGGTAAGCCGACCAAGAGAAGCACCGGTGTGTACCGGGGAGTTCCTGCTGTTTTAATCATGAAGCATTTCCAACACTGCAGGGCTGCAGTTTGCAATACCGACCTATAGTTGACTGGCACAATTGGGTCCAGTAGTTTAGCCAGTAGTAGGCTGGGGCGTGCTTCAAACTCCATCATGAAGGTTCCCTCTGGGTTCCCTCCAACCATTGCGTTAGCAATTGCATCTGGGCGGCCAGGAAGTAGAGTTCAAAATTCGGCACTCCAAATCCGCCATCCATCATGGGGCGTTGCAACGTCTTTAACAGGACCCTCCGTCGTCCCTCCCCCCAAATTAGGTCCCGCAGCAGGGAGTCCAGCTGTTGGAACCATCCCGTAGGCAGTGAAATCGGGAGGTTGATGAAATAGTATAATAGGCGTGGTAACATGACCATTTTGGGCAGGGTAATCCTAGCCATAAGAGGTAGACGTAGTGAGCACCAAAAGGGAACACATGTCTTATGGGACCAGAGCTCTGTCCAAATTACCCTCCCTGAGATCTCCAGGGAATGAAAAATATAAATACCTAAATATTTAGAGGTATTGGGTGCACAATTAAGATCTACTGGGAGGTCCTGGGTGCGTGGCAGGGCTCCAGCCACAGGGAACAGGTAGGTCTTGCCTTTGTTGACCCGTAGGCCCGACAGGTGTTCAAATAGTCTCAGGAGGGCCAGCGCTGTATCAGAGCCCAGTACTGCATCCTCCAAGTAAATCAGGAGATCGTCCACATATAGAGATATTGTGTGATTTCCCCTATCTACTTTTAAGCCTAGTCCTTCGCCCCCCCTCGTCGAAATAGTGCAGCCAGCGGTTCAATCACTAGGGCAAATAAAAGGAGTGACAGAGGGCAACCCTGCCTGGTACCCTGAAAGATCGCATACTGGGCAGATACAGTTTTACCTGTCCTAACCCGAGCGGTAAGACAGTCGTATAACACTTTTACTCATTTTACCCAGCCTTCTCCAAGACCCATGTGTGCCATCACTGCGAATATATAATCCCATCCTATAGAAGCAAAGGCTTTTTCCAGGTCGATGGACAAAATAGCGGCTTGTGGGTGAGATCGCGCCTCAAGGTGGTATAGTACAGAGTACAGTCTGTGCAAATTAAAGGAAGTATTTCGAGACGGGATAAATCCGTTTTGATCCGCATGGATCACGGCAGACATATAGGGAAGCAGGTGCAGTGCCAGGACCTTGCTAAGAATCTTAAAATCCGTGTTGAGCATGGAAAGGGGTCTATAATCTACAACCCGGGCACCTGGGGTTGTAGTCTTTGGGAGCGGAATCATAAGTGCGTCCCATGTGGACGAAGGAAGTCACCCAAGTCTCAGAGATTTGGCATAAAGAGTCACAAATCGGGGTGCCAATTTGGAGGCATAGACTGAATAGAATTCTGCGGGGAGTCCGTCCGGTCCCGTCGTCTTGCCCGTGGCCATACTAGTGATAGCTCCCCGAATCTCCTGCAGTGTCATTGGGCCTCCCAATGTTTCCCGTGCCTGTCTATCTAGTACCCGGAGCTGTAAGGGGGACAAAAAGTCTCTAACCTCCTCTGGTGTGGCTGTTGGGGGAGCGGTATACAGGGCTTTGTAGTACGCCCGGAATAATGAATTAATCTCCTCTGGGTCATGAACAGACGTACCGGTTCCAGACCGGACGTGGGTAATCGGCGCCCCTCGAGTTTCAGGTCTGATCAGCAATGCCAGCAAGCGTCCGGGTCTCCCCTCCTCATCCTGTACTTTGGTCAGGTATGTCCTATAGTCATGGCACCGTAACTGTTCAAGCGTCTCGTTGTATAAGGCACGCATTTCGCATAGGGCCACAAGGGAAGAGGCTTCCAATCCCTGCGTGTTGTCCAGTTGGTTCAGTCTACCCTCCAATTCCTCCAACTACCTGTGCAGTTCTCTCTGCACTCCTATCGATTAACCCAAGCAGTGTCCCCGAACCACCACTTTAAATGCCTCCCATTCCACCAGCACCGTGGAGGCTGTACGTGTTAGTCAGAAAATAAGAGTCAATAACAGTGCCGAGGGTTTCCCGGAAAGGGGTATCCTCCAGCATTAGGGGGTTAAGTCTCCACAAGGGAATCGGATGGTGTCTCCCCAATGGTTGGTGAGTCATCATTAACGGGCTATGGTCCGAGAGTGTACGTCCCAGGTATTCCGTGTGTGTGATCGAACCACTAAGATTAGGAGAGCATAAAATTATATCTAGTTGTGTATGTAGTTGCTGTATGGGAGAGTAGAAGGAGTACTCCCTATCTTCCGCATGTTGTGTCCTCCAAATATCGTTTAATCACCAATGTTTCCTCCAGCACCGAAATTCCACTGCTGTGCGGTGGGCCTGGACTCCAAGCAGGAGTGGGTGTGATCAGTCCAGTGAAGTATCCACTACACAATTAAAATCTCCTCCCAGTATCATAGACTCTGTCATCAGGGTGGCCATATTTGCCGAGAGATCCTGGAAGAAAGTCACCTGATCTTGGTTAGGGGCATATACACTACTGAGTGTTATGTCTCTGCCAGACAGTTTCCCACTGATCAACACATACCTGCCCTCCTTATCTATCAAAGTGTGTACTGGCTCGAAAGGGACCCCCGCCCGCACCCAGATTAACACCCCCCGGGCATAGGCAGAGTAAGAGGTCACGAAGATCTGCCCTCTCCATCTTCTACATAGTTTCTCCACTTCCCCCCGCAGGAGGTGTGTCTCTTGCAGCAGAGCTATCTGTATACCCCACCGCCTCAAAAATCTGTGTACATTGTGCCTCTTCATTGCTGAGCCCATCCCCCTTATGTTCCATGTCAGAAATTTCAATGTATTATGTGTAAGGGTCATGGTTAGACATATGCATTCAGACATTGTCCCCCCCTTGCCCTCCTCCACCCCGCTCCCAGTGAGTACTTTGCCACCCCTGCAAATGTGATAAACCAAACCATGTATAAAAACACCCGCAATTAACAACTCCCTGATCCCAGAGCAGTCAGGCTACGGCCATCTGCCCAAACTGTGGGTAAAGCATCAGTCTCGATGAAAGGATCCGAACCCTGCAAAGAGGCGGACTTACTGGGGGGGGGAGGGGGAGGCCGGACTCTAAAGAAACAGACTCTCACTCAAGTCGTGTCAGCCCAAACTGATCCAAAGCACCGACAGACCATAGGGCAGTCTCATGAGGCTCAACCCAGCCCAGAGAGAAGCCGACGCAGTTGTGCCTCTTCATTGCTGAGCACATCCCCTTATGTACCATGTCAGAAATGTCAATGTATTTTGTGTGGATGTCATGGTTAGACATATTCAACCAGACATTGTCCCCCCCTTGCCCTCCTCCACCCGGCTCCCAGTGAGTACTTTGCCACCCC
Organism: Calotriton arnoldi; assembly: GCA_963921515.1. Taxonomy (NCBI): domain Eukaryota; kingdom Metazoa; phylum Chordata; class Amphibia; order Caudata; family Salamandridae; genus Calotriton; species Calotriton arnoldi. The sequence goes on along the minus strand of CAWUFW010007201.1, from coordinate 282,339 downwards.
TGCAAATGTGATAAAATAAACCATGTATAAAACACCCGCAATTAACAACTCCCTGATCCCATAGCAGTCAGGAAACGGCCATCTGCCCAAACTGTGGGTAAAGTATCAGTCTTGATGAAAGGATCCGAATCCTGCAAAGGGGTGGACCTTCTAGGGGGGGGGGGGGGAGAGGGGGAGGCCGGACTCTAAAGAAACAGACTCTCACTCAAGCTGTGTCGGCCCAAACTGATCCAAAGCACCGACAGACCATAGGGCAGTCTCATGAGGCCCAACCCAGCCCAGAGAGAAGCCAACGCAGTGTTTGTGCGTTCTGCTCTTTCAGATGATGTCATCCGCAGTCCCTGGGGTCACTATTGAAAGAATGACACTGTCCTCGCGGGAGGAGTCTGAGCCCCTGGTCCCTTTCCTCGAGTTGAGGCTGACCTCTGAAGCAGCTCCCGTAGTCTGTATAATCGACAACGGCCTGGAGTGCCGCCGCCCTCTCCTTCTCGGTTTGTGACAGACTTAACTTCTTCGGTGGGCCCCTTTTGGGTCTCCTTCTGGATCTCTTCTGTGGTCTCGGGGCTCCACAGTAGATCCTGCCCCAGGGGGCGGCCCTCCAGACTTATGGGCCTCCAGCCACTCCCATGCCGTCTTGGGGTCTTCACAAAAGTGTGTCTTCCCATCTAACGCAATATGAAGACGGGCAGGGAACATCAAGGAGTATTGCAGGCCTTTCTCTTGCAGGGCTTTGTTTACTTCAAGAAAAGCGGCTCGCCGCCGTTGAACTTCAATGGTATAGTCGGGGAATATGGAGACATTACAATTTTCTATAACAAATGGGCCTTCGGTCCTAGCCCTTTGCAGTAGTATGTCCCTGTCCCTGTAATGCAGGAGCTGGGCCACGACTGGCAGATGGTGGCGCCCGGGTATGGGCGGGAACGTTGGTACACGTTAAATTATGACAAACCCTGCGGTGCAACAACAGAACGAAGCCAGGGTTCAAGGAAGTCCACCTGTCTCCGCCTTCCATCCCTTCAGGTAGGCCCACCACTCTGAAATTTTTTCTTTGATTGCGGCTTTCTTCATCTTCAGCCATATGTTCCAATGCACAGACCCTGTCAGAGAGCTCTGCGACCTGGAGCGATAGTGCTTGTTGTGTAGGGTGTAGGTCTGTTTTTACCCTCTCTGCCAACTTCTGATGTTCCGCCCGGAGAAGCCCCAGCCCCACTGACACAGTGCTAATGTCTTGGTGTAGTGTCGCTTTAGTGTCTACGATAGCTTCCAATATTTTGGTCAATTGCAGCTGCACTGGGACTGCCCCGATCAATTGCCCAGTTTTCCACTGCCTTGGGTCTGCAGGGTCATCATCTTGATCCGGTATCGCCCCTGTTGTTTTTGCTTTAGGCTTGCCCAGCTTTGCCTCAGGCGTAGACTTGGTACGGCGGTCGAGATATCTCTCCAGGATACCGCTTCGGGGAGAGGCGGCTCCAAAGCTATGGGTTGGGAGTGTGTAGGCAGTGCTAGGGTCGCCTCCGTACACCTGGTTCTCAGTAATACGGTGGGCTGTTCAATCCACTAGCCGTCAGCTAGGGTCCCAGGTCTCAACAGGTGCAGTCCTAGAGAGTGGCAGTCTCAGGAGTTGTCCCCCACAGGGCCACTCGCAGAGCAATTTTATCTCTCCGTCTGGGGTTTGATCCGGAGCCCATTCATGGAGCTTTGCAGCAGGGGAGGGGATCACCCGCAAAGGAAGAAGAGGGGCCCCAAGAACGCGCCCCCAGTGGGCAAGCCCCCTTTAAGGTTCAATTGGGGCTCTTGTAAGGGTGTGCCTCAGGCAGGGGGCAACCCAGCAGCAGTCTAAGCTGGTACTGGCGGTTTTCCTGCCCCAAGTGCACCCAAGTCCACCATGATCTATTGCCGGGGGACCCCACCTTTTATCTTGCGGTGCCGGGTGTGAGCCTGCACATATAAAGAGAGGAGGTGCCGGGAGAGGCCAGGCCAGATTACTCTGAAAGAAAACCACCTCCACACTTCTCACCTGGCCCCAAGCATGTCCCGCTTTACAGGGCGCCTCTACTACAGGCATTGCTCCTCACCGCTATTTCTCCCGTTCTGGGGCAGACGGGGGTGTGGGGCGCCTCCCTCAAGCCAACGCAGATCAGCCTTTAGACCCACTGGAGCCAGGGCACTCACCCACCCTGGGGCCTCCCACCGTCCGGCTACAGCATTGCACCTCTCGCTGGGCCTTGAGCTAGGCCCAGAGTATTACCCGCAGTGCGGGCCGCCGCCACTCACCTCACTTCCTGGACCACAGCTGTCTCTGGTCTGGACCAGCGAGGGTTTCAGACACCACTCTCCGGCCGCAGTAGGTCGGCGACCAGGACCCTCAGGACAGGCTCTCACAATGGCAGGGTCTCACATCAGCAATACGTGCCCCCCACCATGGGGGTCACCAGCTCCCGGTCACCATGCACACTGCTCCGGGACACCGCGGCAGCGAGCGGGTCCAGCCTTTCTCCACCTCTCGGAGCCGTCTCAGCCCCGCGGCTCAGGAGGCCGCGGCCACCATTTTGATGCAGCCCCGGTCCGGATCACAACCCTTCGTCTTCTGGGATTCCAGCACTTCTTCAATTCGCCAGAGGCTTCCCGCAATATTCTCGGCTCGCCCTGGGACAGGGGCTTATGCGGCAGTTAATGTTGGACCAGGTCTGTCGGGGGAAACGCAGGATTGAAGTCGGGCCAGCACGGAGCAACTAGCTCACGCATCTGCCATCGTTTGCTGCCAAGCAAAATATTGAAACATTTATTGCTAGAAATGAATGACTGCAAGGAGAAGCTCCTGGTCAAGTGCTTCCAGTCACAGTGCATCAATGGGAATAAAAAACTCTCAAATTTGTTAAAGGGCAGAGTCCCGACTTCTGCTCTAATTTCCTATCACATTGGGGTCTGATCTACTCATTTGGATAGTATGGTCTTCATTAGACCAAATTTTAGAAATGAGATGAAATTCAACTCCCTAAAACATAGTTTGTTTTCTTAAGCTCTGATATGGGATAACCTTTCACTAAATTTCCAAGGGAAACCTTTTCTTGGAAACAATGTCGGCTTTAGGGTGGTGCGCCTGGAGCGCCTGCAGAGATCTTTGTGTGCCCAGCCTTTTTCAAGGGATAATAACAACAGCATGATAACTCTGGTGGCTAATGCACTTGATGGAGAGAAGATTTTTGTTCTAACAGTTTTGACTCACGATAAAGTAGCATAGTGGGCTATTGTTCCCGCTGCAAATCCTTACGTATAACATGCAGAACACAGAGTTGTATTTTATGTGGATAGCTCAGTGGGTTACTGCTTTTGTCACAGAGATGCTTTTGGTACTTGAAGTTTGTAAGTTACAATACTTCTAATATAGCACATTGAGCTGTGAACTGGTATCAAAGCGCTGCAAGCAAACTAAAATGCATAGAACCTTATTGTTTTTTTCCTCAATCTTTTGTTAGTTTAAGGTTGCTAAAAAGGATTACTTTCAGTAGTAATATAATATCATTAGAATGGGACCCCCAACCATTGTGTTGCATTTCAAATCCTAAGTTTATGGGGCACTTTTATTAACACTTTGCTCCTGGTCTGCATTACATAAGTGACGCAACCTGGTACAACTTGTTGTTGTGGGGTTTACTTCAAAGCACAAATCCTAAATTGCTTTAGAAAGAAGCACTATAGTATCATAATGTAGCACTATGGGCTACTTTATGCCAAGGAGGAGTAGCATGGGTGGTACATGGACTTTCCCATCTCCCCACCCATGGATTTTGACACTAAACCCTATCTGCTAACATCGGTAGAAAGGGATTTGAAATAAACATTACGCCTCCTGGAGTCAGACATAAAGTTGGAGATATATTTTCTCCAAAGCTTTCCACCTTTACATGTGTGCTGCACCTGAATAAAGTATTACACTTTTTCAAACCATAGAATTTTGCGGTTGGAGAGCACTCTTTCAGTTTAAAACCTATGCTTGACATCACGCACACAACCTTGCACTATGGTGCAAGGGTATGTACACTTGCACAAGGCAGCCTAGGGTACCCCATGGCGAGAGGAGAGAGCAACACCGCCATTTCTTACTACATATGGTGCTGAAGTGCTCTCTCCTTTTCACGCAATGAAGCAACTTTGGTTACTGCACTGCGTGAAAACTTAGTAAATCTGCCCCTCCATTTTTCAAAATCAAGCACTCAAAACATATAATGCCTACCAGTACGGATGGCAAGTGACTCCTACACCTTGTAGCCCTTACTGTCTTAAGTAACATTTCCTATACATCGATTTATGCACCTGTATGACTCATTGTCTCAGTATTTGTTTGTGATGTAAAGTGCTCTGACACTCTACAATGGGATGAGTAGCGCTATAAAATTCATAAATGTGAGAGAAGGGCTAAGTAGAGATGTGGGGCACCACTGCAGGGTGGTAGTGATGGAGAAGGAGGTCATTGGAGGGTTGGGGAGAGAACAAAGATAGTCTCATTGTGCGCCACCACGCTAAGGCCAGCTCTGTCTGAAAAAGAAGAATAACCCCACACCTCTTGGAGCCGTTCTGAATTCCCAAAGGTGCTTGGAAGCAAGAACACTACTCTCTTCCTTCTTCGGGTCTCTTGTGCTCCCATGATGGTGGCGGATGCTGTTTGGCCCCTAAACCTGTAGTACGAGTTACTTACCTTCGGTAACGATGTATCTGGTAGAGACGTTGTCTAGCCGCAGATTCCTTAACTTAGAATATCCCCAGGCGTCAGACTGGATCCGGAACATTTTGCGCAGCAGTACCTCTGCGCGCCGGGGGGCGGCGCCGCCTGGCTCCATCCTGATGTGGTCCCCGGACATGACGTCAGTGGAGCCATATAGGACCCTCCCGGCGCGCTGACGTCAGTTTTCTTCGGAGGAACTTTTCAGCGCCACAACGCGGAGCCCCCATCAAAACTGTGAGTATGGGAACAGTGTGCGAATAAAAAAGAAAATTGGTGAGAGAGAAAGAACCAAAGGGTGAGAAAGCACCATGAACGACAGTGAGAAGCACTGTCGACTGAAAGGTGTTGAAAAGGAAAGAGCAGAGCAATACTCTGAGAAGCTAATTCGCAAAAGCGAAGAGAATGTCACCCTTGAGGAAAATCGATCTATAAAAAGAAGACCGAGGCAGACGACAGAAAGTCTGCACCAGATGAAGTGAATGAAAAGAGCAGAACAGTATACTGAGAAGCAACCCCGCAAAAGCCTCTCTTGAGGCAAAACGGCAATGAAACGAGCCGACAGCGACAGGCAAGAAGCTCCAAACCACAGGATTAAAGAAGAGAAAGAAAGAAATAGGGAGACTCTGTCCCCCGTGCTAGAACTAGTGGACTGAGGAACAGGCCAGAAAGACCTCAAAACCAATTGACTGTAGGAGTGTCAACGGAGAAGGTGGGTGGGAGGATAGAGAACACCAGTAGGCTCCATACTGGAGGAAACCCATGTGGAAAAACGCAGAAGCTCACCTGAACTCACCGCCCAAGCATGAGATTGGGGGGAGCAGAACAAGTAAATCAAAGGAATAAGCCTGACGGGGAGGGAGGCGAAAGATACTGCCCCGTAGAAAGACAAAGCCACCCCAAAGGAGGCGAATGCAGAAAACCCCACCTGAAAAGGTCCTCACAGATCGGGGAGGATGGGTGGGCGTTAAGGAATCTGCGGCTAGACAACATCTCTACCAGATACATCGTTACCGAAGGTAAGTAACTCGTACATCTGATAGAGACATCTAGCCGCAGATTCCTTAACTTAGAATAGATACCAAAGCCATACCCCATAGGAGGCGGGTCTGCGACAGAACCCCACTAAGTTCCCAAGGGAACAGAAGTGTCAACCAGCTGACTAAACACAGTGGGGGCAGCACTGCCAGAGTGGCCAACACCGGACCAGGATACTCCGTAGGGAGTGGCCAACAAAGAGAGGCAAAGGCATCAAAAGCTGCCAAGGGCGGCAGGAAATCCCTGTCGGTTAAACAGTGGAGAAAGGGAGCACAGAACCAGAAGGGCAGTGCGGAATGAGAGTGGATACCTTCTGTAAAAGGAGAGGAACCAAATGTAGGATGTGAGGGATCCACAGGATCCGATGGACCTTCAAAAGAGAAAGGTGTAGCTAGGGTACAAGAACAGACCGAGTCCGAGCAGGCAGGACGGACATGCATGACAGTGAAAGAAGCACTGTGGAAGTGGGAACAGCAGCGGAAGGATGCTGACGACGCCCAGGATGAGTCAGTGTTACAGGAAACACAAGACCTGCTAATGCACCATCGCCCATGCACCAGACATGTGAAAGGGCGGGCCTCAAAAGGCAGAATGGCAGAGAATAATGGCAACAACCAGTGCCACGCACGTGGGGAACAAAAGTACACAAGAGATACTGTATGTACCGCCAGAACCACACCATAGAAAGGAGAAGGCCCCATGAAGCCCACGAGGAAAAGCTGAGACACGAGAGACGCATCACCAGGGTGTATCGCGTGAAAGAGAGCCGGCAAAACTAACACACGTAGAAGAGTTGCGCTCACGAAAAGTGAGGAACAAGACCACGGCCACCGCAAGGAGGACCATGCCTCCGGGAGGTCTGGGTGTGTGTAGTACGCCGGACAGGAGAAAAGAAGACAGGGCGCAGCCCGGTGGATGAGTTGAGAAAGAAAAAACACCATAGCACCAACAGCCATGAGGCAGCGGTGCCGGACAGAGCAATGCCAAGAGCCAGACGCAACAGCCACAGGCGGTAGGGAAGATCCACTGTCTACCGCGAGACAGACAGGGAGGAGAGCAGTACTGGAAGGAGACAGTACGAAAACGTACCGGAGGAACAAGAGTGGATATACGCACAATAGCCCACCAGACAAACAATGTTCTGAGGAGAACACTCCCGCTGAGAGCAGCAACCGCAGCCCGAAGGAAAGCACGACAACACCTGCGCGGAATGCAGCAGGGAAATGGGAAGCTCTGGCAGGGGAAGTGGCCAAAAAAGCAAGGCACAAGACAATGAACAGCATCAACGTCTTGGGCCCCAGAACGCCACCATGGAGAGCGAAGTCCAACCATGAAAGGACTACGCAGCATGGATAAGGGAGAGTAGAACTAGGCAACGTAAAGTTGCCGGAAAACGCACCAGCCCGTGACAGCGAGCATACAAGGGAGCAGTCATCGGACGCTTATAGAACACAGAAGAATAGTGCTGAGCTAGCAGTGCGTGCTCGGGGACAGCGACAGGGCCCTCTGGTAGGCAGTCTACAGATGGAACAGCCGCAGCGAAAGAACCACGACGAGACAGTAGGGACCTGAAAGCCCTCCCGGCCTCAAGAAATGGATCAGTGAGATGCAGGGGGGTGCCACAGACCAGCAGCAGACACCATGAGAGAGCCCAACAAATGGACCGCAAGAAGGTCCCGGGAGGGCCCGCAGCAGCAGTGAAAGTGTACAGGCACAGCCGCAGGACAACCTAGTGAAAAGGACCCCACAGAAGCGTACAAAGACTGCTGTGGGAAGAAGGCAGCTACACAATAGCTAACGAATACCCCACATAGGGTAAGTATCAACCCCAACAAGGGGCACCTCTTGAGCGTGAGCTTATAGACAGAGTATGTAACAGAAAGATAAGCAGCTGACCTGCTGCATGAAAGAAAAGAAAAGAAGGGTAGACAGAAGGCGGTAAACCGCAGAGTCCGCATGTTCGTTAAACAGGGACACCATCAAATGGCAAATCCCGGAGACTGTCACGGACATTCTCGGGGAAACCCCCGTCGCGCAGCCAAGCATGGCGGCGCAGAGCAACGGACCTCACCATTGCCCGACCCATCAAATCGGTAGAGTCAACGGCGGACCGAATAGTAAAGCGCGCCATCTCTCGGCCTTCGTGAAGGAGACGAGCCATGTCAGCACGAGTACTCTCGGGGAGGGTAGGCAAAAGGCACTCCACAGAGTCCCAAAGGGCACAAGAAGCCCGGGTAAAGACGCAAGCCGTGTTCAGAGCACGTAAGGCTGAACTAGCGGACGCAAAAATGCCGCGTGCACATGTCTCCAACCAACGAGACTCTCTAGTAGGAGACAGCAATAGAGGTGGAGAGGAAGGCTGCGTGGCAAAAGCCACCTGGACTACGAGGCCTTGAGCCCCAGGCTGAAGGGACAAAAAGGCTGGGCCCCCAGTGGCCGGACGATGCCTATGCGCAATGGCCCGGTCGACAGCATCTCCTGAAGAGGGCCGTGCCCACGTTCCGAGAAGTGCGTCGAACAACAAGCCGCTAAAAGGTAGCAAGGGCTCAATATCCACCTCACCCTGGTGGAGGAGATCCAACAATGGATCGGAGGACAAGGAGACAGAAGGAGGGTGCAAGTGTAAAACAGCTGCAGCCCTGCGAATACCCCTTAAAAACAAAGCACCAGTGTCAGTGGGCGTCCTGGGGGCCGACAATAGCCCATCTGTAGGGGACGGCTGCAAGCTGACACGTCCCGCAGCAGGAGGAACAAGGGGCCACTGACCCCATGGCAATGGAGCCAACCGGCGTGGAGACAAGTCCGGGCATACCGGATCTGTGTCCTCCGGAAGCGGAGAACCAACAGGTACCGGTGGTTGCTCCGGCGTCGAACCGACGTCGACCTCCACGAGGGGCGACCCAGCTGGACGAGCCGGCGTCGACGACCCCACCACCAATAGATCCGGAGAAGGAGTCTGACGACCAGGAGGCGACAGGCATGGTGCCACCGGAGCCGCCGATGTCGACGCAGAGAGCCGCCAGAGGCTATGCGGAGACAAGGCAGAATGGCACGACGTGGGTCCGGAACGCCCATCGGGGTTGTGACCCGACATCGGCACGACTTCGGAGTCGAGGCACTCGGCCGGCGCCGAGGGCGAACCCACAGGCGAAGATCCGACCTGAATGCCTACCTCCTCTGTGGGACCCGAAGGCGCGCCAGGGAGAGGAGGTGACCCGAAGATGGAGTGCAGAGCCTTGTAGTAGGCTTTTCGGCACCGCCGATGTCGACGCAGGGAGCCGCCAGGGGCTATGCGGAGACAAGGCAGAATGGCACGACGTGGGGCCGGAACGCCCATCGGGGTTGTGACCTTCGTCGGCACGACGCCGGAGTCGAGGCACTCGGCCGGCGCCGAGGGCGAACCCGCCGGCGAAGATCCGACCTGAATGCCTACCTCCTCTGTGGGACCCGAAGGCGCGCCAGGGAGAGGAGGTGACCCGAAGATGGAGTGCAAAGCCTTGTAGTAGGCTTCCATCTGGGGTCGAGTCGCACCATTACCCGGAAAGGGCGGGTAAATGGAGGCCGACTCTGGGGGGCACGGGTCCGTGAGGGAACGGGAACCATGACCCCCATCGTCACGTGGAAGCGAGGTCTTCGACCTCCGTGACTTGTGCTTGGACTTACCTTTAGGTGAGCGACGGTGGCGGGAACGACTCCGGGAGCGGACGCGGACAGAAGAACCAACCGGAGAGCGGCGGGGAGACGCCGTACAGGATATCCGGGCGGCCAGGAGCTTCATCCGGCGCTCCCGTAGGGACTTCGGACGCATCTGCCGGCAGGCGGCACACTCCACGGAGTCGTGGTGCGACCCAAGACACCACATACAAATGGTGTGCGGGTCCGACGCCGACATCTGTCGCGAACAAGTCTCGCACACTTTAAAGCCCGAAGGCATCGCACACTGTTCCCTGACGCCAAAGGGCGTTGAAAAAGGGCCTGAAGAAAAACAGGCCAGAGGAACAGCTGAATCCCGGATCCTCGTTGGGACGCGGAAAAGAAGGAAACTGACGTCAGCGCGCCGGGAGGGTCCTATATGGCTCCACTGACGTCATGTCTGGGGACCACGTCAGGACGGAGCCAGGCGGCGCCGCCCCCCGGCGCGCAGAGGTACTGCTGCGCAAAATGTTCCGGATCCAGTCTGACGTCTGGGGATATTCTAAGTTAAGGAATCTGCGGCTAGATGTCTCTATCAGATATGATGCCTCTCTGGTGCCACTTTCACTTCCTTCTCTGCCGCAGTTGGCTTTCCATGTCACCGTACTGACTCACCTACCCCCTTGCAACACCTTCCCTCCCCTTGCAGTTGGGGTACCCATAGGTGGCTTGTATTCTGGTGAGTATTGTGAATCTAATTCCTGGCCTCCTATACTCACTCTGTTACACTAGGTTACAAAAATAAGGAATGAACTTATCTTAGCTGCATTTCATAAATACCACTTATCACTCAACAAGAGTAGTACATGACATTACTCACTACTCAGAAAAGTACTCCCACAAGACTAAAGATTTCATTTCAAGACCGGAGGCTACCGTTATGCATTTACATCTTTTAATGCTTCTCCTGCAGCACCGTTAAAGAACACTATAACAATTAAAAACATTAGAATTAGAACACATCAGTCCATAAAGATCCAATAAACCAAACATTCTTCCTCTTTTAATTGCTGCTCCAGGAGAGATAAGTAACTTTTAGGTTCATACCAAATTTAATTTATTTATGTACATATATATGAGTTGCTTGTGGTTTGAGTAAATGGGTTATGATTGTCTAAGTTTGAGCTAAAGCTTCCAATTTATGGAAGTGTGGCTGTGCTTGTTTTTTGTCTAGAACGAACGTTTCATAAAAAAATTTAAAAAAGAGTTACACTATTACTTTATCATGGGTTTAGCTTTGTAGCGATCTTAAATGGTTTAATAACTTCTGGTAGACGATGGGTATGAACGGCTTTAGATGAAAATAAACTGAGGCACTTTTTTAATTGTAGGCTCGATAGGAGATTTCTGCGCGTTTCCCTTTTGCTTGGTTGTCGGCATTAACAGGCTCGAGGAGAGTGCGACGACAGCGCGTTGCTAGGTTTTGATGATCTGCTGCTCGCGAGTGAAGATCCTCACAGTGTAGTGTTAGGCCTCGGATAAGTTTGCGCTTAGGAGCGCTGATCAGGAATGATAACTGTGAGAGGATACGAGTAGGAGTTTATGAACCGGAGCCCATTACTCGCGCCTCCGTGTGTTTTGTTAAGACGAAGTCAGTATACGAGCATAGCTCGTACAAGATAATTGATCTTTGAGTGCGAGTAGGAGCTCACGGATTGGAGCCCCTTACTCGCGCATAGTCGCATGCGCATGAATTTTCAAAGTCACGCAAGATTAAAGCAGTCATTTTAGTTTGGGGAGTTTATAATAGATTTTACATAAAGAATGCTAGCGCGGAGGTGGTTGAAATGAGGGTCAGTCGGAATGGTAATCTCATTTGTATTTTAATGAGCGAAGAGTAGGTGTAAGGATTGATTGTTTTGGAAAGAGTAAATATTCTTGGGAAATTAGAATAATAACTGAGTATGACTGAGGAACAGAGTGGCGAGTTCCCGGTCACAGGAGATATGGTTAATGAAGAGGTAGTGAAGAGACCAATTCAACATAAGATGGGGAAACAGGTAAAGGAAGCTGTGGCTGGTGTTCTTAAGAGTAGAAAAAGAGAATTTGAGAGTGGAGAGGAATATTTTTCTCTTCAGATGGAGAAGGTGTAAGTGGTGAAGTTGGTAAGAAGAAAACAAAAAAAGACAAGACCTATTGAGGACATTGAGATGTCAAAAAAAAGAAAGGATGACTTGGTGGTCATCACAAAGATTGGTGTCCATGGTGGCACGCAAAGATAATGTGTCTATAGCGGCACACATGGAAAGGTTGCCCTTAGCGGCACACAAGAGGAAGAAGATTTTGAGGGAGAAATAAACAGAGGTGGTGTAATTGATGAGAAAGATTTAGATGAGTACATTTTGGATTTACATGAGGATGATGAGGATTTTGAGAATTTGGAAGGGTCATGTTCAAGTAATACAGTTAAAGACCCGTTTGGGGGAGAAATGTTTACTCCTTTGAATATTAAAAACCCACAAAGTGGTGAATGGTGGCCTATGGATCACGTTGGAAAGTTTATTAAATCATGGATTTGAAAACCCTTGGATAGGGAAGTGCGAAGAGTATTGAGGGTGAAATGTGCAAGGCCTTTGATAGACGAGAAGATGTGTAGTACACCAAATTTAGATCCAGAGTTCATAAGCTTCTTGTTTCGCCTTGGCAGGGACCCAAGAAAGGGATTGGAAAGGTCGTTAAAGATTTGTCAGGTCAAAGTTTTAGACGTTGGGGGTCCTTTGGCCAGAATATTAGACATGGCGGAGGATGCTTATGTTAATGAGGAGGAAGCGGACATAGATTTACTTAGAGGATGGTGCCAGCAGAGAGCTATGGTCATGCTTGGAAATGCCAATGCTGGATTGTTGACAGAAAGGAGGACAATCCTTATGAAAATAAATTCAAACTTGGGGATATGGCGCAGAAGGAAACCAGTGAGGAAGCTAAAGGATTGCTTTTTGGAGAAGGTCTCATGAAAAGTATTGGGAAATATGTAAATACTTTCACAGCCTTGGATAAGGCTCAAGGAAACATGAGAAAGGTATTTGGAAGTGGTATTTTTGGCAGGGGCAGTAGGAGGGGACAATCTACTGGCCGAGGAGTTCAGAGGTCCCAGTATGGTTCGCAGTACTATTCCCAGTATGGCAACTCCTTTAGGGGAAGAGGTCCAATCAACCTCTAGATTTTACCCTATCAGAGAAAGACTGGGTAGAGCAGGCCGAGGAAGATGTGCAAGAGGACGAGGCCAGTTGCATGGTGGAGGACAAGGTGAGTATGGAGATTTCTACTGGTTTTATCCATGCAAGAGTAGGGGGACGTTTGAGATTTTTCACAAAGGAATGGGAAAAAATAACGCAAGATCCTTGGGTTTTAAATGCAATACGAGGGTATGTGATAGAATTTATGGATTGTCCACAGCAAACAGAGGAAAAAAGGGAAATACGAATGTCAAGGGAAAAAGAGCTGATTGTAGATTCAGAGATAGAATCTTTCATTCAAAAGGGTGCAATAGAGTGTGTGGAAGAATCTGCAAAAATGTTTGTGAGCAACATATTTTTAGTAAAGAAGAAAGACAAAGGATGGAGGCCGATTATAAACCTGCGAGAACTAAACAGGTCTCTATATCAAATACATTTCAAGATGGAGGGCATTCATTGTTTGCAAGATCTGTTGATGGAATAGGACTAGTAAGTGAAACTGGATCTGAAAGATGCCTATTTCACAATACCAATGGAGAAGGACAGTCGGAAATTCCTACAATTCAGATGGAGAGGGATTCTTTACCAATTTCAGTGTCTTCCGTTCGGCCTATCTTCAGTACCTTGGTGTTTCACGAAGGTGATGAGGGTGGTTGTATCTTATTTTCATCAGAGAGGGTTATGTATGATAATATATTTAGACGACATTTTGTTAATGTACCAGGATCAGGAAGAAAGGAGGAATGGAGGAAAGAGTTGAAAGAAGTTTTGGAGAAGTTGATGAAGGACTTTTTGGTGGACAAATAGAAATCAATTTTAGAACCATCTCAAAGGATGGAATTGTGGGGTTTTCAGGTAGATACAATGGGAGGTTTGTTGTTACTACCAGCCAGAAAAGAAGGTGAAGATGATAAAAAGAGAGATCCGTCAGAGTATGAGGAAAGAGTGTTTGACTTTGAGGGAATTGGCGAGGATAATAGGTTTGTTGTCCTCTTCAATTCAAGCGACTTTTCCAGGTCCACTTCATTACCGAGGTTTACAGAGGTTGAAAGGGGAGGCGTTAAGGAAAGGTTTATGGTATAGAGACAGGATTTCTTTGAGTGCAGAGGCGAAGGAAGAGTTAATATGGTGGATAAAGTATATGGAAGTATGGAATGGAAGAGCAATTTTTGGAAGTTCACCAGATGCAAGTTTGAATGGATGGGGAGCACGGTTAGGACTTCAACAGACAGGAGGTGTTTGGTCAAAAGAAGAGAAATCGGACCATATAAACTGTTTGGAGTTAACTGCAGGATCGTATGCAATAAAGAGTTTCAGGAAGAGTGTAGGAGGTCAGACTGTGTTGATAAGGATGGACAATGTGTCAGCGGTGGCATATATCAACAAATTGGGGGGGGGGGCAAAAACCAGAGGACTGGCGAGTTTAGCAAAGGATTTTTGGAATTTCTGTTTGGAACACAAGATTGCAGTAAAGGCAGAATACATCCCAGGGGATTTAAATCAGACTGCAGATTGGAATTCAAGGCACTTGAGAGACTACAGCTATTGGAAGTTGGGCATAAAATGTTTTATGAGGCTGGAGAAGTTGTGGGGTCCACTAGAAGTGGATTTATTTGCAAGTCAGTTGACTTATCAGGTAGAGAATTTTTACAGCTGGAGGCCAGATCCATTGACGTCAGCGGTCGATGCATTCCAGCAGATTTGGAGAGGGAAAAGGGCATACGCTTTTTCTCCTTTTGCAATGATACAAAGAGTTCTTTTGAAGGTGAGACAGGAGAGATGTCAAATAGTGTTAGTGACGCCATTTTGGGTGTCTCAGGTCTGGTTCCCGTCAGTAATGGAGTTAGCATGTGCAGAAACTTTTTTGATACTAGCAAGAGATGGACTTCTGAAAAATGCAGAAGGAGAGGAACATCCTTTAGTTCAGAGCAAGGTGCTGAACCTTCTTGTCTGGAGGATATCAGGAGATCTAGCTGTTTCAAAGGACTTTCAAGTAGGGCTGCAGAGTTGCTTGAGGAATAATGGGCACCTGGAACCAGGAGAAGGTATAAAGGGTTTAGAGAATATGGTCTAGTTGGTGCATGGAAAGGTGTGTGGCTCCCGTGGAGGCTCCTATAGTTCCGGCAATAAATCTTTTGTTGGAGAAGTTTGAGGAAGGTTTAGGGTTTCATACTATTAATTGTTACAGGTCAGCAATATTGGCAGGACGTGCATGTCAATGGCAAGACAGTGGGTAGCGATGTAATGATTTGTAGAGTTCTAAAGAGTATGAGATTAAAAAGACCTCATAAAGCACATTACAGTGTGTTGTAGGATGTTAATGCAGTGCTGACTTTGTTATTGCGTTGGCCTGCAAATAGATATTTGGATTTGAAGAGACTTTCAGAAAAGTTGGGAACTTTGTTGTGTTTGGTATCATGCAGAAGAGTCTCAGATGTGAAAGCATTAGAGATAAGTAATAAAACATCAGGTCCAGATGGAGTGTATTTTAACATTTGGAAAAGGACAAAGACAATGTCAGAGTCCATTTTTTTAATCCAAGATTACCTGAAGAAAAGAGGTTGTGTGTAGTGGAATGTATGAGGGAATATGAAAATAGAGTTATGGAGTTTAGAAAACATGGGGAAGATCAGTTATTGATATCATACATAAAACCATGCAGTGCAGTGAGCACAGCAACTATTGCTAGATAGGTTAATAATGTTATGAAGGAAAGTGGGATTGATGTGAATAAATACAAATCGCATTCTGTACGAGGGGCAATGGCAAGTAAGTTATATTTGTCTGGTGGTCGACTGGTGGAAATTTTGAAAGCAGCTGACTGGTCTAATGTGGATGTTTTTGCAAAACATTATTTTAGACCAGTAGAGCATGTGTCGAATATTGTATTGAAGGGATTTCAACATGCACTATGGTAGTCTCTGGTCTTAAAACGAAATGCCGATTCTCCAAGCGAAGCGAAATGAAAATTAAGATTTCATTAGAGACGGAGGCTAACATTATCCCACCCTCCAACACCCATTAAAAAAAAAAAAAGAGGAAGGAAGAAGGAGGCGTGGCAAATGTAGAAATGCATTAGTTTTGTTTGTTTATCAATAATTGTTTGAGTAATATTTTTTCTTGGTTTTTGTAATTGAAAAATGTATGTGAGGACTGCAAAAGAATGTTCATGGAATCATTATTTTTGTTTCAGCGGAGTGAAGAGCGAGGAGGACGTATTGCAGGCATTCGAGGAGGATAAGAGGTTAACGTGAAAAGGAGAAAAGTTGTTCGCAGGATTAAAAGAGGAAGAATGTTCGGTTTACTGGATATTTATGGATTGATGTGTTCTAATTCTAGTGTTTTTAATTGTTATAGTGTTCTTTAAAGGTGCTGCAGGAGAAGCATTAAAAGATATAAATGCATAATGGTAGCCTCCGTCTCTTTAAAGAAATCTTGATTCTCATTTTGCTTCGCTTGGAGAATCGCCATTCTCTCATATCCAAACAAATCACTTTGGATAATCTGCAGAGTATGGAGAACTGCAGAACAGACTTGGAAATGGAGCCAAGAACAGCAATATCATAACAATGCTGGCAATCATTTCTTACAAATGCCACAAGAGGCAGAACAAAACCATAAGCAGTATTTACCCCCAATAATGGATCTTCCAATTATATTGGACTCCACACAAATGGATAAACTAAGTACAGTAGATAGTGGCAATCTGTTGCATTTCCAAGCACCCACAGCCAATCTATTGTATATGCTCATAAAGTGTTTTAAATGTAATAATTGGTGCTGTGAAATATTCAGAAGTACATATTTAGTAGCAGGTAGTAATGTACAACCTCTACAGCTGACTATTATTTTCAATAATGACTTCACCTGGTCCAATTTAGACCCAAAACATAGCTGCATATACACCACAGTCTCGCCATTTAAAAAAAACATCACTGGATTATATAAATGTTGAATCTGTCAGAAATTGAGAAAATAACCTTCAAATTGAAAGTTAGAGCCTTTCTCACACACATGGAATGAGTTCCAAGAACTTTAGAACTGTTTGGGTTCTTCGCCATCAAAGCAATGTACTTTTGAAGAATACTCAAACATTTCTTGCTTTAGAATGAAGTACTGCATTTACACTGTAATGTCTACATTTATCTCTCTTGATCCCCCCACCCTCCCACTCACCAGCCCCCGATTGCTTTCGCATCCCTCTGGTGTTGCTTGGGCGTTTGTACACCCACGTGGTGCTTTCCCATCGCCCCCCAACATCCCACATGCTTTAAAAAAAAACACTTTTGCGTGGTCGGTCCAATTTGGATCAGTAACTAAAAAGACAAAAAGCGCCCAGGTCAATTTGTAGGCGAGCGCATGCGTGGTTTGCGTGCCTAAAGAATGACACTGAAGTATACAAAAAAGCAAGGGGTGGAATGCTTGAACTAATCTCAGCCACTGGTAATTACTCTGAAATCAGTCTTGACTCTGCTCCAGTCCAGCCAGACCTGACAGGCTATGTCCTTCGAGAATCAGAACAAAAGCAACCCAGGACCAGTTTAGCCCTGATTGGGTCTTTTCAGGTGGATGTACCTATGTTTCAGTGGCACAGTGAGTTCGGGACCCACGTCGCACTGAAGGATACAAAACAAGCATTGGCATAGCCAATAGGTCTCGCCTTTGGGACCTTATAAGTTTTTAGCCATGCAACAGTTGATGTTATTGCACCAAGGATATTGTGCTGCATAACTAAATACTTATAAGGTCCCAAAAGCGAGACCTATTGGCTATGCCAATGCTTGTTTCAAAGAGTTCCCGGTCAAATCCGAGCAGCAGTTGACACCACAATTCTCTTCATGCCTCACAAACAATGTCAAATACCACTGACTGACCGTGCACATACCTAGTGTTCCTAGCTGGTGACTAAGCTGGGGAGGCACCCTGCTGATGAGTGTTCTAGGAACGAGGTGCAGCCCTGTCATGGAACATGGTAGTCTCTGTCTACCACACCAAGTTATACAGCGTCCTGAAAGTGTTTAAAGTTCTACAAATCCCTGGAGCGCTTAGGCATTCTCGTCCCCTTATCTTACTTCTGTGCCATCTACTTTTTCCACCCTGGTGACTATTTATTTTTCACACTAGAATGGAGTAATCTGAATTCTGCAACCAACTGGATCTAAAATGCCTGTGCAGATGCGGACATTGGAAAATGCTTCCTTTAAATCCAAAAGATACCTTCCCCCATTTTCAGGTTCAGCTCGTCCACATGGGTACTTGGGTTGGAGCACCGGCAGCACAGAAAGGAGAAGTGGAGACTGGTCTGCTGCTCTCCTACTTCAGAGCCTGGCAGTGGTAGAGAAAGGTACACCCTTCATTACCACAAACCAGAAGGTAAGTGAGGAGGTTTCAAGGTATTGGAGAACGCAAGAGTATCAGTGTGAATGTGTGTGTGTCTCAGCTGGGTAATGAGGACGACTTAGGAGAGGAAGGGTACCCTAGCAGTGTGTAGTTGGCACCTTACTGGTGGCCATCTGGCTGTGTTTAACATATTGTGGCCACTATTGACAAAAATATGGCCACCCTTGGCATAATAGTTCCTATTCTTGGCAAATTGTGGGTATACTTAAACTGTGGTTATCTATAGCAAACAGTATCACAGTCTTGACATACTCAAAGCATTCTTGACAAAATTCTGGATATCCCTGGCACAACACGACCTATTGGAAGAACTCTGACTTTCCCACTAGCTCGGTGCATTGCATCAGAGATTTACAACCCCTCCACCATCAAAGTTCTTTAGCCATCATTGAACACATTTTACATTGGTTTTCTTTGATTTCTCTCACATTGAATTGAGGATGGAAAATATGCTATCATGTACAAAAAGGACGATCAGCAACATCTGTTAGATAAATAACACACACATTGAGGTGGGTGCCCATTGTAAATACAAGGCACCGCAGTCTCCGGGGAACACGTAATGCAATCTTATAGATTGAAATATATTTATTCGACTAACTAGAGTTTTGTTTTATTCGACTCACTTTTTACTCTGCCGATTAGCCACAACCAAAGCTTAGCAAATAATACAACACAGCGATTCCAGGTGACAACAAGGACATGTGCAGCCCCCACAATACTACAAAATAATTTAAAGGGTGTGTGTATACATCACATTTTCAAATCTGTCATGTGGGGTCAATGGGGCGTTTTACCTTTGTCATAAAATGGTTTGATGTACGGCATAGTACACATTTAGATTTGTCAAGTTACAGGGCAATTTAAATGGCTTTCATTGCTGTCCAGTTTCTATTGTTTCTCAAGCAGGCAACCTTTCTTTTGTTTCGGACAATATGTCTTGTTTTTTTAGACTATAAACCACTGTATTGGCTCATTATACCGTGGTCGGACGCAGGAAGCACAAATTCGCTCAGGCTTTGTAAGAAGTACTATTTCTAGTTTCACAATTTATTATTTACATGGCATCCCGCTAATTTGCTTTCCTGTCTTCAGGTCTAATTAAACATAAACCCATATACTTTTTTGCCTTTACGATCTTTTCTAAATGAGATGCAGTATTTGTGTTGGCCTTTATATTTTATTTTGGTGTTTTTCCTCAGGTCGTCTGAAAATTAACCTCCTTATGCAGCATCACATTTTAGGAATATATTCTGCGTGTGAGAGATCTGAATCTTTACCACCTTCATCACAATTTTTACATTTTTAAGACAGGTCCATCCTTTAAACTGCTAAACACCTCAACTGTAACCACATGAAATGCGTTTATCCAACATAATACCCTCGAGAAGACGCATAGAAGAGGATCTCCTACCCTGAATCTGATGTTTTGTATGTCTCGTACCGGACAACTTGTTTACCCATCAAAGAATGGGGACACTATCATTTTCATGTACATTTTTTCTTTTGTTACAGCTGGTATTGGGCACAAGCAAGTAGGTCGGGAAGGTGTTCAGCATGGTGTTGCTGGACGCTGCGTATATTCTATGAGCACCTAAATGACTCGTCATCCACAGAAAACAAGGTTTGCGAAATAAACCTCTTTCAACAAAGCAACGAGCAACGGAAATCATGTGGGGAGACATGGGAACGAGGCGGCGAGCGACGGAAATCATGTGGGGAGCGGGGCCGCGAGCGGTGAGCCGCAGAAGGTGAGCGAAGCCGGAAACTACGGGGCGCATCGGGGGACATGGAGCGGGGGCGAGCGAGCGCGGCAGCCTGCAAAGCAGTCCCAAGAAACGCTCGTGCGTCGTGGCTGGCCTTTGGATGAGTACGCGCGGCAGACATGTGTTTCCACTTATCGCGCCCGCGTCTGGGCACGATAATTGGAAACACATGTTTGCCGCGCGTACCCATCTCAAAAAGGCCAGCCACGACGCACGAGCGTTTCTTGGACTGCTTTGAAAACTCGCTTACATTAAGTCTTCGCCTCTAAGCAGCGCTTGCGCGCTACTCGAGGCTCGACCTAAAAAGCGATGGCTGGGTCTAATCTGAGGGGCCATGGGGGGCAAAAAATGATGCACTGAGAAGTCACCCCGTGTAATTACTAACAGCTGCGATTAATTCAAGCATCCCATCCATTACATTTTTGTTTACTTCAGTACACAGTGATTCGGCGGATGCGTTAAAGGTGTTTTTTTTGTTTGTTTTTTACTTTATCCACTCCGCACAGCATCACAAATGATGTGAGGCCTGGCTAAAAAAACACTGGGAAAGCCAATAGGGCACAAAAGGAGAGACCTACTGGTTTGCCACAGTTTTTGTTTTCCACCAGTCAGTTCCTGTAACACGGTGTTTACCTCCTTGCCAGCCTCTTGACTTTTTCATCTCTGTGGAGATCATAATACTTTC
The DNA here is from genome assembly GCA_963921515.1 of Calotriton arnoldi. Lineage (NCBI taxonomy): Eukaryota > Metazoa > Chordata > Amphibia > Caudata > Salamandridae > Calotriton > Calotriton arnoldi. The sequence continues at coordinate 261,861 of CAWUFW010007201.1, read as the reverse complement.
CTTTCACACTCCCTTGCTACCTTTAGATTATACGCCCTCGCCTGTCCTGCTGAGCATCAGATGCAAAATAATTCATTAAACCATTGCAACATTTTGACTCAATATCTAAAACAAAAAGGGAGAAAACATAAAAAGGTGCATTGATCCTACCTGTCTCAATTCCTGTGCCGGTCCTTTTCCCGTGTCTAAAGCAACTGTAATAGGTGCCAAACAAGGGTGAAGTTTCAATACCTAAGATTAATAAGACTTTTCATGGTTATTTGATATTGAATTACTTTGCAAAAAGAGGCACGTGAATGAGTGTCCATAAACACCTAAATTCATAAATCTAAAAATTGCCTAAATACAAAGTAGAGATACCACAAAAGATATTAGCTTTGGCATACTTCACACTAATGGATTATATGTGCCACTTTTATGATTTGGAATAGGCTTTTGAGATGCTGGGAAGCCACAGAAAGATATGTGGTGCATATTCCACAATTTTAGAACCCTTGGTAAAAAAAAAAAGAAAAAAACAGCCAAATGTGTTTATTTTGCACTGTTACAGTCAGAGAAGTGCTCATTATAAAATAATTTTACGATACTATGGATATTTTTGTTTTTTAAAACAAAAGAAGGATTTAAGATAAAATGTACTATGCGTTCTCTGACTGTGTGCAAGAAAGTTTCCTTTTAAGTCACCAAGACTGCCTCAACGTTCTTGACAGTTTGAGGGATTTCTGTGAAGGCTGGAGAATCAGTACCTAAATTGAGAACAAGTTAACCACAAAAGAAATTTGAGATGGAATGACAAACAATGCAATTAAAAAATAAGTCACTGAATTAAAGTTATTTGAATGAAAGAGACAAAATGTACAGACGTTGGTCTTTGAAACTGGGAGCAAAATTCATACTGCACACAGGCCAAGCATGAACAGTTTCCAGTTACTACCTTTTTCAACGAGATGTTGCCCTGGTCATGCCAAGGATCAGTGATGAAAATACCCAGAAATCCAGGCCTTCTTCAGTATACTCTATTGTCAACAAACCATCCAAAGCAATTTACATGAAAAAACAACAGCATACAAAGTTCATATCTGTACTTAAAATGAGCAATTGTGGTGTGACAAGCACCAGTTTTGAGTTATCATTTTATTTGTTGCTGTGTATGGAGGCGGAAGCTTTGCAAGGTTATTTTGCAGACAAGCTCACCATCTCTTGAAGCCCGCAGCCAGGACACCATTCGACTTCAGACTAATATGTGTAAAAAAGTAAAAACAAGACAGCAGGCCTTTTTAGGTTGAATCCTACCAGAAAGCGTAGCTGTCTGGTTGCTTTAGACTTCTTGGGGACATTGTGAACGCTGACCTAGGAATGGATTACGCCTATTGCTTACCATTCGCTTGCTTTCTAGTTGCTGAGTTTATTTGTTTTAGGCTGTCCAGCATGTTTTAGTCCATCCAGTGCAGCATAGCCCGTTTACTGTATTCTTCCATGAGTGCTTACTTTCTGTAAATAGTCCTTTAAATTTTACTCTCATCTTGTCACATTTACTGTGCATTCAAAGACAGAGGTCAAATGTCAGGCTCTATCTTCCAGGGGAGCTTGGTGTTTACTTTAATTTCGCTGACTTCAAAGTGAGAGGATTTATGTGACAATATTGGGGGGTGAAGGGAAAGGCTTTTTTCTAGCACACAACAAAATGTAAATGTCTGTATATAAACTGCAAATATTTAAAAAATATATCAGAATTAGGAAAGCACAAATAATGAAGCACATTTTTGTAAATCGGAAGTGTGGCGGAACCAAATATTTACATACCATCAAAAGAAATCAATACGCTATGTGATGCCAACTTTCACAAATTATTGTTTGTGCGCTGTGTAGTTTTATCAGTAAAACTGTATGTCTGTGCAAATGCAATGGTCTTTAATTGAAAATGTGTTGCCTGTAATGGCAGTGCACTACTACACCATGCGTACTCTACTCTACTCTACTCCGCTCCACTCTACAACACTCTACTCCACTCTTTGCTGCTCTACTCTACTCAACGACACTCTACTCTTCGCCACTCTACTCTACGCCACTTCACTTTACTCTACAACACACTACTCTACCCCTCTCCACTCTATGGCACTCTACTCCACTCTAAGCATCTCTACTCCACCCAATGCATCTTTACTCCACTCTATGCCACCCTTACTGCCACTCCACACACCTCTACTCCACGCTACTCCATTCCATGACACTTTATGACCCTCCACTCCACGACCCTCCACTCCATGACACTCCACTCTACGCCTCTACTCCACTCTACACCACCCGACTCTACTTCACTGTATGCCACTCTACTCCACTTTAAGCCAATGTACTCTACTCCTCTCTATGCCACCCTACTCTACTCCACTACGACCATCCACTCTACAACATTACGCCTCTCCACGCCACTCTACTCCACACCATTCCGTTCTACGCCACCCTCTCTATGCCACTCCACGACACTCTATGCCACTTCACTCTAGGCCAATCTACTCCTCTCTATGATACTCTACGCTAAGACACTCCACAACACTCTATGCCACTCTATGACACTCCTCGACGCTCTATTCCACTCTCCGCTACTCTACTCCACTCTACACCACCCTACTCCACACTATGCCACCCTATTCTACCCCACTCCACGCCACTCCACTCTACATCACCCTACCCTACTCTACTTTACTCCACTCCACTCTACGCCGTCCCACTTTACAGAACTGTGCTACACTATACAGAACTCTACTCCTCTCTATGACCCTCCACTCCACTCTAATCCACGGCACTCCACCACACTCTATCCCACTCCACTCTAGGCCACTCTATTACTCTCTGCACCACTCTACTCGACTCTATGAGACTCCAGTACACTCTACGAAACTCTATGCCACTCTAAGACACTCCACTTTACTCCACTCTATGCCGCTCCATTACACTTTACTACACTCTATGCTACTCTACGACCCCAGACTCCACTCTACAACACTTTACAGCACTCTACGCTATGCCACTCCACTACACAATACTGTACTCCACTCTATTTTTTGCCCCTCCACTCTACAACCCATGCCACTCTATGCTGCTACTCTATACCCCTCCACTCTACAACACTTTACTCCACTCAACTTTACGCTCCTCTATGCCCCACCACTCTATGACACTGTACGCTAATCTACTACACTCCACTTTACTCAATTCTACGACACTCCTCGATACGCCACTCTGACACATTACTCCACTCTACATAGTGCCACTTCCCTCTACGCTTTAGGACACTTTACTCCACTCTATGACCCTCCACTCTATGCCACTTTACAACACTCCACTCCACTTTCCTCCATGCTACACCACTCCACTCCACGCCACTTCACTACACTTTACTATACTCTACACTACTCTACTACACTATGCCACTCCACTATACGATACTTTACTTTACTCCACTTTACTTTACTTTACACCCTGCACTCTATGACCCTTCACGCATTCTACGCCCCTCCACTCTATGCCATCCACTCTACGACACTCTATGCCCCTCCACTCTATAACACTTTACTCCACTCTACTTTACGCCCTTCCACTCTATGACACTTCACCAATCTACTATATTCCACTTTACTCAACGACACTCCACGCTATGCCACTCTGACACTTTACTCTACTCTACGCTATGCCACACCACGACACTCTACTCCACTGTATGACACTCCATTCTACGACACTCCATGCCTCTCTAAGACACTCTATGCCTCTTCATTCTACGCCCCTCCACTCTATGACACTTTACTCCACTCTAAGCCCCTCCACTGCACAACCCTCCACACTACTCTACAACACTCTACACCCCTCCACTGTAGGGACTCTGCTCTACGATACTCTACTCTACAACACTCCACCCCACTCTACGACAATCCACTCTATCCCACACCACTCTACGACACTCCATTCTATGACACTCTACTCCACGACTCTCTACACCCCTTCACTCTACCACACTCCCCTCTATGTCACTTTACTCCATTCTACTCCATTCTACGCCACTCTATGCCACCCTACTCTACTCTACGCCACTCTACTCCACACCACTCTACTTCAATCTACTCCATTCCACACCACTCTACTCCAACATACTCAACTCCACTCTACGACCCGCCACTCTACGACACTCCACTTTACACCCCTCTACATCACTCTACTGTACACCACTCCACTCTACACCTCTCCACTCTATGCCACTCTACACTACTCCACTCTACTCCAATCCACTCCATGACACTTCACTCTACTCCACATCACTCCACTCTAGGTCACTGCACTTTACTCCACTCCACTCCATTCTACTCCACTCTACGCCACTCTACTCCACCCTACTCTACTCTACGCCACTCTACTCTACGCCACTCTACTTCAATCTACTCCATTCCACACCACTCTACTCCAACCTACTCAACTCCACTGTACGACCCGCCACTCTACGACTTTACACCCCTAAACATCACTCCACTGTACACCACTCCACTCTACACCTCTCCACTCTATGCCACTCTACACTACTCCACTCTACTCCAATCCACTCCATGACACTTCACTCTACTCCACATCACTCCACTCTAGGTCACTGCACTTTACTCCACTCCATTCTACTCCACTCTACTCCACCCTACTCTACGTCCCTCCACAGTATGACACTACACTCCATGACACTCCACGACACTCTACTCCCCTCTACACCACTCCACCTTTGGTTTTGACAATGCTTGTTTATCTAAGCACCCTGGATCTGGAACAACATCCCAGTTTCCAGCAGCACTCCCCCCAACGCTGCCCAGGGCCGACTGACCGTACCAGGCATCGGGCGTTTCCGCAGGAGGCCGGAAGGGTGGGGGCCCGATTTGTAGTGGTGGGGTCCGGTTTTGCAGTAGTGCTGAAAGATCAGCCCCCAGTTACAAAAGCAGCATGCAAGCATTTACCGCCTCTGGGAGGGGGCCAGACAGCTCTTCTTCAGGGGCTGGTCTGAGAATATTGCCAGGGCTTCTTTGGGTTCCTAGTCTGGCCCAGACGCTGCCCCAATTTAAGATATACATTTTTTCAATCGAATGACCTGAGCGCACCCTGCAAGTTAATGTCAAGAGACACAAGAGCAGCGTAATTCGGATACTTTGCTTGTTTACCTCCCAACACTAAGAACAATGTATCCCAGAAAACCCAAAACGTTACAAATAACATGAAGGAATAAACAGTAAATATACCTTTAAAGAAATGTAGAACTTTACTTCAGTGCGGTCCTTTCATTCGCGTAGATGTTAGTTTGTTGACAATACCTAAAGTACAACCTATAGGGAAGAAAAAGTATCTGAGCACGAGCGGCCCCCTTTGCTCCGAGAGAGAGGATGCTACTGCGCATGCGTAGAGCTAACCTTCTGCCTGCAGTGGACTTGACTGATCTGTTGCTGGCTGCCATTCTGGGACATAAAGGGGAAAGAAGATCTAAGAAGGCACCTCACCACCTCTGGCAGCAAGCGGCCTTCAACCCTTGCCCTGACCCAGTAAAAGCAAAGGATGCTGTCGCAGTCAAGCAGAGATATTTACAACTAGGCGGGGGAGTGAAACAACTAACCTGGCAGGTGTCTGCGTAACACGCGTATGTGGAAACCTTTCATTTAGCTTTTTCCGTTTCTGTAAATGGAAGATACAGAAGCCTGCCCCAGGAAGAGCACCATGCTCCCAGATTTCATGAGGTCAGTCTGCAGCAAAACAAAAATGTGCGAGCCTAGATGGAAAAGTCCCTATTTTTCTAGCAGTCATTCTGATAACTTGAGTTGTGCCAAGCATCTGGGAAACACCAGCAGACACGATACCTCGTCTGCCCAGCGGGGGGCATTTGACGGCTGGCTTGAGTCTGACCAGGCGCAGAAACACCAATGTGTAGGCAGGTGGTTGTAGCAGGCTGTGCAGGCTGCAATGTTATCGTCCTGTAATCCCTAGAGAAGCCCAGCCATGTGCCTGCATTTTGGGAATGTCTGTCCAGCAACGAATTGCTAAAAAACGCAACCCTAAATTTCCACTACCACCAAAAACTACAGCCAATGGATTGGGTCAAGTGGAAAGGACTGTACTTCGTACCAGTACCCAGGGCAAAGAGAATTACCAGTATGTACGTATGTATATATTATTTCTACAGCGCAAACGTAGCCAAATGGCAACCGAGTGCTGTACCTGGTGAAAAATAAGCATAAAGTCAAAGAGCAATAGGAGAGGAAGCCGGGTTGTGCACAGTTAATGCACTGTGATGTAGTGTTCTCTAAAAAGGGGAGTCTTCAACTCTTTCTTCAATTGGAGCAGCATTGGGGCGGTCCTGATAATGGGATGTTGTCCACATCTTGGGTGCACAGATGGAAAAGGCCTACTGTCTTGTTTTTCATTTTTGCACTGCTCAGTGGTGTCCTGGCTGCAGGGAACCATCAGAAATGGTGAGCTTGTCTGCAAGATCAGCAGTTGCGCTGTTCATGATAGCTTTGTACATGATGCAGCTGGTTTTGAAAATGGTGCAGGCTGGCAAGGGGAGCCAATGAAGTTCCATCAGGTTGGGAGTGATGTGATCACATTTCTTCAGGCCCTAGATGAGAAATGCTGCACTGGGAGGCCATGAAGTAGGGCATTACCACCATCTGGATGACAGGCGCTTGATCAGCAATTCTGTCATTTCTTTGGAAGAAACTGTCTGACTTTCTTTAGAAGGGAAAGCTGGTACCAGGCCATCTCTATGTTTTTTGGCTATGTGCTCCTTGAGGACGAGGTTGGTGTGCAGGGTGAATCCAAGTTCCTTAGCATTTGGTGAAAGTTGGGGTTTGAAGCAGTCAAGGTTCATGTAACTGAGCAAGATTTGTACTGTGTCTTGTTTGCTGTTCTTGACAAATAACATCAATTATGTATTGGTTGTGTTGGGCTTTAGATAGGTGCTGGACATCCAGGTCTGGATGATGGTTAAGCGGTGTTTGAGGCGTTGGACATTTCAGGCAGAGAAGACTTTGAAGTAGAGATGTGTATCGTCTGCATATTAGTGAAGCTTGATTCTGTTATCTGTGAGTAGTGCACAAAGTGGCTCCATGTAAAAGCTTAATATGGCAGGTGAAGGCTTCTACACATCTTTAATATAGAAGATAAGTGATAGTATAGAGCCATGAGGGACTCCCCAGATGATATGGATCTTTTGCATCCTGGCGGTATTAGTGTGAACAAACTGGTGTTGGCTGGAAAGGCAGGAGGAGAACCAGTGAAGGACACTGCTGGTGAATCCCATTCAAGACTACAGGGTGCGTATGACAGTGGTATGGTCAACTGTGTCGAAGGCAGCTAGCAGGTCCAGTAATATCAGGAGGCAAACGTTACCTTCATCTGTTGTCAAGAGGGAATGGTCTACGATACTTGAGTAGCGGTCACCTGCTGCAGCCTGATCTGAAGCCAGACTGGTAGTCATGCAAGAAATGGCTATCTTTTATGGGATTCAGGAGTTGAAGAGAGACTGCTTTTTCAGTGATCTTTCTGATCAATGGTAGGTGAGTCATGGGTCAATAGTTGGCAAGGTCATCAGGGTCTAGTGTAAATGTCTTTAGGAGTGGGAGGATCTGGTCTGTCTAGAGAGTTTCTTGGAAGATGCCTACACTAAGGAATGCATTGACAATGGTAAGTAGGGGTAAGAGAGCATCCCCAGAGAGCTCTGATGAAGGAAGATGGTAAGACATCATCTTCATAAGGAGTGACTTTGAGGGAGTTGAGTATGTCAGCGAGTTCTGGGAGAGATAGGGCTTTGACGGCAAACCTTGGCGGCATTCTATGGGAAGGGGTAGGTGTAAGAATTGATGCAGGTTTAATGTCATCGTATTGCTATTGGATCTTTTATATAATTTCACTGATGAAGAGGTTGGTGGCATTGCAGTTTTCTGTGGAGAGAGGAATATGTGGGTTCGACAGGCGGTTGATGCAGTGCTTGTTTGTCTAGAACAGCTTTCTGTTTCTGTTGGTAGCTTCATTGATAGTGTTAGTATAGTATTTTGCTTTGGGTGATGTGATGACTTGTCTGCATGTTGTGCAGAGGAACTTGAGTATCAATAGGCCCTTTGGTATTCTGTTTATCTTCCATGTTCTTTCCTATCTATGGATGGATTGCGTATTGCTAGCAAGACCTTTAGAGTACCAGGGTGCTGAAGGCTTTGGTTAGTACTTGTGTGTTGTCACTGGGGTGTGGATGTTCACATAGATTTCCAAAACATTGCTGAAGTTGTTTAAAAGACAGTGGCAGCGGGTGATCTTTGGAAGTGGAGACGTAGAACACCAGACGTGGGTCCCTTGCTCACTTTGCCACTGGATTCAAGCTAGCCTGGCTGATGAGGGCTGTTAGCCCGAAACCGGTCCCAGGATGCTTGTTTCCGGTCCAGGGAAGACATGGCTTGGCAGTTCGGGCTGGACTGTTCCCATGAGGCACAGGGTCAAGACTGATTTGCATATAGCTGTGTCTGAACTGGGGTGGCGAAGTGAGCTAAAGAACGATGATGGATTCAACCCAGATCTGTGACTGGGGGTGAGTGTCTGAAAAGTTTCAGCGCTCCGTCCATCATCTCCTTGTGTTTGCTTTGTTCGCCCTAAGTTGGCAGGGTATGCCCAGACGTGGGTCCCTTGCTCACTTTGCCACTGGATTCAAGCTAGCCTGGCTGATGAGGGCTGTTAGTCCGAAACCGGTCCCAGGATGCTTGTTTCCGGGCCAGGGAAGACATGGCTTGGCAGTTCGGGCTGGACTGTTCCCATGAGGCACAGGGTCAAGACTGATTTGCATATAGCTGTGTCTGAACTGGGGTGGCGAAGTGAGCTAAAGAACGATGATGGATTCAACCCAGATCTGTGACTGGGGGTGAGTGTCTGAAAAGTTTCAGCGCTCCGTCCATCATCTCCTTGTGTTTGCTTTGAGGTATAACACCTGCCTTCAGAAACATAGCTTAGACAGTGCTAAGCGATAATGTTCAAAATGTGACTTTCTATATACCATAATGTCCAACTAGACAGAAGCACCAGTATGCAGGAAACACCATCAAATTCCCTAGAAGCAATTCAATCTTTTCTTTAGAACATTTCAGGCAAAAGAACCACAACTTAAAATAATGTCCATTATTTAAGTGCTTAAGGACGGTGGTGGGAATATTTTGGTGTATTGAATGAGTAAAACGCAAGTTGTCTCTGCTGAAGTATTTATTTGGGATGTTCAGCCTAATGTGCTGTGTATCATGCTGATTTTCTATAAACAAAATAAAATATGGTTCATAAAAAAAAATGTCCCTCGCTAGCAAAGAGCCACTATTAAGTTTGATGCAGCCGACATCAGAAAGATAATGGCCAGAGAGAGGTCTTCTTTAGCTATGAAAGATGCTTAGTTTGAAGATCCTAAGATGCAGGAAGCTGGCAGTGAAACACAGAAGATGCAAACTGCAGAAGAATGATGCTGAATAAGAAGGTTCCTGAGAAATGGTTAAGCCATCTAGGCAACATCCTTAGTATATGAATCTAGACATTATTACTTGTAGGAAGTGAGGGGCGGTATTCATGTAGATAGTTTTCAGATATCAGTACTGGGGACATTACGAAAGAGTGTGTAAATTAGAGTCTTCCTTCGGGAAGTAGAGGCCCTGTAATTAAAAGACTGAGATGACTGTCAGACTCTGCTTTACCTGTATCCCCATTTTACCCCTCTTCTCAGGCTCGTTGTTTGATGCCAATTGCAAGATGTCCCCAGTTCGGCTGCTTATTTTATGGAGGTAGTATTCCTGCCAAGTGTGTTGGTTGAGAGAGGTGGTGGGGTAGGTAATCCAAGGGAGCTTTGGGATTGTTACTGACATACCTATCTCACAATGCTGTGACCTTTGGAGAATATCTGTGGTGTTACCTACCAGCCCTGGCCCTTATTACAGCACTGCAAGCTGTAATGAGGGTCATAGCCTGTTCAGGGAGATTGTGATTAGCCCAAATTATAGTTAACGCTGACCTCGGGTACTACTGTACAAGGTTGGGGGATTTGGGGCAGGGGCATTTTTTGTTGCTGGCTAGATAGGTGGCCAGCCCCAGTGTGGAGTGCCACAAAAATGTAGGGTAAATTAAACACCTGCTCATTTTTCATCGCCTCATCCTTGACCAACTTTGTGGACCTTCTTCACTAGCCATCCACTTTATCTGGAAGGGGTTAGGAATTCTTGGTATTCAAATTACTATTATCAAAAAACACAGTATCTGGACTGTCAGTCTTAAAAATTCTCAGTACTGAATTTCAAGCACTGTGAATCCTAACTGTATTCTTCTTGAATTAGTTAACCTCTTTTCCTCATCCCATTCCTCCTCATCCAATCACTGAAAGAGACTTTCATCACTGCATCGCTGATTAACTTAACTTACCCTCTCCTAGAGCAGGGTCTATGCAGCCCTGTTCCCTCAGATATTTCACTGCTTATAGCTTTAATTAACTTGTATTTATTTCCCTCTATTAGCACAGGGTCTGGTGTTGGCATTTATTCCCATCTCTGCCCCCCAGATTTTAGTGACTGTTTTATCAGGTGATCCTCTTTGCCAATGCTTCTCAAGTTTAGAGTTAGTCTTGAAAGTCATGCACCCATTCAGGCTTTTCACAAATTATCAAGATGGCTGCCACTGCCCTAATCCTCAGAGGAGGGGTGCATTATGGAAATCATATGGAGTGGTGTATCACTAAAGACAAAGATGAGTGATTATTCGGGGGATAGTTACTCAACAGGACCACCAAGGAGCCCTTCAGAATTCTAGCATTCAATCAACATGTGGGATATGGTTTAGTCATATTACCCAAGATGATCAACACATGCAGGTATTTTAAATGAAATATTAAGAAGGAGTTAAACAATTTACCTTGTCCAGGAAGACCAATATGCTCAAATGACCTTCTGTAGCGTTAACACAGAAGTGGTTTAGAAAATTATCCATATGAAAAACCTCTTTCAATGCCAAACCAAAGTAAACTAAATATACCTTGAGGGAACATTTTGGTATGCACGGTTCAAGGACCAAAATACCCCCAAAAAGCTTTAAAATCCTTGGAACCGATTATAAGCTGGTGTGTATAATGAATCGGTAATGCCTGACAGAGCTTCATGATAACTAGTTCGGATACAGTTAGTACCAAATGACTTAGCAGCCCAAATTTTCAGAAGGACTCCATAAGGCTAGTTTTCCAAATTGAAAACGTTGTCCAGCACCTGACATCTACAGAGCAGAGATCATCTTCTCCTAAGTTACGATCATCTCATTAGTAAACACTTTCAGTCTCTGATTCTCTTATATAGCAAGATTGCCCCTGATGGAAGCAGCGTTTAATAATATAAGAATACCCCAAAACGATCCTGCAAGTGTTTTAAACTTACCCATTATTCCGAATGGAAGAGGCGGAGAGACAAAGTGGTCGTAACTCGTTCGAAGCCATCATGACGGTAGTGCAGCCACTGTTCTAAGGCTCACCTAACTTCATTAACTCTTGATTCTTATTAAAGTAACATGATATGGGTTTATTCATTGTTTTTAGATTCTGAAAGTTTTTAATATTCTAGCATAGATGATTACACATATGAGCTATTATTATTAATGCTTTATTTAGCAAAAATTAGTATATGTCCGCAAAGTGCCCCACAATGTGTTCAATTCGCATGTCATGTTCTCACTTTCTTATACGTGTACATTTCTCATGCTGTATTCCCATACGCAGCCTGAGAACGAAAAAAGACTTCACACATTTTTAAATCTATAAATCTTTCTCAGAGCTAAATCCAGGATGAGAAGTTTGTCCTATTGTGTGCAGTCTTATTTTGTTAATGGGTTGGTGTAACTTCCACAGGGTATCAGAAGTTTGAAATGTTTCTGAATAACCCATCTGATACAGTTTTATACATGGGTTAGACAATAATGCTGACCCATTTATTAATCAACCCCTCCCTCAGGCACCAAGTTCCTTCAGAGGCCAATTTGCCATTTTCTTGACTATCATGCAAGATCTAGAGGTGGTCAAAAGATCAGACTGCTTGTGTCCCAGGACCAAAACATTAAACAGTTTGCCTCTCATTGTTGTAAAGGTCTTCTTTTGCAGAGGAGGTTTGTGGATGCTAAAAAACCTTGCACGATACATTTCTTTATTAAGCTGGAGCTCAGTGAAAGGTTTTGAGATTACATTTATGTTAGTACATAGTACCACCTTACCCAGATAGAAGGTGGTGTGCAGGACTTGCAGTTGACTAAATGGCTGTTATTTAGTACAAAAGCCTCAGTTCAAAGGATGCCATCTTTTCAAATATCTGATGGGCAGGGTGTGCAACAGGACCAGATTGAGATCCTCCACAGAAAAATGTACTTTAAAGAAAGAAAGAAGTTGAAGGAGAAAGTAAGTTTAGAGGTGAATTCCTTTGGTCTGCTCCTGTAGACACCAATAGCCAGAGAATATATCTCACTCAATGTCATTTTACACCCAGGACAGAATTAGATGGTTTGAAAAAAGCATGACATTGTCCACATAGTATGGGGAAATATTAAAGGTTTTATTCAGCACACACTAGGGAAATCTGAGCCATTTACTCCTGCTTTGGGATTTTGTAGAGGATTTTCGGGCAGCTGCCAGAACACAAGCATTTTCAGATGAAAAGCCAGATGAGTGTATTTTGCTTAAATATATTCAAGCAGAGTGACTGTGGAGATGTGTGAAAGATTATCTCTACCCATCTCACTGGTGAACAAGTCCAGTATCTTAGGTTGCTTAGCACCACATGAAATTTTAGAATTTCTCTAAATTTGGCCAACATTGACAAGGCCAGGTTAAAGAAATGATGTTGCTGGAGTAACAGATTTATTCCTGGTACTTTTTGATGAACCATTAAATTGGAGGAGCAGGAAGCAAAGAGAAACTATTCTGCAGGCGAAGTAGAACAGGAGAATGGTCAAGGGTGGCAGACAACTGTGCATCTGAGCGTATCATACAATTCAATCTTTTACATAACGGGTTACAATGCAGCCACAAGAGACACAGTCACTCCAAAGAAGCTTACAAACCCTTGTGAAGGGGAGTTGAATGTAATGAGTACATACATTTTAAAAAAAACACCAATTATTTAAGAATATCATAAACTTATATTACTACATGAAGTGTGACAAGCTTTAACAATATATTTGTTTAGGAACACTCGAGCAAATTAGATCAAAAATGAGATCAAAGACCAAGCAACTACACAGAAAGTAATTAAAAAACAAGTGTGCTGTGCCAGTAACTGCCCAGGGACAATGGTTCAAGTTCTACAAAAGCTCCACAGACAGTAACATGTAAAGCAATATGCAGACTCTATGGAATCACCTTTCTTTCCTGACTTTTCTTCCTTCCTGAGGAGTTACCCATCAACTGCAGTGAATCAAACAGATATGCCAGAACTCCACGGTCAAGATCTCCACTCACAGACAAAGCCGTAGGCAACACATTCTTCCTTCCGTCTCGGCCCTGCATAGAGAACCAAGAGAGCATTTATCCACATCCTAACTTCAGCACTACGAGTACAGGTTCAAATGAAAACTAATTACTATTGTTATTTTAAGCACTTACCAGTGCTTTCTTTCTTCCTAGTCATGTACCAAAAGTCTTTCAGTGAGTCAGAATAAGGTGTTCAAGAAATATTCTGGATTGGTAGCCCTTTTATGGTACTTTGTTGATGGGCTTTGGCTTTTATGTAGAGCATAGAGCGTTTTAGAAAAATGGATGTTTGGGGCATGATGAGAGTACATAAAAGACTTAAGTCACGTGTGAATAGTTTGACACCTCAGTCAATAACATCGCATGGGATTAGGGCACAGGTTTTTTGGAGATGGGATTATACGTACCAGGCTAATGTGCTCTGACAGAGTTAAAGCAACCAGGAGGTTTCACGGAGATTGAATATAAAAATTGCAGCAGGAAACTAGAAGGTCAGAACACAAGGCTATTGTGTTTAGAAAAGACGACAAAAATGCAAACGTATCCCTAATGGTCCATTTCCCACATTTGGGAATAGATGTTCTATATGGTAACAAAAACATGTATTAATAATGCCCCTAGCTCGGGCAAAATGCCATCCAATCAACAAATGTGAGTCAGTGACATGTTTTTTCAGAATGTCAGTGCTCTTCTCACCGCAAGTCAACTACCAGCAGAATTTCACGAAGTATGGTCTCTCTCTCTCGCTGCGTGCAAAGACAGACCACCAGATTTCTTTTGTATGCATATATTGATAAAATAAGAGATTGTATTTTTTCCCCAACACCGTTTATTGAGGTTTTTAAGACATTTTAGAAAATATTCACAGGCATTGTAAAGAGACACTGAGGATGTAATAGATGTTTCTCAGTTGAACAACAGTCACATTCTACATAGCATACCTGGGCCCTCATTTAAGGATACATGTCTAGACATCGTGCCCCAGTCTATATTGAGGCTCAACATATGGCAGCACTGATCGTGTGCAACCAGGACATGTCTGTGTTTTGAGTACTGTGTGTTTGACAACAAAAAAAGAGAACCTCTATTGGATAAGGGGAAGAAAGAACATAACAAGGAATCTATAAAGAGGGAGGACAACGAAACAGTAGCACGGGCGAAAGCTAGCAAGGTGATCCTAGGGGGTTCCTGCATGTGTGGGGGTCACTACTTGCAGGGCTACAGGGAGACCATATCATATGATAGGTGTGGAACTAACCCAGAGGTCAGGTGTGTAGTGAAGCATTGACTAAGCCAGATGGTTCATGTAGTAAGGGCTTCCTCACGTCAATTCCCAGGACTGGGAAAGCATGGTGTCCCAGGCTGCTGATATGGGCCATTTACGTAGGTGATGGGCCTCTTCATAATGCAGGGCAGTACTCTTTGCTTCCCCCAGTAAAGGAGCGCCTTGTACCATTGTGAGATTGATGGGGGTTGTGTGGCTCTCCAGTGTAATATGAGGGTGCGTTTGAACAGTAGAAGGGCAAGGTTTGCGAATTGCGTGCGCACTTTGTGTTGCTTCCTCCTTTTGTAAATTCCTAGGTCAGTTGTTTCCTATGCGTGCCAGTAGGGAGCTAGGGTGGAGCATGTCCACAGCATGTGCTGAAAGTCAGCTGCAGGGGACCGAAATCTAGGGCATTCCAGGTGCCCCGTGGAGAATATTCGATCTGGTCTGAAAGGTGTAAGATAGGCCCTGTAGAGTACCATATATTTTTTTTTAACAAAACTTTTTATTGATGACAGTGTTGATACAGTACAAACGTCATGTCATTGCTTCATACAGAGATTGACTTCAATACAATGAACGTTTCTTTCATTCCTTCACTTGGTTACATGCTACGTGGGTCTACTACTCCTATCTTCCGGTGCCATTCACTCATCAAAAAGGGGGGAGGGAAGGAAGGGAGTGCAAATATTCTCTCTATATACATTCCACTTGTCCCATATTTGCGTCCATTTATTGGGCAGTCCCGAGATTCATACACTGTTTTTTCCCTTAACATGCACCAGTCCATGTCTTTCTTCCATGCCTTCACCGTTGGTGCCTCTTGTGCCCCCCATGCTCTTGCTATATTGTGCTTGGCTACCAAAGCAAGGCAGCAAAGTGTTGGGTGCTCAAGAAGGAAGAGAAGCCACGATTCCTCTTCTGTTAGAGCAGGTCCAGGTCATCAAAGAAAATTCAGAGCACTTCCAAATAAGTTCACGTAGAGTTACATGGTGTGTGTTATCACAGACAGCCTTTATTCTTTTCAAACAGAAGTTTACACATTTCACTGCATGGCAGTGATTTCCCTACAGTACTCAAGTTGGGTGACGTTTTGGGAGTTTTCTTCCAAGTTACAGAGCGAAGAAATATATAGGAGCTTTCTACATTAAGATGCGTTCGGCAGACGCCTAAGGTACTGGAGTTTATTAACTGGAGAATTGTTGTTAGTTACTACCTTGTAGAATCACCAGATTAGCCCTGATGAAGTCTGCTGCGTAACTTGCAGCTCAGAGGAAACACGTGTTGACAGAGGCAGTGAAATGTGTAAACTTTTGTTTGAAAAGAATAAAGGCTGTCGGTGATAACACACACAACGTAACTCTATGTGGACTTATTTGGGAGTGCTCGGAATTTTCTTTGATGACCTGGACCTGCTCTAACAGAAGAGGAATTAGTGGCTTCTCTTCCTTCTTGAGCGCCCAACACTTTGCTGCTTTGTGCTGATCAACAAAACTGTGAACTCTAATGATAACCAAGTGTGTGCGACTTCCTTTCTAGCCACCTCTCTTGACTTTGAATGGGCTGGGGGGATCGTAATCTTGACGCAACTGTTCAAATGGAAGGAGATGGTGATCCTGGAATAGATTACCCACCGTTTCTATGGACTTTTCATGCCAGAAAGATAGCTCTTCTGACGTGAAGGATCCAGGAAATCTTGGCAACCCTTGGAGGGGGGGATCGTCAGAGCATATGGCCTCACAGGCGTGTCAATTGAAAGATTTGGGTGAGGCATTTGCGGGTCACCCATATATGTAAGGACCAGGAGCAGTGTTGTTTAACTCTAGGTAGTAAGAGCTGATGGAGAATACCGGGGATAGGGGTCCATCACCGGCGTTGGTTTCAGAGATATTCCTTACCGCAAGCCAGTGGGAAACCCATTGGAGTTCGGCGGCTAAATAGTAGGATTAAAAGAACGGATCACCAAAACCACGTAGGCCCACTGGTAGTTGTAGTTTGCTAAGGGTTATCCGCCACCGCTTGTCATCCCAGAGCAAGTCCCCGAGCATCGAATATAACTTTTGGAAAAAATTTCAGGGCGGATAGACTGGTACATTGTTGAAGTAGTAGTCGGGGAAGGATGATCATCTTAGAGAGAGCAATTTTGTCTGTGAGGGCATGGGTAGGCGTTTCCAGAACCGGTTCTGGGGCTTTAGAGACGCAAGTGCCCACTTCAGATTACCCTCAAATAGATACTGTTGCGAGTGGTATATGCGGTTAACTAAGTAACGAAATGTTGTATCTACCCACACCAGTTTTACTCTGCCAAGGCAGATTGCCTGAGGGGGCATGACAAGGCGCAGGGGAAAGACGCACGATTTTACCCAAATTACCCGCAGACCAGCTGCCGCCTCAAAATCTCGGAAGGTGGCGTAGATCGTCTTGACGCCTACTGAAGCGTCACGCAGGTAGAGCAACAGGTCATCAGCCTATAATGACACTGCATGTAAGGTGCATTCACGGGAATTCCCGAGTGTATACCCTTCAAACAGAGGCAAAGGGCCAGAGGCTCCATGGAAATAGCAAAAAGTAAAGGGGACAACCCTGGCAAGGACTGCTTCTCACCTGGAACGAGTCAGATTAGTTGGCTGATATGTACGTGCGAGGAGGGGGTGTAAGGAGGGGGTGGAGTACCCTAGCATTGTATATGCTAGTAGACGCCGAAAAATGTCCAGTGCACGTAGTAGCTTAAAGAGGTAGTCCCATGACAGCATATCAAATGCCTTTTCTAGATCGAGTATCAAGTCATGCCCGGATGTGCATATGCTATGCCTCTGTGCTGCCTCACCTGGTTCTGCTGCAGTGACTGGGCCCACTAACTTAGGCCACTCGGGTGGTCATGCTGTCTCGGGGGGTGGGGGGGTTTCTCCGCAGCTGTGGGCCACACCCAGGTAAGCCGCTTCAAAGGCCCTCTATGCCGCCCCCGCTTCGGGGGACCAAGTGGGCTTCCCCTCCTGCACCGCAAGGAGCGCCACAGTGCCCAGCCGATGTGCCTTGTGCTGCTCGGGTGCTACCGCCAGGCCTACGGTTCCACAGCTGAGGAGGACGGCTGCCGCTGCGTCTCCACAATGCTGCAGGTGCCAGTCCACTGTTGAGAAAGCAAGTCCTGGTTGGCAGGATAATTTTGGATTTTCCTGCCCGCCAGTCCAGAGCTTGTTCAGAAGCTGTCCGCCATCTTTGGCGGCTAGGCCACGCCCCCTAAAATAAGAGAATGTATATTGATTTTCATGTACAGAATCCCATAATTTCAGCTAAGGAAAATCATGATAGTAAAACCTGTAGGTCAATGTTATGCATACAACTCTACTTTATCATACCTGAGCAGCAGTGGAAGAATTAATAACACAGCAATGGAAGTTAAAATACCCATGAATCAATGGTACCCCCACCCTCAATCTGCCCTTTTTTAGTTGCCGTTAGATCTGCTTCAGTATTTACCCTTTTCTTTGCAGAGATGGCCATTTTGCAACTAATGTGTCAGTCTGGAAGCAGTTAAACAGTTCACTTAGGCTGCAGGTAATTTCTCCTTCGCTGGGTGTGGGTGCTGAAGTATTGCAGTTTTGTTCACAGAGTAGACAGTCTGTGTTTGTTTTGTTCGTCATGGACCTCCAGCCACTTTGTTACATGGCCTTGTGGACTGTGAGGACTGTGCTCTGGCACAAACATGCACGGAGTGGAAGCCTAACATGAGGCTGAATATAAACGTAGGCATTAATAATAACTGAGTAACGGTAACACACAGTAGTCGCACTGGTGGTGGCCAGGCAGCAACACAGTGTGTCCGTTTTGGGTTCAGCCCTGGTAAGAGCTGATGCAAGGCTGCTAGACAGCCAGGATGCCAGATCTGTGTGGCACATGGCAGCGCTGGAGAATCATCTGGGTTGCCAGGGATCACCAGAATCATCTCTCCGAGCTTGTAGTCAGCAGCAAACCCTCCTCCACATAAAACGAATATTTGATCTTAATAATGCAGTGTTATCCTTTGGGAATTTTGTTTCATTCATAAAGTTTCTGGGCCTTCACGTTTTGTCTTCTCATTTAGCAGAAATATTTATTTGCAGAAGCCAAGTGCCTAAGTATCATGGAACATGAAGGGAAAACTTCCCAGACTCCATGTTTAGAAGAAATTAAAGCTTCGGTGTGCAGACTTTCAGACTGTCATCTACAATGTCAATGATGATTTGAGAATTTCCTTAAAAGATTTTAAGTCTGCTTCCTTCCAAGTCTGGCCAGATAGGCCATGCAGGCACTCACCCCTTCCCTTCCCGAGGCATATGTTAAGTGCACAGAGGAGGGAGACTTCATTGCCAAGGCACCCAATGGCAAAGCATCTGCAATTAGGAAGTAAAGTGCTGGTGACAGCCATTCCTTGGCAAAGCAGTAGTTTTGTTTCAGGGATACGACCCCACAGACAAGGTTCAGTGAATTGGCACAGTAGAGACCTGGTTAAGTGGCAGTGGGTTGCTAAACCTAATGTAGCTCTAAATTAGGGTGAGGAGTCATTGGGTGGGGCATGGTTAAATTATATATCCTGTTTCTCTGAATGTTTTGGCTTAAGAGAACATATATTTGAGCTGCAAGATAAGTCTAGTGAGTACTGGATCCTGGATGAACCCATCCACCAGTTTTCATCAGGCAGGGTGTGGGCTCCCAATCCTCATGTCACTGCTATATGTAAGTTCTAGTGCAAAAGCAGTGACTCAAAGAAGCCTGGAAAAAAATAAAAGTGCATTAGGTCCCCCTTACCAAGAAAGAGCATGGACGAACCCAGTGCTCTACCCTAATGAAGCTATATGCAACTGTATCCACATCTTAGGTTGCTGGGTGGGACAAGCACTGAACAGATAAACTTGACTTGCAGCTGTGGGGGCACGACTTGGGGAGGAGGGCGGGAAGTTGTGGGTGGGGCATTACAGGATGGATGTTTGCTGGGTATGATTTCCATGGCATATTGTATGCTGTCACATTGTGGCTCGTTTTATGCTGATGCTATGAAAACCCAATACAATCTGTTTGGAAAAAAAAGAGAGTGGACAACTCCTTAAAGAGTAGACTCAATCAGAATGTTTCTTTAATGGTCTCTGAAGACATGTTATCCTACCCTCTTCACTAATCAAAGCTCTCTTCGGAGAAACTCTCTCACCCCTACTCACCAGTGTAAAAGTCTCCCTCGCTCAAGGCATCTCCCAGGCAGTTCTCTAAATAGGCCTTTACAATGGACCCTGAAGACCTCACTAACTACCAGCCCATCACTCACCAACCCTTCAAGCAAGCTCATAGAAAAAAAACAGTACATGCTCAGCTCCAAGATTACATCAACCATCACCTGCATGACTACCGATCTGGATTCAGATCAAACTGCAGTAACGAGACAGCTACTTTGTCTTCCTGACCACAGATGAAGATGATGCCTGCCTCCTGATATTGCCGACACTGTCGACCATCCCACCCTCAGAAGTCATACTGTCAACGTTCTTCAATGATTCTCTTCCTACCTTTCCAACCAATGTCAATTCCTTCACATGGGCACAACATGACCTAGAAGATTCCAATCGCATGCAAAGTCCCCCAGGGTTATATTCTGCCCCCAGTCACCTTCAACCTCTACATGAAGTTCCTTAAACACATCAAATTCACCAATATCTTGACGATACTCAACTCTACTTGAATCTATGCTCCAGATATCCAAAGCCTCAAATACTGCCTGCACCGCATCTAGGCCTGGATGTCTAGCTTGCCCTTGAAGCTCAACCCCACCAAGACAAACCTGTTTTCTTTGCCAAGAACAAAATGTATGAAGTAGCACAAACCCAGATCAAGGGTGTGAACCGTGACAATTTTAAGCCCCCAAGTTTTACCCAATGCCAAGTCACTTGGATTCACCCTGGACACAAAATTCAACCTAAAGGAACACATTGCGTAGAAAACAAAGATGGCATGATACCACCTATTTTTCCAAAGAAAGTGAAACCATTCATCCCAGAAAGAGTCTTCAGAACTGCTGTTCAAGCTCTACCACCTTGGGCATCCTACAAGCCACAATACATATCATCTAGGCCATACATATCATCTAGGGCCAAAAGAAATATGATCACGACTCCCATCCTACTGGATATCAACTGGCTCCTCTTGCTGGCCCATATCACCTTTAAACCAAGCTTCATCATTTACAAGCCATCACGACCTGCACCCCTCCTATCTGGCTGACAAGCTTTCCATCTCCGGTGGCTTCAGCACTCCGGCAGACAAGAAACCATAAGACTGCAGGCAAGTAGCGAAAAAAATGTAGGAAAAAACAAGGCAATACGCCTTTTCCATCAATGCACCCAGGATCTAGAACAACATTTGTGTATCCATCAAGACCATCCTAATGCTACTCCAACTCAGGAAAGAGTTCAGGACACACCTCTTCAAAAGAACTCAATATGATGATGCAATAATAATCCCCAAACCAGGAACCTCTCAAGTCACTTGATGACTGTATCTGTGCCTTTCACCCTGTACAGTGTTCCACTGCCTTTGGCTAAGTTTGCGCTATGAGAATAGCACAAAGATAAATTCATAAGTTCCTACATACACAGGGAAAACAGAGAAGTGGCATCACTCTTTGTCATACCCCATTCAGGGGCCACAGGCTAGTAGGGGCTTGAGTCCTTTTGGACACAATTCCGGACATCATTTCAGATAGCTGAACAGCGGACACAGTTTCCTGTGCATACAGTAGACACGCTCCTTGAGGCAGCAGCTTCACATACAGCAGTATAGTCCACTCAGGCACACCTGGGGCAAGTGCTGTGTCTATCCACTCCAAGCGCATTCAGGCACACTTGGGCAAGTGCTATGAGCTTAGCAATAGACAGTTCTTCAGCGGTAAAGGGCGATGGCAAATGCTGTGGCCTTCCACAGCAGAGGCACACTTCAGGCAAGTGCCATGGACCAGCAGCAGACATGTTTTGTCAGGGTGATCCACTTGGGAACACTTCAGAGGTGTTGCAGATCCTTCGCTTCAGATCGGGTAATGGGCTTCGAGATGGAAGCACACCTGTCATGTTTTTGTGAATCTCGGGTGGATTGATCTCAGCTCTCGGGTTAACTGCTATTGTCGAGGCTGGCAGTCAGCTCCTTCTGTGAGATTGGCTCACTCATTCCCTCTTCTTTCAGGCCGGTCACCTCCACGCGATCTAAGACAGGGAGACAGTTATTCCTTTCGATCAGACTTCAGGTAATTTCCCCTCAGCTCTGGGAAGCAGGCACCAACCCTGGTTGTGCGGTAGTCATCGAGGTACTCTGTGAAGCACCCCCTCCTTAGTCAGAGAGAACTTGGTATTGGAACAACAAATGGGTCAACAGCTTCTATTTTTATACAGGTATCATAGACAGGAGATATGTATTCTAGGTATGCCCTTTCAGAATTGGTTTGGGTAGGTTCTCCTCTCATGTGTCCTGGTCAGGTTGACTTCCTCACTCAGTTTTTGTCTACAGTGATGCTCCTCACAGCTGGGTCGTTACCAGGTTGGAGCACCCACAACAGCGGCACAACAGGTGTGGGCATTTTGTACGTGGTTATCAACATCCACGGTGCCAATGATTGGGAAGAGAGCTAAATGTCTGGCCTCTTCGTAAGGACTTTTCACACTCTAAACAACAGACACAGCAGTCCCACCCTGCACCAAATATTTGAACTTCAGGAAAACTAAATCAGCAGCTCATTGCAGCAAAAGGACCTTACTGAATTACTAAGTGGTAGATTCCCTCCTCTTCTCCATTTCACTGTCTAGGACCCCTCCCTCAAGTCCCGAGAATGTCAGCAACACACTACCACTGTCAGTAGTGCGCTTTACAAACCCTTGAGTGATTGATTGAGTCTGGCTTGTAGCAGCGGAACTTTACACACGTGAGCCAGTGGGCCACCACTCCTGTGACACAGATAAAAAGTCCAGATCATGACTATATGATCACTAAAACATGGTCTGTGAACATCACTGCTCTATATGCTAGTACGGTAGTCCACTGTCATTAAAGGGCATGCTTGACAAGTCCCTCTTGTCCAGGACTGCACTCACATCAAAAGATTAGCGTGAGGTTCGGGCGAAAAATCCAGAAATCAGCATACTGGATACTGACAGTTGGGCACTCTGAGCAGGGGACACGGCTGCACACCATGCAGGGGACATTTCTGTCCCAACACTCCTATACTAAATTCAGCATGTTCCATGTCACAATGAATACCTCTTTTGAATAGAGAGATGTGGCTGGAACCCTCATGAAAGTCAAATCGACACTATTGGAGCTAGCCACTATGTGTGACCAAGAGTGTGCCACCAATCTCTTAATTGATTACTTTATTAAATAAATTCTTCAAAACCATAGCACATTCACTGCTTGCTTTAGGCCTAATGTCTTCATGAGAGCGTATAAAGAAAGGAGTGGCAGAGATCCCAATGTTTTCAGTACTTCTACTTCCCATAGTGCAATCAAGCGACAGGGGCTTCTGGATAATGCCACCAATTGGGATATGATCACAATGGATAGCTGTGTGCTCCAGCTAAACCGCAGAAGGTAGGAAACACTTCAAGATCTTTTTGGAGGCACCAAACTATCGCTGACCACGTCAGAATATGGTTTCTTCATGTGGTCAGCAAGACTGGAGATGGACATTGTAGCTAATTCCTACAAAGCCTGAACTTGGGCTTGCATCAAGCATTGCATAGAGCTAGACTGCCTGATGCAAAGACCTCCCTGCCTGGACAGTCAAGCATTTTGACTCTCAATACCTAGTAGTTGTCAGGAAAGCTTTGGGGTTCGATTTGGTCATTGAGGCTTGTAACACCAAAATGTCTGGTGAAGAATGTGTTGACAAAAAGTAAGCTCCAAAGACGCAAGTCTATGACGCCGTGCAATTTGTCTGTGGACTGCCGGTCTCAAAAATAATTTCTCCCAGGCAGCCAGAACTGGTTCCAAGAATGCTTTATTGGAAGGCAAACAAAGGTTCCAAAACCGATGAGGACGTCTGTAGGATTTCAGTCACTATATTGGACTTTGACTCAGCAGTGGGAAAGAACAACTCCTTTATTTATGTTGCCCTTCTAACCACAGATGAAAATGAAAAGCCCTCTTCTGAACGCAGCCTCTGTGTGATAAGGAATGTCCCCTTCATGAAATGTGTCAAGGTGACTCACATTTCATACATCTGAGTAAAGGCCAGAACTACATTGTAAAGAGGAAGGAGATTGACGATCGGCGAATCCTCTTCTTCCGTGCACCCATAGTTTCTATTGGGCATTTACAGAGCATCAGCATCTGAGTGGTAAAGTTCCTCCATCCAGCCAAATTTCTTGGCCATTGGAAGGTACTGTGCCCTATGTTTGTCATCAAAACAGACAAAAACCTTTTCTTTGGCCACTCAGATATTGTCTGGTGACTTCGAATATAGAAGTAGCCCGGAAATCAGATCCAATGGCAACACAAGTGATTTTGCTATAGTTGGTGTCAAAGGCCTGAAAAATGAAAAATGGCACCATAGCAGGCAGGAGCTTCTTTAAAGTGTTGGTGCCAAGACAAGAGGCTCTGGAGGAATGGAGTTGGATAGCATCCAGGTCAGAGCTGCTGTAATCACCAAACCGGCAGGAAAAGACCTACTTTTGGTGAGTAGCTGCAAAGAGCCCCAGAATATCCCAGTGCATGGATTGCAAAGTACTTTTAAAGCCATAGTGCACAATTGTTTCAGTCCAAAACAGTCTTTTACACCGATATTGGAAAGGGTCCCTTGGTTCCTTCATGAATGTATCATTCATCCACAGAAAGGCCCATTTGTTGGGGGAAGAAAAACAGAGGTCAGAGTCTCTTGGATGCTTCCATCTCCCTCCTTTTACCATTTGTTCTTAAAGAATCTTACGGTGTACTTCCCACCCTCTCTTTTGTTCCTCCTTTCTAAGGGAAAAGAGGTAGAGGTCAGGATCTCCTGGATGCTTTCGACTCCCTCCCCTGCCCATCTATGCTGGGGCCTATGAATGGAGCACTGGGAGGAGTTGCTTTGCTGTTTTCCCTGCCCACCTACTGGGATTGATTACTTGCAGAAACCCATTTCTATTATTGGTACATTCCTGTCTAGGAGGAGTGAGTGTTTCTCCCTAGCAGAGGGGTGGGGTATGAGATGGAGAGAATCCTGGCTTCCTGAATTTCCTTTGAAGGCTGTTGTGTAGTTCACTAGAGAGAAGTTGGGTAAAAGTTTTATCCCTTCCAGGGAAAATGAGTGAAATAGGGGAACTGCATTTGCGGCTTCGGTCCTGGCAAACCTGAGCAAATTGTTACTGTGTTACGATGTTGACTCCCTACCCATCCGTTTCTGGGCGTCACCCCACCCACCACAGGAGCCAAAGAAGGAATAAGCGCAAGATACCAAATCTGATACAGATCCTGTGGTGTTCTCTTGTAAATGTCTGAATAAGGCTCATTCATCAGGGCATTCTGAGATGACACCCTCCATGTAAGTTATATTTCCATTTGTTTTTGACGTGAAGAGAAGATGGAGGAAGAGGCCTTGGGATGGAGTGCCTCGACTGTACCTCCGTTACTCGTATATATGGGGAAGGTCTCCTAGAAGGCAGGATCTCAGCCACAGTGGCCCAGATGGTAGTCGGGCCATCCTGAAAATGTCCAGCATGGCCTATCGAAAGGTCTCGATCAGAGGGGAGTTGGTAAAAGGAGACAGGAACTCTAGCTTGATACTCTGCAGAATTGGAATCGCTTTAACAATGAGGAAGAGACAGGCATCAAGCCCCAAAGGGATCCAGGTGAGTTACAGTTTATTTGAGAAAGAAGAGGACTTCTTATGGCGTTTTTTGTGTTTCTTTTGGGAAGGTTCACTGAGGGATCACTGCCTGTCTAGTGAATTACATGAAGGATGGTAGAGGGACAGCTTTGAAGTGTCCTTCAGAAGCCTTTTTTTTTTATTTTTAAACTTTGTCATTTTCATATCAACATATAACATTGCTCTGACAATAATCCACTGGTCTAGCCTCCTGCTCACTACAGGCCTTCAATAAGCTTAGAAGTGCAAAAGTTACGTAGCAAGGGCGTCAAGATTGAATTAATAACATTACATGCAGATGCTTTATGAATCTGATTAGGACACCTTACAGCATTATCAAAGGGGTTTAAATACCAGAGCCTTAGGAGGTAACATATGAACTAGCTGCTGATGCTGAGAAATTTGAAACACCAAAAAAAGCCATAGACTGTATTGATTAGGATAGAGAAAAAAGAAACCGATGCAAAGGTGCCAATCGGTGCCATACATACCATGACATCATCACATCCAGGTCAAATGAAGTCATGATTGAAGCCAAGTGGAGCCTCCTGGCGGTGCTGAAGAGGTACTTCTGGGGGAAAGGTTTTTGTGATCCAGTCCAGGAGTCTGGATTTAAAGTATCCACCAGAATTATGCATACAGGTTTGATCGGCTTTCCAATTAGCTTTGAGGTGCAGCATTGAGGGGAACCCTGTATCCTGACATAGGAAGACCCAATCTGGACTTTTCTGGAAGGGATAGAGCAGAATGAACTTTCATGGATGACTTTTTTAGGGGCTGGGATTGCTACTGAGTTGTAAGGGTGCAGCCATGGAAAGATCCGCTCTGGGAGAAGAGGTAGGTTGAGAGATAGGCGAGAGCTGGTCCTTTAGACATATTAGTTGACTCATTAATTCTTTGTCGTACATCTACTTTTGCTTTCCTACTCTTAGGCTCAGTATGGATCGGTGACACCCTACGGTTATACTGACTGTACATGTTGCTTAAGTATTATTTTGTAAGCAATGTCTTCGGGGTTTTCTTTGCCAAGTCTACTAAGACTACATTTTTAAAAAGGTTGTTGTCATATGACTGCTGTACGTCATTATCATGATTAAAAGATCTAACAATAATGATAAAATAGGATTAGACTTCAGTTCTAAAAGTGATGAAAAGCTGAATTTTAGTAATCATTACCAAGGTTAAAACAGTACCTATAACTTACATATAATTTTGACTCATTCCCCTGGTGCATCTGCAAGAGCTCATTTTCTCCAAGAGCCTGTAGTGTTTCAATTTCTTCCTTTCCCCAAGGAAAACTGTAATACAAGCGAGATCCTTTGTTGCCATTTTCATCCTGGTAGTCACTGCTGCTTATGTTTGATGGACCTAATGCAAACTAAAGGATCAAAAATATAATCAACCGTAAGAACATCTAACTGCAGGCTCAGGCTACCAAATGGGTTAACTTCATAATGATGAGAAATTGGTTTGCCAAGTTCATTCTACTACTACTGCACAGCTGTTTCAAAAGGGGCTGGACTGTAATGTAAACACAATGGTATATCGAAAGCATTAATCGGAAGTGTGGGAAACTGGGTTGCTGGTTGAGGGAGGTGAAACCCTAAACAGCCAACCATAATTTCTGTCAGGGTGAAGTCACAAGCAACCCCAAATTAACCTGTGCTTAACCCCCTGGTAGCTTGGCACACAACAGTCAGGCTTAACTTAGAAGCAATGTGTAAAATACTTATGCAGCACTTCAAACAGTAATAATGTGGAAACACAACACAAGAAAAATCCCACACCAATTTAGAAAAATAGAGTAAAACGTAATAAATTATTTGAGACCAAAACAACAAATATCCAATTAGTAGAACTGAAGATATGCAATTTCAAAGTTGTAGGTAAAAATAATCCCTTGAAGTACAAAGCACCTGTAGAACTCCAACAACCTCCTCCCTTCAGGAAACAACTGAAAACGTATTTGTTTCAATTGGTCAGCCCTCTGCTCTCCAGTTCCCTCACCCCAATGCCTAGAAGCAATTTAGTTATGCAATATGTGCAGTGCAGACATGGTTAAATAAAGAAGACCTTTCTAGGAAACCTGTGAAGCAGACACAGGGAGTGACCCTACTTTCCAAGAGACAGGGTACCACTGGTAAACAAAAGAACAGAACTCTCTTGGACATCCGCCAAATATTACCCACTTTCAAATGCACAGTCAATCTCAATTGTTCATTATACCATACATACACATTTGTTCAACTCAATGAGACCACAAATCTGAACCCAAAAAGCAACCATATATTGCACAGCAACACAGCCTTACACATATATCATAATCAAAATTTATTAAAAACCAGTGATGAAGGATAACACAAAAAAGAAAGACAATTATTTTACACAAATTCGTATGTTAAAAACAATAAGAACATTAAAAACCATCAGAGAGACAAAAAAATATATGTGAAATCATTAAATTCATCAGACAAGAGGTTATTTCAAAAATGGAATCAAATATATATAACACCATCCGTCTATTCACTCATTGTTTACATTAGACAGTTGGCTGTTCCAAAATATAACCCAATATAAAACCAATAGCGTCGACGCGTTTCAGTGGTAAAAGATTATTGAAGAGCCACCTTCTTCAGGACATGTATACAACTTGTCTCTCGCTCAACAAATTGGAAATTGTACCTAGTTAAAACAAAAAACACATATGTATACACTACAAATATACCTTGTGTTTTTAAAAAAACATATTAACTCAATTAAATATTACATTTGTTATAGACCCCTCCCGCATTCCTAAACACACTATATATATGTTCATAGCCTTGTTCATAGCCTAAATAAAGACATCGTAAAAAAACTTTTTCGAGTGGGACCCACCAGCAACAATCATAAGATAGAGCCGCTTTAAGTGGGCCGGGAAGAGAAAACTTCCGGGTGACGTATATTTTTTTGTCTCTCTGATGGTTTTTAATGTTCTTATTGTTTTTAACATACGAATTTGTGTAAAATAATTGTCTTTCTTTTTTGTGTTATCCTTCATCACTGGTTTTTAATAAATTTTGATTATGATATATGTATAAGGCTGTGTTGCTGTGCAATATATGGTTGCTTTTTGGGTTCAGATTTGTGGTCTCATTGAGTTGAACAAATGTGTATGTATGGTATAATGGACAATTGAGATTGACTGTGCATTTGAAAGTGGGTAATATTTGGCGGATGTCCAAGAGAGTTCTGTTCTTTTGCTTTCTAGGAAACCTCCACTAAAAGCTTACATCTCTCTTACAGGTCTTCTTTCACAGACTCAGAGGCTCAGCATAGGAATGTGGGCCGTTCTCCCAGTTTAAAAACAAGCATTTGCAATGCAATAGGTCTCGCATTTACGCGAGTTTAAGCTATTGGCATTGTAAATTACAATGCGTTTTATTTATGCTTCAAAAACGTAAACATAAATAAAAGGCATTGTCATTTACAATGCCAATAGCTCAAACTCGCGTAAATGTCAGACCTGTTGCATTGCAAATGCTTGTTTTTGTGCTTTCAGTTTTGCTAACGTCGCTGTACGTGTGCGAGGAAGGAGGGGGCGTGTTAATGTGCGGCGTGCCGTACGCGTGCACATGTCCTGTCCTCTGAATTTTGCTAACGGAGTTATACGCGTGCACAGCTGCTGTTTGTACGTGTGCACATATTTGGGGTGGGTGGCGAGAAGCTGAGCAGCATTGGAGTAGCAGTTTAAACGGTAAGTCCTTGGTAAAGCATTATGAGTAAGTGTGTGGCACATGGCGTGCAGAGGTTTGGGGCTTGCGGTAATGCGCAGTGGAGTTTTTTGTTTTGGCGGTTGGATAAGCGGTGTTGCTGAGTGTTTATAGGGAAGTGGCGTCGGCTTGGAGTGTGTAAGTGAGGTTACAGTTTGTACTTGTGAACGTCGCTACTTTGAACATCGTCGCTAGCTTTGGCAGTGGATCGCAAATGTGAGCTAAAAATGAGAAGGAACGGTGAGTTTGCTTTATTGTTTTAACACTTGCGCGCGCCGCGCCTGGACAGGAGATGTGCACGCGTATGGTGCGAGCAGGAGTTGTGATAACGCCGCGAGCCGTACGCGTGCACATCTCCTGTCTCTTAAGCTTCGGCACAGACAGTTGATGTGCACGTGTACGGCTTGCGGCATTATTACAACTCCTGCTCGCACCATACGCGTGCACATCTCCTGTCCATACGCGTGCACATGTCCTGTCCCCCTTCCGACCCAAGTCGATAACAATAGATCTCGCCGATAGCGAGCAGCGCTTTGCGCTGCATCGCTAGGCGAGACCTAACAACTGAAGCTGAAGCAGAGTAGGTAACTTACAGAGCAAAACAAAAGCAATTATTTGGCCACGGGGTGAGCAGTTTAGGAGACCTCTGAGGCCACCACACTGTAGTGAAAACGCAGGAATGGATGTGACCAGATGCGTTCAGTGATTTTCGAGCTCTCACATGGACAACTGTCCCAACACAGCACCTGAATAAGGGTGGCACTCAGCTGGCATTTGTGTATACTTGGATTTGCTTACCAAACATCTCAGGTTAAAAATAGTAAAGGCATACTAGAAGCAAGAGAGTCCCCATGAGAACCAAACGTCCAAGTAAGGGTAAAATGCACCTCTTTATAACAACGTTTGTGGCTATGGTAAAGATGCTAAGTGGCAAAGTGAAAGCAAACAAAAAACACAGTGGACGGACCCACTAACAAATTCGACTCACTAGTACTTTTATGAGTGCCAGAAACCCATTAGGTTTGTTAAAAGAACCCCTCACCCACCAACCTAGTTGGTGGCATGCTTCATCATCGGGGTCCCAACTGGGTGGTCAAGTGCCACCCAGTTGTGCTACGACGCCTGATTACAGCGGAGCTGGATTTGTGTGATTGTGTGATGAATAAGTGATGGGGAAGTGGTGCAGATTAAAATTGTCTCTGGGAGTCCCTACTGAATAGTACTTTATTCCCAGCGGCCCAGGACAGGATTAAAAAGGGAGGAGGGACAACATTAAGATAAATTGATCTTAGTTGTCACTGTGGTCTACATGTTTCAGCCTCATTAAAAAAATGTGAGGCTTTCTTCAGGACCAGGTGAAATAAGTGAAGGTGTGGCAAAAACACGCCACGTGTATAGTTGTTCAACACACACGCTAAGGTGTGTTGTGCATGCAGTGGTGTCTGTGTACTTACGGACCCACTGGAAAAACACTTGCGACGTGTTTGTTGTAGCTTTTTGCAGGACCCTCGAGGGGCGCCCGTCTGTAGTCACACATTCGTCAAGACAAAGCGTCCGCCGTCTGCACCTATTGCGGTCTCCTCGCGGTCCTGGGACCAGTCGCGGCTCCTGGTGGGAGTACTGCGGGGCGGTGGGGCGGGGCGGGGGAGGGTCAGGGTGGGGGGTAGTAAACTCCGGCACACGGCCGAACGGACGTAAGTACATAAATAAATAAATAAAACGAATTACATTGCGCGCGCTGCACGCCAAATGGCGATGCGGCGCGCGCAATGTAATTCGTTTTATTTATTTATGTACTTACCTCTGTTCGGCCAAACGCCGGAGTTTACTACCTCCCACCCTGCCCCTCCCCCGCCCCACCGCCTCGCAGCACTCCCACCAGGAGCCGCGACTGCCTGGGACTCATAAAAGTACTAGTGAGTCGAATTTGTTAGTGGGTCCGTCCAGTGTGTTTTTTGTACATTATTCTGCAGATTGGGACGTACCCCATTAAAATCCTCGCTCTCTCCATTTGTTTACACACAAAGTGAAAACAAAGACATGAACCTAGCACTGAAAGATTTCCCAACGTTGTGGAAGTGTGCGGGCCTGGAAAAAAAAATGTGAGCAGTAATATTGCCTTGTTCCAGTGCAACTCAGTCAAAATTATTTGAAAAAAAGTGGGAAGGATGTAGTGGAGAGGCGAAGGAGTCTTGGGCACCACTATGCCTCTCTCAGCGGAACAGCGTGTGGCTCCAAAGTGCGCAGTGTACTTGAAGTACATTAATAAGTTTGGCTGAAGTTCTGGCAAGTGCATGGAAATCTTCGAAGAGAAGTCACAGGGAGGCGTGCGCTCAAAGGTTTTGAGCAACAAACTAGCTAGAAACAGACACAAGTCTCACCAAAGGGCAATAGTCAGGAGGGAACAAGTGCAAATGGTTCATCAGTTTTTTTTAGTTATTTTTAATAAAATTATTATTTGCGCTAAATCACAGCTAATTACAATCATGTTTATCTTGTGAATTATCAGGTCTAATGTTATCCATATCGGTGCCACAGAGTACATTACATACGTGCACATTCGTTCCTTCACAGTACCCATGACCATTGACTTTACAATACATAAAAACATCCCCAGTAGAGCAACCTCTGTGTTTGTCATTCGCTCAGTTCCGGATCTGATTCCTCTGGCAGTGGGGCGCATAGGTTCCCTCGAAATGTGTTCCATTTCCCCCACACTCTCATCCATTTTCGTGGGCACCCTCTATGACTGAATAGTGCTTTCTCCGCAATCATAGTGCTGTCTAAGTCACGACACCACTGTTGGTGAGAAGGGACCGTCTGTGCCCCCCAGTGTTCAGCAATATTCCGTTTGGCTAGTGTAATACTCAGGGTCGCCCAGTCTTGCTCCGCATGGTTGAGGTCTGTTGGGTCCCACACATTGAGTAGGCATCTCCTTGGTTCCGGGGAGACATTGGAGCCACTCACTCGAGTGATCGTAGCCATGACTGCCCTCCAATATGGTGTGATGCGGGGACAATCCCATAGTGTATGATAAAAGGAGCCCGCTAACCCGCATCCCCGAATTCAAAGCGGTGTATCAGTCCTCCCTATTTTGTAAAGTGTAGTTCTGGTGTAGTACGTTCTGTGCAATATTTTAAGTTGCACGAGCTTTAGTCTAGATGGGATCGCCACCTTCCGCGGGGACGCCAGTGCCTCCTGCCAGTCCTGCTCGTCCATCTCACCCACCTCAGCCTGCCACCTCTCTCTAAGATTGTGCGTGGGATCTTTTTGGTTATTGACCAATTTGCGATATGTTAAAGAAATTGCCTTTTTGGTGAGATAGTCCGTTAATAGTCGATCCTCGAGGGCGAGGACTCGGGGAGGTCAGTTCCGGGAGGTATGGCCTTTGTTAGTGCGTGTTTTATTTGAATGTATCTGTAGTGCTCCGCCCCTGCCATCTGGTATGTTGCTTGTAGCTGTGCAAAAGGGACTACTCCCCCCCCCCTTTTTCCACAGGTCCCCAACCGTGGATATGCCTATTAGATCCCATCGGGAGAAACCTTTACTAGTGCACAGCTTGCCCAACCTAGGGGTGTCCCAGAGTGGCGTGTGTTGTGTTATCACTCCCTCCCAACCAAGCGCGCGCTGTGCTACAAACCAGACATGCACGGTGTGTGCCGTGGGGCCGATCAGTGCCTTCCTCCGCGATTTATTGTACAGGGCGCCCAGGATTCCGTCTGTGCCTAGAGTGTGCCTGTCCATACGTAAGGCTGGTTCCTCCTGCGGAGCATGGAGCCACTGATTGATCACTATAAGCTGAGAGGCCCAATAGTATAATTGAATGTTGGGCAGGGCAATTCCACCATCATACCAACTCCGTGTAAGTTTACACATCGCTATTCGTGGGGGCTTCCCCTCCCACAGGAGGTGTCCCACCTCCGCCTCAACAGACTTGAAGTAGGAGTTAGAGGCTGGGGCAGGTGTGTTTTGTAGGGTGTATAAAAACCTGGGGAGAGCCATCCTTTTGAACAGGGCCGCCCTCCCCAGTAGTGTCAGCGGCAGGGAATGCCACCATTTCACATCATTGCGGAGTCTCTTCAGGGGGGGCAGGAGATTGCGCTCGAAGAATTGTGTGGGGTGTGGCGTAATGTGTATGCCTAGGTATTTAAACCCATCATTTGCTATCGGTATCTCAACACCCCGGGGCAGGCGTGGGGGAGGGCCCTTCAGTATGTATAACACCGATCATCAGTTGTTTTTTGACGAGCTCATTGACAGTGGAGAAGAGTACCCCTGACCTGTTTCTGAAGTCCCCAATGACCAAAAGATAGGTGTTTCAGGTGTCATCTGGATCAATGATTCATCAGCATGGTGTCTGGGAGAGGACACACAACATCTGCTGAGCAAGTGAGCAGCTTCATAACATTCAGCATGACAGACCGATAATGTGCACGCAGAGAGGTATAATACGCATCATGTGCAAGAACTGTCACAGTCCAAATTAAAAACAAGAATGCTGTATTTTTGATACTTGGTTCATTATTCGAACCATAACGATTATTCAAACAGTCAACGTTTTTCATTTCCTGTGAGAACTTCTTCAGGGCTAGCGAACTATGAGTCTTTGTCTGAGTTTGTTTTTTAGCATTTATGGAGCAATTGTTTTCAGCGACAGCACAATTTCAAATCCTGTGAATAACTGTGCAAAGGATTTTACCTAAATTTGCATGGCAACATTTTAAGCTCATTGGCAGTATGAGGCTGCCCCCTTCAGATAAAGGCTCACAGTTAAATAATAGTGCTGTAATAATGAAGAGTGGCCATAGGATCCAAAACTCAGCATCAATGTTTTGATTTGGACTGTCTCAGCTCGTACATACGTTACTTACTATACCTGTCGGAGTGCATACTATTGACCTTTAACATATATCTGCCCCACAGTCTTGAAGTTCCGATAGGGACAGTGGGTTCTATTAGTAGCTGTGCATAGTGCTTACACCAGACATTTTACTAACTGGCAACAGAGAATGTGGGATTTCGTGTAAGCCTAAACACTATTGTAACTTGTTTGGAATACTTGGCATGACACAATAACAGAACCTCAGCCACTTGCTTCATGTTCTTGTGACAGATTTGTTGATGAAAGAGATGAGCGAGGTAGGCTTAGCAAAGCCAAGATGGGGAAACCAGAGTGACCAAACTGCCCTTAATTTTCAGTAAAATCAATGGGAGTAGAGAAAAGGCTTATAGACTTCCCTCTAATGCATCATCTAGTTGCTCCACCCCCAAAAGAGAGGCTCCATCGCTTACAGTACGCAAACCGCTCCCATCTAGAGTTCTTGTGGGTGGCAAAGGTGATGATGGTTGCATGCCCCGAGGCTTCAAAGAGGAAGTCAAGCACTCCAACTGACCTGCATATGGTGCCCAATCTGTTGTTCAAGAATCTTTGCTACTATCAGAGGAACTGGCCTTCATAACAGACCTCAATTTGTTGCTGATAAACTACATTCCACATGGACAGTAATAATGCCCTACTGACGTACAGGTAATAATTGCTATC
Source organism: Calotriton arnoldi (assembly GCA_963921515.1). Taxonomy (NCBI): domain Eukaryota; kingdom Metazoa; phylum Chordata; class Amphibia; order Caudata; family Salamandridae; genus Calotriton; species Calotriton arnoldi. The sequence continues at coordinate 226,926 of CAWUFW010007201.1, read as the reverse complement.
TACATTAAATGTGGATCAGCCACAGTGAGAAAAGAGATCCTCCGTTTCAGTAGTTCCCTCACAAAAAGGACAGTGAGGAGACGTTAGTTCAGGGTAATGCCATCTGTCTGTATAAGTAGCTAATGGTAAAATTACCATGAAAACAAGATAAAAATAAAAGTACCTTTGCCTTTTGGGGTTCTATTTGATCCTAATAACTCTAAATCCCTGAGAATAACAGTGTGTCAAAGGGCGAGAAGACTGAGACTCAAAAGGCACAATTTGGTCAAGCAATCTCTTCTGATTTGATCAATCACAAAAAAGGACATCACTTTTGGATCTAACCATAAATGTCATAAGTGGCCAAGGTATCGTTAACATTTTCTTTACATTTCAAAATCATGGGATGTCACCGGCTCTGGTTTTCGAACACACACTGCTCACACAACCCATATAACGCAGTCCTCTGAAGTCCACAGTCTGAACATAATTTAATAGAGCAGGAACAGGTTTGAGTTGAAATACAGCCCCCAAGTCCGGTAAAGGGATTTGATAGGATTCTCAGTGGAAGGCACAGCAGAAAAAAAATGCATTTTATACCTCCTACCTCAGCCAGAAATCCTGTATTCACATTTACCCAAAACCTCCGAGCCATAAAGAGCTGTAGACATTACCTTAACCTAGTATACTTTAGTGGATGACAAGATGGTTCAATCACCAAAGACCGTGCAATTTGTTATGCCACTAACCCTACTAGTCATCATGAGAGAACATTTGTGAATTTTTGTTTTCTTGGTACACTGTCAGATAAACAGAAGTGGTAGCAGTCAAGAGAGTGTGCTAGATTCCTGGCCTGTTTGCACTACCTAGCATCCCTGTTCTCCCCTCCTACCCTGGTTACTACCGAAGAAAACATGTCCCTGAGAAGGCATCAGACAGGACACCTTCACTGGATTCCAGATCTGTTCCCTCCACTCAGTCTCCTCTTTTCTCCCTCCTTTTACCCTGGCCTCTACTGAAGAGAACATGTGCCTGAGAAGGCAGCAGTCACGACACGTTGCTGGATTCCATGGTTGTTCTTCTGGCTTCCTCTAGCTTTCCCTTTATATAGAAAAATGGTCAGGAACCCTAAACCTGTCCTTTTTTCCAGATTCACTGCCTGGATGATGTGCTTAATGGCAACCATAGTGAGCCCAACCATAAGAATGACAATCTCTGAATTCTGCCTGTGTGGGATCCTGCTCTACCTGACCTCCCAGCTCCTGTGTGCGGATTTGTTTCCTCAGCTGGCTCGCCTCCCTTCCTCAGCATTTCCCCTCCACAGCGCACATCTCTGAACATTCTATGGGGGTCTGTATGTGACTTATGGGGACAATTATGTTAAGGACATTTGTTTTTAATCAAGGGTTACTGGTGAAGGGGAATACATATGTGTGTGGTTTTGCCCACTGTTGTGAGAGTGATGATCTTTTGAAGGTCTCCCAGTCACTACTGTCACCTCCGCAATTAGCATTCCTACCCTGGTTTGGTTTTGTTTGGACATCATGGAGTGAGCTCATTGTTTTTGGGAATCATTTTAAATACCTTACGACACTCATGGGTCATTGAGCTGGTTCTAAAATGTGGGCTACAGCAGAAAAAGACCACTGATTTACTGAAAACATCTTCAACATGGAGAGCTTTCCTGGCATTGTGCGTAACAGTAATGATGCTCAATTGGGTCCGAGGAAATGTAAGCTTTCTACAAATGCAATGTGAGTAAACACAAGATAACAAACCTTATACCGTTCCAAGGCTAGTGAGCTTATATACAGGTTCAGCTGGACCATAAAAGAGGAAGTGCGGGCAGCGACGTTCGAGAGACAATATTTTATTATTATAGTGCTACTGGTTTGAGTCTCTTTGAGGTGCTGAAAGGAAGGTATTGTAACACTGAATTGGTTCAGACTGGTTGCTGAGAGCAAGCATGAAGTACAATGCATAAAATATTGAAGCTGTAAAGAAAATGAAATGCTATTATGGCAGATATACTGCATGTAGAAGGCAAAAAGTATATCCTGTTGATTGAGGAAAAATAGAAATACCTGAATAAATGTAAGAATGTTCATGAGTCATACTATGTTCTTTGGATTTATACTTGTTGAGTTTTTTCGAAATGCATTAGAAAATCAGAATAGAAAGAATAGAATAGGAACTGCATTTGTGAACTTTAACGCACAAATCAATTTTTCCATCCATAATCCATTTCTAGAAGACAAAGTTACCCTCTGAAAACTTGATAAGGATACATTGGAAGTGAAAAAGGAACAGCCAACTAACAGGATATTTAAACAACTTTGTTGGTTAATTTTGTTTAAGGTTCTCATCCTAGATGAATTTTCATGTTTTGCACTGATGCGGTATTCACCAATTTCTTTTAAAAAGTTTCATAAAGGAATGAAGATGTATGAATACTTGGATATCTCGCGTGTGTAAGAAAGTGCTTGCGAAGGTATATGCATTTATCTTGTATGTGTAAATGCTGAGTCATGACAGCTACAATGTTGTATGGCTTTGGAGGTAGACTTTTTAATGTCAGTACAGCTTACCTTCCCAAATACTACTGCTAAATAAGATGCCATGGAATCTGAATAAATTCTATTTAAATTCAGATTCAACAGAGCCGGATTGATTTACTGACAGTTGTTTCATTATCTTGTTGGAACAAGGGTCGAGTCAGAGATTTATTGAGCACACCGGCATGCAGATACAGGTGTGTGAGGATGAAGGTCCATGCCTTGATGACATAATCAGGATTGGTGAGATTTTGCCTTCATTATGCAAATTTGCTCACGTAGAAATGTCACCAATATGGGTTTGTGGGTGTTGTATTAAGTTTGGTGACCACTGACAAATTCACAAGCTAATGTATTTTCAGCTTTTTTAGGTAGTGTCCCACCTACCCAAAACAATTGTAGACTTACTCCTGCCAAAGGCAGGCGTATTTCTGTTTTGAGGGTGGGAATGGGACTAACAACTCTAGAAATTGATGCGTTTGTAGGTGAGTGGCCCCCAAAAAAGTTACATACAAGTGCATGTTAGCCCTCAATTCCCACATGCAGAAGTGTGCATTTTCATAAGGTTACTGGATACACATGTAAGTACTCCTTGGAATCTCTGGCTCCCAGGAGTACTCTTAATGTTTTTGTGAACCCCATAAAAGTTGAGAATTAATGCAAAGCACAGACACAAGCCTATTTATGTATGAACCTTTGCAGATTTTATGCAGACGGCTGTGTGGATCAAGCCTTAGGTAGTACATTTATTTTGAATAAATACTACTCTTTTGCATAAGTGGTAATGGAACATGACTGCACTTAAATTATGACAGAATCAATCTATGAAGGAGAGGGTCACATGCCATTTGGTCATGGTTTCTTGAAAAGATTTCAACTCGTAACTTGTCTTGAAATCCTGACCATATTCCACACATTGTTTTCAAGAGGGAGCCAATCAGATCAGTAGGAGTGAGCAGGCCTCACAGAGTTTCACTCCGCGGAATCACATGAAAACTTTGCGAGATTCCACGAAGTTCCCTAAACGGGCGGAAATCGGCACGTTGCGCTGCTTGCGCTGATTTTTAGCACACGGACCTTGTTCCGCACTGAAAAATCATAGCGAACGGCCCCACGCAGAGCACCATACGGTTCTGCTTCTTCAGTCGGTTTTGCTGCCGCTCGAGTAGATCTTCTACTTGAGCGGCAGCTTTCTCACCGCGAACGTTACTGACTGCTCGCGACCGCCCGTGTTCGGAAAATCTCCCTGGAAGCCCTCCTAGCACCCGAAAATCCCTCTCGGGGACCGCCAATTCTCGCTCACCAACTTACTGTTGGTGAGCCGTGCACGGGAATAAACCCCACCACGCAGCCGTTGGTGGAATTTGGCCGGAACTACATGTTACATGTGTGATGTGGAGTGGCCAAAACTCTGTCAGCTCCACCGGTGGAGCAGAATTTATCGCCCACCCCTACATATCAGGCTAGAGGGAGAAACACCAGCTTCCCGAAACACGGAGACAACACACTCTAAAAATTTACCTTTCTCCACCAAAGAAGTCGCTGACGCAGCCAGTAGTCGAGCCACTGTCCTGATGTTCGTGCAGAGCTAAACCAGACAAGCGAACACACCGTTCTTTCTCCTGTTCTTTAAAAAACACACAGAAAATTAATGAAAAAGGAACGCTTATAAATTCTAAAAACACAATCACAGTTTTGGTGCTCTGCTGTACTTTCTTAACATTGGGAACTTCTGAAGCCAAAACAAGGCATTTGTTTACCTCGTGGAGTGGTTGCCATTTTGACAAACAGAAGAATCAGGAATAAGATGGAAGCATACTCCAATCTCGGCAAGACCGAAAGGTAGTCGTCTGTTCACCAAGTCTAAGCACTGAACATATTGTTGCAAAGAACCTGAAAGAGAACAACCCCATTATAGTCACTTGCAGGTCATGCAGCATTTCATGACACCTGAAGTGCCGGATGAGGCTAGTAGAACAGCTAGCTATGAAACAATTACAGACAGCACTCACAGCTGAATGTTGCACCAAAGCAAAATTCTAAATAACTCACACCAACTTAGGGCAAGTTTAGGTACATTCAAAGAAGTATGTTCTTACTGTTAATGACTGCTATTAATCTCTGTAGCCCTGACAATAAAGCCGAGTGGCAATTAGTGGATGAATTGCCTAATATTCTCCACATATAACTTTCATGAAAATTCTGTGAATTACGGTGGACAGCTATCTGCATGAAAACTGTACACAAGGTACGTACAAAGATCCCACAAAATACCTGCTCATTGTACTCAGCAATCATGTATATACAAATTGTATGTAAGGGTTGCCCACAGAAATTATGCAAGCTACTTGCTCAATGCATTGGGTGTTTGTCTGAAAGAAAATTTTACTTAAAGAATGCCCTTGGATAACTAACTCAATCAAGATACTTGCTCAAATTGGCTGTCTGCGTGAAAACTGTATTCTAGCTATGCCTGGGGTAAAAATTTTAAAGGAGATATCTGCTCAATATATAGAGTACTTGTTTGCCAGACATTTTCGACTCAAAACAGTCTCCTGCCTGAAAGATTTCGTGATAAGTTGCTATTGGGACACTAAAATGTTGATTAGTTCTCTATAGGCCTCTTCAGTCCGTAAAAAATAACTTGTAAATAACACAGTAATAGAGAAAGGAGTGTAGGGAAAGAGCTGTCAAACGAGCCAGTTGCAGTGAGGAGACAAAGAAAGTAAAATTATGAAAACATGAAAAAGGACAAAAAGGCAAATAAAGCAAGCAGGATGGAGAAAGGTAACAAAGAAAAAGAAAGAAAGTGAAAAAGATGGGTGACAAAGGTGGGAAACAATAAACTGAAAAGGGGAGGAAGATGAAGGAAAGAATGACACATGAAAAGAGGAAGGGAAGGTGACAAGAAGTACGAAAGATGGAGTGAAAAGCAAAAAGAGTGAAAAGGCCAAAGGAAATGGTGACAAAAATATGATAGCAGCTATAGGCTTGATTGGTGTGCAGGGAAATGTTATGCTAGATGCCGCAGGTGTGGTGTGTTTATTATAAAAAGTTATTACAAAGGCAGTGGGTCTGGATTATGTATTGTGAAAAACATATGGTTAAGATAATAGGCTTCTAACAGGGGATTGCGCTCACATTATTTTACAGGCCACAGAAAGGTATTTGGCTATAAATAATCACACGGATTACCATAGTAGGCAAGGGTGTTGGTCACCCACTCTGACAAACCCTGGGAGCTGAATTCCACTGTGATGATTCATTTTTATTTTATTGGAAAATATTAACAGCATTATCAATTTCATCTCAAAATACATAATTCATATTTCTGGTTCATACAAATTATTCCTAAAACATCTTAATTAATAAACTTCTCTCCAACATCACGCCATTAATAATTCATGCTGTTTCTTCTAAATAATTCAAAATATAATAAAATACTTCATACGAAAGCATTACCAACTCTCAAATAATCATAAATAGTATTCATAAGATGTCCCAATATAACCAATTGGCCATGCTATCCAAGCTGAGCTATTGAATTGTTAAAATAATATCTACAGCAAGACTTAATTCCTGACTTTTTACTCTAAGCTCGATACCCTCTGCCAACTTGACCAGATTTTGTTAAAACGCTTAATAGCACCTACTCTCTTTGCATAGAGAAACTCGTGGCGATGCACTTTGTCCATCTTATTGCACCAATGATTCATGGTTGGTATTTTAATAGACTTCCAATTTGCCAAGACTAATGATTTGGCTACCAAAAAGGCTATAAAACAAATCTGCTTCAATTCGGTGGTCAAATTATGAGCAGTTGACGGGACGCCAAAAAGGACTCCCATCGGATCTGGTGGAATCACTCTTCCCACCCAATTACTTATTTCAGAAAAGATCCCTGTCCAGCACTCATTCAATTTAGGACAGATAAATATCATATGAAGCCAATCACCAGACAGAGATCTACATCTAAAACAAGAGTGATCGGCAGTATGGTAAATGTTTTTGATTTTTGCAGGGGTGTAGTAGAGCATCCATTTACAATAAAAGCTCATACGCTTAAAATTGGCCGCTTGAATAGCTTTTTTCTAAAACAATTATAATAACCCCAATAAGGCTTTGTAATACTACAACCTGCAATATTGCTTACGCTATTAATATGCTTCGATATTACTTCGAATCCTGAATGTTGATACAGAAGTCTGTACCAACTACTGATTCCCCTAAGCCGTGCAATGAAAAAAGCTTGTCCTATTTTCTCTGTCATAGCGTTAGGCTCAATCGAATTACATGAATAAACTTGTTTAATTTGAGTATAGCTAAAAAAAGGGTTGGACTCGATCTATGCTCACGAGTAAGTTTTTGCCAAGAAATAAAGTCATTATTATGAAAACAATCAACTACTGTACGAAATCCAATATTTGCCCAACGTGTTAGTATGGAGCGCCCCAAGCTCAAACCTAAGCCAGCACATGTCTCTAGCTTCATCTGAGGGTGGTAATATGGGATCCAATATTCTCGCCAAATATAATTGGTATGGTCTACTACTATTTGAAGCGCATTCTAGCATGTACGTTTCGGTAGTCTTGGGATTATAAAAAAGGAATCAAGATCTATTTTTCCTGTTTTTAACATATTATGTAGATAGTAATTGTCTCAAAGAGCTATATCTTTTTAAGCTAAGGTCAGCCAACTTATAAGCATGGCCTGATAGCAAGTTCTTAAAGAGGGGAGGGCTAATCCTCCCTCCTCCTGAGATAATGAGAGTATTAACAGCTTGGCCCTAGGTCGCTTTGACTTCCAAATAAAAAACTGGAATTTGCCTTCTAGGGCTCCAAAAAAAGCCTTTGTTAGCTTAATTGGGACATTTGAGAAAGCACACAGAAATAGCGGTAATAAATTCATTTTTAATAAGAGATATGCGGCCAATGATTGTAAAAGAAGGTTTGTTCCAACGATTAAGCGATGTGTGAACTTTAATAAAGGGGCATAATTTAGCGCATATAAATCATTATAATTTGTTGTTATCTTAATCCCAAGATAGCTAATCGGACGTGTGGCTGAAAATGATGATTGCATAGCGAGTGGTAATATCTTTGGGGAAATATTAAAAATTAGAGCTTCCGATTTTGCTTGATTAATTTTATAGCCCCCTATGGCCGTGAACTCTGAAATCTTATTAAAAGCACGTTGAACATTATCCTTGTCTGACTTTAAATATAAAACCATATCGGCCGCATATACCTTGAGTTTAAGCGCCGCCCTCATAGGTGGTTCAATGGATTGATCTGAACGGAGAGCACATGCCAAAGGTTTGATAAATAGTGCGAATATGGGTGACATCGGGCATCCCTGGCGAGTACCACGACTAATGTTTATGTCTCTGGCTGAAATATTATTAATCATTATAGATGCCTTAGCCCCGAAATATAATGTTCGTAACATTGACAAAAAACTAACTTGAAAAGCAAAATTACGAAGTATTGCAAAAAGTACTCCCTACTCCACCAAATCAAAAGCTTTCTCAGCATCTCACATAATGGCAGTGACTTTAATTTTCTCTACTGAAAAATAATCTATAGCCTGTATTAAAAAATTTGTGTTTGAAGTTATCAATCTCCCCGGGAGAAAGCAATTCTGATCTTGATTAACAATCATTTGTGCTACAGCTGTGACCCTTTTGGCTATAATTTTGGCAAATAGTTTATAATCAGTGTTAAGGAGACTAATGGGGCGATACGAGTTTGGATCAAGTTTCGGCTTTCCCTTTTTTTAAAAGCTGATAACACTGGATTCTGAGAATGAAGGGAACACTACTTCCTTGCAAAATCTGATTAAATAAACAAACCAAAAAAGGTGCTAGTTGTTGAGTAAAAGTTTTATAAAATTCAGCCTGCAAACCGTCTTTACCACAAGCCTTGCCATTGGGAAGGGATTTAATAAATAGTTTGTTGCACCTCCAATAAAGTGATGGCTGCTTTGATTGAGTCCGCCTGGGCTTCTGTTAGGGTTGGGACTTCTATGTCCGCCAGCCATCGTTCTATTATCTCCTGTGAACTCCCTAACCCCTCAGTATAGATATTAACATAATGTTGATAAAAGATCTGTGCTACTTCTGAGGGGAGGGTTTTATTATTCAGCATGGAATCTTTTATCCTTTTAATAAAATTGGAATTATTTCTGGATTTTGCAGACCAAGCCAGAAACCTACCCACAAATTCACTTTCTTCGTATTTTTGCTGTAGATATGAAGCATGAAGGTTGAATGGCCAGTACACGATGAGCTCTTGTAATGGTTAAATCCTGATCACGAGGCGCTGCTTCTGGATACACATATTTTCTTACAAGTTCAGAAATGAAGCTGACCATAGATTGGCCATTTTCCCATCCCTCAGGAATCCCAGTGAACCTCAGGTTTGTCCGACGTGACCGATTTTCAGCGTCATCAATTTTTACTTGCAAGTCTTCCAACTCGGTTTGAAGTTTAGAAATCGAAGAATCCTGTCCAGATCTTGCATCTTCTATATCAGAAACCCGCTGTTCAACCTCAGAAAGCCTTGTGGTTAAATTTATCATGTTCTGATTTATCAAATTTAGTTGTAGCTCTGTCTTTTTGCTTGCTGCAGCCAGGGAGACCTTTATTAATTTGAGTTCATTCAAGATTCGGTGTAGCAGTAACTCGGTGGTGAAAAGGTTCTCGTCTCCAATGCCTATGATATCAGAATCTACAGTTGGCTGTAGACCAGCGGATTCAGACTGAGGGCAGGTCTTATTAATTGTCCCTTGCTGTAACTCTCCTGCTTTGAAAGTCGATATAGACGTAGCAAAGCTAGTAGAAATTGAATTCGAAGCACTATCCGATACCCAGGGTGTGGAATTATCTTTACTCTGATCCAACTCCTGGACATCCATGTGGGAAGTAATATCCTTATGGGGTTCTTTCAATCTGGATACCGCAAAAAGAGGAGAGGTCTAGGATTTCATGCCCCCCTGTGCTCTATCTGAAACTTTCTTCACCCTTGCCTCTAACAATGTATCCGCATCTGCAGCTTTAGCTGCAGATTCCAGAATCGAGCTAAACAGCTTAGAAGCTGAAAAGAGGGTACATCATTTACATTTCCTTGTGGTATACATGAACTCTCTCCTACAGTTTGCTCTGGGCCCATAAACATAAGGGGATCCGATAACGAAGAGAACAGTGTGGCGGCTGTCATGTTCTCTTGCTCCTTACGCTGCTTACGAGCTGTTTTTGCAGAGGCTTTAACAAAGCAAGGCTTACTTGTGGAGTCCCTGGCAATACGTTTCATTATCCGTATTTGCCTACTAATCAGTCTCTGGGAGTAAATTTAATGGCCACAAGCTACATAGGCCGCTTCTGCAGCCCCCAACAATCCTTCCTCCCCCTAAAAAAAACTGTGATGATTCTTGTTAGGCCCTGTTGGGAGGGACTGTATATTGTTTTGCCAACTGCAATTTTGTACATATTTGTAATTTTAGAAATGTTTGCCTGGTGGTTGCTAGCTTATGCACGCTTCAGTAGGCCAGTGTTGTATATAGTGTAAAGCCATTGGCACAAGCTAGAGGCCGTATCAGCTCACTAGGAAAAGTTATGGCAGATTTCCTAGGTGTGATCTGTTTATAATAAAAAGTTACGACAAAGCAAGTAGGAGTTACTTACTGATTGTGAAAAGCATGTGTTAAAGGCTAAAGGTTTTTAAGGGTGGATTGAAATTACAGTGTGCTAAAGCCCGTAGGCAGGGATTTTCGCTTAGAATAATGTATAGGCAAGGATTTTGGTGTTGGTCACCCTCTCGAACAAACCATGGGGATAGAGCATTTGCACTATGGTAATCCTTACCAGGCTCTATTACTGGGGTTTTTATGTTGTTTTGACAACTGTATTTTGTACATATTTTCATGTTTATTACATTATACCTGATGTTGGGAAGGCGTATGACCAACACAGTAGGTCTGAGTTGGTTTTGGTGACAATCCAATGATAAAGGTTGGACATCTGATTGTTTTAAATGAAATGTTACAATTAAGGCTGTAGGCCTGACATATTGATTGTGAAAAGCATATGTTAAAGTCAATAGGCATTTAAGGATACATTGTTATTACTCGGTATTAAAGCATGCAGAGAGGTATTTTGTTACATGAAATGTCACAGATGGCCTTTGTAGGGAAGGACTTTGGTTCAGAATTTACACGTACAAAATCATAGAAATTCAGCTGATATAGTTAGAGTTATTTCAAGTAACTATAACACGTGCCCTAAGGTAACTATAACTGGAGCCCCCCCATGCACAAATTGGTCATCAATATTTTATTGCAAATGTTGCAGTGATGTTATGAAGGATGCCACAGAAGGTGTCATGAATGAAGTAATAAGTGGGGTAAATAGCTGTGCATGGCAAAGGGGTAAATAGCTGTGCATGGCGAGGGCGCGAGTTATAGTTACCTTAGGGCACAAGTTATAGTTACTTGAAATAACTCCAACTTTAACAGCTGAATTTCTATGGTTTTGTACATGTAAATTCTGAACCTAACTATAACGTTCATGTAACCTTTGTTTTTTCCAGTGAATTTCTAAGGACTGTTAAATGCTAATTCCTAACTATAACGTCCCTGTAACCTTTGTTTTTTTCAGTGAATTTCTATGTTTTATTTAATGTAATGGGGAGTTGGCTGCAGGACCTGGCCTGTGGCCAGGCCCTGCGGCCAACCAATGTGCATCGAACACCACGCCAGGCACGGCCGGTCTCGTGCAGACAACCCTCTGCGTAACGTCACAAGTGGTTGGTGAGTCAGTGTGTAAGAGGATGTATTTTTTCTTCCATTGAGCTCCAGACCCGCGGATCCGTCGCAGATTTACAAGCGGGCCGTACTGAGCACTGCAGTGGACCCGTGAAGGATCCGCTTCCATAGATATCTATATTTCTTTTTCCTTTAATATCTCCGAAACTACTGAACGGATTTACTACACCAAATAACAAAAAGATATCTTTCTGGACCAAGATCTAGCTTTCTGCCAAATTTGGTGTACTTCAGTAGTTCGGGCTGTAAACATGATCAAAATCCCTTAGGAAATTTGCATGGGAAAACGCGTTTGACCCCCCCCCCCCCCACCTTGATGGATCACCTCGAAACTTTCAAGACAGCAGCTGAAGTAATTAGCTGATAATCGTGAGGAAGGAGTGAGCAGTGTTAGGTGATCCATGAGAAATGAACCTTGGAGTATGTGAGACTACAGGGGTTCCTGAGCCCTTTCTCCATCGGACACAGATGAGTGTACCTAGGAAAGTGCGGGATGACAAAGGTCAGCCCAACTTAAAAGTGGCACTAATAGGGTTATATGCCACAATATGATCCCGTGTTCCATCCTGACGAATTCCACAGACTCTTGTGAGCCAAGAGGCAGAAACATGTTGACGGTCTAAGGTGGGACTGAGGACCCTAGTAGCCACGCTGGTTTTTAATATCAAGTGATATCTCTTTCAAATTAAAAGGTAGCTTTGATGTATCACACTTTTTTTCTTAATATATTCACATCACAAGTTCAATAGTTAGAAGTGCCTCCTTTACTATAAAGTGCAGGCCCGCTCTTCATCAAACTGGGTTTTTGAAGAGCGAGTTAAGTCCTATTATGAAGCATGACACCTGGTGGTGTGGGAGGACTTCCTATCACAATTTTTTGTGTTTCCATAGATAGGCTTGAGATGGACAATCACGCTTAGAGGAATAAACAAAAGACACACAATTGATGGACGGAATGCAGAACAAATCAAAACATTCACCCCCAGTCAAGAGATCTGGGTTAAATCCATCATTCTTTTGCTCACCATGCCACCCTAGTTTAGACCTAGCCATATGCAAATCAGTCTTGACCCTGTGCCTCATGGGAACAGTCCAGCCCGAACTGCCAAGCCAGGTCCTCCCTGGACCGGAAACAAGCATCCTAGGACCAGTTTCGGGGTTTCACCCCTCTTTAGCAAGGATAGCTTGATTCCAGTGGCACAGTGAGCCCGGGACCCACGTCTGGGCATACCCGGCGCACTCAGGGCGCGAAAGCAAAAGACACACAATTGATGGACGAAATGCAGAACAAATCAAAACATTCACCCTCAGTCAAGAGATCTGGGTTAAATCCATCATTCTTTTGCTCACCATGCCACCCCAGTTTAGTCCTGGCCATATGCAAATCAGTCTTGACCCTGTGCCTCATGGGAACAGTCCAGCCCGAACTGCCAAGCCAGGTCCTCCCTGGACCGGAAACAAGCATCCTAGGACCGGTTTCGGGGTTTCACCCCTCTTCAGCCAGGATAGCTTGATTCCAGTGGCACAGTGAGCCCGGGACCCACGTCTGGGCATACCCGGCGCACTTAGGGCGAGAAAGCAAAAGACACACAATTGATGGACGGAATGCAGAACAAATCAAAACATTCACCCCCAGTCAAGAGATCTGGGTTAAATCCATCATTCTCCGTCCATCATCTCCTTGTGTTTGCTTTGGGCATACCCTGCCAACTTAGGGCGAACAGACGTGCTCACTTTGCCACTGGATTCAAGCTAGCCTGGCTGATGAGGGCTGTTAGCCCGAAACCGGTCCCAGGATGCTTGTTTCCGGTCCAGGGAAGACATGGCTTGGCAGTTCGGTCTGGACTGTTCCCATGAGGCACAGGGTCAAGACTGATTTGCATATAGCTATGTCTGAACTGGGGTGGCAAAGTGAGCTAAAGAACGATGATGGATTCAACCCAGATCTGTGACTGGGGGTGAGTGTTTAAAAAGTTTCAGCACTCCGTCCATCATCTCCTTGTGTTTGCTTTGTTCGCCCTAAGTTGGCAGGGTATGACCAGACGTGGGTCCCTTGCTCACTTTGCCACTGGATTCAAGCTAGCCTGGCTGGTGAGGGCTGTTAGCCCGAAACCGGTCCCAGGATGCTTGATTCCGGTCCAGGGAAGACATGGCTTGGCAGTTCGGTCTGGACTGTTCCCATGAGGCACAGGGTCAAGACTGATTTGCATATAGCTATGTCTGAACTGGGGTGGCAAAGTGAGCTAAAGAACGATGATGGATTCAACCCAGATCTGTGACTGGGGGTGAGTGTTTGAAAAGTTTCAGCACTCCGTCCATCATCTCCTTGTGTTTGCTTTAGAGGAATAAACAAACATTCACATTGCTGACTTTCTAGTGCTTGACATGTCATCAGTGATGTCATAAATGATGTCATGGAACATCTCATTCATAAGTGATGTAATATGTGAGGTCATAGCAGTGCATGGCGGGGGCTGCTAACTGTAACTGGTGAATTTCTGTGGTTTTCTGAGTTCAAATCATTAATATTGTCACTGACACATTCACCCAACCATAATGTTACTAACCTTTGGATTTTTCAGTGAATTTCTAGGTTTTAAAAAAAAAAGTAAAGTAATAGTTCATTACCATACGTAAAGCCAATACCTTAACGAGCACCGCTTTTGGCCGTGCGCGGCGGGTGATGGTCGCAGGGCCTGTGTTGGAGCCAGGCCCTGCTTCCAACTCCCCGCAGGCAGCCAACCCCAGGCTGCGCACAGTCTTTGGCCGTGCGCAGCAGTGGGTTGATCACAGGGCTTGGACTGACGCGAGGCCCTATGACCAAACCTCCAGCAGACTGCCAACCCCACACCGCACAAAGACTTTGCTGTCTGCAGCGTAGGGTTGACCTTCAGGCCCCCATCCCCTGGGACCAAAACATGTATATTAAGGGAAGAAGGGTGGGCAGCCTCCTCCCCGCCCAAGCCTCAATAGGCCCTAGGGACTCCATCCACCAGGCCATATTTATTTTAAAAAGTAGGGGGAGGGTGGGTGTGACCCCACCTCCCTGAGCCTCAGACCCTGGGGATCCCATCACCTAGAGCCATATGGATGGGGGCCGCGCGGCCCCCCTCCTCAGGCATATTTTGGCCTAGGAGACCCCATCCCCAGTTGCCTCCATTTTAAATAAGCGGGTGCCCACCCAGGGCACCCACCATGCACACGCTGGCGGCCGCAGGGGGAGCTCCAGGGTCCCCGCGGCCCCAGCCGGCTGCCGCATGGTGCGGGAGAAGGCATTGCTACGGCCAGGAGACAGCAAGTATTTAGGTTGCTCCCTCCAGGCAGGAGCAATATGTCGATCTGTTTCCCTGCACGCTTTAGCGCAACTCGCCGAGGCCATTAAAAGCAATGGGAGGGAAAACATGCAGTCCCTTCCCTTTAAAGTTTTTTAAGACTCGTGGAGGGGAACTGCGCGGCCACCTCCTACCCTGAATTAACACACTGGTTAGCGTTGGTTTAGGTCCCCGTGGCCAAAAACGGCTCGGGGGGGGGAACGCGCTCCTTCCCCTTATTAAGTTGACTGGACCTCATATGATGGAGTCCCTCAGTCCACAAATGGCTTGGGAAGGAGGGCTACGTGCCCCCTCCCCATTAATAATATACTTGGCCCTGGGGGATGGGGCCCCCATGGCCCAAAATGGGCAAGGGGAGGGGCCCTACTCATGCCTTCCTCCCGATAAATGTATTAATTAATGGTGGCTGCCATTTTTTTTTTTTTGCCACAATCCTGTGAATGGTTCTCAGTGATTGAATTGTGCCGAGCATTTTTCTCCATATCCTTGCATCCGGATAGTCCATATTTATTTGCGTTCCGGTTCAGAAATCATGTCTTGGCATGGTGCAGAGTTCCGCAAGGGACAGAGAGTTACTCTATTTTTAATCAGATCTTGAAGAGATGCTTAGAATGTCTGGTGATGCCGAACCATTCTGTATTGATCCAGTATATAGATGATTTGTTGGTTGCGTCCAGGACGAGAGCTTGCATTATTGCATTATTAAATCATTTGTCGATGGGTGGACATAAGTGTCTCCAGCAAAGCTTCAATTTTGCAAAAGAGAGGTTCTCTATTTGGGATATCATATCGAAAAAGGAGTCAGAAAAGTGTCACAGGATCGGATCACTGCAATCTTGCAGATGAATCCGGCAAGCACACAAAAAGAAGTTTGCCTGTTCCTAGGAATGGTTGGTTATTGTCGACAGTGGATTTTTCACTGATAGCAAAGCCATTACAAAGACTGACGCACAAAGATGTATCAGATCCAATTCCTTGGAATGAGGAATTTATGCACTCTTTCCTTGAACTGCGAGACAATTTGTGTCGAGCACCAGCATTGGGAATGCACGACTTTAACAAGACCTTCACACTGATTTGCAGTGAGCACGAAGGTTGTGCACTATCAGTTCTAACGCAAACACAGGGAACTGCTCTCAGACCTGTTGCCTATTTTTCTGCTACATTAGACCCTGTTGCTGCTGCTTTACCAAGATGTTTGAAAGCTGTGGCTGCAACATGTGTGAGTTTGGAACAATGGGAGAGCATCGTGATGGGTCATCCTTTGAAAGTGTATGTGCCACATTCTGTTGAGATCTTGCTGACTCGGACAAGAAAACAGCATCTTACGAGTGGCAGACTGACAAAGTATGAGCAAGTGATTTCGGAAGCAGAAAATGTTACTGTGACGAGATGCACAAGTTTGAATCCAGCTACCTTGATGCCTTTGCCAGGTCATGAAGTGGTGATGGATGAAGCTGATCATGACTGTTTGGATGTGACAGAATTGTGTACAAAACCACGTCCTGATATTCAAGATTCACCGTTGCCCGAGTCAGACCATGTCCTGTTTGAGGGTGGTCTTGTTTGCGAGATTCTGGAGGTAACTTGAGAGCTGCATATGCGATTTGTACTGTGGTGGGTGTAGTGGAAGCATCGTGGTTGAAAGGTGTGCATTCAGCACAAGTGTCGGAATTGATTGCACTCACCAGGGCTTACAGCATTACTGAACAGATGAGAGTTACCATATTCACTGACAGTCAGTACGGATTTTGGGTCAGTCACGACTTTGGACAGTAGTGGTCTCATTGTGGGTTCATGACCTCTCCGGGTTCGCCTATACGAAAAGGAGAGTGTGTGAAAAACCTACTGATGGCATTACAGCTGCTGACACAAATTGCAGTGGTAAAATGTTCCGCTCATCAGACTAGTCACGATTATGTGACGGTGGACAACCGCTATGCTGATGAGACGGAGCGTTATTGCGCACTAAATTCTTATGCATTCAATGGGGAGCCGTTGAAACAAAAATCTGATGACACAGAATGCCGACTAATGTTTTCAACCGTTGAAACATGGGAAGAAATCAGAGAATTGCAAGATGCTGTACCACAGACAGAGAGAGAAAAGTGGGTTAGAGCGGGGTGCAGTTGAAGACAGGAAGATGAGGTGTGGGTGTACACAGATGGGAAACCAGTTTTGACTGACAGTTTATTATCACCAATGGCAAGAAATTTCCATGGGCCTGCACATGTGGAAAGGTATGCAATGTTGCGCCTCTTTCGTCAATCTTGGTACAATCCTGGGATCAGAGCCAGTGCAGAAAGTTTGTGTCAGAGGTGTGTGATATGTCAACAACAAAATGCAGGAAGGAAGACAGTGGTTAGTACAGTCACATTGCCAAATCAGGAGGGCCTTTTACGTGCATACAATTGGATTTTATTGATATGCCCCCATGTAATGGTTTGAAATATGCCCTTGTAATTGTTTGTTTGTTCTCCCATTGGGTGGAGGCTTACCCAACGAGACGCAATGACAGTCTAACTGTGGCTAAACTGCTTCTTAGAGTGCTCATCCCGAGATTCGGTTTTCCAGTATCTTTGGAATCAGATAGAGGAACACATTTCAATAATGAAGGGATACGAATGTTTTGTGCTGCTTTGCAAATTGAACAAAAATTACACTGTGCCTATCGGCCGAAAGCGTCAGATGTGGTTGAACAAATCAAGAGGACGCTGAAATCCCAACTTGCAAAAGTATGTGCGTCCAAGTCCCTGAAATGGCCAGATGCATTACCTTTGGTGTTGATAAGTTGGCGAAGTATCCCAGACAGAAGAACTGGGCCATCCCCCCACAAGATAATTATGGGGAGTGCTACAGTCCCAGCAAATCAGCTTGTAAATATTTCTGATGACTTGGTACTAGACTATTGTAAAGGATTGGCTGATGTGGTTCGTTCTGTGTCTTACCAGGTTGGAGAAGTTGCAACAACAGTTCAGCAAGAGCAGTGCCACGATCTGTGCCCAGGTGACTGGGTGCTGGTCAAGAAGCATGGGCGAAAGAGTTGCTTGGAACCTCGTTGGCGTGGGCCTTATCAAGTGATACTTGTTACCACAACACCTGTGAAATGTGGTGGTCTGCCTAATTGGGTGCATGCTCCACACACTCGACGAGTCCCATGTCCTCTTGAAAGTGCCGAGTCTGTTGTGGATGTACCGGTGGTTACAGAAAAACATTCCATATCGGCTAAGCACAAAGTAGAGGGGGCACTAGCTACTGGGTCTCGAAACACTGGCTGGTTTGAAAAGAAGTCAAGGAGAGTTAATCCCAGAAGGTAACAAGGGTTATGGAGAAAGGGATTTAACGAAGCGAGATATTGACTTAAATAATGTGAACAGTGAAACTGAAAAACGAGTGCGAAGAGGCGACCGATGGCGCAGAAAATCTGAAAGACTGAGACACGTTTTAACCACAGGAAAAATACCAGGAACGGTGATTGAAGTCTCTAGTCAGTCTGAGAACAGTGACACAGACGGAGAAGAAACTGCAGTGCGCAGATCAAAGAGAGCAAGAACACCACTCCATTCTAAAGAGTTTAGATAAATCTTTCTTGTGAATTATCTTTATCGATTTTGTCTCATTCTTTTAGTCATATTTCTTGTTTCACTATATATCTTTCGTCATTTACGTAAGGAACGTTTGAAGTAGTTATTGTTGTTTGGCAATTTCATTTTCCAGGTCCTCATAATGAGACTGCCCCACATTCTTTCAGGTTCTGGTCTCTATTACCTCAACCAAAGATTTATCGGAGGACCTTGTGTAAGTGATATTGTATTGAAATTAAGGTATTGTTTATCGGCCTAGTTCAGTAAAATTATATGACTTTATGTGAAAAGGTTTTTTTGGCACGCTTTACGCTGGATCAATAGGAATAGGAGGGATAATGTCAGATTCTCAGGAATTCTTGAACAATAGAACAAGACAACATGCTGGCCTTCATGATACGCTTCATACCAGAAGTTTCAAATGTTAAGTTCAACCTATCACTAGAATTGCAGGAATACACAAGATCAGGCCCAATGAAAACACAAGAGAAGGACTGACATAAGTGACAACATTATTGCTTAGCCTTCAACGAGCTCACCAAGTTATTATGGCAGCAAGCAGGAACAGTCCATTTCAATGGGGGGGGGACATAAAATCTTTGTATTTCAAGAAACCAACTTTAGAAGTAAAAGATTACTGGCCTAACGAGGAAGACTGAAAAATGCAACATATCCTATGGTCTTATCGATCCAGGCACCATGATTGTTACAGTTGACGGAAAAACCAGAACGTTCCGAGAACCTGACAATTTAGAGACATTTCAAGACACTCCAGCAGAAGCAACAATGGACATCACACCCCCTCCCCCCACTTACCTCAGCACCGCTGCAAGAAACTCTACTGCAGGGTCCTGAAAGTCATAGATTGAGGAGCGATCAAGACTAGAAACAGGCACAAAATATTGGGCTTCAGGAGGCAGACAGAAATTCCAGAACAGCAGTACCCAGAGATAGATCCAGATACCCCTTGAAAGACTAGCAACAAAAACATTATGAAGACACCCAATGGGCCAGTACACTAAGGGAGCCTGAGAGGTATGTGAAGTGAATAATGGACGAAGGGTTTGTATATAATGGATTCCAGTGGTAAGAATTGCTTTGTAGAGTGATATACATAGACATCAATTCAGGCAGTGCAACCTAGAGAAAAACACACACAGTACTTAACTTGGGAAACTAAAGGGACTAAGTAGATGTACATACCACATTGGATGTTAGGGCCTGAACCAGAGGACAAAACGACAGCTAGGGACCTCAACCCCCACCCCCTTGACACCTCCGCCTTATACTTGGAGGCCCCCCTCCTCTCTCAGAGGACACTTTGAAAAATTACTGGTCCTAGATCCGATACTTGATATGTCTGGATGTCCAGAAGTGGTGTGGCTGGAGTCAGAGATCGGGAGGGGAGGGGGCAGAACTGACAGATGGGCTCTATACATTCACCTCTTGTCCACACAGCATATGATCAAGACTCTACTACTTCCTGGTCTCAGGACAATCAATAAGACAGATCCCCCATCACTGTCATTGTCCCCAATAGAGTCTCCGATCGTGACACTGTGAATCTATAAATAAACCTAGATCTATTAGTCCCCCATTGTAGCTCCTGGCAGATGACCACATCTTGCTACAAAGTGCCAGAAGACATGGAGCGCCTTTGCTCTTTCCTGTTTAGAGGAAAATGAGCACTCAATTACATCTGCTACACTAACTGGAGACTGTAATTAAAAGATTGACTAAGCCTTTCTCCCTCACAAGAAAACTAAAGGCTACTGGTTAAAACGGGGAACAGCCTTTACCATGAAGTTTTTATCATGAAACGAAATTACAAAGCATATTTTACATCGCAATTATTTTTACCACGCAAGTCTTTACAAAGCATATATGTCTGTTTTGGTGAGTATATGGTAAGTAGTTTATATATTTTTTATTTACTACATTTTTTAGCTATATTCAGGCAAGGGTACTGGGTGGTAGAGGTATTTTTAGGGTTTAAGGTGAGTAGGGTATTGGGTGGGAAGGGTATTTTTGTAGGGTTTAGGGATGGGTAAAAGTATTAGGTTGTAATGGGTATTTTTATGGTTTAGGGTGGGTAGGGGTATTGGGTGATGAGGGCATTTTTAGGGTTTAAGGCAGTGTAAGGGTATTGGGTGGTAATGTTATTTTTAGTGTTTCAGGGTGGGTAGGGGTATATGGTGGTAAGATTATTTTTAGGATTTAGGGGTGGGTAAGGGTATTTGGTGGCAAGGGTATTTTTATGGGTTAAGGATGGGTAAAGGTATTGGTGTTAAGGGTGTTTTCAGGGTTGGTAAAGGGCATTGGGCAGTAAGGGCATTTTATGGTTTAGGGGTGGGTAAAGGTATTGGGTGGTAAGGGTGTATGTTAGGGTTTAGGGGTGGGTAAGGGTAAGGGTATGGGTTGTAAGGGTATTTTTGGGGTTTACGGGTGGGTAGGGGTATTGGGTGGTAGGGGTATAGTTATAGTTTAGGGGTGGGTAAGGGTATTGGAAGGTAAAGGTGTTTTTAGGGTTTAGGGGTGGGTAGGGGTATTGGGTGGTGATGGTTTAGGAGTGGGTAAGGGTATTGGATGGTAAGGGTATTTTTACGGTTATGGGGTGGGTATGGGTATTGGGTGGTAAGGGGAATTAAAAAAGCGGGGTTGGGGGTGAGGGGGGGTCTCCCCCAAAAATATAAAATTTAAAAATAGTAGTAAACCTGTAATCGACATAAATCTAATTTAAATATATATATGGTTTACAAGCTGGTATAAAGATTGATTGTATCATTTTATAGGTTTTGCTAATATTACTTATGTTGAACAGTAGGTGGCAGTGTTAGATTGTGGCTGGATTTTTCAATAATTATATCACTCTATATTTAAAGTAATCTTTTAATTAAAAAAATTCAAATAACTATGTAAAAGCATGTGTGTTAGTGGATTGCTTGGTAAAGGTATTTCACATGAGTAAATGTAAAGGTACTGGTATGAGTTGTAAAATCTGTGTGGTAAAGGAACGTGTGGTGATGGCATACAACCTTTAAAACAATATGACCTCAACATATTTTACACATCCAACGCAGCACAGGCATTATTTTAGATTAATCAGAATCACTATGAACGGGGCGAAAAAGTGGGCAGGTGTGGTACTGTGCAAGCCTGAGGCTTGGAATGTCATGGGGCTTGGAATGTCATGAAGTCACTGGAGCTGTGCATTCTTTCTGGGTCAGTTGCTCCAGTGCCCCTTCATGGATGGATGTATTCTAAGATTAAACCTACATCTCAAACTACAGACTGCGTAGCGTCTTCACTACAAAACTGGCGACGATTCGGGACTTGTTAGGACCAGCTATCCTTGTGCTGTTAACCATTTGAAAGAAGGGGCCAGGGAGCAATCTGCTGAAAACACCGTCAACTGCTTCAAAAGTGTAATTCACTCGTAAGTGGATACTTAAGGTGAGACTCTTTACTTTTTCAATTCCCTGCGTCGAGGATTAAAAAAAGAAATATATGAAAATGACAATTTTTTTTAATTGACTTTTCTTATCGAGCTTGAGCGTCGCATTGTTGCCTAGCGACCACTCGTTTTAAAACACTGCACGCGCTAAAGCCGACTGTCAGAAAGCAACACGGCCTTCCAGCACGAGCGTTTCACAGCACGAGCGTTCCTAGGCTCGTGACGCAACAAACACCAGTAAACTAGCGACAGCATAGCTACTCTGAGCATGAGCGTGTCTAAGCTCTTAGCTCCAACGTTATTTAAAGAGGGCATAGCGGCTTCGAGTACGAGTGTGTCTTAGCTCGTGACTCCAACGCGAGTGCCACAAAACTCGTTCTTCGTGTAATACGATCGCCTCAGCCATTGTGCTTCAACAATTACACCTTAATAAATCTAACTGGAGCCTACCTCTTTCTTCTGGCCAGCCGCACCTGCCTCACGATCTCCAGAGTTGTCACCTCCTATCCGGCTCTACTCTTCCTGCTTTTCCTGTTTCAACCATAGAGTTGAATTTTACTATACTGCCTCCGGTGGACTTCAGCAGTACTGCACACTCTGTCTATACATTCAGAGTCTTTGATATTCCACATTGGTGCAAGTCAGCGATTTGCACGCTTTGTGTCTTGATTTCTTTGTGTAATCTTTTCAGTGTTTTGCACGCTGACTGCAGATCCACTTCTCCGTGATCTGCACACTTTATAAAAATATACAACCTTCTCAGCTATCTGCATGCTTTGAGCAGATTCACACTGCAGCGATTTTCACACTTTACATAAAGTGCAACTTGCAGATCTACTTTTCAGTGATCTGCACACTCTTCACAGAGTATGACTTCGTCAGCGATCTGCACGCTGTAAGCAGAGCCACTCTCCAGTGATTTGCACACTTTACACCATTTCATCAGCGGTCAGAATCAAAAGCCATGCAAAGCATTTCTCTTCCTGCACAGTTCCTGCAAGAACCTGGCGAACCTCCTTTAGAATGGAAACTATGGATTCGTTCCTTCAAGGCGTATTTAGTAGCAATTGATGCCACAAAATTTAAACCAGATAGGAAAAAAGGTTTAATGTATTACCATCTAGGAGTTGAAGGGCAAAATATATTTGACCATTTATCCGATTATGAAGACTTAGATGAGCCTGAACTCGATGAATTTGACATCGCTATTGCTCAACTTGATAAATATTTTACTAAGTCAAAAAATCTTGTCATTCGTAGGTTTACATTTTTTACAAGTGTACAAAAACCTTCAGAGAGTATTGACACATGTCACTGCTCTGAAGGTATTAGCTGCAACTTGTGAATTTGAAGAGTTTACCTCACAGTTAATCAGAGATCAGCTTGAAGTTAGATGTAGTTCGAAAAAAATTCAAGAACTTCTCCTTACCTGTAAAAACCCATCCTTAGACAAAGCTATTGATATAGCTAAGAGTATTGAGGGTTCATGCCAAGATGTGAAATTGTTAGAGGAATCTCTCAACAAAACGGCCATTTCAGGTGCAGTCATTAACAAACCCATTTCCAATGTAGATAACAAAAAGAACAAGAACTCTTTTAAACCCAACCCCCAAACGTTTCAAACACGGAAAGTTAGTTGCTTTAGATGTTGGTCGCCCAATCACGTTTCTACTTTCAAACATTTTCCTGCATATGGACAACAATGCAAGAAATGTGGGAAAATGGGCCATTTTTTAAAAGTATGTAGGGGGGTAAGTATAACAACCCTGTTCGCTGTGTGGTCAGCGAAGATCATGAAGTTGATGACAACGACAATGATGACACACTCAAAGAGTTATTGTTAGGTGTGAGATGTGTGAAACAAGACAAATCTTCTTTGGTTGCTGATCCAGAAACTGAAGTTTGGATCAGTGGAGCTCCAATTAAACTTTTAGTAGACACTGTAGCTCATTTCACCACTATAGATCATACTAAGTACACACAGTTTTGGAGTGCACAACCTTTACTACCTCCAGATCTTAGGACAGTGGCTTTTGAAAGTAGTAAAGTGGATCTCATTGGTTATTTTTGGTCCTCCATCAAACTTCTACATTCTTCTATCAATGGGAAAGTGTATGTTGCACGCAAAGGCATTAATGTCTTAGGTCTTGTTCACCAAGCTGAGTTCAATTTAACCATTAGACCTGGTTCTAGTAACCCCATTACCATCGAAAAGCACGACTTAATGTGTGCCGACACCAATGTCTGTGGTAAGCATGACATTAAGTGCGTTACTAATGTTGACAATGACTGGGAAAGGAAGTTTCCAAAAGTTTTTCAAGATAAGTTAGGCAGAATCACTGATTTTGTATATTCTGAAAGAGTCAAGCGAGATGTAGTACCTGAGAAACACAAGTTACGTAACATTCCTTTAAGTGTCAGGAAAGAATTGTCTGATATGCTGTCTGACGTGTGTGCAAAGTATCATTGAGAAAGTTGAGGGCACCTTATGGTTAACTCCCATAGTTTTAGCTAAGAAGAAGACAGGCGAACTTAGGATGTGTGTGGACTTAAGAAGTGTCAACTAGGCCATTTGGGTAGACAACTTTCCCTTACCTAGAATAGAAGATCTCATCATGAAGATTGGTCAGTCTAGCTGGTTCACCAAACTGGACCTTAGATCAGCTTACCACCAAGTCGAATTAGATAAAGCTTCCCGTCATCTTACTGCTTTTGTCACATCAGAAGGCACCTTCCAATTCTGCAGGATGCCTTTTGGCATAGCTTCAGCAGCAGCAGTCTTTCAAAGACTGATGTCCGAGATGTTTCATGGCATCTCACAAGTGGCTGTTTTTCAAGACGATATTTTACTGTTTACTAAAAGTGAGTCTGAACATGATATTTTAATAACAAAAGTCCTGAACATACTTGAATCTAGAGGTGCTACTTTGAGGAAAGACAAGTGTATCTTCAAGACCAAAGAGATTGAGTATTTAGGTCATGTCTTCTCTGCCCAAGGAGTAAAACCCAAGCCATGCCTTGTGAAAAGCATTTTAGATGCCCCTGCTCCCAGAAATAAGGAACACCTACTCTCTTTTTTAGGTATGTGTGAATTTCACGCAAAGTTTTTAAAGAATTTTGCTAACCTGACAGAATGCTTCAGGCCTCTTTTAATGAAAAATGCAGAGTTTGTCTGGTCAGATTCCTGTGATCGTTTTTTCAAAATCATCAAAGAGAAAATTGTGAATGTTCCTGCTCTACAACCTTTTCTTGAGGGGAGAACCACTGTAGTAACTGTTGATGCTTGTGAATATGGTCTTGGGGCTGTTCTTACTCAAGTTGATAAAGGGCGTGAGTTTACTGTAGGCTTTGCATCTAGGACACTAAGACCTGCTAAACGCAAGTATTCAGTAATCGAAAAGGAGCTTTTAGCCTGTGTTTGGAGTGTAGAAAAATGTAAAGCATATGTGTGGGGCAGACGCTTTATACTTAAAACTGACCACTGTCCCTTGGTGAACATATTCTCTGGTAAAAAGATCAAACGCACTACTGCCAGGATTTCAAGATGAGCAGCAAAACTTTTGGAATTCACTTTCTCTATTGAGTATATCCCTGGTGGAAAAAATTCTCATGCGGACTGTTTGTCCAGACTCCCCATTGAAGAACCTGAGAACCTTGAATGGGAAACGGAAATTGAGGAGGGCTTCATTACTTATGTAGGAGATGCTACCATTTGCGAGAAAGATTGGATTTCTGCCATTGAATCCGACTGTGTTCTTAGTAAGGTTGTTGCTTTTGTGAAATCTGGTTGGCCTAAAGAGTCTCAATTGCAACATGAACTACAGATGTTTTGGAAAGTCTTAGATGAGTTGTCTTTAGAGGGTGATATTTTAGTATGTGGAGACAAACTTGTTGCACCTTCTTGTTTTCGACAACGGTTGATAGGTTTAGCACATGGTGGTCATCTAGGCTCCACTTTCACAAAGAGGAAGATAAGGGAAAGGTTCTGGTGGCCTCGCATGGACGCTGAGGTTGAGGAATTTGTGTCCAATTGTGCCAAATGCAAACTTAGTGACAAAGTATTAATTACAGAACCCCAAGTAGAGTCGGTCAGCTTTTGCCCCAAGAGAGCTTGGCAGCGCATTGGCGTAGACTTTTTGGGTTCTTTTCAAATCTTACCTAATTGTATGAGATATTTCATTGTCATGGTAGATCATCTCTCTAGGTGGGTCGAAGTTGAACCAGTCTCTGATCCTACCACCAAGAAAGTAATTGAATGCTTCCAGAAAGTCTTTTCAAGAGAAGGTCTTCCTGGAGAGATCCTCACTGACAATGGAGTTCAGTTTACCTCAACTGAGATGTCTTCATTTTTGGAAAATTGTGCCATAAAACATTTGAAGACACCCCTTTATCATCCTCAAAGCAACGGGAAAGTTGAATGCTTAAACAAAGTACTAGTAGAATACATTCAATCTTCTATTAAAAGCAAAGTATGTGTTGCTAAGTCCATTCAAGACTTGGTCTGGTCCCACCGCACTACACCGCATTCAGTAACTGGGAAGTCCCCATTTGAATTGATATAGGGTAGAGAACCTGCCACGGAACTCTGTCCTTATTGGATTACAAAAATTTCACCGAAGTTTGGGAGTGTTGATAGTTGGTGGAAATCTGCTGAAATTAATTTAAACCTTGCCAATTTAAAAAAGAACTGTTAAAGCTAATCCAGGTTTAAGGAAAGAGTGTAGACTAAAAATAGGTGACTGGGTATGTGTCAAAAACCCTGTTCTTGTTGGAAAAGGTTTATCTAAATTCAAAGATCCTGTTCAGGTATGTGAACTAGGGAAGAATTCTGTGAAACTCTGATGGGAATTGGTGCATTTCTCATGTGGCGTTGGTTCCTCATAATTTTGCCATGTCTGGTGATACCAAGAAATGTTTTCTGCAGAACCTTGCATTGCCTAGTAAAATCAAGAAATGTCCAAAGAATGATATGTTGACACAAGCTATTAGAAGAAGTGTTCGCACTCCCGTGCGGCCAAAGAAGTGGAATGATTTTGTTTTGCGTTAACTGCTTTGATGTTTTTTTCCCTTATTTGAGGGGGTGTAGGTACGGTATGTTGTGTTTGTTGAAATTATTTTAAAACTTCTTTTGTTTTATTCTGACAGCACCTTTATTTGCTTTGTATTATTCTTCGTTTTATAAAAAGGGAGATGTGTGGTATTGTGCATGCCTGAGGCTTGGAATGTCATGAAGTCACTGGAGCTGTGCATTCTTTCTGGGTCAGTTGCTCCAGTGCCCCTTCATGCATGGATGTATTCTAAGATTAAACCTACATCTCAAACTACAGACTGCGTAGCGTCTTCACTACAACAGGTTATTAGCTTTACAACTTAAAAAAGAAGACTTCAAACATACGATCTCAGCGAATAGACACACTGTGGAGTATTACTTGCAAATCCAATGGAAACTGTAAACACTTTTACCTTTTTTATAATGACCTTTATTACTCAGAACAGGGAGATTTGCTGGCGAAAGAGTCAGACTTTGTGGCATGATTGCTGCCCCCCCCCCCTTGCTTTGGAGAAAAAACTTATCTCTGGAGGGTGGGCCACAAAAGAAACAAGCACTGGCAAAGCCAATAGGTCTCGGCAATGTCTATACAACAGAGTGTAGCACCTGGCGGCCGAGGGCCGAGTAATGGAAAGGAAAGTAGGACACAACTTGCAGTCTGAAGAGGACACGCGTGACGTCAGGCAGTTTGCATGCGACTGCCTCGTTTTCACATGTAAACAAAACAGATATATGTCAGTAGAACAAAGCTTAATCAAAAACAGAACAACCTTTCCAAAATACGGAAGGAATATATAGTCTGATTTACTGCTTACCATACATTAACATGCACAGTATATTTGTCATGAATCTATTACATGTAATTCAAACACACGAGGCTCCTTTATTTTTGTTTCTGAAAGTTTGCTTTACTTCGTACAAAGTCACAGTTCCTGGGGAAATCTTCAAAAGTTGCCAATGTGTCCTTGTATCTTTTGAAAATAACAAGAATCGGCACTAATCAAATATGGGCGCCAAGATACACATATGTCACTATCCCCAGATTAGATGTCAGAGCGGAAATATGCAATTGTGCGTTTCTGCCGTGGGTGTCTTTTAGGTAACCCGCTGCTTACTTTTTGATCTGAACTAAAGTGTGACTTAGATTGGGTCAGAGGGACAGTACACGATGCATGCAGTGAGACAGGTGGTGTGTGCCATGTTGGGTGGGGTGGACAGCTCAGTGGCAGTTTTGCTGCTGAAGCTTAGAGGTGAGAACACTAATTCTTGAATGCAGGAAGAGAAACCGTGAACAATTTCCCAGTATTAGAGTTGGGGCCTGGCATCTGGTATTAAGAGACCAATTCTAATTTTGATGAGATAAGAACAAGATTGAAAAAGCCTATTTACAAACGGAGCGCGGAGCGAGAGAAAACACGAACGCTTGTGTGAAGTGCTCGTAAACAAATAAAACAGTTGTTCCTAAAACAGTTGCTAAAATGGGAGCAGTGGATGGATAGTAGTAATTGGTCCATGCTCTCGGGGAGGGCTAAACATAGGAAAAGGCATGCCATGGACAAGTGGGGAGAAAGAATATGAGAGCGACGTTGGAGCCAGCAAATGGGAAGCCTATGGGCGGGATGAAGCCCACAAAGTATAGACATGTCCTTTCCAGACAGCGCATGCGCCGTCCAGAGCCTAGACCTTATAAAACAATAATATTAACTAAGGCCACTGACAGTCTGACTACTAAGAAAGCCTTGGAGTTAGATGGGTTCTGATCAGTTTTGTAAAACAAACAAAACAAAGCTAGTACCCCTGTTGTGCAAAAAACAAAGCTCGTACCCCTGTTGTGCAAAGTGTTTAACTAAATGAACCAATAGGGAAAATAGTATAGCGTGGACTTCACTAATTTCACAACCAACTAAAGACCCGTTATGCTGGGACATCACACTCAGCACAGAAGTTTCTATCATACATCCATTTCAAGTAGGCTTTGTGCCCCGTCACTCCTCTGTAGGATATTTGAGAACATTAGCCCATATCATGGCTAACCAAAGACAACAATGATAAAAAGGTACAAAGACACAGAGAAGACTTTTGAAGGCTTTTGAGGGTCGAATGGAGTTATATGTTTAGGGTGCTAGCAAAAGGGAATAAACAAAGATTTTATTAAGAAAGTGAAATGGCTATACTCACACCCATCTGAAACAGTGATGTGTAATGGGTATACATCATCCCCTTTTGTAATACTACAAAGTACCAGACAAGGCTGCCCATTATCACCCTCTTTTGTTTGTCTTAGCATTAGAACCCCTGACAGTAGCTAGCTGCCAAAATAGAGTAATTTAGGGAATACATACAGCAGTGGAGGAGCAAAAAGCACTGCTCTATGGACATGACATGCTAGTCACACTGGCTGTCCCAGCCACCTAAATACAAGCGCCGATATACTATATCTCATCATTTTCCAGGTCATTGGGTTGTCATATACATTGGGACGAATGCAAGGCACTGCCCAGGACTAAGAGCACCACAATGGCATGGTTAGGGACTTCCCAATTAAGGTAGAAATAGGAAAGACTGAAATACTTGGGAATACTGGTAAACAGAAGTTAAGAGAGCATTGTGAGAGATACTATACACCCACATATGGCTAGGGTCTAAATAGTCCAGATAAAAACTCTTTATTACAGAAAGTGCAGGTGATTAAAATAAAAGCAGCACAACACTTTAACAATCTATTCGCTATGATCCGGTTATAATTGGCAATGGATTTATTGATTTCACTAAACAGAGAAATGGAATTATTTATCTGGGGTAGCACCAAAATGAGGTAGAAACTTGCAAAACTGGATGAATCTACCAAAATTGGGGGGACTATGGCAGCCAAATATGGAGCTTTACTGGTTGGCTCATCATCCTGTTCAGCTCAGATACTTAATGCGACACATCAGGATGTCCAAGTTGGGTACACAGAGACAGGCCACACTCTATTAGATGAGAGGAATGGGGATATTATACACTAACTGCCCGAAAGTTGCTGAGCACATCAACCTTGCCACTCATACACTCTGGGGTGCATAGGAAGCGGAGTGTTAACAGTAGACTAAATGAGGGAACATCTCTCTGGGACAACGGAGAAGTTTTAATTGATAATTTAGAATTAGCATGGAAAATAAGGGGAACAGGGGCATAGACCAAATAAACCAGTTTAATAAAGAGGAGCGGTTTAAAACATTTGCAGAAATATGTGAAGAATATGATCTACCAGCCACACAATTCTGGCGTTATTACCAGTTGATACATTATCTGAAAACTACACTCAACTCACAATCCATAGTAACAAATACATCAAAATTTCTTAAATAATTTCACACATGGGCCTATACAAAGGACTGGTATTGGTGTATATGGAATACTAAGTAGTCACATTTTTTCCAAATCGACAGCAGACCTCAGAGAACGATGGTCACAGCCTTACATTTAGACTACACAGAGGAAAACTGAAAGGATCAACTAGCCATGCACAATAAAAGTTTGTGGGAGGTCCGATTTAAGTTTGGATACTTTAAGATTTTACATTTTTGGCATTGGTCACCACTAAAATTACAGAAAGCAGGTCACAGCCCAACAGCATTATATTGGAGATGTAATAAACCCAACAGCAATATATTGTGCCTATGTTACTGGGCCAACGTTTGGGCCATCCTAAATGACCCCGGAGAGGTCAGATCATCCGTTTATGGAAATGGTAATGCTGCATGAAGCATTAATGTTACCAGAGAAAACATAGCAACAACACAGATGGTTCACAACATTCTTAGCAGTGATCAAATTGGCTATATTGAGGCTATGGAAGATAGACAAAATTCCCTCACTTGGCACATGGTTCCAGGACACGTATAACGTGGCATTATTCGAAAAAATCATCTACCAGGTAAATGATGAAAAAGATACATTTAAAGGTGTCTGGGGGTTTATGTGCCAATTAAAGGCCGAACATAAACACTAAGAACGCCATTGGGCGGAGACACAAGGTTCGATGACTTAAGTGAACTTGGACAGCAGCAGAGTATTGTGAAAAATGTGGAAAGGATTGATCAAAGTTGTTCACCTTTTCTCCCTCTAGGGTTTCTTTCTAGATTGCTTTCTTCTATTTAGTTTTACTGTAAGTTGTTTACTCTTTACATACTCCTTGGCCAATTCTTATGATGGAGCAACATAACATGATAAAATGCAGGGACAGGAGTATAAATGGCCTAGGCTAAACTGGACTGGCATCTATGTTAAAAAAGCTGAGGCCAATTTTGTCTGACGGATCACATGCACGTATGTTTCTTGTTTTTATGGCTCTTACATTTGGGCAAAACCCAATAAAGAATGGAAATACAAAAGAACGTTGGGTCATCTGCCGTTAGTCCATGTCATTATGAATTAGGGCACCTCACTGGCGGGTGCTAGGATGACTCAGACCAAACCGCCATGAGGGATTACGTCAGGACTTTATTAAAAGACAGTAAGGGCTTTAAAGTCAATACTCCAGGCTGCAAAATGTCAGTCAAAAGGTTAGCTTTTGTCTCCACTGTATGCAACTGTAAATCTAACACCCTGTAGCGTTGTGAACTATAGCTGCAAAGTGGGACTTTCCTCTTTCGTGGGCCCCAAGGGGAATTCAATTCGGTCTCTGGTGAAGAATCTAAACCACTGGCATTTTGGAGATCAAAATACAAACCAGCACCATAATAATGAGGGGGGGGGACAACTGGTCTGCCTTCTCATCGTCAAGACCTTGATGAGCATAGGATTTACAGGCAAAAAGGGCCTCATCCTCCTGAAGTACTGCCCCCGAAGCAAGGGAGTAGAAGAAGAGTCATCCTCAATCTGGGGTTGTACCTTGGTGATGGCACAGTGTGTAATGGGACGTGCCCTAGACAAAACTATTTCCAAATATACAATCGGATTTGGGGTCTAGTCCAAAATCCTCCACATCTGGAGCCAGGGGGAGCCTATACAAGAACAATCGGTACAGTCTGCGGCTAGGGAGCTGAAGCACAGTCCGGTGCCAAAGGCAACCAGACAGAGGAAGCCCTGGGTCAGCTTGCTTCAGGTGTGGACCTGCTGGTAGAAGTCAGACTGGAGGCCTTGATAGATGAATGAGGCCTGATGCACACCAGAAGTATCTGGAACAGTCTTAAAGGGTTGCAGGATGATCTCCTTGAATGCTGTAACCTGCTGTGGAGTTGAAAGTAGCCTGGGAAACTCAGGTCAAATCAGTTCGAGAATCGGAACAAAGCAAGTCGGCCCCTTCGAGTGTCAACTATAAAACCTCTTTCTGGAGGGGGGACATCAGGGAGGTCAGAGCCGCACTTGAACTTCAAGGTTTTCTTTTTGACTTCTATTTCAGCTTCATCTAGAAGTTGTAAGAAGACAATGAACAGGAACGACCTCACAACTTGGAGTGGGACCAACACCCACTTCTTTTACTAAGCTATGTAGAGCTTGACCTCCTGCTCCTTAATAACCTTTGGATGCTTCAGCAAGAATTTATTGCAGGACTTAGAATCAAGTATAGTGTAGAGGCACCAAAGACAGACCTTGTGGGGGTCCATGACCGACATCTGCTAGCGTACAATCATGGCACGGTTGAAACCCGATCATTGGGGGGTGGTCAGACTTAATTGCACATTGAGAAAAAGATTTTGAAAAAAAGCCCATGAGGGAAGACCCTACATGAAGTTCTGTGTTGTAATGCCATAGGCAGGACAAAGCAGCAACAGAGGCGAATGAAGTTACCTGCTGGTACACCGGAGCTAATGCACAGAGTTTCCGGATCCCTAGTCATACCTTGGAGAAAGGCAAGGATCTGCTATTAAAAGTAACCAGCAGAGTAACTTTGACTTCTAACCACACAATATTAACACAATCTGTAAAACAGGTATTTGGATCTTTTGCCTTTTTAAATATTGCATTTAAAATGCAAGGTACCAATCATAAAATGAAAAAAAGATCATAATGACTAATAGAACGTGGGTCTATTGTTTTTAAGCAATCTGAAGATGTTGTGCGTCTCTTCCCTTCTCCCTATCACACAGTCTGAATCAAATCGGCAAGCTAATTGGTTCTTAATTTGATTTAACACACCCATTGGCCATGGGCTGAATTAGATAACCTCTTATTCAAATTATCAGTTTTTAGACCCTTTTGAGAAATTATAATAATTTAATTTCAGAAATATTTTGGATGTTTAGAACCAAGGGGCCATTTGCATTGCAAGTATCCTTCATTGGTTAACAAAACGAAACAACAATCTATCGAAGCATTTTAGTTTTTAGTTTAGAATTCATGTTTTTTCCTTCTTCCACAATTGACACCAAACACTCTCTGGCACATATTTTTAACAAGCCAACAAGTTCATTCAAAACCACAGTTGAAATATACAGAAATCTAACTTAAAGTAAAAATTGAGACTAATCCCACACACAGCTCTAAATAACCAGATGTACACCAAGTCTGGCTTTCTCTCCACCCAACTCTTGCCACCTGCTTCTGATCTGGGCTTCAAGTTTCACTAGTTTAATTGTAAATAAAAATGTTTTTGGATCTAGTATACATATGATTTTAACAGTTAATATTTGCACCAACTACAAAAACCTAGTCAAGTCAATCTTACTTGCTCTTGAAAGGCTGATATTGCAACCAATTTGGAAAGTCACTATTTGAGGAAAGCTACTTAATTCACATGGGCAAACTAACCAATCAAACGGTGGCAACATTAACTACAAGACAGCCTTTACATAATGTTTGCAGCAATATACTCTACACATGATGCAATGTAAAGTGCACCTTCTTAAAGTGGTAGAAAGGGTGAAGCATACTTCCCTGTCTGTAATCAATAGTGTGCACATAGAGGGGCTAAAGTGCCAGACATTAAAATTAAAACTGTGCCTGCAGGACTGTAAACTGGCCCCCTGTAAAGGGGTGGAGTGGATCTCTTCCATGCTATTAGCACCTCTTAATCAAAGTCTATTGGATACTGATCCCACCCTTTTAAAATTAGAATTACATCTCATCATACTCATGCATAAGCTGAACAGGTAGCATTTCACATGTGCCTTCCTACAACTTCATACCAAAAAATATTTGTTTCTTCAACATATGAGGAATTCTTGGCCCGAAACATGATACCAGATAAAACCAAAGCACAACAAAATTGGTCTAAATCTCATCAGGATTAAATGCCATCTATTTTCATCACAAATTCTTGATCCAGCATGGACTACAACAGCAACTTTTGAAACACTCAAGAAAAATGCTATCAAGGGAGAGCTATATTTTAAGAATGTTTTATCTAACCTACAGTTTCAACATTGCATCCTATGACCTGGACTCATCAAGGAAGGAGACCTGATGCCTGTGGATAAACAGTACATTTTGATCTGCTCACATGGCTTGTCTCTTGCTACTCCTTTTCGAGCATTTTCTGGCAAAACCTATGCAGTACTGCAACACTTTACAAACAATCCTTTAATAATAAATATAAAGTTGTTCAAATTATCCATGCGTTACAGATTGTACGATTGACACATTACGTCATACAAGAGTTCATACACACATGCATGCAATTGAAAATCCAGACCAGATCCTGCTTAAGCATGCATCACGTCACATTCTCCCACACTGTTCTCCGTGTGCGACTTTAAACTGCTGATGTGGAATGTCAGTGCAGATAAAAATGATAAAGATCCCATGTGCATAAAGTTCTATTACAATGAAAAGACTAGTGTGTACTTTATATAAACAAACTACTGAATCATTGTGTGTCCAGAAAGTTCATTTCATAAGGTCCACTCAACAACCTCGGCTTCTTAGATTGCATAAACCAACAATGATCTCCATAAAATACAACATCTGGTTACCACCCATCTGAAAGGAACAATAGCCAGTTAGCCCAGATGTAAAATATTCTCTAACACCGTTAAATGCATTGTTGACAAACTTTAACATTTTTGTCAGTAAAGCTGAAGTAGTGATTACCGTGCAAAAGGCTTCCACGCAGCATTTCAGAAGTCTTTGTTCGTGTTTCAAGGAATAAAGGATGATCCTCTTTAGCCAGCTCTTTGTTTTGAAGATTATGTCTCAGCGCATCACATGAAACCGACATCGTAGTCCTTTCGCCTGGCTGTACAACTCTTGATATATGATGCCGGCTATTAATTGCAAATACCTGCTCCCTGAATGCTACTACAGAGTTCCACCATTCAGATATTAAATTCTTCTTTAATTCAACTCCGAGAGGCCCAAGGCCATGACAGCCATTCAATAGTGTTCCCTTTGTAATTTGCCCCGCTGTAAAAAAGTGTCTGCGTTGGCACAGGTCAAACAACACCTCGCTTGTTCCACAGTCTCCATTGCCAGACTCTGTATAATTTCTCAGTTTTAAGCAAAATAAATCATCAAGATTCCACAATTTTGTCTTTAGAATCTGTCTCTGAAAAATCCAGCATGGTAATTTCAAACATTTTCTGATCAACATTATTCATTTCAGACTAAATTCGATCTTAAAAATGAAAAAAATCACTTGAGTCGTTCTGTTTGGATGATAGCCAGCTTTGCCATTTACCATAAAGAATCCGGATCAATTCTGAAAAAAAAAACAAGACAATGAATAGTGACTTTGAGAAAGCACTGGTATCAAAACGCCCATGCTAATTCTGAGATTATAATGGCACTTATGCTTTTGCTTAGTATGTTAGAAGGATTTTTATTTGTTACAGTCATTTTTCTAGCGTAATTTTTAATACAATACC
The DNA here is from genome assembly GCA_963921515.1 of Calotriton arnoldi. Lineage (NCBI taxonomy): Eukaryota > Metazoa > Chordata > Amphibia > Caudata > Salamandridae > Calotriton > Calotriton arnoldi. The sequence continues at coordinate 191,363 of CAWUFW010007201.1, read as the reverse complement.
TCAGTACCTGCGTATTTGGTTTGTGAAATACATTTTGGTATAAATAGCAACATCAGAAAGCAGAAATTGAACGTCTTTGTGAATCATTCACACACTGCTGTTAATCCGCAGTTTTTAGATCTACAGAACGTGACATTTGCTTTCAGAAAAATAAAAATTCTTATAAAATCCACCAAAAATTATCAATTTGAAATACTTTCTGGAGTTATGTTAAGATGTAGGTGGCCTTACTAAATAAAGATCAACTGAAATAAAAATTGGCAAGCATGCTAATTTTATGCTAAAGAACGATACTCAATATCATCAAGTAACCGCCCTTTTTAGTTTTGGAAGAAAAAACTCCATTTAAGCAGCTCTGGTATTAGTGGCATCACCTTCCTGAAAGAAGGTCGCATTTCAATATAGAACATCATCCTGATATGACCTGGGGACAAACAACACCTTTCACTTTATTGTTATTTGTGTAACACTTCAAAAGCATATATACTAAGTTCAAAGAGTTTAAGCTCCAAATTAGGGGTGCAAAGAAATGGATGCAGAGGCATTTGAACACCCCTGGTGTGGCAACAACAACACCACGCATTTATTAGAAAGTGCAACACTAACCTCAGTTTCCAAAGACTAATGCTTCTAACGAATATTAGAACATTGGAATGTTGGGAGCTCCATTGTAGACAATGGAGTGCTCCCTGCTTCTACGGGCCGGTAAAGGCCAGCAGAGCAACATTCCAATGTTTTACAAAGGCCTCTCGGAGCTCGAGGGGATTTAAATCCCCTCGAGCTTCGAGAGGCCTTTGCTTTATTTGTTAGAACATTCTGCCCTCAAGTGGCAGAATGTTCTAATAGCCTTATTTTATTTATTTGTCGAGTTTTATATAGCTCTGGCTAGACCCGTAGGTATCAGAGCGCTTTACATACGGATCGTTGCGTTACAAGTTACAAATTACATCCGTTATCAGAGCATAGTAAAACATAGGCAAAAGAAAAAAAATATAACAATAATGTTACAGTAATTAGTCGGGGGAGGAAGGAGATACAGCGGGGAGACGGGGAGAAATGTGCCCAATGTCCGGCTGGGTAAATGACGGCCGAGGGGGTGAACCCGGGCCGGTCTCCTCTATAGCTGTCTGGCAGCTCCACCGGGCATCAGCCATGTTGCTCAGGTCTCAGCAATTCCGAATAACAAGAAAAACATTTTTTTTTTATGCTTACATTAGATTACAGTAGCATAGTCAGACACAGAAGAAACAAGTCTCCAATAGAGGAATGGGGGGGGGGGTGGAAACAGGGGGCTGGGAAGCGGATCAGTTCTGGCAAATCGGCAGTGGTAGGGAAGTACCACGTGGTGGCCCAAGAAGTTAGAGTAAGGGGGCACATAGCCCAGATGTGGTAAAATAGTCATTACGTCCAGTGCCAAATTCAGTCACCGTATTAGGTCATCTCGGTAAAGTGGGGGTACCGTGCAGCATCGCGTTCCATGCCTCCCTCAGTAGTTCCTGTACTCTAGAGCGATCCATCAAAGTGATGGAGAGATGTTTGGCAGGCTTCTGCATTATCTGGTATGAAGTGCGTGGCTGCGGTGTGTAAAATCACAAATGATGTGGAATGTCAGGCTTCCACTATGCGAGCGCCATCTTATTTGCAGGGAGATGAGAGTCAATAATGATGAGGTCAGTTGCGAACATTATAGAACCCAAACAACAAATGGGCAGCTGGCAAGCGATGAGTTATGGATTTGGCACGAGTGAGGCACAGCGTTAACTCACCAAGACGTGTGCACAATTAAAAAGAGAACTGGTAGTGTGCGAGCGCTGCTAGCGCGGTCGCCATTTTAGGGTCAGGCAGCGTTTGAGGGAATTGATCGCACCGCAGATCATATTGGGCTATTAAGGTCGGCTCGGGCCTTTAACGTGGGAGCGGGCCTTTAATAGCCGGTATAGCCCGCTACGGCGGGCTATAAGGCTATATTAGAATATTGGAATGTGGAGAGCTCCATTGAAGACAATGGAGTAGCTCCGGGCTTACAATGGCTGGTATAAGTACAGAGCTTCAACATTCCAATGTTTGTCCTCATGTTTCTCCCTTTTTAATTTAGAACCTTCTATCCTTAGAGGGCGGAATGTTCTAATAGCCTTATAGCCCTTCTGCCTTGGGCTATACCAGAAGTTAAATGCCCTCTACCTCATTATAGGCCTTCGGCTCGGGCCTTTGATGGCAGTATAGTCCGCTACAGCGGGCTATAAGGCTATATGATCACTCCAGAAAAGGAATCTGTCTTGGCGGAATAATGGGTAGCAGACACATTAACAGTATACTTGATTGGGATATCTGTTTATTGTTTTAATGGTAAATTGGGCACTATTTTTAAAAACTGTGCAAATATGAAATGATAGATTTTGCAGATGACAGTATGGGAGAGCATCATATCACAAACAAGCACAGTACAACATATTAAAATCATTTAAACTGAAAGTATGTATGTATTCCTCGAGAATCACAGTGTCATACATTTGAATAAACTTCATAAGATATTGTGGGGCAATGCAAAAGGAATGGAGTGCCAGTGGCATGCAACACCTATGTATTAGAATCACCAACAGTGACAGGGAATTCATCGTCTGCTTTGTTTACCATATAATGCCAAAATTCCTTCAAAGTAACCTTCATAAAACCACCCTAACATATGCCGTTGTGACGGAAATGAGCTAAGACAGTTACAGAAGCAGTCCATGCTGCCAATGAACATGGGTAAAAAAGAACCAACACGAAACTATAGACTAGTGAAATGGAGGAGGGCTCCAATGCCAGACACATCCTCAGCAGAATCAACCACCTGAAGTAGATCACGAGTAACAGACGTGCACAGGGAGCCTGAAGCAGTGACCTTACAGATCTCTAATGAGGAGGCATCACCTGGAGGCTGAAAAGTCAGTTAAAGCCAATGTTTGGAAAATTAGACTGAAATCCTTTTCCAATACCAGATTTTCAAACTTCTATCCTTTTGTCCATTTTATTCTGCTGGGCCACTCTTAGCTTTTGTGCTAACAGCAATATTGGGTCAGATTATCTTGGATCCTGAAAAACATCGGTTCACATATGAGGAACTAACTTTTATTCTTTGTATTATAGTTTTGTCACTATAAATGACTGAAATGTGTTACACACATAATTGCAACTTGAGGCCCAGCAGGCAGAGATTAAATGTCCCCGTTTTTATATTGCACAGCCATAGCCATCCATTTTTCACGTCTGTATATAGGACACACTCTGTAATCTACGGCATGGTCTCCGCTCAGAGTAGATTCTGCAATTCTCCCTTTCACTACCAAAATAATCCCCGGTGATAATGAAAAATGACATTTATAGTATGTCCAGGAATCCTTGTAGTTTTAAATTTTAAATAGATTAACTCTACTCACCACCAACAGGGACCATATTCTCCAATACTCTGCATCCTCCTTGAGCTTACCTAATATACTACTATTGTAGTTGCACCAAATATTCATCCCTATCCAGTGTAATCTTAGGTATTGTAATAAATTTTCTCTGAAAAATACCCATTCAAACACCTTTACTCCGATACACAAACCACTTGTATTAAGATCATAGGATCACTGTAGGGTCATTGCCCAGAAGTTAGACCAACCAAGTAAACTATGGCTCATATTAATTTTCTCCATAAACCTTTAACTCATTTCACTCCGAAGAGTCAAACGTTGACTCTGTTTACAACCAGAGGATCACCAGAGGGCTCGTAAGCAACCTGCCATCTTTCATGTCACCTAGATTCAGCTTAAATTCAGTCTCGCTGAATGATCTGGGAGAAACTGTTCTTGGTCCGGATAACCCAGTTTAATTAAAACCCTTCCAGTCTATTCACCAGTACCATTCTAGAACCTTGGACACCACATTCAAGAGGGAGACAGGACAATAGTAGGAGCAGTAGGTCCTCAGCTTCCCCTCTGCCCTAGGCCCGAATGGACTACAGGGTCAACTATTTAAAAGAGGACTATGACTTCTGGGCGACTCTATTTACCCCACTATATCAGTTCTGCGCTATCAATGCCACAATCCCGGAAGACTAGAAAGACTAGAAGTGATTCACAAAAAAGGTGACACGTCAGACCCTACTAATTATAGGATGATAGCTCTTCTGGATATCGAGGCAAAGGCATAGGCAAGTCTCCTCCTACAAGAATTACAACACTGGATCAGTGATGAAGGTATACTGTCGGTGTATCAATCAAGTTTCAGGGCCGGAGTCTCGACACTGGTAGCTCTGGCTCACCTGGTTGACTGAACCCCCCCTGCAAGACAGCGCCCTCTCTACGCTTATTTCATGATTTATACAGCGGCGTTTGAAGGTGTCAACAGAAACTTACTCTGGTCGAAACTATAAAACTGGGGGATCCCAAGCATGTTGCTAAACGCCATTACTGCTCTCTATACCAAAACCTAGGTACATGTCAAACTCACGCAGAGTACTGCAACAAACAAGCATTTGCAATGAAATAGGTCTCGCATTTACAAGAGTTTGAGGTATTGGCATTGTAAATGCCAACAGCTTAAACTCTCACAAATGCGAGACCTATGGCATTGCAGATATTCTTGTTGTTGTTAAAGCCCCATGCTGCACTTTCACGTGCATGAAGGCCGCGCCCCTTTCTTTAAAGAAGCAGTGTCTAACAAAAGGTGCGCGGCCACTATTAAAGTGAAATGGGGGCTTTTACAACAAAAAACGCATCTGTTCGTTAAACAAATGGGGTTTTTTTGTTGGTAAAAGCCCCCATGCTGCGGTTTCACTTCAATAGCGGCCGCGCACCTTTCCTTAGACACGGCTCTTCTAAAGAAAGGGGCGCGGCCTTCATGCACGTGAAAGTGCAGCATGGGGGCTTTGACAATAAAATAAATATTTGCAATGCCATAGGTGTCGCATTTGCGAGAGTTTTAAGCTATTGGCATTTACAATGGCAATAGCTCAAACTCTTGTAAATGCGAGACATATGGCATTGCAAACAAGCGCCCGCCATTGTCCCGGCGGCTTTGAAAGTTTCAGATGTTAACAAAAAAAGTTTCTTCTCAAACGGATCCAAGGTTACTAAAAAGTTGTCTATTGTGTGCCTCGTAGTGGTAAGCCCTTTGTAAAGATTAATTGGGCATCTTTCTGCTACTGCATTCAAGTGTTAAACTGATACTACAGAGGCGAACCCTTTGTCATTTACCCATAACACTGCGTGGGCAAATTAGTTATATTGTCACAAAATGTGCTGTATTACGCTGCATAATTTGCCTTTTCTTGCCACATAAATTAGCCAGTCCTGCCACAAAATGCAGTCAGCCCCTGCCGCATAATTATATTGGCCCTATCTATAAGTAACACACTTACAGGATTTCTGTACTGCCTCGTTCCTCACAAGTCACCCCTACCACTGATCTGTGTAACCATTCAACCGTTTATGATCCAAGGCACCGCTTTATTATCATGTACAAAGTTTTGTCGCCAAACACATTCAAACGGTTTGTGCTTTATATTTGGACCACGGAGTTACACAGCACTTGTGAACTTGCACACACGGATACTACTGTGCTCATCCGATTGGGGATCTAATAGACTGCAAGCTCAGAACAGTCCGATCCCTAAACAGCGTAGTGTGGGCTGCGTCTCAAATGCCATACAAATATTGCATCTTGCAAGCGTTCTCGCCATATGAGAAACCGTCCACCTCATGGGCAGGCAGACACCTCCCGCCTCAGCACACTGAAGGCAGTAACGGCTATCCCGACACGTCTGGCCTCTACCAGAGATGAAAGGGGCCCTTGACTGGGGTCGGGGCCCCTGTAACCCGAGAGCCAGCGCCCGAGCTGCACCGAATGTGCAGAGCAGAACCAGGCTCTGCTCGGGGTCTGAGCTCCGCGTAGAAATGATATCCTCAGGTGGTCACACCGAGGGACAGAATCTCACAACAGCAACGACTTCGGAACAAACCGAGATTGTGCAGCTCTGATGGTCTAGGCACCTGCTGCGTTGCGCGTCCACGTAATGGCAATTCAAAGCACGCGCCTCAAGTACACTTTAGCAATGTGAGGGTGATAGTAACACCTGCGCTCTGCAATGCTCACAGTTAGGCGCGGTGGACAAGAAAAGTGACTACAATTTAAAGAATTCGAGCGTACCTGATAGTGAAGAGGAGGAGATGAAACGCGCGGCCCTCCAGCTGGACGGACCGCCGGTTTTAAGTGAGGAGCTGAAGCCTTCACGATTCCTGCACCGGGCACGGGGGGCGGGGGCTGCACTCGAACTCTGGTAAGGACACTTCCTTTTAGTCTGTCAGTTCAGATCTGCTCGCCCATAGCCCAAGCCTTAATACAACTGTTATATTTCACGGCGACGTCAGAGTGGACCCTACAAAACTCCAAAGCATTAAGCAACTCTTACAAGCCTTACAACAGAAGATCCCAGAATGATACGTCTGGCGACGACGGATAAGTCTCTGAACTCTAGTAACCCCGGCATCGCCCCTCTATCCCCATCACAACAATTTTGTAATCTGACTGGAAATGCTGCAGTGCGCAGTACATACATATTTCAACAAGCCAAAACAAACAAAGCAATACCTTGCAAGATGCCAGTGTTCTCTGGCGCAACTTTCGGCTAGACATCTGTGGCAGTGAGATAGGAACACGGACGTGCTGGAACCATGAAAGCGGTCATCCGTTGCCCGCCCGGACACACTACCAAGCGGGGACGCCCGAGCCTCAGCCCTCGGTGCATTACAGCAGAAGAAAAGAACTGTGCATGCAAGCTCAAACGCGGCATGCCACCAAAGTAAAAAAAAAAAACAACAAAGGTGCGTGCCCGCTATGAATATTACGTTTGTCCAGCCGAGATCGCCAGAGACGCCCTGCGCGAGGAAAAGGAAAATAAAAGTGAAAGCACGCACTTTGCACATGTGCCTGAAACGCCGCGAGCGAAAGAGACGCCGTGCACGTGCACATCTCCTGTCCGGGCAGGCACGGCGAGCAGGAGACAGGGAGGGAACAAAACATGCCTCCCTGCCAATGAAAAGCACGCATTTTTGACCCGCGCCAATCAGAAGCATGGAAGGAGCTTCCACCCCGCTTCGGAAGCAAAACCGATGACAATAGTTCTCGCAAGCGAGCAGCGCATGCGCTGCGTCGCTAGGCGAGACCTAAAAAGGTGTACACGGACCAAGGTCTTAAACAAGGCTGTGTGTTGGCCTACTTTTTAACTTATACACCGCAGATCTGGGTAATTTATTATCATCCGCTAACTTGTTCGTCCTAAAACTCGGGCGAACTAGATTGTTTTGAATGCAGTATGCAGACGATATGGTCCTAATGGACCACACAAGGATGGGACTGCAGAAAGCACTCGATGCATTAAGTATCTACAATTAAGCCAATGAATTAGTGGCCAAAGCCAATAAAACAAAGACTTTGATTTTTGGAAACCGTTAACAAACTTAAACAACATTGGAGATTGGGCAACTTGAAAATCAGTACCATCTCCATGTATAACTAACTACCTGGGGGTTTGGTTTCTGAGAAATGGTAAGCCCAACCAATACATCGCCTCCATAGAAGCATAGGCGAAGGCGGTGACATACGCCATGTGTAAACAATGCTAAAATGTACAGTCAGTCGGCGGGGGTGGCTATCCTGGTAGGCAAATCCTTCCCGGGGCAATAGTACAGAAGATAGACGAAATTAGAGGCCGCATGCTGGTTTAGAATTGCAGATAGGTGCATACAGTGAGCCTATCACAAGTGGCCTAACGAGAAATAGGAAGAGTTCCTGCACGGGGCACTGGAGAGGGCGCTGGGAGCGGGGGGTCAACTGGTGCTACTGGGAGGGGATCTAAACCTGGTTTTTGACAACTCGCTGGATAGATCGGCACAAAGGTTTGGACAGACAGGAGCAGTGTCCACGGAAGGACTGTCGCGACTGGAGCGATTGGGGGTGGTGGATCTATGGAGGGCCATGCACCCACAGTCTACAGAGTTCTCATACTACTCCAATGCCCACAAAATATACGCAAGGTTGGACTACTTCCTGGGTACCAAGGAACTTCTCCCACTCACCCAGGAGGTAGAGATACACACAGCGGCGCTGTCGGACCATGGGGCGATGACACTCTCTCTTTCCATACCCCCGCTTGCGCCCCCTTCCAGAACCTGGCGTCTGAGGGACTCCCTGCTGCACCGTAAGGAGGTTACAAAGCAAATTCAGCAATCCCTTGAAACCTACCTAGCACATAATGATAATCCGGAGACGTCGCCGGCGACCCTATGGGGTGCACTCAAAGCTGTCATTAGAGGGGAATTCATTACCATATCTTCCGCAGACAATCAAGCGCGTAGGGCAAAGAGAGAGGACCTCACCGGGCAAGTTAAGGAACTAGAACGTATACATCAGCGAACTGGGGCACCGAGGGTCTGGCGCCAATTATCCAATCTCCGTGCACAACTAGCGGCATTAGACACAGATAGGGCAGAATACTCCGCACTCCGCCTGCGGCACTCATACTATATTGGGGGTGATAAGTGCGGCAGGCGTCTAGCTACCACCCTCCGGGCAAAACGGCAGGAGCAGGGCATTGCCGGGATCCTCTCTCCTTCTGGGGACCTTATCACTGAAAGCTCAGACATAGCGAACGTCTTTAAGGATTTTTATGAGCACTTATATGACTCCCAACAGCTTGATGGGGAGGCGGGTTCCTGTTATTTGAAGGGGGCTAAGACCTCGGCCCTCACCTCGGACCAGGCCGAATTCCTAGATAGGGACATCCGTATTGAGGAGGTCATTTCGGCGAAAGCACGCCTCAAGTTCGGTAAGTCACCAGGCCCAGATGGGATGTCAGCGTCCTTTTATAAGTCCTTTTGCCCTACTTTGGCCCCCATTCTCACAAAACTATTTAATTCCTTCTCGGAGCCCGGGTCAATTCCGCTTGAAATGCTCAAAGCCTCTATAATAGTTCTACCTAAACCCGGGAAAGATAAACAAAGATGCAGCTCCTATAGGCCCATCTCCCTTTTGAACATTGATCTTAAGTTATTCACGAGTATTATTGCCCACAGAATCAACACATATCTTCCCTCTTTAGTGGACCCAGATCAGGCAGGCTTTGTTCCACAAAGGCAGGCTAGTGATAATACCAAACGAGCGATACATATTATTGATAAGGCTAACAGGTTCCAAGGGGAATATATGCTATTGGCGGTCGATGCCGAGAAGGCTTTTGATCGGGTCCACTGGCCTTACCTCAACCAAGTGCTGGAACACTTTGGATTTGGCGACAGGTGCAGGGCACGCATTTTTAACTGCTATCAGGCCCCTACCGTGACAGTCAGGGTTAACGGCTTTACCTCTCCCCCCTTCTCCATTCATAGAGGTACGCGTCAGGGATGCCCTCTCTCGCCCCTATTATTCGCTCTGTATATGGAGCCTATGGCCCAGAGGGTCCGAGACCACCCGGACATTACCGGTGTTCCATTTGGTGGAGACAGACACACCATTAGTCTCTACGCCAACGATGTCCTGGCATCCCTGGCGCGCCCGACCGTCTCTCTTCCGGCCTTTTTGGAGGAGCTAGGGGCCTTTGGGGCGGTATCGGGGTTCCGAATCAATGTAGCTCAATCTCAGGCGCTCAACCTCTCGGTGCCCTGGGTACAGTTGATCTCCTAGCGTCCCAGTATCCATTGACGTGGGCCTCAGAGACCATCCCGTACTTAGGGATCAAGCTAGCCAACACGATTCAGGCAACAATAGAAAACAATTACGAGGCACTTCACCGGCAAATACGGAGTGACCTGGGGAGGTGGAAACAACTCCAAATCTCATGGCTGGGAAGGATAGCGGCCTGTAAGAGGACGGAGCTTCCTAAAATATTATATCTTTTCCAGACGCTGCCCCTCCTTCCCACAAGGTGCACAATAGCCAAACTCCAGTCGGAACTAGCGCAGTTCATATGGCAGGGTCGGAAACCGCGTATGAAGCGATCCCTGAGTTATCTCCCGCCAGAGGCCGGAGGGTTAGGAATTCCAGACCTACAACTCTACTTCAAAGCGGCACAATTGAGATACCTAGTAGAGTGAAGCCGCCCCGAGTCGGAGAAACATTGGCTTTTCCAGGATAGGACAGTGGCGGGCACGGCCCTTTGGAAAATCCCGTTCCTCCCCAAAGCGCATAGGCCAAGAAGTTTGTTTGTGTCCCCGATAACCCAGGTGACATTATTAGCTTGGGACTGTACTGGCACTAGAATGGGTTTGACTACCCATCCGTCCCCTCTGACTCCCCTTTTTGAGAACCCAGATTTTACGCCAGGCGTGATAGCCTCGGATTTCACAGCCTGGAGAGGAACGGAGTGCTGCTCCATGGGCCATTTTTTTGACACGGAGGGTCTACGCGCCTTCTCACAGCTGCGTGAAGACTTTGGGTTCCCGGACTCGGAACGATTCCACTACCTCCAATTGAGGCACGGGATCATGCATCCCTCTAACCCCGCTAATGCACAATGCCGTCTGACCCAGTACGAAAAGTGGCTCCTGACCAAATCATCCGACAAGGGTATGATCTCCGAGTTATATGCACTCCTACTTCAAACACAGACCCACACATTCCACGCCGGGCGGGCAAGATGGGAGGAGGAATTGGGGCGGCCCCTGAGTGCGAAAGAATGGGAGCGCATAGCGTACCGAGCACACCACACAGCACGGCCCTTACCGAAACACTAACCAAGATCACTTCATACTGGTATTATACACCGGCAAGAAATGAAATGAAATGAAATGAAAAAGGCTTTTGTATAGCGCATGGCTACCCGGAGGCATCCCAGCGCTGCGGAGGTGGCTAGGGAGATGGGTGGGTTTACGGGAATAGCCAAGTTTTCAGATGTTTCCGAAATGACAAATGGTTGACTTCCTTTCGGATAGAAAGAGGAAGGGAGTTCCAGAGCTTAGAAGCATTGTAGGAGAAAAGGCGGCCGCCTGTTCTGGCCTTCTTAATTCTGGGGACCTCCGCCAGGTGAAGGTCGTCCGAGCGGAGACTTTGTGTAGCCTTGTATGGTTTAACCAGATTTTTGGTGATAGGAGGGCCTCTGCCTTGCAGGCCTTTATGCGCAATGCAGAGGGCCTTAAAATGTATTCTCTCCTGTACCGGAAGCCAATGAAGAGAGCGGAGAGCCGGCTTTGCTGAGCAGCGATTTTTTGTGCCCGTAAGAAGTCTTGCTGCCGAGTTTTGAACCACTTGCAGTTTGGCAATGACTGAGTTGGGAGCGCCCAAATAAAGGGCATTGCCGTAGTCCAGCCTGGAAAGGACAAGCGCCTGGATCATGAGCTTTCTTGAATGGCTTGGTAGAAGAGGGAGTATTTTTCGGGCGGTTCTGAGCAGAGCATAGCAGGCGGCGGCCGTTTTCCTTGCTTCGACTCTAAAAGTGAGATCATGGTCGAGCCAGACGCCCAAGCTTTTTATCTCCTCTTTTGGCGTTGGAGCTGGGCCCATGCAAATCGGCCACATGGAGTTTGTATTAAAGTTTGCTTGGTTACCCAGCAGCATGAGCTCCGTTTTGTCGCCATTGAGTTTCAGGTGAGATGAGCTCATCCAGCTAGCGACTTCCTTGAGGCAGGAACGCAGATTCGTAGGGGATTGTTCCGCCTGGTTCAGTGCCACAATTAGCTGGGTATCGTCAGCGTATGTGACTATATGAATTCCAAAAGAGGCTACGATCTCTGCCAAGGGGGCCATGTATACATTAAAAAGTGTGGGGCTCAGAGACGAGCCCTGCGGCACACCACGCAGCGGGACTGGTTGGGAGCGGGAATTTCCTTCGAATACCTGGAAGAACCTTTCTTCCAGAAACGATATCAGCCATGATAAGGCCGTACCTGACACTCCCACTTTTTTTAGATGGTGGATCAATGTGCTGTGGTCCACCGTGTCAAAGGCTGCACTTAGGTCCAGGAGGATGATAGCGGAGGATCCTCCGGAGTCAAGAATCTTTCTTGACTCCTCCACTACCGCTATCAGTGCAGTCTCTGTGCCCTGACCAGGGCGGAAGCCGGTCTGGGAAGAATGGAGTAATTTAAAAGTTTCCAGGTGTGCAGAAAGTATACGGTTGACGTGTTTTTATGCAATCTTACTAATTCCGGGGAGTAATGAGATAGGGCGGTAGTTGCCCAGCTCAGTGGGGTCTAGATGAGATTTTTAATAGCGCTTTCACTATTGCATGTTTCCAGTCTTGGGGGACTGTGCCCGAAGCTAATGAGGCATTGATTAAATTAGTAATGGGAGGGGAAACTGTGGGTGCAACCAGCTTCAAGATGTTGGGAGGGGCAGGGTCCAGCGGGGACCCACTTTTGACCGAGTCTAGGATGGATAAGAGTAGTTCCTCGGTAAGTGGAGTGAGTGAGTCTAGGCGGTGAAGGTTATTCGGAGGTTCTGAGTCGTAGAGCTTGGGTAGATGCTCATTGTCAGTGTGTGGGAGGGAATTGAGGATGTTTTGAATTTTGGTGGAGAAAAATCCAGCTAATTCCTCACATCGGCGGCCGGACGGGTCGGGGGCTGCAGGAGGATCGGGAACTTTCATGAGTTTTTTTGCAATCTGAAATATTTCTCTGGAGGAGTTAGAGGAGGAGCGGATTTTTTCCTCATAGTAGGCAGCCTGGACTGCTTTTAATGCTGATTTATAATGGGCGATGGATAGCCTGTATTGTGATTTTTTTCCGCTTGAGAAGTCTTTACTCCATGCTCTTTCCAATCTTTTGCACTGTTGCTTCAGTTTGCGAAGTTCGGGAGTGAACCAGGGGGATTTATTGGGTCCCGTTTTTTTAAATATAGTTTTCCTGCGGAGTGCTATGTCGAGTGAGTTCTCAATCCATGAGGAGAACTTTCTATTGGCCGCTGAGGGATCGGGGTCATGGGTGGGTTTAGTTAATTCCAATTCGCGGGTCCAGTCCTCTACGATCAGTTTGGACCAGGGGCGAATTTGGGTACGTGAAGCTAGCGATTGTGAACCCGGAGAGGGTGGGTGCCAAGAGAAAGGGACAAGAAAGTGGTCTGACCAAGGAAGGGGGATGGGGTCGTTCCCTTTTAATTCAGCTAAACTTGAGAAAATAGGATCAAGCAGGTGACCCTTGACATGTGTTGCTAGGTGTGCTTTTAGGTCTAATTGGTAGGCTGCCAGGTCATGGGCTAGTTCGTTGGCCATCCTGTCCAAAGGGTTGTCAAAATGAAAATTGAAGTCTCCCAGGAGGTTGAAATTGGGCGAAGCACTGGCAAGATTTAAGACGGTTTCCAGTAATGAGCTGCAAAATTGTCCCTGTGCTCCTGGAGGGCGGTATAGGAGAATGCCGACGAGCGTAAGTGATGGAGCGAATTCAATAGAGAAATGGGCGTTTTCACAGTCTAAGAGAGGGCTGTCTAGAATACGGCAGATTAAATGATCTTTGTAAATAATAGCGATCCCGCCCCCCTTCCCACTTGATCTGTCTAAACGCTGAATCAGGTAGCTCGGGGGGAGCGTTTGAACAATGTCTGGATCTGAACTAGGAGATAGCCAGGTCTCCGTGAGAAACAGAACATCGGGTTCGGTGTCTTGTAGAAGTATAGATATTTCCGTAGTGTGTTTTGGCAAGGATCTGCAGTTGAGCAGAGCCATCTTGAACACATTCCCTGCTGCGGAGGGGTGGATGATCGGTGGGGTCAATTCGTATGAGCAATTTAAGCACTTGTCCTGCAACTTCTCGGGGGAGATAGAATGGATGCAAGCTGACTTCGGGGCTTTCTGCAGGTGTATTAATTCCTCCCCAGTATACCGGAGGGGGACTGGGGGTGGAGGGGCAGAGGGTCTGGCCCCTGGGCCGTGACTGGCGCGGACGGGCGCAGACGGGCTTGCCTTCGGCGCGCCAGCGGCGCGCCCGCTGCGCGTGTCCGCTGCGCGTAGCGAGAGGCATCTGGCTTTAAGGAGTGTGGAGATCAGCTGCTGGTCAGCTGATTGGGGGCTAAACGGAAGTGTCGTCACTTCCTGTAGCACGCAGGATCCCTCCACTCAATCCGAATGATCGGCGGTGGACCGGGGATAATGTGCTGATTAGGGCGGTGAGTGCAATTTGAACAAAGTGCAGGTTAAGCAAATATACAATTGATGGTAAAATCTTTTTTTTTTTTTAAACGACGAGTGCTTGCTTAAAAGAGCAACGTGGTAGGAGCCCTTTACCAGGCGCTCCTAGTACAATCAATTTAGTTTCAGGGTCTGTCTCACCTCAAGCGCGTCCGCTACATAAAATTAAACCCTCACATAGTGACAGCTGCTGGCGGGGCTGTGGGGACAAAGGGACCTTGCTGCATATTCTGTGGGAGTGCCCGCTCCTTCAGCAGTACTGGACTCAGGTCATAGACGACATAGACATGCATCTTGACACACAGCTCCCGAGATTCCCGACCTATGTGTTGCTAGGTCTCCCAAACCCATTGACATACCCCTTGAGGTCCACCAGGGGCAGACAGATCGGCATGGCGTTGGGGGCAGCGGCTCAAGCCATCCTTGCCAACTGAGGCACAGTGACTATTCCTACACACACCAACTGGCTGCATAGGTTATGGCACATCTTAGGAATGGAGAAGATATCCATGTCTCTTGCAGGAAAGGGGGCGACATTTCAGGAGGTCTGGAGTCCTTACGTGTCATTACTGTCACAGGAATTCTATGAGCTGACCTGCCCAAAATATCTCAGACTCTTACGCCTATCGGAAGCCCCCAAGCCGGAGGGTCACACGAAGTGAGGGCCGCATTCAATCACATATCGTGGTGCGCATGGCAAACGGGTGAGTGAGGATGGGAGGGGGGGGGGAGGTTGGGGGAAGGGCTTTTCTTTTGATTCTTGGATATGTTCTTTCCAACTGCAGCAACACACTATCGGACCAGTCGCTGGGAGGCTGTTACCTCCTATGTCTTGCATTTGCTGCTGTACTTTCTGAACAGTTTTGAAATACTAATAAAAAGATTTAAACCATAAAATGTACAGTCCATCCACCGAGGCATTACGAAAAGTAATAAAAACCAAGCTACTCCCCTCAATTGCCTATGGGCAACTGGTTTTTCCTGGAGCATTGGTAAATACCATGGAGACTGCCCATTGCCGTGCCTTTAAACGTATTTTCCAAATTCCCGCCCATACCCGGAATGCCTTGGTAAGGCTGGAGTTCGGTTTAAACAAACAATCGTTTGAAAACTGGGATTCTATCATCTGATATCGCGGAATCTGTGCGGCTCCTTATAATACAATGAAAGAACTCTTGAAGGAATCTTTCACAAATGTCAAAAATCCCTGGTCGGATTACCCGTCGACTGCCTGCACTAAACTAAACCTTGATATGGCAAATTGGGATACTTTTATCCATCGGCCTGGAATACTAAAAACCGTGTTAAGGAAACAAGACTCTTATCCAGGCAAGAAGAAATGCGCTCAATCGAAAGCTCTGAAAGCAACATCTTAGTAATAATCAGCTCTTACAGGGATAAATTTTGCCGGCCTTATCTAAATTGCGCACTAAACAAATCAATTTTAAAACAGATCATATTAATCAGACTTATGGCGTTGCCAATAAAAGACATGAATGTCCGTTGGAAAGCCCTTGTGACAGTTACCTCCTGCAGACTGTGCCATCAGCACGAGGAATCTTAGGTCCATTTTGTCTGTATTTGTCCAAATCTAAGGAACACATGCTGCACTTTATTAAAATCACTTTTTTTAAAGTATGGCACCCGCACTTGTATAGAAGCAATGGAACTCCTTTTTAACCTGGAAATCCCAATGGAACTGGCAAGGCTAGCAAAATTTGCATGACAACTGCAAAGGCTACTTACTCAAAGACAAGCCTGGGGCCAAAACAATACAATGAAATCTAATTGTTGTTTCAAGGTGGAATTACATCAACAGTTTTAATAGCTCAATCTTTCAATTTTTTCATTGTATAAATAAAAAACTAATTAAATTAAATTAAATTATATGTCGATGTCTCAGTAATAGCAAGCAAGGTATTGAAAGGATAAACTGTGTGCGGTTTTTTGTAACAATTTTTATTAATTGAAACAAATAAATGTATTACTACTACTAATTTTGTGGTGCAGACAGATCATAAGCCACTGAAATGCTTGATGGCTATGAAGGGAAGAAATCCCAAGTTGTCGAGATGGGCTATTTCTTTGCAAGAATTAGAATTTTATGTGGAGCACAAAGCCAAATTGAGTCATTGGAATGATGATGGACTTTCCCACTGGTTTTACCATTCTGACCACCCAACCTCACCAGGTTAGGAGTTAGCTACGGGTGTTCTGATCTGGGAGGGGCATTAGTTGAGACAGATAAGTTCTCTGCATGGTGAAGACGTGTACTCCGGCACCGAGTGCCCAACTGTACGTTTGTCTGGATCCCGAATGCTGATTTGTTGTCATAGGCGAACACGGATTATGCGTGTGGGCCATGAAATAGGCCTGTCTAACGGATTGTGGTCTTGTTGAACTGGGAAGGGTGCCCAAAGCGCTACCCTCATAGTGGTGGAAGGCTATTGCCTTCACCAGGAGTTAAACAGCGCAAGCGTGGTGGTGACAGCAAACCATGCGATGATTTATAGTAGTGATCAGGTCCTTTCTATCCTGGCCTACAGGCTCACTCACCTTTTTAAAAGTTCAGTTGCTGTGTGTTTAACTCGCCTTTGGCCTACATCACGTTGAGGTAGAAGTATGTGCCTAGTGATAAATTGTGCTGAGTGCAGGTGAGCATGCAAGACATACACTACACAGAGGGTGCAGCGTGGAACAGTGTGCAGAGGGTGTTTAAAGGAACACACTGGTGCAGTACAGAGAGACGGTTGTATTGAACAGTGTACACAGACTGAGTGTGTATGCTGCAAGTGGAAATGCTGGTGGTAGCATGGTACATGGGCACAACAATACTAGACAGTGGAGTGTGCTGTGAATGTATGCTGAGTGCAGAAGTGCCTGCACTGGTACTTTACAAGAAGGACATTGGGTTCCATTTTGGGATGCCCAGGCCTGTCGGGTAAAAACATGAGGAGTAGAGGAATCTCCCCCAGACAGTTTTGTATATTGCTGCATTCCTG
The DNA here is from genome assembly GCA_963921515.1 of Calotriton arnoldi. Lineage (NCBI taxonomy): Eukaryota > Metazoa > Chordata > Amphibia > Caudata > Salamandridae > Calotriton > Calotriton arnoldi. The sequence continues at coordinate 174,224 of CAWUFW010007201.1, read as the reverse complement.
AAAGCTGGGTGGGAAACGCACTGGGTGAGGGGGAGCCAGGCTCTCTCTGTGCATTTCAAAGGGCTCTTTGATTCAGTAACAGATCGCAAGGTAAAGGCCTGGACACATCTCAGGAAGAGGGAGATGGGGCGGATAAGAGAATCTTGAAGCGTAGGGGTGACAGCCCAGGATAAAACTTTGATGCACAGATCACTGTGACTGATATCCATGTGTGAACTCTGGTCAATTCCATGAATCTTGTTGTGGGTTAATCAGCTTCTGAGTCCTGCCCGCTATGACAGAAATCTTTCAGAAGGAAGGATGAAGGGGAGAGATGTCCATATCAAAGAAGCAGAACCCCAACATAAAACTTCAAAGGCCCACACCCTTAATCAATGAAAAAGAACAATAAGTAGTGGAATCTGAGACCCCATACTTTATCATCTGCCACGCAACAAAGGAAACACAGGTCAAGAGACCAAACACTTATCTGTATGCTGCTGGAGCAGTGAAGAAAGAGGAAGATAGAGAGTCTGCGGGGACCGTTATATGCATTGCGGCACTCTGATTGAATGGACTGTTTCTTCTGTTTTTTCCCAATGTCTCATGGGAAATGTAGTGTGTTGGTTATGAAAAATTGCTTTTCAAAGGCTGCTGCTAATAAAAAGCGAAGAAAGAAAAGCCTAATCCTCGCCTCCAGGTGCTGCCAAAGAATTCCATTGCTATACGCATAGGGAAATTTGCAAATATGTATAAAAGTTTGGGCATTATGATAATCTTGATCAGCGAAATGCGGTCACACATAGATGACCACAGACTCAGCGACCCTTTCATCCAAGTTTTAGGAGTCCAGTACCACTCCCAGATTGCATCGTAGCAATTCAGGTACATCCCTGGTTAACATGGATTGCTAAATATTTAATAGTATCTATGATCCATTTGAAGGGGTACTTTTTTGTGGACTCTGGTGACTTCGGTTAGTGAAAATAGCTCTGACTTTTCCCACTTAATCTAATGGGCGGAACAGCCACCAAATTACGCTTCTTCTTTAACTATTGGATTTAGATTCTCCGCCGGGTTCCGAACACACAATATGACATCATCCATATAGAGAGTAACTATCAGTGATATATGGCCAGTCCCCAGCCCACAATGTGAGTGGAATTCCTGTAAGAGGCATGCTATTGGAATTTGCGTAAGAGGCCATAGCTGTTGCAAAGATCGGGGGCAACAGGAGGCGGCCCTGCTTTGTTCCTCTACTAGTTACTATCAAATCCGAGTGTTCCCTGCCACCTTGACCTGTTGTGTGCCTGGGTTAGGCCCAAGTAATGGAGCTAAGTGATACAAAAGGGGATGATGGACGGAACGTTTGAGCCAATCAAACACTCACCCCCAGTCAACTGATCTGGGTTTAATCCATCATCATTCTTTAGCTCACTCCACCACCCCAGTTCAGACATGGCCATATGCAAATCAGTCTGACCCTGTGCCTCATGGGAACAGTCCAGCCCGAACTGCCAAGCCATGTCTTCCCTGGACCGGAAACAAGCATCCTAGGACCGGTTTCTGGCATTTCAGCCGTCATCAGCCAGGCTTGCTTGAATCCAGTGGCAAAGTGAGCAAGGGACCCACGTCTGGGCATACCCCCGCCAACTTAGGGCGACCAAAGCGATACAAAAGGGGATGATGGACGGAACGTTTGAGCCAATCAAACACTCACCCCCAGTCAACTGATCTGGGTTTAATCCATCATCATTCTTTAGCTCACTCCACCACCCCAGTTCAGACATGGCCATATGCAAATCAGTCTGACCCTGTGCCTCATGGGAACAGTCCAGCCCGAACTGCCAAGCCATGTCTTCCCTGGACCGGAAACAAGCATCCTAGGACCGGTTTCTGGCATTTCAGCCGTCATCAGCCAGGCTTGCTTGAATCCAGTGGCAAAGTGAGCAAGGGACCCACGTCTGGGCATACCCCCGCCAACTTAGGGCGACCAAAGCGATACAAAAGGGGATGATGGACGGAACGTTTGAGCCAATCAAACACTCACCCCCAGTCAACTGATCTGGGTTTAATCCATCATCATTCTTTAGCTCACTCCACCACCCCAGTTCAGACATGGCCATATGCAAATCAGTCTGACCCTGTGCCTCATGGGAACAGTCCAGCCCGAACTGCCAAGCCATGTCTTCCCTGGACCGGAAACAAGCATCCTAGGACCGGTTTCTGGCATTTCAGCCGTCATCAGCCAGGCTTGCTTGAATCCAGTGGCAAAGTGAGCAAGGGACCCACGTCTGGGCATACCCCCGCCAACTTAGGGCGACCAAAGCGATACAAAAGGGGATGATGGACGGAACGTTTGAGCCAATCAAACACTCACCCCCAGTCAACTGATCTGGGTTTAATCCATCATCATTCTTTAGCTCACTCCACCACCCCAGTTCAGACATGGCCATATGCAAATCAGTCTGACCCTGTGCCTCATGGGAACAGTCCAGCCCGAACTGCCAAGCCATGTCTTCCCTGGACCGGAAACAAGCATCCTAGGACCGGTTTCTGGCATTTCAGCCGTCATCAGCCAGGCTTGCTTGAATCCAGTGGCAAAGTGAGCAAGGGACCCACATCTGGGCATACCCCCGCCAACTTAGGGCGACCAAAGCGATACAAAGGGGATGATGGACGGAACGTTTGAGCCAATCAAACACTCACCCCCAGTCAACTGATCTGGGTTTAATCCATCATCATTCTTTAGCTCACTCCACCACCCCAGTTCAGACATGGCCATATGCAAATCAGTCTGACCCTGTGCCTCATGGGAACAGTCCAGCCCGAACTGCCAAGCCATGTCTTCCCTGGACCGGAAACAAGCATCCTAGGACCGGTTTCTGGCATTTTAGCCGTCATCAGCCAGGCTTGCTTGAATCCAGTGGCAAAGTGAGCAAGGGACCCACGTCTGGGCATACCCCCGCCAACTTAGGGCGACCAAAGCGATACAAAAGGGGATGATGGATGGAACGTTTGAGCCAATCAAACACTCACCCCCAGTCAACTGATCTGGGTTTAATCCATCATCATTCTTTAGCTCACTCCACCACCCCAGTTCAGACATGGCCATATGCAAATCAGTCTGACCCTGTGCCTCATGGGAACAGTCCAGCCCGAACTGCCAAGCCATGTCTTCCCTGGACCGGAAACAAGCATCCTAGGACCGGTTTCTGGCATTTTAGCCGTCATCAGCCAGGCTTGCTTGAATCCAGTGGCAAAGTGAGCAAGGGACCCACGTCTGGGCATACCCCCGCCAACTTAGGGCGACCAAAGCGATACAAAAGGGGATGATGGACGGAACGTTTGAGCCAATCAAACACTCACCCCCAGTCAACTGATCTGGGTTTAATCCATCATCATTCTTTAGCTCACTCCACCACCCCAGTTCAGACATGGCCATATGCAAATCAGTCTGACCCTGTGCCTCATGGGAACAGTCCAGCCCGAACTGCCAAGCCATGTCTTCCCTGGACCGGAAACAAGCATCCTAGGACCGGTTTCTGGCATTTCAGCCGTCATCAGCCAGGCTTGCTTGAATCCAGTGGCAAAGTGAGCAAGGGACCCACGTCTGGGCATACCCCGCCAACTTAGGGCGACCAAAGCGATACAAAAGGGGATGATGGACGGAACGCTTGAGCCAATCAAACACTCACCCCCAGTCAACTGATCTGGGTTTAATCCATCATCATTCTTTAGCTCACTCCACCACCCCAGATCAGTTGACTGGGGGTGAGTGTTTGATTGGCTCAAACGTTCCGTCCATCATCCCCTTTGATCTATACCCATTTAACATCTAGGGTACGGTTCGGAAAGAGGGGGGAATGTACACCTGACTTCAGTGTAAGGAGCGGCATTAGACAGGGTTGTGTATTAGCGCCCCTCCTTTTCTCTCTATATGTTAACAATGTAGACCCCTTTTTACAAAGTCTTAGTGTTGATGCTCCGAAAGTTGGGACTCGCCCAACCCCCGTACTGCTTTATGCAGACGACGCTATCCTTATATCAAGGACAGCGAACGGCCTACAAAATCTTATAGAAAACTTTGCCCTATACATGACAGAGAAAGATTTGAAATTAAATTTAAAGAAAACTTTTGTAATGACATGTGGGGGTAAAAAGCTTAAAAACAAACAACATCATGTAGGTGGAGTTTTAATTAATAGAGTCTCATCTTTCTCTTATTTGGGGTTGCTTTTTAATATGAATGGTACATGGAACTCCCATATTGAATTATGTAATATGAAATTTTTAAGATCAATAGAGAGCATTTTTAGATTTTCGGCGAAGATGGGTAATAAACCCATCCGTGAAATCTTAGCACTCTATCGGAGCAAATGTATTTCAGGGGCCTGTTATGGAGCCGCTATTTGGGGTAGATCTAATACCACCTCCCTACAGACCCAAGAAAATAAATTCTTAAAGAGATTATTGGCAGTCCCCAATGGGACTGCAAACTACACAATTCATAAAGAACTTTCAGCTCTGTATATTAGTGATACAATAAATGTTGCAGGTCTTACCTTTTGGTACAGTATTTGGTCGAAGGATGAAACAAAATTCACAAAAGAATTAATTATGGACTGCCTAGCCCTCGATCAGAGTAGGAAGATTCCATGGCTGGAGCATATTCACAATATTTTAAAACTTTGCAAACCTGACATGGATAGAAGAGACCCCCTTCTATACAGGAGCTCAGTAAACAGGAACTTAAGCACAAATATTTAAAAATAATGGAAAACGAAAGAGAACGGTATGTCAGTCAAAAACACACTGTCATGTCATACTGTGAACGACCGCTTGTGAGAGGCCTACAGCCGTACCTAACATTGGTGAAAAATGTACAGCAGAGATTTTACCTTACAAGGTTAAGGATGGGTACGTTACACCATCTAGTCGCTTTCCCTAGAGTGGAAAAATGGTGTCAAAAACTTCCGAATTGCCCATGTGATGGAAAATCTATGCAATCCACGATGCATTTTATTCTTTTTGTGGTTTTTATAAGGATATCCGGAAATCAGTTTTAAAACCTCTTTTTTTACTAAACAGGCTTTTTAATTATAAATATGCATTCAATTTCGTATGTAGTCTAGAAAATGTGAAAATTATAAGTACTGTTATTCGTTTTATACAACTTGCAGTTAGAAAACGAAAAGATTATTCACATCTAGATGCACTGATATATGAAAATTTAGATGATTATTTTTAATATCGTCCTTTTTAAGTATGTATTGCTTGCCAAGATCTTTACTTTGTATTCTAGGTTTTACTATGTACGCCTTGCACTAGCACTTTATTTCCCATGATGGAATGTATTTGCTCTTGATCAGTTTATAAATCCTTAGTTCTTTCAGATCACCGAGAGAGATTAATGATGGTCATATGGATTACAAAAATATTCTAAAAATAATCTGTAAATGTATTTTAAATCTTTCTAAATGATTCAGAACGACAATGTACATTTAGGAATGTTTTTATAGTATGCTTTTATGGTGAGATTTGTTGCACCGAATAAAGCTGATTTTGATTTGATTTGATTTGATCTACTATTTACTCTTTTGGTGCTTGTAATCACTTTCACCTCCTTCTGTCCACTGATCATCGCAGCACATGTATTTTATACAAGAATAATGCTGGTTCAATAAATATATTGAAAACGTCCCACTGTGTATTTTACTCTGTATATTTCTCTGAGCACAAGTAAGCACGAGTGACTGAGTAAAAGATTCTAATCTGTTACCACGATCCCTGAAGGGTCAGTGTTGTCATGTTCAGTGGTTGCCAGAAATCATTTGCTACCTGGTAAGGTCAGGGGAGGCTTACTGTGGCACTTTGACCTAGCTGGTCTCTAGGCCAACATATCCTGCGGAAGTAGCCGGAATCAGTCTAGGCACCTCACCCAAAATGTATGTTGTCCTACAAAAGCGCAGGTCCTATGGATTAGTGGGAACTACACAACAGACCTGGCAGCACCAGGAACTTCATTAGCGGATGCAGATGCTGATCCAACATTTTGTGACGATTTTATTATCAGCATTCAGCAGCGATATTGGCCTATGAGAAGCACACTGTGATGTGTCTCTGCCGGGCTTTAAAATTATGATTATTACAGCTTCCAGCATTGAGGGGATAGTTTGCCTTTTATTAATAGCAGCGTTATACACGTCCAAAAGCCTGGAGTCTAATACATCTACGTACTCTTTATAAAATTTGATGGGGACGCCATCCCCTCAGGGTCCCCTACTGCTAGCCAGACACTTGGTGGTGTTCTGCACATCTTCTAGCGTTAATGGATGTCAGAACCCCGATCAGAGGGCCACAGGACACGCAGGGGTTACTAGGCCCAACTGAGGTGGATGAGGCCTTTTACTCCTGAAGTCACGGGACCCACCCTACTATGGATTTTGCTCATCTGGGTCAAGCACCTCCTTCTGCACTTGACTCTCAGGAGCGTAGCACGAGCAGTGAAGGCTCCCCCTGAGGGAACTGTAGAAACAAATCAGTGAACACGACTATATAACTCAACGTGCGTGCAGTGCACACAATACATCAGTGTCCAGTCACATACTTATTTTGTATAAAAGAAGTATTTGAATTCTAATTCTACACATGCAAAAGTAAACGACATTCAATAAGCAATTACACAGCCCGCCTTGAGGTAGGCACCCTAGTAGCTGTCAGGCCACCACCCGGGCTACCAAGTTCCTATGTAACTGGTGTGCTGTTATGCCCCACTCACAATACTCACAAGTGGCAACACCCAGTGTCATGTCCTTTAGGCTAGTCCTGTCATGTATACCCCTTTTTACATACATTGTCCCATCCACACGACAATAACGGTTCTGAACAGATGACCTTTTACCTAGTAGCTTGCTCCTGTCTCTTCGACACCAGGGTCTTAGTATTCTATCATAATCCCTGTACCTGACGTACATAAACATGTCCTCAGGCACTGCATAATTATTCTGTACAAAGGTCATCACTTTTTTCATCCTTGGCCAACAGGCCCGCTGTGCATGATCGCATGGTTTAGAAAAACATTTATGATTATTTTCAAAACATATCGATTCTAGAAGAAACCGTGGAGTGACCGCTCTAGTATATAAGACCTTTATTCCCCCCTGCAAATTAGAGGAGAATTCCTTCCAAGCTGACACGGAGTCCTGCATGCTAAATCTTTGACACGCAGCGGTCTGACATCCCTTGCAGGGTGTCATCCTCGGAGCAGAGACGGGGTCCTTCATTCTCTACCATCAGGTGAGGGTGTTGGTTCTTCCCTAGGGGATTCTTGGCTATAGAAATATATATTTATACACATATACATGCTACACCTACATATCTAGGCTAGGTACATTTAGGCAAATTACGTAGGGCGCGCATTATAGGAGTATGCCAGTGGTACTGTCTTATCTGAACTGTATATGTTCATCTTTTTAGCACTATGGTAGAAATGTATCTACTGTTTACTATATTAGTACTTGCGATTTCTTTCGTATGCTTCGGTCTCCTGATTGTCGCAGCAAATATGTTTTACACAAGACTGATGCTGGACCAATAAATACTTATTGAAACGTCCTAAATCGCCATCCTGTGTATTTTCTGAGAATAACGGAGCACGAGTGACTGAACGAAAAGTACTGTACTGTTTTCCACGATCCCTGAGGATTCAGGGTTGTCATGTTCAGTGGTTGCCAGAAACTACCTACACCACTGTAAGATACAGGGGGGTGGTAGTGGCACTGTAGAGCTAGCTGGTCTATCGGCTGACATATCCTGTGGGGGTGTCCGGAAGCGGTTTGGACACCAAGCCCTCAGTTTGGATCATCCAAAAAGCGCAGGTTCTGGGGATTCCTAGGAACTACACAACACCAGAGAATGGAAACTACTAGGCCCTATTCACAGGATTTCCCTCTCTTGGCCTCAGTCAATAAGGTGTAATCACTAAGAGTCAAGTAGGGTTGCAAAAAGCAAAGGTGGTATATCCCCCGGGGCCTGGTAGGCCCTGTTCTCAGCGTACCCCACTTGCAGTATGAACCCTGGCAGCGGTACAGTGCGGTCCTGGCCGGATTGGCAACGTAGGACTGCACGCGTTCACACGCACAGCTCTTGGCTGGCGCTGGCTCTCTTCTGAGCCGTGCTTTCCAGCGTTCTGATAGTCAGAGTTGCTCGGGTTTCAGCCATATGTGGCAAGTCTTGGTCTTCCTTGCTCGGGGGTGGGGGCAGTCTCTTTACTCCGTCAGGGCTCCGACGGCGTGTCCTCTGTCCTCTGGCTTCAACGGATACAAAGCCTCCATCGTCTTGGCTGTAGCAGCAATTTGGGTCACTGGCAACGACCCGGACCTCTGGCCTCAAAGCTTCAAGCAGCCCCTCCTGGCACATGGGGTCACTCCAGCGAACCTCACTGTCCATCACACTGGCCTCAGATTGCTTCCTCCGCAGCCCCTCCGCAGCCCCTCCTGGCACACAGGTTCCCGGCAACTTCCCGCCCACTGGCGACTGCTCAATTGATGCAACACAGTTTTTTGGCACACGTCGGCCCCTCCTGGCATACGGGGTCTTCAATCTTCACAACGCAGCACATGGGCAGATGCCCGATCAGTCCGACACAGCTCCTCACACCTCGCTCAGGAGCCCCACACGTCTGGGTTCCTCTCTGGATCTCACTCCTTCCAACACACTCCTCTTCCTCACGGACACACCTGTCTTGGCAAGCAGGCAGGTACTGTTGCTGCAGACTCCAAGGCAGGTGATCTTAGTTTCCCTTGGTTTCCTCTCACCCAGCAGGGAGACTAGCAGGCTAGGCATCTAGTCCTGGTCACAGGCATAAGTCTTTAGAGCTTCCCCACCTCATGCAGCCCAGCTGGCATTTCCTCATTGTATAGTCAGTCACTGTTTAGCGGAGAACTTTTACAGTCATTTTGAGGCTTATGTGAATGAGCGCGTTCCTGCCGCGCTCATTGTACTGTGCTTAACGTGCCTTTTGTTTCCTTTCAGGACGACCACAGGAACGTTCTCGTTCCTACGCGGTTGCATTTTCACTGCCAGCTTACATGCATGGTGCGGTCACCCGGCCTCCAGGGGGCCCGCGCACCTGTCATTTTTGCGCTCGGTGCGTTTCTACCCTCCAACAGCCGGAGAGCGTCAATTTCACTGTCAGTTCCAGTGAATCGCGTCCGGCTGCGGCTATTAATATGGAGGAGGATTTTCTCTTGCTAAACTTTTGGCCAGTGTCAATTTCTAAGGCGTTAAACGCCAATGCAAGCCACCGCCTGGAGACACGACACACAGTGTGGGTAAGACCAGACTTCCGATGCAGCCAGTGGGACAGTCCCAGGCAGGAGAATCTCCCTGCTAAAAAAGAGGGTGCACGTCTGTGGGAGGGATGGGCAGAAAAAGAAGCGAGGAGGCTGAATGTGTTTCTTAATGATGGCGTATTTTATTATTAGGACAGTTAAGGGTGGTGTCTGGATGTTCAATCTCCAAAGAAATAATCACTTTCACTATTCTTTCTTTCCTTCTAGGTCGTTCACGTCGCCCAGGAGGGTGTCACCCAAAAGGCTTGAAGCAAAGGAACAAGATGGTAGCGGTAAGTAAATGTACTTCTTGCAGTTTTGATCAGGATAGGTAACAATTTTATGCAAAAGGGGGCTGAGACAATGAAATACCGCACCTACCACTATAGTGGGAAAAATTATCAAATCACTTTAAATGGTGCAAAGAACCGGAAGATCAGCCCTTTTCACCTTCCAATAGAGATAAATATCCTTGAACATTAATCAATCAAAATGGTTCGGCAACACAATTACACAATGTGTATCACTTTTTGATCATTGTAGTGCAGCAGTTATAATACAAATCAAACACATAGTGCATATAATTTTCAAAACTCCATCAAAATATTTTGTAGAAAGTTTTTTATTCATATTCTTCTTCTTTTATCTTTTATTATTCTCCTTAAAACAGCCAAAACGTTTTGTCCTCATGGACTTCTTCAGGGCTACAAAATACATATAAATTAAAAAAACTTTATTTAAAATATATACAGAAATTTTAAATGTATACAATCAGGATAGGTACCTTCACCACACCCGGGGACGATGCAAACACTGACAATCTGTCATATAGTGAGACTTTAAAAAAAGATTTATGGATGGAGGACAAGGAAAGACAGAACCTTTTTTAAACTTAATTACCCCTCTTATTCCCAGTATCTCCCTGGGTTTCACTCATTTGGGGAAGATAAAATTATGCCAGGTGGATTGTTTCCACCTTTGGTACTTAATTTGGTAGGTATCTTTCATTGTCTAAGTAATTGACTTCTAACCTTGCCAGCAGTTAAAAAAATTAAGAAAAAAAAACGGTTTTAGTGAGAAGAAATTCAGGGTAACGCCGGTATAAAACAAGAACTGAAAGGTGAATGAAAACAACCAATACATCAAGAAAAGCCCACGAGGAAAGTTTCCCGCCACCCATCCCCGTATCGCCACAATCAACCCAACCCGCCCCCATTCAGTTCCCTCTCTGACCCACGTACTCCCTCTGCCGCAACTCTCCTGAGTTGCTACGGCTTGTTGGCGTCCTCCGTAGTGGTCCACCACTGCTCACTCCATTCCTCAGGTGTCTCATCTGGGTCCGGCGTCTTCGGTCCTTGGCTCGCCTTGGCAGTGGTTCTCAGCATCCTCCGGCCACTCAAACACGAACCTCTTGCTCTCAGCATTTTCCGGGGTCCTCTGGCCAATCCCAGGGTCCTCGTCTTCCGTTCTCTATCTTCTGTGATTGGTGGTCTCTTTTCTCCTCCGTTCAAGCCTCTGAATTGGCTCCCTGTCTCTTCTGCTCCTCCTTCTGCCTGCATAGGACAAGGACAGTCCTTCTTTAGTTTTATTAACTTAGTTTCGTTCCTTCCTCTGTTCCAACTACTCCGAGACCGACTGGACAGCTTTGAACGAGACGACGACGAATGAGGAGGTAAGAAGGGGAGGGTTCTCCTCGGAGTCTTCCTGTTTTATCTCACAATGTCCCACTTGACATACTCCCCTGTGAGGGGTTTTTCTTGTGTGAAGCAATAAGTTTCCCTGTGTGAGGGCTCAGTGCAAATCAGGGATCATGCCCCACCATACTATTCCATTTATTACTGTAACCTTCAATATGGAGTATTTTGGGGGTCTAGAAGAATATATGGATGAGAAGAGAGTTACCTACCTCCCTATTGATGACCACTTTTGTCAGGTGATGGACACTTCCATCTTTAAAGCAGTGACGCAGGTGGTAGCCCCCCTGGAGAAGAAAATCAAGGTTCTTCAGGAGCAATGCCAAAAAACCCTTGACCAGAGGGAAGACTCTTCGGGGCTCCGGGCCCCCTTACTTCCAGGGAAGCCAGATACCCCTAATCCTGATAAACGCAAGCGTGCAGACGACCCAGGGTTTGAACTCGACGCCTTTGAGCGCCTAAAGAAGGCATTTATGGATGCCCAACTCTTACAAGATCCCCCAACTCCGGGTACCTCAGGGGAACACCCCCCCCCAATACCCCACCCCCCAGAGACGAATCCTGGGGACGGGGATGATTCCACCAACACCTCCGATGGCAATGGAGACCAGACCCTGACGCCCAACCTCTCTCCCCCCTAACTGATACTGACTCCGCCAGCGACACGGCACAGGCCACGGCGGCGGACTTATTCGATCCTGATGACCTGCTACACCCGCGTTCGGCTGAGTGGTGCCCAGCGCCCAAAGTGGCTGCATACATGGCGGGTAGGCTACGAAAGCCCCTTGACAAGGAAGTGAGGAACTGTCTCAAGGCAGAGTGCCCTCTGCCATCTTTAGAGGGGAAGGTGGCTCTCACCCTAGAGATAGAGGCTAAGATGGCCACTTTCCTTTGCTAAGTTTGTCCGAGACCCCAAGAAGAGTATAGACAGGTCCTGGCGCTCCTGCCAGGATAAACTCCTGGATGTGGCAGGACCCATAGCAAAAATACTGACAAGCCTCCGTTCACTGATCTCTCCTGACGCCCTGTCGGGTTGGGCGCAACGAATGATTATTTTTCTGGGTGATGCGAATGCGTGATTTCCATCGAACGATGCAAGTCATTGCTCATCAAGATCCACCCCAAACTAGGGGATCTTTTCACCTCAGAGGCTGGTACAGTAGCCAAGGGCAACCTTTTTGGGGATCCTTTCATATGAGAACTGGGGAAGTTTGTCAATACTTTTAATTCCTTGGACAAGGCCAACCTCTAAATAGATAATATTGACCCCCGTGTTTTTGCCAACGCTAGCCGAGGAAGGGGGCATTCGACCAGCCGCTCCTTTCAACACGCCTCCAGGGGGGGGGATTCCCATTAAGGCCAATATCAGGATTCCAACAAGTTAGGGAACATCTACCCAACCCCTGCCACAGAGGAGCCAGAGGCGGTTCCGGGGGCCACAACAACTACAGCAATACACAGGATGAGAACACAGAGCCTGGTGGGGCTCCGTCTTGGGGGTCGTTTGGCGGATTTCTTAAGGAACTGGGAGGCTCTTTCCGCAGATGCTTGGGTCCTCCAGACAGTGGAAAGGTTTCACATAGGATCCCAGACATCTGCTCTTCTCACAGCAACGCAAACACAAGGAGATGATGGACGGAGTGCTGAAACTTTTCAGACACTCACCCCCAGTCACAGATTTGGTTTGAATCCATCATCGTTCTTTAGCTCACTTTCGCCACCCCAGTTCAGACACAGCTATATGCTTCTCACAGCAACAGCAGGCCCTGGTAGACCAGGAGATAACAAGTCTTTTAGAGAAAGGGGAGATTGTCCACACAAATGTGCATCCCAATGGGTTCCTCAGCAACCCGTTTCTGGTGGAGAAAAGGGACGGCGGTCAGCATCCGGTTATCAATTTGAAGAAGTTCAATGGATGGCGCCTTTACTGACATTTCAAAATGGAGGGTATACATCTCCTCAGGAACCTCCTTTTGAAGTTGGACAGGATGGTCCGTCTGGATCTGAAAGACGCCTAACTGGCCGTACAGATCTTTCCGCCTCACAGGCGCTTCTTACAATTCCGTTGGAAATCCCAGGTGTTTGAATTCACTTCCCTCCCTTTTGAGCTCTCGTCCACCCCTTGGTGTTTCACCAAACTGATGAAGCCGGTGGTCGAAAACTTGCGGGCTCGGGGAGTGCGACTGATCGTCTATCTTGATGACATCCTCATTATGAACTAGTGCCCCAGCATCTCTCCATGCAGTTACAGATGGCCATCGACCTGCTAGAACCGCTGGGTTTCATTATAAACATGGAAAAGTCCCCTCTTGTTCACTCCCAGTACCTGCAATTCCTGGGGTTCCTTATCGACTCAGTCAAGGAGACCGTCAGCCTCCAGCCTCAGAAGCTGACCAGGATCAGGTATGAACTTCAGGGAACAATCTCCAAATCCTGTGTTACTTTGCGGCAGCTGGCACGCATAGTGGGACTTCTCTCATCCTCCATTCAAGCGATCTTTCCGGGTACCTCTACATTACCGGGCATTGCAACGCTTGAAAATAATGCATCTCCAGAAGGGACTCTCCTACTCTCAGTTGGGTCCGCTCTCGGCGGAGGCGAAGGAGGAGATGCAGTGGTGGATCTCTCACATGGAGGCCTGGAACAGCCAAGCGATTTAGGCTCCCAACCCGATCTGGTGATGGAGTTCGACGCCAGTAGCTCAGGATGGGGCTCTAGCTGTGAATAGTTCTTCACCAGAGGAAAATGGTCTTCCGCAGAGCAAGCCCTTCATATCAACTGCCTGGAATTGATGGTGGACTCTTTCGCCCTCCGATGTTGGACGAAGGACAAAGTTCAATGTTCAGTACTTTTGAAGATGGACAACGTGGCGGCGGTCCGTTATGTCAATCATCTCGCGGGCACTCGCTCAAAAGCCCTGTCACACCTCGCTCGTATGCTATGGGAGTATTGCCTAACCAATCACATTTCCCTTGCAGTCAGAACATCTTCCAGGCCGAGCCAACCACGTAGCAGATTGACACTCCTGCCATTGGAGGGATGTCAGCCTGTGAAAGTTGCACCCTCCAATCTTTCAGGAACTCCAAGAGCGGTGGGGCCCGTTCTCCATGGACCTCTTTGCATCCTGTCTGGATTTCCAATTGGAAAGGTATTGCAGCTGGAGACCGGATCCCCAGGCTGTAGCCACGGACGCCTTCCTTCATGATTGGATCACTGAACGGGCCTATGCTTTCCCACCATTCGCAATGATAATGCGATTGACAGCTCAAGTGCGCAGGCAGCAGGCGGACCTAGTTGTGATCACTCCAATCTGGAGGTCGCACGTTTTGTTTCCCTTGATGATGGAACTTTCTTGGGATTTTCTAATCCCTCTACCTCTATGCCCGGATCTCCTCAGGGACGCCCAAGAAAATCTTCACTCTCTGGTGCTGGCGGGTTCTCTTCGCCTTATGGCATGGAGGATTACAGGGAACGATGGAAAGTCCCGTGAATTGCAACAGAAGCTGCCTCGTTATTTGCCAGAGCCTGGGCGGATAGTACGGACAAGAGGTATCGATCGGCCTGGTCTAGATGGTTGGGCTGGTGTATCCAACGCATACACAAGGAGATGATGGACGGAGCACTGATACTTTTCAGACACTCACCCCCAGTCACAGATCTGGGTTGAATCCATCATCGTTCTTTAGCTCACTTCGCCACCCCAGTACAGACCCAGCTATATGCAAATCAGTCTTGTCCCTGTGCCTCATTGGAACAGTCCAGCCCGAGCTGCGAAGCCAGGTCTTCCCTGGACCGGAAACAAGCATCCTGGGACCGGTTTCAGGGTAACACCCCTCATCAGCCAGGCTAGCTTAAATCCAGTGGCAAAGTGAGCAAGGGACCCATGTCTGGGCATACCCTGCCAACTTAGGGCGAACAAAGCAAACACAAGGAGATGATGGACGGAGCGCTGAAACTTTTCAGATACTCACCTCCAGTCACAGATCGGGGTTGAATCCAGGTGGATCACGTGGGGGCAGAAGGAATATGGTACATTGCAACGCGATGTATTACATCGCGTGCTTTTACAAAGCGGACGTTACAATGACCGCGTTGTTAGTGTGCGATGCATTTACATCGCAAGTCATTACAACGACTTGCACTAGGTTGCGCGATGGACTTAGGAATAGTATTAATTACTATTCCTACTCCAGTTTGCGCAACAGTAAGGAAGGTGTTGGAATTAATTTCCAATACCTCAGCGCCCCCTAGTGCAAGTTGTTGTAATGACTTGGGATGTAAATGCATTGTATACTAACAACACAGTCGTTGTAACGACCGCGTTGTAATGGTACAGCGATGTAATGACAGCGTTGTAAACGCTGTTTCCAGGGCAGAAGTTGTCCAGATTCTGAACTTTCTGGCAAGCCTAGCTTCTCAAGACTTGGCCCATCGGTCCATTAACGCCTTCAGATCCGCGATTTCGGGAGGGCATTCACCTGTGGACGGTCACCTAGTTGGGCAACGCCTGCTAATAGATATCTGTCTAGGAAGCAATTATCAACGAAGCTGGCAATGTTGCTATGCCTAATTTCCTGTCGCAGGGTCTCGGATGTTCGGGCTTTAGACGTTACACGTAGAGTTTCATATTGCTCGCAGAACAAAGTGTAATTCCAGAATTGTATCTTACCCAGCGTTTCCGCATGTGTGTGTGTAACCTGTGTGTAGTTTGCACCATTATAATGTATGTGAGTGTCATGTAGGATATTCATTCTCATGGGGAGAAGCTACTGCTGACTGCTCTGACTAAACCTCACAAAGCGGTTTCTTCTCCTACGATTGCCAGATGGATCAGATGAGTAATGCAGGAAGCAGGCATTAATACGGCCCATTTTGGAGCTCATTCAGTTAGAGGCGCCATGGCCCCTAAGGCTTTCTATTTTGAAGCGAGATTAGAGGATATCCTCAAAGCTGCTGATTAGTCATCTGATTCCACTTTTAAAAAGTTTTATTTTGAACCGATGTCTTCTCTGACAAGCATAGTGGTGAACCAGCTTTAAACTAGACTATATCTGCGCCTCGTGCAATAGAATGAAAAAAAAAATCCTAGCTATCGTAACGGAAAGTTTCAATTCTATTAAGGACACGGAGGCGAGGAGTAGCCACCCGATAATTTTCATATGTTGATACCCGCCCTGACAGAGGGGCAATGATGTTCTGTTGATACTATCATGCGATATGCAGAATGTTTCTCTTGATTGATGCTTTGACTTGAGGATTCAGGTTGCTAATGTCCTATGGTTACTATTCTTATATGATGCTTTTTACAGGTTTATCTGGTAAGCGATGCCGGAAGTTATACATTTTTTCTGCATCTTTATTCCAGGATCGGAGTCCAATAAACAGGAGTAGACTTCAAGTTCAGATGCTGTGTCTGCAGGAAGAAAGAGGGAGACAGAGAATCTGCAGGGACTGTTATATGCATTGTGGCACTCTGATTGGATGGACTGTTTTTTACCAGTGTCTCATGGTAAATGTAGTTTTTTTGGTTATGAAATGTTACTTTTCAAAGGCTGCTGATAATAAAAAGCGAAGAAGGAAAAAGCCTAATCCTCGCCTCCGTGTCCTTAATAGATTTTAAACTTTCTGTTACGATATCTAGTAAATTTTTCATTCTTCAAGCAGTTGTAACAACTATTTACGAAGTTGATACGGGGAAGTAGCCACGTAAACAGTGGTCTGCTCTTATTAGATCTACGGTTGGGGGGGGATTTCAATCCCAGACCCATGCATCTATTATTTGGTCGCACAGGCGCATTACCTCTGCTCCTTGCTGCACCACCTCTCATGCACCACCTCTCAGAAACAGCTCCATCATCCGTAGATATTTTTTTTAGTACTCTGCAAGTCCTGAATAGTCCTCACTAATTCACACCTGGACTCAACACCTACATCAGAAATTACATGAACCAAGTAACTGATTTCAGTCTTGACCAAACACACCCTATGTTAAAACCACTCTCATTATATTAAGCAATCATCTGAATATGTCCAGTTTTTTTTCCAATTGCTACTCTATAACAGGACGTCGTCCTAAAAGAATTGTACCCCAGCAACACCATTCAAAGGTTCGACACATTATGCTGGAACACTGATGAGGCGGAACACAAACCAAAACGGCATGCGATTAAATCTGAAGATTCCAAAGGGAATAATAAACACAGCTATATCTTTGGATGTCTCACTTTAACCTGGTAGTGGAGGTTGTGAAATACTTTCCTCTCACCAACAAGCTCAAAATTTTTGTGATATTAGGGATAGGATATCTGTACAAGACTAACCCTTTGTTTAACTCTCTAAGATCGATGCAAAGTCTTATGCACTTGTTTGGTTTATGCGCCACGACAACCAGAGCCAACCATTCAGCAGACTCTACTGGTTCCATTTTTGCTTCACAACACTGTCTTTTAATTTCCATCTTGACAGCTTCTCTGGCACTGAAAGGACTGTTTTTCACCTTACTACAAGCCAGACTAGCATTTTTCTTTAATTTAATGTGGTCTGGGTATCCCTAAGAAAGCCCATTTTCTCACAAAAGACTAGAGGAAATTATTTCAGGAGTTGGTCTTTCACAACATGGACACAGTTAAGATGCATATGAGGCATGACAATGGATTGTGGGTTATTTCCAAATCCCTTTGAGGTGGCCAGCTCAAAACAGTTTCCTCCAACTAGGGGAACATAAATATTACCCGTTGTCAGCTTATGATAAATCGAAGGAAGACTAGTATCAAATCTTTTGCAAATAATATGGTTTCTTTCATAGTGTTATTTAGTGGAAAGTACTCTTAACAAAGGCTGTGACCAAAATAACTCTTGTAGAAGCAACAAGTTATTTTCAAAAGATTTCTACTATGTCTATGAATGGACTATGTGCATTATGAAAACATGAAGGATAAAAAGATGCTGGGGGTTATTTTTTTTACCTCATATGGTCACACTAGGATTCTCCTCTGAGCCCCTATAAGTTGTTGCTCACTCTGATCAGAGTTCGTTTGGTTGTGAATATATACAAAAAATGTGTACACTGCACCTAAATTACCAGAAAAGGGCTGCAAATCTATTTCAAGCACTTTGATGCAAGTCTCTACCAAAGCAGGCAATTTGTGTAATATGCCAAGACTCCCTTTTCCCACTAATGAACTCAAGTAGTGCAATAAATAAATCACTATAAATGTCTCCCTTCAGAGTGTCTATTCCCACAGAATTAAAAAAGAAAGGAAGCAGAAAAGCTACTCTTCTTTTAAATTGTTTAGGTGTCAATTGTGGTTGATAGTCTCCACAGTAAGCTAATTTCACACTATCCACCGGTTCTGGCAGCAGGCAGTGGTAAGGTTAATGGTAATGGATTATTGAAGTGGAATATTAATATAATTTTATTAATAAAAGTGAGATGGTGTGTGACAATTAGACCATAACACAAATAATTATAGATGGGTAGCAGTCAAAAACTGTTGTTTGTTCGGTGTAGTTTGTTACTCATTCGGTTCGGTGTAGTTTGTTACTCATTCGGCCTGGTGTTTTACAGGCCAAGCTGTTATGGAATGATAAAATCAGGTACTCTATGTCTTTTGCGTCATATGTAATGTATTTGCCGGACCCTGCCCACTCTGTACCTTTAAAAACAAATAACATTTGTTGTAAAAAAAAAAAAAAACTGTTGTTTTCTGCCTACGGATTCAACCTCAATCATAAAAGGAAAAGAAAGTGAAGTTTGGATTGTCTATGATGTCACTTTGAACCTCGGGATGGAAAACAGCACAACTAAACAATAGCCTTGGTCAATGAGGCACCTCCTGAAAAACTACAAAAAACTAAAATACATCACTTTATATTAAATTTTTAAAAAACAATGCAAACTTAAAAACAAAACCATAAGATTCCAAAAAATGTGCGGATATCAAAACTTGAAAAATGTGAAAAAAAATCACTTTCCACAGTTAATGTTATGACTGTAAATTCATTTACTTAATAAGTTTAAAGTTTTAAATGTAATTGTACAGAAACGTTACTATACTGTTATGTACCTATAACATTTAACTATTAATTTTCTTTTCACATATGCTCACAATCCTGAACAACAAAAATAAGACACAGAAAGAAACAGTACTTACCCAATACCAATAAAAGTCAAAATAATCAAATGATCCCAAAAACATTTTCCAAAAATTCTAAGGCAGAAAATAAAGTCCTTTACAATCCAGCCTTAGGGGATGAAGCATTAGCAATTAACAGTGCAGGGAATAATAGTAGAGGTAAGATTCATTATAAATTAATATGTTAAACTATCTACTCTTCAGTAGATCTATGCATAACTACAATATATATATATGCCGTTTTGCCCATAGTAATTCTCTTAACTAAGAAAGTGGATTGTCCGTGGTCAGTTCTATTAGATTGGGCTTTATATACATATGACCAGCAAGCACTATATACATACAATGTTAGCATCACTGCTGTATACAACCACTATTATGTAGTTATCATATGTGAATTTGCAAATGGTATCCATATGAATTGTAAAGTAACCCGTTACAAAATGGAGGCCGTTTTTTCCACAGTAATTTACCCATCCAAGGAAGTGGATTGTCCCTTAACTATGTCTATTCATTATAAGTATGGTGGTGTTACCGATTGCCCAGTGTGTGAGCAAGGGGACTGTGTTCCCCGAAACACGTAACTGGTAATAAAAACTTTGCAATTGGACTGCCCTGAGAGAGCGTAATTACTTGGATCTTGGAAAAATACAAAATTTCCGGTGGGCTTCGCCGGAGTACGCTCCATTTATCACGGGCCGAGTGGGGCAGAAGAAGCAACACAAGGAATGATTAAAATGGATGCCCCGTTAAGACGGCCGGCACAAAAGGAATATAATGGAAATACGAAAGAATCTCTGGTAACTAATCGATGAACAAATCAACCCTTCGGGCTAAGCGCTTCATGGACTACAGTACCGAAGCGTCCTGGACGTGAACCATCTCCCGGGAAATTATAACTATATGGAAGCGGCAATATTATACAGCCGCACTCACGAAGAAAAGAAATTATTTTTCCCTGTAAGAGAAAATCTACACGCTCTGGCGTAACAACTGACAGCAAGGCGCAACACTTCTGGGAAACGGCGAGAAGGTGAATCATCCAACTGACGCTGTAGAAAGAGAGCGACACACAGAGAAGGATTACGGCTTCAGCAAAACCCGATCCGGATACACCGGGGTCCAGCATAATAGCGGAGAGCAACGACACACACCAACGAAGAAGACCATCCAGAGGTAAGCGGAACTGGGGTGGTGTCTACGGGGGGAAGGTACGGGGGTACTGAACGGGTCGGAGGACACGGTCAGTGTCTCCGTACACCAACCGGCCACCATCTCTGACCGCCCCTTTTATCTGGATGTGTAAAGACCCTGTGTGCCACATAACTGTAATACCCATAAAGAACCGTTTATATACTAATAATAAAAACGAAACATTTCAAGGAGCTAGCGACATTAGTGTAAACAGGGAAATAGTGTTCCCCCCTTTACAAGTCTGCACTTATGGATTAGTACTATGTTATATACGCTAGTACTACATACATTCGACTTTTGTATTTTGTATTTACCAGTATAACTTGGAACATCAGAATAATCCCACCACAGATTGGTGGGAATAAAAAAGGAAAAACCTTTTGTGCCCAGCAGTAAAAACCCTCTATTTTTTGAGAGGGGGGACAGTCCAATTGCACAACTAGTCACAGCGATTTCTTCACTTTCACTATCTATATATCTTTTGAACCCTTTTTTTATCACGTTCATACACGCAAAATGGATGAGGAATCTGAAAGACGTTTGGCTGCACAAAGTCTATTCGCAAGAGCCCCCAACAAACAACAACAAATATGTGCACCAGCAATAAAAGATGTGACACTACATGATAAACTTAAAACAATGGAGAAACTTAAAAGAACGGAAATCTCGAAGTGGTGGGAGGCCATATCCTTACAAGACTACATCGATAAGGATATGGTCCCACGGGGCCTGAGGATATACACCACTCCATCGTATGAATCCCCTAACCCTAAAATGCTCGAGGAATGGTCACAAAACTCGGCCCAGAGCTCTAAAAATATGCTGACAATTCTTGTCAAATACGCTTGGGAAGACAGGGAAGAAATATTGAAAGAACTTAAAATACTGGAAGACGAACTGAAACACCATAAAGAACAGGAAACAATTAGAAAGTATGTGGAAGAACTAAAAACACGGATGAAAGGATAAGAGGAGGACATCAAGACAAGAAAACAAAGGAAACTCCACCGAGACTGAATTGACTATGAATCAGGCAGGATTCTCACCTATAGTCACAAGTATGACTATTTATATGAAAAATTAAGGCAAGGCGAACCTATTGAAGAACTAAGTGAGATTGCCAGTGGAACTGATTCAATTACTAGCAGCGATGCTGATGAAGTCCAGAACCAAGGAAATGAAAGAAGACCAAACAGACAAGAGAAAACTGGAGTCCCTACAACTTTTTTAGACGAGTTTCGCATCATGAGAACAGGAAGGCAAACTCCGAGAGCAACACCCACCCCGAGAACAAGAGGGAGAGGCAGAGGACAGAGAGGGAGAGGCCGGGGAAGAAACATGGACGAAACAAGCGGAGAAGAAAGCGAGACAAACAGAGGGAACAGAAGAGGCAGAGGACGAGGAAAAATGCCAGTGGGAAACAAGGCAACCACCTCCAAGAAACAATGATGGATAATGACATGGTAAGCAAAACTATTGTTAATTTATCTAATAGACCACTCTCTACATTAGAGAAAAGAACACTGTGTCTAGGTCTTTCCTTTTGCCCCACCAATCGCTTTAACTACCCCGAAACAAGAATTAATATGTTCAAATATATCAGAAAAGTGAAATTAAAAAATGGTATAAACTACATAAATCACAACAAGAAAGATCAGAGAGAATGCCGGATCCCTTGAACTCTATGGACCAGGCCCCGAACATTATACCGACAGAGAATGATATACTATGTATTAGAGATGTGGGTCCTCTCCTAGCCATTCAGAGTTTGCTGGCAGAAACAGACCCAGAAGAAACAGAGACACTAGCAAGTATGGACATCATCACTGACCAAGCAACCATGACAGATTTTAAACCCAAATCTAAATTCTACCCTAACCTTTCCCATGACAATATCGACACGTTCCATGATATCATGATGCAAGAACTCATCAAGACTCGAGAACAAAAGAAACAAAGAGTCACGAATTGGAATATATCTCAAACTCAAAATGAAATAATACAATCTCTGGCTAAAGACAACACTATAGTGATCCGCCCTTCGGATAAAGGAGGGAACATAGTGATATGGGACAAAGAAATGTACATACAAGAAGCATTGAGACAACTAGAGAATAAACACTTCTACTCCAAAAGTGACATCAGGGAATATAACCAAAGTATCACAGCCATGTGGGAAAGATTAGATGGATGGAGAGCTAATGGCATATTGCACTGGGAAGAATTTTGTTACCTAAAACGTGATTACCCAAGACTCCCTATTTTTTATTTACTCCCAAAAATACACAAGAATCCTACTACACCACCAGGGAGACCCATTGTTTCCTCGATTGGGAGTGTCACCAAAAACATCTCAAAATACGTTGACTATTTTCTCAGAAACTATGTTACAGAACTACCATCACATGTCAAGGACACTAAAGACTTTCTGAAAAAAATACAAACTATACAATGGACAAATGATCTTATTTTGATAACAATGGATGTAAACGCATTGTATACTATTATTGATCATGATCTAGGGATAAGATCTTGCCAACATTTTCTAGAACAGAGACCTATTAGGTACCTTGAACACACGAATATGTTGGTTGAGATGATAAGATTTTGTCTCACTAACAATATTTTTTTGTTCAATGATGTGATCTACAAACAAACACTTGGCACAGCAATGGGGACTTGCTTCGCCCCCAGCTTTGCCAACTTGTTTCTGGGGGCATGGGAAGAGGAAATACGCAAGGCACCCGATATGCACCAGATGTGAAGTCAGGTTACACCTGGCTCCGCTACATAGATGATATTTTCCTAATTTGGAAAGGCAGTGAGGAGAGTGCCATCAGATTCATTGAATTATTAAACACTAACAACTGTAATATCAAACTCACATACAACATGAGCAGAGAATCAATTGAGTTCTTAGATGTAGTGGTGATAACTGATGATGACAAATTGAACACGAAGCTGCACAGAAAAAGTACAGCAGGAAACAGCCTTCTCCATGCTCTCAGCAGCCACCCGGATGTGCTCAAATGGAGTATTCCATTCGGGGAACTGCTGAGAGCAAAAAGAAACTGCAGCACTAATGAAGCATTTGAAGTTGAAAGTAAGACGATGCAGAAAAGATTTAAAGAACGGGGGTATCCCAATTGGGTGATCAAAAAAGCTATCAAAAAAGTACAACAAATAAACAGAGATCTAACCCTCGAAGAAAAGCCCATACCAAAGGAAAATAATGTGAGTAGAGTTATTCTTACCTACAATGAGGAATCTAAACAAGTAGCAAAAATCCTAAACGATAACTGGAAGATCCTGAAGAGTGATCCAGTTATCGGGCAGGACTTGCCAGACCGCCCGATGATAACATACAGAAAAGGCAGAAGTCTTAGAGACATTTTAGTGCAAGGAGACATCACTACACAGCAGAGGGAACACCATCATAATCTACAGGGATTTTTTCCCTGTGGACACTGCAAAGCGTGCAAGTATAGCCTTATGGTCAAAACATATGATACACCTAGCGTTACTAAAACCATAAAACAATTTCTCACCTGTAGCACTGCTTATGTTGTCTACGTGCTTGAATGCCCCTGTAAGATGAGGTATGTAGGGAGCACCACTTTTGCAGCGATAAAACGTATACTAGAACATCTACGGGCTATACATAACAAAGATAAACACTACCTAGTTGCGCGCCACTTTGAGGAATTTCATCTTTCCAACAGCTCACTTTTGAGATATTTTATCATTGAACAGGTTCAAGTGGAAAAAAGCGGGGGCAACCGTACACTCCTCCTAAGGAATCGTGTAATCGATTTACAGACAAGAAGCCCATGGGGCCACAATCAAGATGAGGAATTGATTATACACTTACAGGAAGAGTAGGGACACCTGAGCATTTTCTAGCCTCTTTCTATCACAACCCAGACACAGCTGTAGGCCTGAAATCTGTGCTTGTACACTGTATCTTTACTTCCTTGCGTGTGTTTAAAAGACTTTTTACCTTGTGCTGGTTCAGAGTTTTAACTTTTATTATTGTTCTTTTATTTACAGGAGGAAAGGAAGGGACCTACATTTACCTGTATGTAGCAGTAGAGGTCACCAACCCTTTTCTTCGAGACCTTGAGGAATCAGCACTCGATATGGTTAAAGATAAGATAACTAATTTACAATATTTCTTTTGATTTTTAATACATGATATTATGGCACAATTTTCACTCGATTATTTTACGATTTTTTGATATATGCACTGTATACACGGTTAGTGAAAGAGTTCTTTATATATTCAGTTGTTGATGTCAGGTACACCACCTACTTTGATTTTCATATTTTTAGAGGACACTTCTACTTCGAGTATGTTTGGACATACGGATACAGCACATTCCTGATATAATGCTTTATAGATTAGGAGTCCCTAGTTGCTTGGATACGGTTTATGACCAATATTCTGACATACGGATACAGCATATTCGTGTCATGATGCCTTATAGACTAGGAGTCCCTAGTTGTTTGGATACGGTTTCTGACCAATGTGCCACTTGGCGCCGGAATTATGCATTACCTTTGATACAATTGCCAGTATCTTTGACTGTAGGATTACCATGGTATACTGTACACATATGTCCAATAGGGAAGTAACCAAGTGAATTACGTTGCTTTAGCCACTAGAGCGATTACACCCTCCATCTGTCTGATATGACAGGATGTTATAACAGAACAAGTATGTGCATCTGAAAAGTTAGTAAACCTGGACTTGAGATTGTGCTACTCTCACATGTGGTTCCAAAAACAATTAACATGTTTGTACAATGTCATATGCAATTAATACTATGAAGTAATAATTTAGAATTATGCAATTTGTACTTTTATTGAATGTAGGAACCCATTTCAAAATGGATGCCGTTTTGCCCATAGTAATTCTCTTATCTAAGAAAGTGGATTGTCCGTTGTCAGTTCTATTAGATTGGGCTTTATATACATATGACCAGCAAGCACTATATACATACAATGTTAGCATCACTGCTGTATACAACCACTATTATGTAGTTATCATATGTGAATTTGCAAATGGTATCCATATGAATTGTAAAGTAACCCGTTACAAAATGGAGGCCGTTTTTACCACAGTAATTTACCCATCCAAGGAAGTGGATTGTCCCTTAACTATGTCTATTCATTATAAGTATGGTGGTGTTACCGATTGCCCAGTGTGTGAGCAAGGGGACTGTGTTCCCCGAAACGCGTAACTGGTAATAAAAACTTTGCAATTGGACTGCCCTGAGAGAGCGTAATTACTTGGATCTTGGAAAAATACAAAATTTCCGGTGGGCTTCGCCGGAGTACGCTCCATTTATCACGGGCCGAGTGGGGCGGAAGAAGCAACACAAGGAATGATTATATATATATATATATATATATTTTCTTTCACCCTATATAACAATATAGAACACATTAAAGGAAAAGAAGTTAATAGTACTTTGTTGCTTTTGATTACTGTAGGTAATGCCAACAAATACAATTTTCATTGGAGAATAACTGACCAGTATTTAGAGTATAACTATTAGCAGTGGCAGCTCCTCCGCTATGGCGGAGGAGCGTCGCCCCACTGCTTTTAAGCAGTGCAAATAAAGGAAAATAAAATGATAATAACTTTGAGTTATTATCATTTTATATGTTTCTGTGCTGCTTTGCGGGCGGGCGGGACTGGTCTGCTCTCAAAGCAGGGCGCGGGAGGAGTGGTTTGCCCATTCCTAAGTGCACATGACTGTTTGGCCAGCTCTCTGGGACCGGCCAAACAGTCATGTGCACTTTCCCTGTTCTCCATCCAGGCGGCATTACAGCATTGTGATTGGTCAGGGGAGCCTAGGTCCTTACCAATCACAGCGCTGCATTGCAGCGTTGTGATCGGTCAAGGGAGCCTGGCTGTGCTTCCTGTTCCTGGAGTCCGACGGAGGAGAGCAGGAGCAGAGACACAGCACCCTGCGGCAAGGTGTTTGTTTTTTATTTTATTTTTTAAGATTGCACCCCTCCCTTGCCCCGCGAGCCGTGGCGGCCGCCACTGGCCTGCATCCTTAATTTAATAGATAGAGACGTTATCCTGAGGGTGGCCAGCTCCCACCAAGATCTTAGATGATGTGACGCCAAGGTGCCCGTCTTTCCAGATTACACCAGAGGGGTGCAATTGCGGCGCAGTTCCTACGCAGAGATGAAGCAGCGAAGGTGAAGCAAAAGCTCCGGGCGCTCAATCTCTCCTTCGGACTGCTGTTCCCGGCCCACCTCAGAGTTGTGTAAACAAACAAGACTCTTTTCTTTGACACCCCAGAGTCAGCCAGGACTTTGTTCACTGAGGAGCAGCTGCTCTGCAGGCCGGGTGCCCCCCCCTGATGTGAGGGCCTTCAGAATCAGTGAAGAAGGCTGCAGCTTCGAAACCGAAGATGAACTGCACCTGCTCTCACAGAGGACATGGTTCTCAAAGACCTAGTTCTCCTTCTCCATCTCCTCCTGTGCGATACCCGCCGCCATCCGCAGCACCATCATTTTTGCCCTCGACTGCAGTGGTCTCCCCGCCAACTCCAGATGGCCCGCAGGACGTGATCGTCACTCCTCCTGCTGAACAAGTAGCAGATACTGACCTGTCGAAAGTCCTACGCTATGAACCACTAGACTTTCTGGCTTCAGGCAGGTGCCGGGTGCTGTCTCTTGCTACTAACTGTATGACTAACTTCCCGTTGGTTGCCTTTGATCTTGCAAAATGGAGGGGTCCACCACTCCAGTCCCATTATGGAGTCGGGCTGTGTTTCTCTTTCTAGTTTATGGGCGACAGATGCTTCTGGGGTGGTAGTATGGGGTGAGGGGGTTGCTGGGGGGGGACTGGGTTGTGTATTGTATTGTTTTGGAGGAGCTTTTCACTTGTTTTCTTATACCTTTCCGTTTTTTATTGCACTCAGACACATGTACACGCAACCACTGACACACCAAGACTTAGGTACATGGTTGTTCTGTGCATCCGAGGCAAGCGACCTACAAGATCCTCACCTAGGTTAGATTATTCTCTGCCCCCACGTCCAGCATAAGATCTTTCTACACAACCATTGTGTCTTTCCGAGTGTTGTCTTGGAACGTTAATGGGTTATTAAATCGTGTGAAGCACACCACAGTCCTGAGATACACACCCTGCTTCCTACCGGACGCCTTGCTGATTCAGGAAACTCACCTACTGGGGAATCACTGTCCCTTCCTGGCACACCAGGGCTATGACCGGGTCTATTACTCTGGCTATGCCCGAGGCTCCTGAGGGGTGCCGATCTTGCTCCAACGCTCTATCCCCATTGTCACAAAAGAAACAAGGGACCTACAGGGTCGCATCCTTGCCCTCACTGGTGCGGCGGCTGCGCGACGTGGTGGACCTGGAGGGCTTTAGGAAATGGGACCTCATTGGCATAACACAACTGGGTGACGTGTTGTCTAGAGCTCATATACACTCCTTCCGGGATCTTCAGGACACACATGCACTCATATTTTCACAATTCTACAAGTATTTACAGCTACGCCACGTACTTTATACTCACATGTCCGGGATGCCTCTCCTCCTGAATTTAGTCCCCTAGAGGCTAAACTCCTAATGGGCCCATTGGGAAAGGGAGGTATCCCTCAGATCTATCATACCCTCAATGTTAATGTCCCTCGTACACTAGACCAACTTGAAGCCCACTGGGAGGGTTGGTTGGGTTCCATGGATGATGTCGACTGGCGAGACGCCCTAATTGTTTTTAGAGTCATCAGGATATCGTCCAGGCTCTGCATGGTCCAGACCTATTATCTTTATTGCGCATACCTCACTCCTGACAGATTACACCGGCTGGGCCTTCTTCCGGATCCCACGCGCCTGCCGATTTTTACCACATGGTGTGGCTGTGTCTGGTGATTCAAAGTTATTGGACAAATATAATACAGAAACTGACTGATGTGTTGGGAGGTGCTACTCGCCCTTTTGCTGTTGCTGCTTGGGGTCCTGGAAGGATCTGGGGGCTCGAGGGCAGACTGGGCGTTTTTGGGAACAGCCACAATGGCGGCGAAGCAGGACAAAGTAGCTCGATGGAAGGCTTCTGCTCCCTCTATGATAAGGCGATGGCAAAGAGGTGTGGACTGGTGTGCACAACAAGAGAGGCCTGTGTACGAAGCTAGGGGTTGCCCAGCGAAGCATGGGTGCATCTGGAAAGAGTGGATGGGGCAAACGGAGGGATAATGCTTGCTTGTGTTTCCTCATTGGATTCTCACCAAACAGTGCTCTGTACTTTTGTCTTATGGTATAATTAATATGTACTCTGTTAAGTCTTCTGAGTGCGTTTTCACTTTGCAAAATTCAATAAAATTGGTTATAAAAAAAACTATGGGAATATTTCCAGAAGACCTAAAAAAGGCATGCATTCGCCCATTATTAAAGAAAACTAACCTGGACCCGCATGACCCCCGACAACTACAGACTAATTACTAATGGCCTTTCCTGGGCAAACTGATGGAAAGAGCAGCATTCGCCCAGATGTCACAATTCATTGAAGATAACTTCATACTTTCACACTGCCAAACAGGATTCCTCCACAAAGAGGCACAGAATCTGCCCTGGGATACCCTTAAAAACACAGTAGACTGGAGTGGGGTCGCTGCACTACTTCTCTTGGACCTCTCAGCTGCCTTCGACACAGTTGACCATGACACTGTAATACAAAGACTTTACAAAGCCAGCGTAGAGGGGACTGCTCTCGACTGGATCACATCCTAGCTTCAAAACTGAACAAATGTCACCCATTCTTCCCCTTTCGGATCCAAACCGTACTTCACAAAAGCATGGATCCCTCAATGCTCTATCATCTCACCCATGCTTTTCAACATTTAGATGAAGTCATTACCGGCAATGATCAATGAATTTCACCTCACATGCAATAACTATACAGATGACACACAAATACTCCATAAACTGGAAAGCCCCAAAGACATTGGAAACTCAAAAATCTTCAGTTGCCTCAGAGCCGTTGATCAGTGGATGACATGGAGCCATCTCAAACAGAATGTTTCCAAAACGGAAATTGTCACATGTGGCGATGGGAAAAATTATGACCCACTCTGCGCATGGCGTCACGATCTGGGAACACCTCCTAAAGTATCTAAGGCAGTAAGAAGGATTGGAATTACCATGGACTACAAGTTATCAA
Source organism: Calotriton arnoldi (assembly GCA_963921515.1). NCBI lineage: Eukaryota > Metazoa > Chordata > Amphibia > Caudata > Salamandridae > Calotriton > Calotriton arnoldi. Next base: position 144,681 of record CAWUFW010007201.1, on the reverse strand, counting down.
TTAAATGAATGCCCAAGTGGACAAAGTAGCACGATCAAGCTTCATTACCATGAAAACTCTGCAACGCATCTTCCCCCACCTGTGATTTCTACACGAGGTCCAGGCTACTATCTCTCTTGTACTGTATAAGCTTGATTACGCCAAGGCCTCTACCATGTTTCATCTTTATCAACCATGAAAAGACTACAACGGATTCAGAACTCTGCCGCCAGACTACTCCTACATGTAAAGCTACAAGCCCACATCTCCCCTGCCTTGAGGGTCCTACATTGGTTACAGGTTGCCAGATATCCACCTTCAAGCTGCTTTGTATCACCCACAAAGCAATACATGGAACAGGACCACTTTTCGTCCGGAATGAAATCACCAAATACATTCAACAAAGGCACCTCCGCTCAAGATTGGCACCTTATCTCAAAACCCCACCATACAAGAAAATAAACATAGGTGGTACACCTTTCTCTGTTCAAGCAGCCAAATTATGGAATTCATTACCCCAGAACTTTAGATCCATGGACAACTATTTTACCTTCAGAAAACTACTCAAGAGTTGGCTCTTTCCTACATAACCACCATACTCAAACTTAATGTACAGCATATCCCTGTATTTGTACATATTTATAACTTGATTAGATGTATGTATCTAGGTATATGTATTTCTTTGTACAAATATATATAATAACTATGGGTTTAAAATATATAAATATTCTTTAGGCCTGCTTAAGAAATGTATATATTACTTAGAATATATATATATATATATATGCATATATATATATTCTATGTTTAACTTGTGTATAGGTCACGCATAGTTTTCATATAAGTTATTTGATTAGATGCTTCTGGGTCCATATTTTATTCATCTATCACAATATGTAAATATTATCATAACTATTTATCTACAAGTCCTTCACTGTTTAAATATTGAGGAAAACATAGAATTTAACGAAAAATAACAACTATATAGATATTTAAAAATATAGCAGCAAGTACAGCAACACTTGAAAGTCTGAGTTTGTACAATACTTATAGGAAATGTATATATATTATTCTAAGCTTAACATGTTTATGTCACTGCATAGTTTTCATATAAGTTATTTAATTAGATGCTTATGGGTCCCTGTTTTTAATCATCTATCACAATATGGAAATATTATCATACGATTTTAAGGACACATGCTTCACTATTGAAATTTTGAGGAAAGGATAAAATAAAATAATAAATAAATAAATTAGCTGCAAGTACAGCTACACCTGAAAGTCTGAGTTTGTACAATACGACTTTAAATCTCAATATATTATCTTCGGACTCACATGTCCACCGCTCAAATTAACAAATATTTCCCCATACTAACTCACCACTAATCCTCTTTGGATTCTGGAGCAGTGTGCTACTCGCCGTAAAGCCCTCTGACGCTTCACCAGGGGTCTTACTACTATGATCTCCCAAATAACAGCTTTTAGATTCTTCCCTCTTCTATCCCTCCATTATCCTATTCAATCCAACTAACAGACTAACATGCCCACCACTCAAATTAACACATTTTCCTATACTAATCCACCACGAATCTTTCCTGGGTTCCGGAGTAGCGTGCTACTCACCGAATAGTGCTTTGACGCCTTGTCAGGGGTAATATGTGCTATATAAATACATTTATGATTACAATTACAATTGGTCCCCAACCAAAAGAAGCGCATTTGTGCTAGGTCCTCTGGTCTTTCCCTAAAGCAGTGCTTCCCAAACTGTGGGTCGAGATCAATTTTGGAGGGTTGTGAAAGTTCAAGCAATAAATAAAGATGCCTTTAAATTCTGTAATTATCTTGCCACCTTTGCTCAATCAATCAATCAATCATGTCACTTATAAAGCGCACTACATACCCGCGAGGGTCTCAAGGCGCTGGGGGAAGAGGGGGGTGGTGCTGCTACTGATCGAAGAGCCAGGTCTTGAGGAGTCTTCTGAAGGCCAGTAGGTCTTGGGTCTGTCGGAGGTTGGTGGGGAGGGTGTTCCAGGTCTTGGCGGCGAGGTGGGAGAAGGATCTGCCGCCGGCGGTCGTTTTCCGGATGCGGGGGACTGTGGCGAGGGCGAGGCTGGTCGAGCGGAGCTGGCGGGTGGGGGTGTAGAAGCTGAGTCGTCTGTTGAGGTAGGCTGGTCCGGAGTTGTGGAGTGCTTTGTGTGCGTGGGTGAGGAGCTTGAAGGTTATCCTCTTGTTGACAGGGAGCCAGTGCAGGTCTCTCAGGTGGGGTGTGATGTGGCTGCGTCGGGGGATGTCGAGGATAAGACGTGCAGAGGCATTCTGGATGCGTTGCAGCCGTCTCAGGAGCTTAGCCGTCGTTCCTGCGTAGAGGGCGTTTCCGTAGTCCAGCCTGCTGGTGACGAGGGCCTGGGTGACTGTTTTTCTTGTTTCGGTGGGGATCCACTTGAAGATCCTGCGGAGCATTCGGAGGATGTTGAAGCAGGATGAGGCAACGGCGTTGACCTGCTTAGTCATGGAGAGGGTGGGGTCGAGGATGACCCCTAGGTTGCGTACGTGGTCGGTGGGTGGCGGGGCTGTTCCCAGTGATGTTGGCCACCAGGAGTCGTCCCAGGCTGAAGGGTTGGAACCAAGGATGAGGACCTCCGTCTTGTCCGAGTTCAGCTTCAGGCGGCTGGTCCTCATCCATTCGGCGACGGCCTTCATTCCTTCGTGGAGGTGGGCTTTGGCGGTGTGAGAGGCTTTGGTGAGGGAGAGGATCAGCTGGGTGTCGTCGGCGTAGGAGATGATGTTGAGGTTGTGCTGTCGGGCGACGTGGGCGTGTTAAAGATTGCAGGAATCGCTGTTAGCATGAGCTGAAAGCCATTTTGTACTTGGCAGCCATTTTAGTTAGCCATGTGCTCGCCATGTGCTTTCTCCCTCTTCCAGAGTCTTGCACATGCTCAGAGAGGCCTAGCTGGTAGAATGCACCTGCTCCTAGTATAGAACTGTCAGGCTATTCTTACTCATGTAAGCAGTTTAGTCTCCCCTCCCACTTTGTGGAGCAAGCAAATTTTGTATACCCATATTAGTCAATAAGCATGCTTGTATGTGCTAGGACCTCCCCTTGATTTTATGCTGACTATATAACAAATGCATATATAAGGACCCTGTTCTCTGCACTCATTAGAATGCCTCCTACAGTGGCCTGCGGGTACCGTAAGATGCAATCTCCCTCATCTGAGGTTAATAAAACATGTTTTTTGATATTACAGCTTCTGTGCCAATCTCTTCCTTGTTGGTCTTAAGGACCAGATGTATCAGTGAACCCCTAAGAAGGTTTTTATTTCTACAAATGGCGCCCGAAAGTGGACCTCATCGGTGCAGCGGCTATCCAAGGGAGTGGTCTTGAAGGGAGACAGGAATCTACTGAGGAGTACAGGACAGGAATCTACTGAGGAGGTACCCTGCGCACGGAGATTGTTTGTCTTCCAGCCCAGTATATTTCTGGTCTTCCTGATCTGATCCTCCAAGTGTTTGCCGCTCCCGACTGAGAACTTCTTTGGCGTGAGTATTTTAAAATGACCGTTAGGTCACTCAGAACTTGGCAGTTGAAAGCTGGAGACTTTGGTTTGGTAAGGTTGCTGAAGCAACACTTTTGTTTGGAATGACTTGGCCAAGATTTTGGTTTGTTTGTTTGTTTTGCTGCAGCAAAAGAAGGCAGGTAATGAGGAGATTTTTCTCTAACTTTGAAAACTTGAACGGCACACATTGTGTTAAGTGTCACTTGGAGTATAATATTATATATGCTATAATATTTTTGACATGCCTGCTTCTAGCACACTTTGTTGAAAGTGTTGCTGTCTTGGAGGTACCGATATGGATTTAGGAAGTACTCAGCTGACTCCCTCAGAGGGGATACCTAAATAGGTTTAGGTATAGTAAAAAGATATTTCTTCCTTGGTGACTAAGTACCCCATGGAACTAAATATGTACATAAAACGGATCCGGATCTGCGCACTTAGTAACATTCATAAGTGGTGATATGCAGAGCGCTTTTTGAGTGTTCTACCAGCCAAAACTGGCGAATTTGGTGTATTTTGGCTTCTTGACCATGGAACAGTTTTTTTTTTGGGCTACTTTTGAGAGCTCTTCTTGTAAATATGACTTACAATTAGTATTTACAAATAGGTTGGTCTTGCGTACAGTTTGTAAGCTGTCTTAAAGTCCTAAGTGTTGATTTGTGGGTTAAATGTGTGTTTAAATGTCTATGTGGGTTTTTGGTTTGACATTGGTAATATTTGTGTGAGTACTCTTTGTGTAAGAATGGCTAGCTTTAAGCGCGCTGTATTGTGTGCTCTGAGTATATGACCCCCCTTCTGTAAATGTCTGAATGAGCTCAATGAGTTTGTTTATGTTTTTTTTGCTGTCATCATTCTGTTATGCAAAATGTCATTTAGTTACTTACATATTAAATAAAAATCCAGAAATGAATTATATAACATATGCTAAACAGCTGCATGTTACTATTAAATTGACAGAGTACGACACTATACATGTGTGCAAATTACCACAATGCTAAAGATAAAATTAGAATTCGTATTCAATAGGATTAAAATAGGCCTCATACAGAGGAAGGAAAACGAAATTGTGTGTTTTGTAATCAATAGACTAAAATACATGTTACAGCATTTTCCTTAAATACATTGTATTAGACATTAAAAGGCATGCACATCATCTGAGTGAATTTGGTCGTTGCTGAACTAAATACACATTATAGAAAGATAGATTTGACTACATTGAAATGCCTCAGTTTTAAATAGACTGTGACATGCTTTTCTTTCAGCACCCGAGGAAAAAGCTTTCCAACAGCTGTGTTTAAACTGACTAACTGAAAAGAAACTGTTTGACACAACAAATGGGGATTTAACTCTGTCAGGGTATTTCAAATAATAAAGGGGTTTTTTCCAGAGAAAGGCGTGAAAATTCGACGCCTGCTGACAAACAACAGCTGCATAAATAGCATATGGCTATTCCTGATCATGGCCACAGACAGGAATGCTGAGTCAGCGAAATTTTAAGTCAGTGTAAAACTGGTATAAGGGCCTGCATTATTTTAAAAGTTTCAAAAAAACAGTTTCATTATTTTGGATAACAGAGAACAAAATTGAAAGTAGGGATTTCCTTTCTTAATGCCTTCTTTACATAAGTACATCTGTGGTTCTGATGTTAAATGATAACTGTCCTTTAAAAAGTGGCGCAGACTTTTCCTGTTTCAAGTAAGGCTTCTGTGCTTAGGGTTATGAATGAATGTGTTTAAATATGATAGGCTACGAATGAAGCTTGCTTTTCCAATGTGGAATCATCAAAATGGTTGGTTTGATAAAAATAAAAAAAAATTATATGAAAAAATATATATTATTAAAAATAAATGCTTTAAATTCGTTTTTTCATCTTTATAAAGCCTAATCATCATACTGTGAATTCCTAGCATCAAAGTTGGATTTAAGCAGTGCTGTACCGCATTAGCAGGAGCCTTAAATGTGAACTGTCACTTTACCCAGCCGTACAAAACTCATTTTTTAAGGGTATACCTTATACATTTCTGATTTCCCATTCCTGGGCTATCTAGAGAACACTCTGGGGGTTCCTATTATGCAAAAATATTGTAGGATATTCATTTTTAAGTGCCCCTACCACCAAAGTCGAAATTGAGCTAAATTCACAATTTTACAAGCAGTTCTACCACTCAAGGCAGTTTTAACGTGCTCTCAGGCTTCAATAAAGTATATGCAAGTATAAAACAAACAGCTGATCTCTGTATTACTAGACTGCACACCACATACTGTACAGAAATGAAAATAAGTATACAGAAACCAGCAGACGTTATTATCCTACCTTTAAATTACTGGCAAACGGACCGGACAGGACTGCCTTTGAGCTGTGATTCTCCAGAGTTGCTTTGCATTACGAAAACCGCATGGCAAGCCTTGCACACAAAAATGACCAGCTGCTGAACGGGTCAAAGGTCGGAGTTCTGCATTTCGCAACTTAGCAGGGTGAAGGGTAATGTTTGCTGGGACACTTCGACCTTCGAAAAGTTTTTGAAAGACGAGATGATAGCGCAAAGAGAGTGGAAGAGAAGCTTTGCTTCCTATTTTTGGCAAACACACGTTTTGCGCAGTCATATGAAACGAAGGAAAACAGCCTTCAGTTGAGCATTGATCTGCCATGTATATAAAAATAATGGTTTTAGTTTAAAGAATACTGTGTAGGGGCTACGATAAGGAGGAAATGGATTTTAGTTTGCATTCATGCGCCCTCATGTTAATCTAGTACAATTGCTCAAGAAATTGATACATTGGTTTGTTTGTGCCCAGTTGCTACAAATAGGGGTTGAAAGTGTTGACAGAAGTAAAACCTGTTTCAGGTTTTCCTACTGTCAAAATGGGGGAAGGAGGCTAGCTCCTCTACAAATTAAGGGTAGGCAAAATTATGTTTTCTCTCTTCTTTTTCTTACTTTTTTTAGTCTGTCTAAGCTGTCTGTGAAATAGCCATGAGACATTTCATTGGCTATTCAGTAATACTGTTTTAAAAATTGTTAGCATTAATAAAATGATAAAATCTATGTTATGTTACTGCCCATCCTGTATGAAAGAATGAGTAGAACAGATTGATGTTCCCTTATTTGATCTTTAAGGAGAACTGTATAGTGAGGGTTTCTGTTCAAAAATCTCAGGTGGCAACACTATTATTGTTTATGTTATTCTCATGTTCTATACAGTTTTGCAAGGGCATTGCTAGTCTTTTATTAGCTAGTCTCTGTCAATAAGCTGACAGCCCTTATTAGAGCTGGAGATAGGGTTTTTTTTCCTTTTGAAAATGATGTTGCATAGTCCAGATCGTGAAAAGTACAATGCAGGAAAGACGCTCATGTGATCCTTAGCAAACATTTTGAAGGAAAATATTGTTTTATAGGAGTTTGTTTGTCATAACATGTTCTGCTGGAGAAAATGTACTCACTATGTTGAAGTTTAGTTCTTTTTGCAATAAGAATCCCTGTTAAATTAGCAGATTTAGATTTTCCTGCTGCACCTATAACATGAGAGCATGGTCCTAAGCATAACATGTAAGAGAAATTATTTTATAAGTGTCTGCAGTCCTGTACAAGTAATGTAAAATCTATGAGTAAAAGTGTAGAACATTTCCTTTTTCTTGAAGGTTCTTCAGATTGGTAATATAGGAATACACCAATGTAAGTATTTGGAGTATGTCTGTATTGTTTTTCTCTTTTCCTCAGAATTTAGTAAATGAACACAGACTTCCTTGGCTGTTTGGGATTGGGTGATGTATTACTCTTGTCAGTTCACCAAAACGTTCCTTTTATACTTGCCAATAGGTCCAGGGTTTTCTACTCTCAGATAGATGAAGTGGCTCTTGGGTGCCTTGCTAATGTATGGGGCGCCCCGAGACTAAGGAAGTATTCTGAGACTATCCTCTCTGTTGTTCGATTATTTCTGTGCCTTGTCTAAAGACCTCTTGTTCTGTCCACCAATAGATATTTGCTGCCTTACAACCATTGCCAGAGGGGCCCGGACATCAGATCCAGCCTGGGAGTCAGCACCAGTCCAGCCTACAGTCAAAACGAAAGGAACCAGCATAGGCGTTGCTGGCAACTAGGACCTCAGTGAAGGCGGAAGCACTGGGACGTGAAGTGTGTACCCCTGCCACTGTCTTGGGCGAAAGACGGGGTTACAAATCAGGATGGAGAAATCTTTGTGTGGATCCAGTTTTTGATGCCCAGCTGAGAGAGTCACAGAACGACAAGGACGGCAAGGAAGCTTTTGCTTGAGGTGACCCCCTTTGAAACAAGGGTTGCTTCAGGCCTTTGAGTCCTGGTCCCAAGTGAATGCAAGTCTACGCCTTTGTTTGTTGATCAAGGGATGCCTGAGCATATTGGCTACAATTTGTGGCCCCAACAAAAGAGCAGTGCGCCAGAGGTGCAATACAGGAGTTAGGGAAGGACTTGAGTTTAGGGTACAGGTGCTGTGCCCTTGGTGCCTGTTAGATTAAAGTGAAGAAAACTGGAGACACTGGACAGGATCATTGAGGGTATTTGCCCTGGGGGGGTGATTGCCCTATCCTGAAAGAAAGACTTTTCCTTCTCCGTGATTCTTGAGTTGCGAGTTGTGCAGCTCCACCGTGGGAACAACAAGAGCCTGCCTGTGAGGCTCAAACGGACACAGGGAGAAGACTCCCCTCTGGCTGGTTGGTTCTACAAATTCCCAAGGACTCTTTTTTTGTTAGTAATGTACCCCTTTGGTCGTCCCATTTTTTTGGAGGAGCAGCCCTTTGCGGCTCCTTGTCCTAATTCCTATGGCCCTGTGTGGTCCTCCTGGTCCCCCGGAGCCAGGATTGTTTTTGTAATAATATGTCTGATTGCTTTAATATTTTTTAAGAGTAATGTTTATTCTGCACGAGAAAAGTTCATCTGAGCATGTTACTTTACTCTTTCCTTAAGTATATTAATTGATAATTTAGCCCTCATAAAAAAATACTGAGAAAGTCTATTGAAAATGTTTTTATTAGGTATGTGCTGTTGGCTATTTTGAAATTGACATAAATAGTCACTGAAATACATCAGAGCCCTGAAACTTAAAATTAGACTAGATGGTTTTGGTATTTGCTTTCTGCTTAGGATTGGAAAATATTGAGATTTCTGTTTGAGATAATAGTCATTATTCTCTCTTGCTACCTGTATGACCCAATGCTCTGTTCACTTTGTACTCCTGCTTATACCTTGTATATACCTGCTTAATGAAATGTTTAGAATGTAAATGCCCACCTAGCATAGGATATTGATGAATTTATGAGAAGAAAATGTGCAAAATATTTTCTATGTCTCTACTAGATCATGGGAATGTGTAGTATTCCAATGCTTGTTTGTGAATGTTGGTCACTTGGAAGCCTACCGTGCGGAGGTTCCATGTCTGGCATTCGATTTATGCCAGTTGAGACGGTTCCTGTTGCCGGTTGCCGCTCCGCTCGGTGGCTCAGCTGTCCTGTTATTAAACCTATAAATCTACTCACCAGCTGACTTGGCGGTCTTCCTTTCGTGAGTACAACACCATTTTTGGCGACGAGTTGCTGAGCTGCCAGAAGAAGCACGCGTGCAGATGGGAGAGAAGACGGATCCCGTGAGGAAGCGCTAACCAAAGGGAGCAGCTTCGAGGAGTTATCCGTCAGTGTCTGTGTCCGGTGAACAACAGCGGAAGAAGAGTAAAGAGCGGAGCAAGCGGCAAAAGAGTTGAAGCGAGGTGAAACGCACAAGTGTCGGTGTGCGTTCCAGGGAGCAACGTGAACGTGCAGTGAGGTCAGTGGTGTCACGTCACGAAAGGGGTGCGCTCCATGGAAACGGAGCAGTGCGTGTGTAGCGCAAGCACGCAGAGTTGAACGCGCGTATGCGTTCAGAGGAGAACCTCCAGCATTGTCGCGTCACAGTGCGCATCTGAGTGAGAAGGGAGGAACGTCTAAGAACTTTCAGGCGGGAAGGTTCGCGATACCCTGTGTGACGTGACAGGAGGCTGAAGAGGCAGACTGGGGAAGGAGAAAAGGTACTGTGTTTTCTGCATTAGGGATGCAATAATGCTCCATTGAAAATCAGTTTAGAGCGCAAGCACATGCAATAGTGCTCTATTGAGAATCAGTTTAGGGCGCAAGCACACAAGCAGAGGAAGCCTACAAAAGGAAAAACGTGTTAGTAGTCGGCGCTGGTCCACAAGGGACCACCAGGTGCGGGCATTTTCTGACATTTTGAAAGAAGATTAGTGCAAGGATCTTTTCTTATAGAGATTAGCGCAAGGATTTCTTCTTATCATTATAGCAAAGAGACAAGGAAATGCAAGCCGTAAGTGCGCCTCCACCTTTTTGGCAGCCCCAGGTGATCCTCCCATCAAGTGGAAACAATGGTTGGATGGGTTTGAAACCTATCTGGGAGCAATAGGCGCGAACAGGTTCAGAGCAGAACGCAGGAAGTACCTGCTATTACATTCTTTAGGGTTTGAAGGGAGAGAGATTCTTAAGCATCTCCCTGCCCCTGTAACTGTGGGAGAGGAAATTCTTGACGAGTATCAAGACACGGTCAGGAGACTTCAGGTGAGGTTCGATGTTCAACCCAGCGTTGTAATTCTACGTCATAAGTTTTTCTTACGTTCGCAAAACACAGGGGAGGATGTGGACAGCTACATCACAGCATTAAGGAGATTGGTAGCTGATTGTCAGTTCGAAAATTTTGCAGACCAGCTGGTTCGCGACCAGTTCATCTGCCATTGTTCGGACAAATCCATAAAACAAAAGCTTCTGTCCTTGGGAAATCCCAGTCTTGAAGAGACTATTAGAATAGCGAAGAGCATAGAGACCTCAGTGTTGTCGGCGAAGGAACTGGAACAGAAGAGCAGTGAAGCTGTCGCTGCTGTAGGGGCAAAGGACAGTAAGGATAAAGATACAAAGTGGATGGACAGACCACGGCAAAGTTTTGCAGAAAAACAGAGCGTGGGTAACCATCAAAGCAACTTGTGTAATAAATGTGGATATAGATTTCACATGAAGGGAAATAGGTGTCCAGCAAAAAATGTGAACTGCAGATTGTGCAACAAAATTGGACATTTTGCCAAGGTCTGTCAAAATAATAAGGGAAAGTCAAACTTCCAGTCACAACCTGTAAAATGTGTCATAGATGGAGACATATCCAGCGCAGATGAAGAAACTGTTGTGAGACATCTCAGTGACATGGTCGTTGTAGTGCATGATAATGGGGTTATTGTTGGGAATCCTGAGTTGTGCAAGGATCCTTATGTTGACATTTTAGTGGGAGATCGCATCCTTAGTCTGTTGGTAGATTCCGGGGCAAGAATCTCCATGATTACCTTAGAGTTGTACAACTTCACGTGGCCGGACAGACCTTTAATTCCCCCAGATCGGAAGGCTGTTTCCTATGAAGGGAGGGAGATAGACCTGTCCGGTTACATTGAAGAGGTCATGGAATTTAAAGGGAGGAGAATTGCAGGCAAACTATATGTAGCACACAAAGGATTAAATATCCTAGGTTGGTTTCACCAGGGGTTGTTCGGTATGGTGCTTAGGCCTGGAACCACTGAACAAGTTTTGGCGTTAAGGGATAGTCCCGATATTGAGAACTTGGTGAACCAATTTCCCCATGTTTTTTCAGGGGAGTTAGGTAAGGTCAAGGATTTCCAACACAAGATCATTGTGAAGGACAATGCCATACCGGTTAAGCACAAATTGAGGAATGTACCTTTTAGTGTCAGGCAAGACCTTGAGAAAGAGTTGACTTCTTTGTGTGTTAAGGGAATTATCGAACCAGTGGAGTCGTCATTATGGTTGTCTCCACTTGTGGTGGCAAGGAAACAGAATGGAGAGTTTAGGGTCTGTGTTGACCTTCGCTGTCTTAACAGTGAAATTTGGGTGGATTCCCATCCCCTCCCCAACATAAATGAGATGCTAGCAAGTTTGAAGGATGCTAAAGTTTTTAGTAAGCTCGACCTGGCATCTGCCTATCATCAGGTAGAATTATCGCCAGAGTCAAGGCACCTCACAGCGTTTGTCTCCCCGTTTGGTACGTTTCAGTATGTCAGGATGCCGTTTGGCCTTTCTTCTGCGGCCTCGGTGTTTCAGCGCATTATGTTCAACATGCTGAAGGGGATTGAAGGGTTATCTGTATTCTAGGATGATGTCCTTGTGTATGCGTCCGATGAGGACACCCACGATTTGATTTTAAAGGAGGTGTTGTCCAGGTTCCAGCATAATGGTGTTGTTTTAAGGAGGGACAAATGTGTTTTCAAAGTCAAGGAAGTTGAGTATTTGGGACATATGGTAAATGGAGATGGTGTTTTACCTAAGACAAGTCTGGTTGACTCAATTGTCAAGTCCAAAGCTCCGGTAGATAAAGCTGGTTTAAAGTCTTTTCTGGGGCTCTGCGAATTTTATTCGCGTTTCATTCAGGATTTTGCAAGTAATCTTAGGCCACTTTCATGTATGCTAACGAAAGGTGTTGTCTTCGGGTGGAACGATGAGTGCCAGAAGGTTTTGAGTGGGTCAAACGACAACTTACTTCGCCAAAGGTTTTGAAGCATTACGACCCCTCTCTCATGTGCACCCTTACTGTTGATGCAAGCAATGTTGGTTTGGGAGCTGTTCTTTCCCAGAAGAAAGAAGGAGACATTAGAACGATTGGGTTCGCGTCAAGGGTTTTGTCTCCAACAGAGAGGAGGTACTCTGTAATAGAAAAAGAGTTACTAGCGTGTTGGTGGGCAGTAATGAAGTTCAGGAATTTCATTTGGGGAGGAGATTCCGCCTGCAGACAGATCACAAGCCGTTAGTTTTTATTCTCAGTGGGAAAAATGTTAGGAGTTTCACACCTAGAATAGCCCGGTTGTCATCCAAGCTCCTCCAATTTGATTTCTCTGCAGAATACATCCCTGGTAACAAGAATGGGTGTGCGGACTTTCTATCAAGGTCCTCCGAAATTGTTGAGAAGGAGTTGTACACGGGGGAACAAGACAAGGAAGAGTTCATTGTGGCGGCAGTGGACATTCCCAAATTGTGTGCGGTGTCAGAGTGTGATTGGCGGGAGGCACTTGGTGCGGATGTATCTATGTCTCAGATCATGAAATATGTGGAGAACGGGTGGCCTAAAGAGAGGAACCTTAGTTTTGATTTTAAGACCTTTCTTCAAGTTGAAAACGAGCTCTCAATTGAGGATGGGTTGTTAATTAGAGGTGACAAGCTTATTCCTCCTCTTTCCTTAAGATCTGTACTCGTCAAGCATGCTCATGAGGGTCACTTGGGGGCCACAATGACGAAGAAAAGAGTGCGTCTCTCATTCTGGTGGCCTTACATGGACAGAGAAATTGATGATTTCGTAAAGTCATGTGTAGTCTGTGCGAGTTGTGATAAAGCTGACAAGTTATGCACTCCTCCCCTCACACCTATCGATCTGCCGTCTGCGCCTTGGGTTAAGTTAGGTTTGGACATTGTGGGCCCATTTCATGCACTGGATGCTTCTTCTAAGTTTGCACTAGTTCTCATGGATTATTATTCAAAATGGCCAGAGGTCAAGTTCGTAAGGGAAGTTTCCTCAGGAGCCGTTGTTGAATTTCTCAATGACGTGTTTCTGAAGGAAGGTTCCCAGAATGTTTAGTAACAGACAATGGGACACAGTTCATTGCAAAAGAGGTGGAGGAATTTTTGCACACAAGTGGGGTTAAGCATCTCAAAAGTTCATTATATCACCCTCAGACAAATGGTCTGGTTGAGCGCATGAATAGGGTGCTTGGAGAGTGCATCCAGTGGGCCCTCGCAAATAAGTGTGTTGTGAGCAATTCTGTGAGGAGCATGTTATGGTTCTACCGCACTACCCCACACTCTACAACTGGTGTGTCGCCGTTCGAATTGTTACGTGGTCGGAGAGCTTCCACTACCTGTTGTCCCAGCTGGATGAGTAAATGGATTAAAGGGAAACAGTGGTCGGATGCTGTAGTTAGGAGTCGTGTTGAGTTAATCCAAAAAAGCAAAAGACTTACTTTGATTCTACAAAGAAAGTAAAGGATATTGAGATAGCTGTGGGGACGTAGTCAGAGTTAAGAAGCCTGTCCATGTGAAGAAAGGGTTGTCTAAGTTTGGTTCACCTGAAAAGGTCATCTACATCAAGGGGAATTCGGTAAAGTTAGGAAATGGCCAGTGGTGGAACAAGTGTTTTCTCGTTAGAAATCGGCTGTTGAACACTGTTACAGATGAAAAGGGAAGTCGAGACCATGGGATGGTTCTCCCTGGTGATGGTACAGATTGTGCGGGCCAGTCTTCTTTAAGGCGCAGTGCTCGAGTTATAAATGTTCCTCTTCGATACAGAAGATAGTTTTCTTTCAAGTGCATATCTCCTCTGTTGTAGTTCTGTTTTGTTTTGTTTTCTCCTATCTTTCCTTGTTCTCTGGTTCCCACTCCTCTGTTCCCTCTTTATTCTTCGCTCATGCTTTTCTTCCTCTTTTCCTTTTGCCCTTTCATTTCTATTCAGTTATTTCCTTTTGTTTTTAAGGAAAGACCAATGTAGTATTCCAATGCTTGTTTGTGAATGTTGGTCACTTGGAAGCCTACCGTGCGGAGGTTCCATGTCTGGCATTCGATTTATGCCAGCGGAGACGGTTCCTGTTGCCGGTAGCCGCTCCGCTCGGTGGCTCAGCTGTCCTGTTATTAAACCTATAAATCTACTCACCAGCTGACTTGGCGGTCTTCCTTTCGTGAGTACAACAGAATGTCTTTAGCTCATGCTAAAAGGATCATCTGTTAAAGATTGCAGGAATCGCTGTTAGCATGAGCTGAAAGCCATTTTGTACTTGGCAGCCATTTTAGTTAGCCATGTGCTCGCCATGTGCTTTCTCCCTCTTCCAGAGTCTTGCACATGCTCAGAGAGGCCTAGCTGGTAGAATGCACCTGCTCCTAGTATAGAACTGTCAGGCTATTCTTACTCATGTAAGCAGTTTAGTCTCCCTCCCACTTTGTGGAGCAAGCAAATTTTGTATACCCATATTAGTCAATAAGCATGCTTGTATGTGCTAGGACCTCCCCTTGATTTTATGCTGACTATATAACAAATGCATATATAAGGACCCTGTTCTCTGCACTCATTAGAATGCCTCCTACAGTGGCCTGCGGGTACCGTAAGATGCAATCTCCCTCATCTGAGGTTAATAAAACATGTTTTTTGATATTACAGCTTCTGTGCCAATCTCTTCCTTGTTGGTCTTAAGGACCAGATGTATCAGTGAACCCCTAAGAAGGTTTTTATTTCTACAGGCGAGGGGTGCCATGTAGATGTTGAACAGCGTTGGGCTGAGGGAGGAGCCTTGGGGTACGCCGCAGATGATCTTGGTGGCCTTGGATCGGAAGGGGGCGAGGCGGACGCTTTGTGTTCTGCCGGAAAGGAAGGATGTGGTCCAGTCCAGGGCCTTCTCTTGGATCCCGGCGTCGTGAAGGCGTGTTCGTAGTGTGTGGTGGCAGACCGTGTCGAAGGCGGCTTATAGGTCCAGGAGGATGAGGGCTGCTGTTTCTCCGTTGTCTAGCAGGGTCCTGATGTCATCGGTGGCGGCGATGAGGGCGGTTTCGGTGCTGTGGTTGCTGCGGAAGCCGGACTGGGAAGGGTCCAGGATGTTGTTCTCCTCGAGGTAGCGGGTCAGTTGTTTGTTGACGATTTTCTCGGTGACCTTCGCGGGGAACGGGAGCAGAAGATGGGTCGGAAGTTCTTGAGGTCCTTGGGGTCTGCCTTGGGTTTCTTGAGTAAGGCGGTGATCTCGGCGTGCTTCCAGCTTTCCGGGAAGGTTGCTGTCTCGAAGGAGATGTTGATTATTTTCCGGAGATGGGGCGCGATGGCTGTACTGGCTTTGTTGAAGATGTGGTGAGGGCACGGGTCTAGCGGTGAACCGGAGTGGATGGTGTTCATGATCTCGCTGGTGTCCTCAGTCGTTGATGTTGGTCCAGGAGAGCAGGCGGTTGGTGGTTGTGGGGGCAGTGGTCTCGGTGGTTGCCGGGGCGGTCGTGGTGTTGAAGCTGTCGTGGATGTCGGCGATTTTGCGGTGGAAGAAGGTGGCCAGTGAGTCGCACAGGTCTCGCGACGGCTGGATGTCGTTGGTGTTGGAGCTGGGGTTGGAGAGTTCCTTCACGATGTTGAAGAGCTCTTTGCTGTTGTGTGCGTTGTTGTCTAGGCGGTCTTTGAGTGAGGCCCTTTTGGCGGATCTGATGAGGTGATGGTGACTGCGGGTGGCGCTCGTGGGCGGCGTAGCTGTCCGCTGTCCGTTCGTGGAGCCAGATCTTCTCCAGTTTTCGGCATGTTCGTTTGGAGGCCTGGAGGTCTTCGGTGAACCAGGTGGCTTTCTTGCTGGTGTGGCTGTTGGGCGGATTCTTGAGCGGGGCGAGGGTGTTGGCGCAGTCGTCGATCCACTGTCTGAGGTTGCGGGCGGCGGTGTCGGGGTCGGAGGGTTCGGCGGGTGGGCTCAGGGCGAGGGTTGTGGTTAGCTGGTCTTCCGTGACTCTGCTCCAGCAGCGGCGAGGCATTTGTTCGGTGCGGTGGTGCGTGGTGGGCTTCCTGTAGGTGAAGTGGATGCAGTGGTGGTCAGTTCAGTGGGGTTCGGAGGTGTGGTTGAAGGAGACGTGTGGGCTTGCGGAAAAGATGGAGTCGAGCGTGTGGCCGGCGGCGTGGGTGGGTGTAGTCACGAGCTGTCTGAGTCCGAGGGTGGCGAGGTTGTCGATCAGGGTGGTGGAGTTGGTGTCCTTGTTGTTCTCGAGGTGGAAGTTCAGGTCCCCGAGGAGGATGTAGTCCGTGGAGGCGATGGCGTGTGTGCTGACGAAGTCAGCGATGGAATCGCTGAACTGTGGTCAGGGTCCGGGGGGTCTGTAGATGAGGGTTCCTCTGAGGGTGGTGTTGGGATCGGTGTGGATCTGGAAGTGCATGTGTTCGGCGGTGCTGAGGGTGTCGTCGGTGTTGGTTGAGACTCTGAGGGTGTTCCGGTGGACGATGGCGATGCCTCCTCCGACTCCGTTGGTGCGGTCCCTGCGGGTGATCTTGTATCCGTCCGGGATGGCAATGGCGATGTCGGGGGCTGAAGCGGGATTCAGCCAGGTCTCCGTCAGGAATGCGACGTCTGGAGAGGTTGAGTCGAGAAGGTCCCAGAGTTCGATGGCGTGTTTGCGGGCGGAGCGGGTGTTGAGGAGGATGCATCTGAGGTAGTTGGGTTCTTTCCTGGGCGGTGGTTTGGCGGGGCGGGTGCTGGCGAAGCTGCAGTTCCGGCAGGTGAAGGGCCCTTGGGTGCGCTTCGGGGTGGCCTGGTAGCAGGCGTGATCTTTTCCAGGGTTGAGTGCGTGGAGGGTGCTGGCGTCGTATCGGCGTCTGTTGATGTGGCGGGCGCGGGGATGCCCGGACCAGGGGTCTGGCGCCGGGCGCGGTCACGGCGCGGACGCAGACGGGCTTGCCTTGGCGCGCCGCCGGCGCGGCCGCCATAAATGGGGAGGTGGGAGGGAGAAGCAGGGAATGGGGCAGCGAATGGGCAGTGAGGGGGCGGGGCCGCAGGGGCGCAGCGGCGGGAAACAGGCACAGAAGGGAAAACGAGCACAATCATGGCATCAAGGGGGCACAGAAAGGAAAAAACTAGCACAATGAGGGGCAGCAAGGGGGCACAGAAAGGAAAAACGAGCACAATCAGGGGCAGCAAGGGGGGCACAGAAAGGAAAAACGAGCACAATCAGGGGCCGCAAGGGGGCACAGAAAGGAAAAAACGAGCACAATCAGGGGCAGCAAGGGGGCACAGAAAGGAAAAACGAGCACAATCAGGGGCAGCAAGGGGGCACAGAAAGGAAAAACAGAGCACAATCAGGGGCAGCAAGGGGGGCACAGAAAGGAAAAACGAGCACAATCAGGGGCAGCAAGGGGGGCACAGAAAGGAAAAACAGAGCACAATCAGGGGCAGCAAGGGGGGCACAGAAAGGAAAAAAAACGAGCACAATCAGGGGCAGCAAGGGGGCACAGAAAGGAAAAACGAGCACAATCAGGGGCAGCAAGGGGGGCACAGAAGGAAAAAGCGAGCACAATCAGGGGCAGCAAGGGGGCACAGAAAGGAAAAACGAGCACAATCAGGGGCAGCAAGGGGGGCACAGAAGGAAAAAACGAGCACAATCAGGGGCAGCAAGGGGGCACAGAAAGGAAAAACGAGCACAATCAGGGGCAGCAAGGGGGGCACAGAAAGGAAAAAACGAGCACAATCAGGGGCAGCAAGGGGGCACAGAAAGGAAAAAAACGAGCACAATCAGGGGCAGCAAGGGGGCACAGAAAGGAAAAAGCGAGCACAATCAGGGGCAGCAAGGGGGCACAGAAGGAAAAAACGAGCACAATCAGGGGCAGCAAGGGGGCACAGAAAGGAAAAACGAGCACAATCAGGGGCAGCAAGGGGGGCACAGAAAGGAAAAAAACGAGCACAATCAGGGGCAGCAAGGGGGCACAGAAAGGAAAAAAACGAGCACAATCAGGGGCAGCAAGGGGGCACAGAAAGGAAAAAGCAGAGCACAATCAGGGGCAGCAAGGGGGCACAGAAAGGAAAAACGAGCACAATCAGGGGCAGCAGCAGGGCACACAGACGGAGCTGTGTGGTGGGGGAGCGACCTACCAGTCAAGGTCAGGGGTCGCTCCAAAGACAGAAGGCAAATGGCAGACAATGGCAGACAATGTCTTCTGACAAATCGCTGCTTATCTTTTTTTACCATGGGATTGGAGTTTACAAACTCCTTTCGCTGTGGAGTCAGAGAAAAAAAAAGCCAAGTTAATTATGTGACAATCTTGCTGGGGTACAGAGAGTGTGAAAGGAATGGCTTTAGGATATCCTTTTTTGAAACACACAACAAATGTAAATACCTGTAAATGAACTGTATACATTTAGTAGTTAGGAAAGCAAAAATTTAGCACTTCTTTTGTAATTCTGAAGTGTGATGGAAGCAGAGATTTTAATAGAATCAAAACAAATCAAGACATTTTACTGGGTGATGCACAAATGAAAAATATTCACTGAAATCCGATTTCCACACAATATCATATGTCTGCAATATAGTTTTATCAGTAAAACTGTATGTCTGTGCAGATTTAGCGACCATTTCAATGGAAAATGTGTTATCTGTAAATGACAGTGCAATGCCACAGGTTGCTGTAGTTACATTAAAAAACAAATCGCCCACCTCATGTCCATTAAAGCTAGGTGGGCCACAAAGGTTTGTTGTTCTAAAAACTGGGTTGTGGTTCTAAAACGTTTGGAAAGCACTGCCCTAGATGATCAGACTCATGGATCAGTTATCTCAACAGCCAAGACCAACATCCACCACTGAATAAGCAGGACACTGAAGTGACAAGACCCAGTTCAGCCCTGCCAAGTACCACGCATTAGTAGTTAGATTAACGCATTATAGTACTAGTGTCCGCATCGCTGCCCTAAAATAAACTGGCGTGTCTCAGCTTTGTTTCATTTTATTCACACATCATCAATCACTCTCTGTGCTAGGCATGTGCAGTCCGGAGAATGAAAATTATCTCCCACAATTAAGCTGAGCCTGGCTCTTGAGTGTGCCACATGGTGTTTTGTCAGTGACGCAGGGTCATGATCATTAACAATTTGAACCTAGCAGCAAGTACCCTCATGCGGATCCGGGGGGCGGCTCGGGGAGAGAGGTGGATAGCGTCTTGCCTATTGTTGGTTTACAGCAAGATGCCTGCCCGCTGTGACCATTCAGCGTCTGATTGGTCCCCAGAGCAGCTCAAGCAGCGGGGGCAGATTTGTTTTTCCTTACTGTGCGTCCAGAGGTTGGCACTCACTGGCATTAAATAAATAATTTTCCCTCCACGTCGTCTGTCAAAATCCCCCCCACCCGGCCCCACCCCTATTACCTGCACGGGCCGTTGCTGCTTATCACCTGCCTGCACATTTGCAGCCCTGTGCAAGTACCATGTAAGGGCCCTACTAGTGAGCCGTCCCGTGGCCCACAACTACAAACAGCAGACAGACAGCAGTGAGAACCGTAACAGCTGTAGTATTTTACTCCTGCAGTAATGCAGTAATTTAGAATAATGCTGGTAGTTGTAACAAAATACAAAGTCCGTTGCAGGTGCTCGCTGATCAAGCGGCGTAGTTGAAAGTTGGATTTGTCCTGGGCTCACAACTGAGCACTGAACAAACAGAATGCACATTCACAAAAGTGTGCATAGGTGTGCACTGGGGATGCTTGTTGCCAATTTCTAGAGATATCTGACACAGGTATTTTTACAGAACCCTGTTTATTAAACCCCAGTGATATATACAGTGCAGCCTCCCAACACCACTGTTCCTGATTTGCCTACATTATAGAAGTAACAGTATGGTCCAGATTTACAAAGGTTTTCTGTCGGGTTTGTGTTACTTTTTTAACGCAGACTTGATGCAAAATCTTTTTGGGGATGTACAAACTAACACAAACTGGTATTCGCATTGATTTGTAAGAAAAATTAACGCAAACCAGCAAGAAGCACTGCTTTGCATTACTCTGTCTTAAGAGGAGTTCAATGGGTGGTACATAGGCATTCCCATGCAACTACTCATGGGTTTTGGTGCAAACCTTATCCACAAACAATAGTAAACATGGTTTTGCGCCAAAATTAGCACCACTTGAAAGCAGGCGTTAAAAGAAGAAATGCTTTCATTTCTCCCTTCTTTTCTGACTTTGCATGTGTGCTGCAGTGTACAACACACATACAAAGAAGGAAAAGTTCTAAAGTCAGTCTAAGCATAGAATTTTGTACTGGTAGGGCACCCTTCCAATACAAAATATATGCTAGACTCATGCAGACGTCTTTGCACTATGGCTCAAAGGTGTGTGTGTGTGGCGCTTGCCAGCATAATTCTGCACCGTGCTATGTCCTTTTCTCTCCCTCTCACGCAATGCAGCAACTTTGGGTGCTGCGTTGCATTGCATGAGAGTTTTGGAAATCTGGGCCTATATGTTTTACGGGACCCAAGAAGGCTCAGAATACGAACTGACATAACATCATAACACAGGGCTCTAAGCCAGCAGCTACAAACATTACATTAGAATAGATAGCAGCCGGGACCATAAAAAACCTGCTCCCTGTGGTCCCCCAGCTTAGGCAGTCCTAGCCTATCACCTTTAATGGAATTTGTGATCATTATCTGTCCTGATCCTGGGCATCTCAACATCGCAGATCTCCACTAGTGCAGTGGCAAACTCTTTGAAAGTTTGCTGTTGGAAGTATGCAGAATTTGGATTAGATACTTTTGTGTGCAAGTTAAAAGCCCTGTTTATAAAAGTCTCAAACTATGCCACTTTTTCCAGTCCATAGTCGAGCTTATAAACCAACAACCTCTCCTTCTCCACACTAAAAGCATTTGTTTTACCTTACCACGCCAATCCTCAAGAAAAGAAATCGAAGCAGGCAGCAGTTGTCTGCTTCCTAATCATTTTTGTTCGACTTTTTGCCCAGCACTGGATATAACAATTTTATAAATGAGTCAGAACTCACCCCCCTAGAAACCATACTATAATGATACTATTGGCATCTAACAATTCAACAGTCTGGCTTTCTATCTAAAACCCATATCACCACAAATCCCAAGGATCACTGTGATGCTGCCTAAAAAGCCAGTACTGGCCGAAAGTATCACAACTGAACAATGAAGGCAGAGGCTTTATTTGGCTGAAGAGTGCCCCTTGTCACAGTTCAATTATTTAGCCGTGCCATGTCATGATGTAGGTACAAGGCAGAAGCCAACTACTTGCAATACTGGGCAAGAAGTAGGTTGCATGTCTCCCAACAAGAGCATAAGAATTTCACACACATTGCAGATATTGTAAGGCAACATGAGTTAAATTATGAAGTGTATCTCTTTACTTGGACAGAATTGCTTTGTAATACTTGTAATAAAGTGTCTCCCAGAGTGTCACACATAAGGAAGTTTATATCACTCACACACACTGGAAACATATAAATCTCACAACTAACCATTCTAAAAACTTGTCAGGTATGCCAACTGCATGCGTAAGTAGTTCATGTAGTGCTGGTTTTTAGACTGTATTATGGGATATGCAGTACGGTTTGACAAATTATAAAAACAGGACTACAAGTCCTACAAGGAGAGGATGTGGCCTAGCAGCCAGAGCTGCTGACTTTGGAGCAGGGGAACCACGTTCGAGTCTCTGCGTCAAGGCTCAACATCCTGTGATTCTGGGGAAATCACTTAATCGCACTGTGCGTACAAAACAAAAATGAATGTGTCCTTCTGTAATGAAAACTGGTGCTCATGTAAAGCGCTCCACTACTACCTCCGGGTCGAGTTCGCGCTATATAAAACTGGGGGGCGGGGAGGGCGGTGGAAAGTCGCAGAATCAAAAGAAAATCCCTGGAGCACATGAGCCACTAGCTATGCTACATCTGTTCGGCGTGTTTGTGTTGCATCTGTGATGACTGCGCTGTACCTGTCACGTGCCTGAGAAGTATGCACACAATACTGCTTATGACAAACTCCCTAAGAAAGCCGGAAGTTCTCGAACGTAAGAGGACCTTACCTTAAATCCTCATAGAGGTACAATATACGATCGCTTCTGTCTCTAACCAATTTCAATACCAGAACGCAGAGAACGTAAAATAAAAAATGCTAGGAGGCTGACTTTCTAAGTAAATCTTGCGATTGGTTAGAAAAAACACTTAACCGGCCCCGATAAAGCCGGCCCACCAATCCTCAAAGCAGTTGCTCCTGCACCGGAAGAGACTACTCATTTGCTCCGGAAAACAAACAACGCACAGACGCGCGTAGGCCGGCGTTTTCGGCTGTTTGTTGTGGCTTTGCACATTGTGATCTGAGGAAGCGCAGCAATGAGCCGTATGTGCTGCAAAACAAACTGCTCTTGCGAAAGCCGGTGGGGCTTGTGTTCACCCAGCTGGCAGCAGGAATGTTAGCAGAAGAGCGTGGGTTAGATTTAGAGCAGGGACTGCGGGAGGGCACCGTGAGGTGCCAGTGTTGTTTAATCCGTTTCTCTTCACTTTAGGATAGATAGTGGGAATGTGTGTGTGTATGTGTGATGGGGGGAGGATATGTAGGTTTTCATTTTGCTGCTCTGATATTGCGCATAATGTACCCACCGTTCAGTGTTAGTTAACGAAGCCTTGTAAAATTGACATGAAACAAAGGCCAGAACGTTTTATTTCACTATTTCCTTACTCATTACTCTTTTCTTTCCTGAACCCTTTTCTCCTTCTCCCTGTGATGTTTTTTTCCCTTTTGGCTCCACTCGCCCCTTTCCACGCCTCCCCCCGGTTTGTTTCCCTTCTTTTCTTTCATGGTCTTCAGATTTTCCACAGTTTTAATGGGTAGAAAATCATAATTTTATTAAAGGCACGGAGGCTAATATTATGCATTATACCTTTATTGCTCCCCAAACACAGCAGCAACAAACACTTAGAATTAGAATACACCAAATAAATTCTAGAACGTAGAACATGCATATACTCCTAGAACAGGCAGCCATCTTCCTCTTTAGTAGCTGCGAACTAAACAAAGTCCAAAACTCAAATCCAATCGATGAATCTGTAATCCGAACCATACGATCTTCTCCAACCTTGACCGGCTTACTCCTTCTTAACCTAAAAATAAAATAAATAAATTATAAATAGGGCGGGCACAGCGGAGGGATAATATTAGCCTCCGTGCCTTTAATAAAATTATGATTTTCTACCCATTAAAACTGTGGAAAATCTGCATTTTATGGCAAGGCCCGGAAGGCCAATATTATGCATGTTCAAAGTTCATCCAAAACTCTCTCCAACACATTTTCCACAGGTTTAAAATAAAATCTTTTAAAAGTCGAATCTTTTGTCCAATCTGCAGCCCTCAAAATTCCACTCAAACTAAAACCCTTCATAAAGGCCTTACTAGCCATAGCCCCCCTAACCGAATGTGCCCCAAATACACTAACATCCACCCCAGCCTTAAGCATTACTCCTCTTACCCACCTAGATAAAGTCGGGGTTGAAACAGCTTTAAAAGGCTTCATATACGAAATCAACAACTGCGAACAACCATCCTGCCTTAACCCTAAAGTCCTCTTCTCATATTCCTTTAGACAACTAACCACACACAAAATCCTGTTACCCTCCAAAAGTGGGTAAAAATTGTCCTAGACATAGTCTTTGTCCTTTTCCTAATATCAAAACAAACACCCTCTGGTTGATAACATCTTGAATTAACCTCCAAAGCCCTTATATCTGAAACTCTTCTAAAGGAAACCATACACAAAAGCATAGCTAACTTCCAAGACAAAAGTTTCAAGTCCAGTCCTGAATTTGCTCCCCAGCTTACCAGCTCTTTCAAAACCACTGATACATCCCAAAGAGATCCATACTTAGCTTTTGGTGGAAGCACAACTCTAACGCTCTTAACCAATCTTTTAACTAGAGCATGTTGTCAAACCGGAACACCATCGACTAAAACATGCCCTGCCGAAATTGCGGACCTAATCAAATTAACTGTATTATACGCTAAACCACTATTATACTGAACTGATAAATAATTTGCAACCCCCACTATAGGAGCTGATATGGAATCCAAACCCCTTTCAAAACACCAATCACACCATCTTCTCCATGCAGACCCATAGACCTTTGATGTTCCCTTAGACCATGATTTAGATATGAGCTCCTCAGCTTCCTTTGATAATCCATGCATTTGCCATATTCTCCTGAAATCAACCATGCCACTAACCTCAGCTGACCTGACATTACCAGATCGTGAACGTTCCCCTGCGCATCTAACAGGATTTCTTTGAAATTCGGCATAATGATCGGGTCTTCTATCAAAAGATTCATCAAATCTGGAAACCACACTTGAGCTCTCCAAAAAGGCGTTACCAAAACCAACTCTGCTCGTTCCCTTCTGACTTTCGTCAACACCCTCTGAATCATTGCAAAAGGAGGAAAAGCATAATTCCTCCCCTCCTTCCACACCTGAAGGAATGCATTGATTCCCTTTGCCTCCGGATCTGGTCTCCAGCTGTAAAAATCTTTCAACTGAGTATTCAGTCTGTCCGCAAACAGATCCACCTGCAAAGGCCCCCACCTCTGCAGTAACCTCACAAAAACCTCTCTGTTCATCCTCCAATTGCTCACATCCCTGAGGTATCTTGAATACCAATCCGCTTCTACGTTGCTCAACCCTGGGTTATACTGTGCTTGAACCATAATTTCTTTCTCCAAACAAAACCTCCAAAACTCCTTGGCTAGTTCCGCTAATCCCTCGACCGAGGTCCCCCAACTTGTTCACATACCGAACTGCCGACATGTTGTCCATTTTCAGCAGAACACAACACTTCACTTGATCCCTTAAAAAACTCTTTATCGCAAAAGACCCTGCTAAAAGTTCCAGACAACTTATGTGCATTCTTCCTTCGACCATTGTCCCCCTGTCGACACAGACCCACATCTCGCACCCCATCCGTGCAGACTCGCATCCGACTCTATCTCCATCTCCGGTACTTCCCCGAATATCGCCCTTCCGTTCCATGCTTCCAGACTCATTAACCACCAATCCAATTCCTCTTGAGTCTCTTGATTCATCTTTACCCTCTGAGAATACCTCGTATCCTGTCTCAAAAGAAAGGCCTTCAATCTCTGCAACGCCCGATAATGAAGGGGTGCTGGAAATATTGCTTGAATCGATGCCGACAACAGACCCAACAACCGAGCCAGCTGTCTCAACGTAATCCACTCTGCACTCCTCACTCTTTTCACTTCCTTCCTGATTTTCCTCACTTTCTCCATTGGCAATCTCAATACACATTCCAACGTCTGTATCTGGAAACCTAAGAAATTCATCTCCTGCATAGGTTCTACACAAGATTTCTCCTTGTTCACAACAAAACCCAGATCCTCTATCACCTTCACCGCAAACTCCG
Organism: Calotriton arnoldi; assembly: GCA_963921515.1. Taxonomy (NCBI): domain Eukaryota; kingdom Metazoa; phylum Chordata; class Amphibia; order Caudata; family Salamandridae; genus Calotriton; species Calotriton arnoldi. Next base: position 119,190 of record CAWUFW010007201.1, on the reverse strand, counting down.
TCTGCTCTCTCGCTAAATTCTCCTCTTCTGCCATTATCAAAACATCGTCCAAGTAAATGATTAAATGAATCCCCCTGGACCTCAGCCAAGCTGCCACTGGCCTCATCACTTTGGTGAAACACCAGGGGACAGACGTCAAACCGAAAGGAAGACTCTTGAACCTCCAACGATTTCCCTTCCACCTGAACTGCAGATAATCCCTTTGCTCCTGACACATCGGAATGGTCAGATACGCATCCTTCAAATCTAACCTGGTCAACCAATCCCCTTTTCTCAACAAATCCCTTAGCATGTGAATACCTTCCATCTTGAAATGATTGTAACAAACCCAATCGTTTAACTCCCTTAGGTTTATTACTGGTCTCATTCCTTTCCCTTTCTTTTCCACCAGAAACAGATTGCTTACGAAACAACCAGGCACCGCTCTCGCAAGTTCTATTGCCCCTTTCGCCTCCAAGGCCTCCACTTCCTTTGTCACCAAATCTTCCATTTCTTTTTTGAATCTCAAAATGTTGGGAATCCTCCCCTGCACCGGCGTCCTGATAAAATCTATTCTGTAACCTGTCACCGTTTCCAAAACCCATGGATCCTGAGTAATCTCGCTCCATCTTGAAACAAACAGGGCTAGTCTGCCGCCCAATTTTACATGGATAGAAATAGGGTCTTGTAAACAACTTACCTGAGACACCCCTTGTTCGCCTCTCAGATCGCATGCCTCTTGATCTGCCCCTCTGCCTTTGCGGGAAGAAACCTCCCTGCTCAGATCTGGTGTAACCATATCCTCCACCATAACCTGCTCCATAGGGTCTGACTCCTCTACCAAAGTTACTCCTGGTAAAACTTTGACCTCGGCTGGGGAACCGACCCCGCGTTCGCCCGGCCAATCCAAAAACTCTTCTGATATCTTTCTGCGCTTTCTGCAACGAATTAAATGTACCTACATATTTTGCCATATCTTTAACGAAATCATCCCCGAAAAGCAAGCCTTCACTCTGCTCCCCTAGCTCCTTGCTTGCCAAGTCTGCGAGTTTAGGATCTATTTTGAAAAGGATACTCTTCCTTCTTTCCATACACAAAGCCGCATTCGAATTACCAAGAAGGCATATGGCTCTCTGCACCCACTGGCGCATCTCCCCTACATCCACACCAGTGTTGTTCGTATGCGCCTCCTCGCACATATCAAAGATTTTTGTTAGTGGTCCCAAAACATCCAGCAGCCTGTCTTGGCATCCTTTCAGCCCTTTGTCCAGACCCCTTCTAGGATCCTTACCACTCTTATTAAGGAATGCCATCATCTTTTGATCCAATTCTGGTGTGTAGGCCACCTTACTGTTTAAACTAGGTCTAGGACATTCAGATCTTAACCTAGTTCTGACATCCTTTGGGATCTCTCTCCTAATCCAGTACCTTACGTACTTGACCACATGTTCAACTGGGGTCCACTGTGGAGACAAAGGATGTTGTATCATTAACGGGTCGAACATCTCCTCCCCTTGAGGATCCACAAAGTCACCTATTTCAAACTTTATCCCTTTGCCTTCTAACTTCCTTTTTTATTAGGAACCTCTTCCACATCTGAATCCTCCAAACTCGAACTACACGTAAGCTCAACATCACCACTTGTTGAGCTAGAGTCACATGCCGCCACACTATGACTTCTCTTACGCGCCTTTATAGCGCCTCCTTTTGCCTTTATAGCAACCCCTTTTTGAACCTTACGTTCATTTCCTTTAACCTGACTTCCCTTCTCATTATGTCTCCTTTTCTGGGTCTTCTTCAAACCCTGGCCAGACATTCCTGCGACAACATCAACTTCTTCTGTTGTCCAGAAGTCATCTTCCTCACCAGATCTGTGTCTGGTCTCTTTTTTTCTCATACTTTTTTCCAAAGTATTTTCAATCTTTTTATCCAGTGAAGCTGACATCTCCCCAAACATCTTTTCCATATACATTTTCATTCTCTCTTCCATACTAGCCTCCGCCCCTTCCATTGTATGTTTTTTATTAAACACCACAAAATTAGAAAGCTCTATAATCTTCAACAACAAAATCTTTGACCTCCAATCTAAATTTTCCACAACAATTCAATCTCTTTTACCAACTCTCTATTTTTTATCCTCCAAAGCTCCTAAATCAACCTTCCCTCACTTTTCTAAAATTAAATCCGACCTCACGCTGAACCTCCGATCGAAGTCTGACTGAAATTGACTTCGTTCCGAAAGACGCTTCTATCCATCCCTAAACATGGCCGCCTAACTCTCCATAAGCTTACTAGAGTCTAATCCCATTCATCCAAAATGGCCGCCACATGTAACGTAAATACGGTGGCCCCATCTGGACTCTCCTCTTTGAAGTTCCCCCTTCTCGCGCACCATATCCCTTTTACCACGAGAGGAGAAAGACGCGCTCGAGCGCTACTGCTCGAGCGCAAATATCTCGCGCCTACAAAGAAATCACCGTGACAACGAACTGCTACACGCTCCGTGATCTTACCGCTCACTCCAAAACGGTAACCCCCTATATACTTTACGTTACAACTTGTCCGCTTTTTTTTTTTTTTTTCTCTTTCTCATCAATCCATAAATTACAAATCGATGAATCCCACAGCGCCAATCTTCTCCATGATTTTATCCCCCATTCCGACATTTAAACATTTTACCCCTTTAAAATATTAAACTTTTAACCCTTAACATTTAAACTCCTCATTTCTTCAAATTCAAACCCCATCAATTTTTTCAATCATCAAAAATTCACTAATAAATCAAACATACAACTTCAAAATACAACTTTCAATCCTAACTAGAGATTTGAATGTACTTATCTTGTGCTTGAGCAGCAACAAAAGAGGAAGATGGCTGCCTGTTCTAGGAGTATATGCATGTTCTACGTTCTAGAATTTATTTGGTGTATTCTAATTCTAAGTGTTTGTTGCTGCTGTGTTTGGGGAGCAATAAAGGTATAATGCATAATATTGGCCTCCGGGCCTTGCCATAAAATTAACGATTATTTGATTCATTTTCCTTCTATGAAGTATTTTTTTATGATCTTGCTTGACGTCACAGCTGTCGCCAAACAATTATGTGATCTTCACTAGAGAGGGTCTTTGGCTCCGCCCACATGTTGACGGCGAGGTGTACGTTTTGATAGGGTAGATGTGTGCGTCCACAAAAACAGTCCTTGTCCCCCACACATATGTGATCATTTTGTTTATCCAGCTGCGTGAGCTTGAATTTTCAGGGACACACGCATGGCATTGGAAATGGAATGATATTAAAGTGTCTTGGATAAGTAAATAGTTTCTCTTGCAGCAGCACAAATGGGAGGAGGGCAGTCATTAACCATAGATTTTTAGGTCTAGCTTGACAATGCAATTCTCACTTGATCTTTTAACCTACACCAATATTATTCTTTGCTTCCACACAAATACACATCTAGTCTCATGCGGTTTACTTGTTATGCTTTTACCAGACAACAGTCCATTAAATCCAGTCTTCTTTCATTCTATGTTTTTCTTGAGGCCTCAATTTACTTTTCTTTTTTTTCACATTTTATTCTCTGTATTTATCTTGCTTTTGAGTCTGTCTCCTGTACAGCAGTAAACCGCTACAGCACTATACACGTGTCAGATTATTTACAGCTGATTTTGGTATCCTACAGAATTGTGTTTACAATAACACAGCCTGGAGAAGTGATCCACCGCGTCTGTCTGTTCCTGCCAGGGAGAAGTTTATTTTCCAAAGAAAGCCAAAGGGTAGGGCATACTCAAATTCTAGGAGATACCAAATATTAAACAATACTGGAGTTCTTTTGGTTCTGCTATGGCGTGTATTGGATCAGGTAGTGAAAATGGTAAAAAGTTATTCTGTGAGTGGACGCCTTAGGAGGATTATCGCTAGGAATATGTGAAGCAGGATGGGCGTAGTCCGTGCCAGCCAACTTTCTGTTTTCTACTATATATGCATTATGTTTAACAACTTTGCCCCAAAGAAAGAAATTGGCTATTGTGTTGGAGCTGCACCCCCTGTGTTGTTTGAAAACTCTCTAAGGAGATGCTGAAGAACATTTTTTGATGGGCAAGACAGGTTCTTGGGTTTTGGAGGGCCCTGTGGCAGGAATAGAACGTGAAAGGCCAGTCTAATATGCCTATAATGTGTCATGATTTCAAATGGCATCAGAGGACATAAGATAAATTGACCATTAACCCTTCTGATGCTGTTGTCTGCCAACAATAGACGTCCACACATCCACCCCAGTGTGTCTTGTCCATTTGCCAATGTGGGAAGGACTTACAGGAAACCTGTGTTGCTTGCACCAGGGGTTTCCTTTTTTTTTTAAATGTGTGGGGCGAAACTGAATTGCTTCAGCCCTCGCATCCCCTCCTGCCAATGTGTGATGTCGCTGGCGTAACAGATCGCCACCGGATGCAGAGGAGCGAGGAAATAAGTGCTCTATCTGCTGTCCTGTGGGGCTTTTGGGGCACAGGATGCCTCCCAAAGTTTGAGGGGAGTGTCTCCCGTTTCCAGCAATGCCTTCCTCAAGCAGCTTCCTGCTCATGGATCCACAAGCAGAAAGCCACTAGACAGCAGGGGTGTCTTTGGTTTTTAGAGGGGGTAGTCGGACCCTCTGGCATGTGGCAAGCCCCCACCCCCCCCAGGCCAGGAGGGCATAACATATTTTTTTTATTTTTTAGAAGAGTGTTTTCCCCCAATCGTGCCTCCATGGGAAAACAAAATGGCAGCAGACGTTTAGGGGTCGGCCTTCGCAAGACACGGCCATCCTATTAGGGGCATTTATTTATAAATGTATTGTTTCCCCTGGGGGGCAAGCTCCCCAGAGGAAAAATACATTTTTATCACAAAAAATGGCAGCAAGCACAAATGCATGCAGTCTTCATTGGTTATATATATTGTGTGTTTACTCATGGGGTTTATAGGCAGCTGTAGGAGGCTGGCTTAGTATATGGTGCACACTTATCTAAGTGAAGTACCTTGCACTACTCCAGACAACCCTTACAGTGATTTTAGGGGTCTTAGACAACCATAGAAATCTAAGTGGTAGCTGTGGAGAGTAGCCTTCAGGCATATCCAGAAGGAGTGTTAGGCAGCTTGTTTTACTAGATCTAATCATGTAGTGTAGGCTAAACGAAAAAGAACCACACAGTGTATATATAAAATATGTCTATTTATTACATAACACTCATTAACACATTGGTATATCTCCTACCCAGAGATATAAACACAAATACACAATAATACTTCAATTGCAAATAGGTAAGCGAGCACAACCAGGGAGAGACCAAACCATTTATTAAAATAAGCATTGGAAATGCAGTCGGTCTCGCATTTGTTTCAGTTAGAGCTCTTGGCATTGTAAATGGCAATGTTATTTACCTATGTGTTATGGGATGAATGTATGTGGTGTGTAGTGGAATTATGTAGGTTGGATTGGATTAGTTGTGTGGTGTGGAATTGTGTGTGTGTGGAGTGGATTTGTTTAGTGGAATTATGTGGCATAGCGTGCTGTGGAATTATATGGATAGCAATTATGTGGTATTGAGAGAACTGGAATTATGTGGAGTGGTATTGTGTGTTATGGAGTGTAATTATGTGGAATGTTATTTTGTGTTGTGGAGTGGTATTTAGTGGAGTTTAATTATGTGGTGTGATGTTGAAGTTTGTGGCACGATGTTGAATTGTGTGGTATGGATTGGATATATGTGGTGTGTAATTGTGGTGTTGAGTTGTATATTGTGATTTGGTGGAGTTGAATTGTGTGAAGTGTAACTGTGTGGATAGCTTTGCGTTTTTAGTGACGAAAAAGAACAAATAGTTAGGAGCTAAGCCCCAGATCGGAAGTTTAAAAAACAAGCATTGGCATAGCCAATAGGTCTCGCTTTTGGGACCTTATAAGTATTTAGTTATGCAGCACAATATCCTTGGTGCAACAACATCAACCGTTGCATGGCTAAACACTTATAAGGTCCCCAAGGCGAGACCTATTGGCTATGCCAATGCTTGTTTTATGTTGTTGCAGGAGTTTCTGAGGGCCGTTTTGTAGTTTGCTTTATCTGTATCCTGCTAGCCTCTTCTCCAGGTTCTCTCAAGTTTTTACATTTTTTTCTTTCTTTGCCTAATTCCGACAAGAACCATGGTGCTGAGGGGGCAGATCTCAGCTTCTTGGGAGTGGAGATTTGGATGGGGGCAATACAGTCTGCGGCGTCCTAGAGCCATTAATTGACTAAGGCTGCATCCCACTGACATCGCCCAATAGGGTGGGTATTGAGAGATTTAGGGTTCTCTTTAGCTCAGACGTGTTGGCTTTATTACAAGGCCTTATGCAGGAGCCTGAGTAATTAGGGTTTGTGTCAACCTTTGTTCTCGGAGAAACACGGGAAAACTTCATTAAGAGATGGTCAGACCAGGTGACTTCTGCTTGTGTCTCTAGGGCAATTAATACGTTTGACAGTATTGCCCTGTGTGTTGGGCCCGAGGGAATCAGTGTGAGGTTGAGGTCTGAGGTGGCGTCTAGAAATGCTCTGGTCATTTTGTTTTCCAAATTATCCCTGTGGAGAATGAGGTCACCAAGAATGGTGAAGTTAGAGTACTTTGTGACTGAGGGGGCAAGGGCTGAGTCTAGCGAATCAATGAATTCGCCAGTGTAGCCCAGCGGGCGATGAGAAGAACGCTCGAGAAAGAGGACAGTGCGGTGAGGGAGAGGCAGAAGCCTAGCGCTTGTGCACCCTTTATGTCTTTTATGGAGAAAGTGGAGCAGCGTATGTGGTTTTTAAAGGCGATGCCTACCCCACCTCCTATTCCTATCCTGTCTTTGTGAATACAGGTGAAATTTTCCGGGAAAGCTAGTTCTATGTCTGGGGGGCGGGGGGGAGGTCTTCCTTCATCCAAGTCTCTTACATGAAGAATACGTCGTATTCATGATCTAACAGTAGATTGTAAATGTCAGCGGAGTGTTTGTGTAGGGAGCGGATGTTGGGAAGGGCTCTGTGTCCCTGTAATGGCTTTGATGTTCTTAACACCAGTGGGTTGAAAATTTAGACAGGTTGTGCAATAGACACATGAGGCTGGGCCTTTGCTCGAGGATAGTTTAGACTTACAGGAGAAGGTGTTAAGCTTCTTCAGTGCCTCTGACGTGTAGCAGACAGCGGTGGCCGGCACAGGTAACCGCGGTGAGGTGGGGGCAGGGGGAAGGCGACAGAAAACGGAATAGGTATAATTAAATAAACAGAGAACACCTATTCCGTTGTCTGTCGGCTTCCCCCCCCAGCCACGCCCTGCACCGCCCCACTGCACTTACCTGTGACGGCCGCCGCTAGTAGCAGAGTCACTGGTTGGTATCTGGAGTAAAACCAGCACAGTGGCTGGCGCTAGCCGCGTATGGGATGCGAACCGGCACAGTCCGGCTTGTCTTTGACGCTGATGCTGTGATTTTATGTGCAGAGCTCATTAAGTTGAGCTTCTGCACCTGCTGCCTGGTTTCAGCCACCAGAGAGCTGCCTCCCCAAGATGGCGTCTCTTAGTGGCATCCAGGAAGTGTGTGAACATCTATAGATGCATGTGCTTAGCAGAGCAAAAAGCAGAGAATGCACACTGACATCCAGGCACACTGGCATCCAGGCAAACTGGCATGAATGCACACTGGCATTCAGGCAAACTGGCATCCAGTAAACTGGCATCCAGGCAGACTGGCATCCAGGCAAACTGGCATCCAGGCAAACTGGTATCCAGGCAAACTGGCATCGATGCACACTGGCATCCAGGCAAACTGGCATCAATGCAAACTGGCATCAATGCACACTGACATCCAGGCACACTGGCATCCGGCACACTGGCATCCAGGCAAACTGGCATGAATGCACACTGGCATTTAGGCAAACTGGCATCCGGCAAACTGGCATCCAGTAAAGTGGCATCCAGGCAAACTGGCATCAATGCACACTGACATCCAGGCAAACTGGCATCCTGCAAACTGGCATAGATGCACATTGGAATCCAGGCAAACTGGCATCTGGCAAACTGGCATCAAGGCACACTGGCAACAAAGCACACTGGCATCCAGGCAAACTGGCATCAAGCAAAACAGGCATCCGGCAAACTGGCATCTAGGCACCCTGACATCCGGCACTGCAGACTGTAAAACCACCCTCCTGCTACTACGGGATACTTGGCAGCATTCACTCTGTTTTAAAGGGACATATAATCATTTTATTGCGTTAGGTTCATCACGAGCACATAGTGCACGCATAATAATAATTATGACTAAACTATATTATAATTATATTGCATGTGCCAGGCCTAGTTAAAGGATGTGACATTTAATTGAGAGAATGTTTGAGACATCACACGTGGCATTGCTTCACGTATATCTGCAACTGAAAGGGATATCACATGCCCAATATTACACAGCTGTTTGGCAAGTACTGAAGCCAGGACTAGACCCCAGATGTATGAGATGGAAGTTGAGCAAGTCAGCCACTTCTCTGTGTAAACACCGGTCTATGGCCCTCAGTACAGGACCCGTGGTAACCAGGAGGTAATATCACATGGGGTAATAAGACCTCCCCTCGCCCGATTATGATGAAATACTGCACACCTCAGCACATTTAATAAACATGACATAACGTTTATTTGTAAAGCGCACGTTTACCCAAGGATTTCTTTGCGCTGAATAACAGATGTTTATTAGACACATTCCTGTCCAGCTCCAGCGCTTGGATTTTAGGCATAAAATATCCAGGTTGACGCCACTTGGATATTAAAGTTATCTTACAACTGCATCCTCTGGCACTTACTACTTCTTATGGTTTCCTATGAACTTAGAAGCTAAAATACTCACTGCGTGATCACGTCTCTATGCGTAAGCTGTGTAAGGAACTACGTGCCCTAACACTGTCGTTAAATAACTTTTGCAAAAAAATAAATCAAACAAATAAAGTTATCCTGCAAACGCCATTCTGTTTGCATCAGCCATCCGTGCAGACGTGCCGACCGTGCTTCTCAATCACTCTTGTATCTTTTCTCAGACTTGCCTTGCCCTCTGCTTCCTAGAAGAATAACACACCATATTCTGTGCAGTGCCAATATTCTGAATCAGCGCTGTGAAACATGTGCGCGCGCCAGCCGAACGACTGAGGCACTTCCGGCTCCCTGGAGAGTCTGCACTGCTACGAGGCGGACGGACTTACGTCATGCGTGACACCTCCGCACAGCCCTGCCGGTGTAGCCAAAAGCAATTTGCATGCTGGGATTTTTGAAACCACACCTATAAATGACAAGAGAGGAGCGGGGCGAGCGAGCGCGGCAGCCTGCAGAGCTGACCAGACGCTCTTGCGTCATGGCCTTTTGCCTGCGATTACACGCACGGCAGGCATGTGTTTCCAATTATCGCGCCCGCGTCTGGGCACGATAGTGGAAACACATGTCTGCAGCGCGCGTAACCGCAGGTAAAAGGCCATGACGCACGAGCGTCTGGTCAGCTTTTCAAACTCCCTAACTATAAGTCTCGCAGAGCAGCGCTTGCGCGCTACTCGAGGCTCGACCTAAACGAGCAGAGAGCACGAATGCTAATGCATGCACCAGGGCCAAGATGGAGACCAATCACGTCCGTGAGTAATGCACAGGGGCACTACAAGGAGGTGTGCCAGGGTACTGCTGTGCTCCACGTGACGTATCTGTGAGTAAAGGGAAGACATTGGAGCACGGTCACTGTGCGTCACGTGATATATTTGTGGGCATACCTTCAAAACTTTGCTTTTAGAATACGATGTTGAAAGAAAGGGAGCTTTGTCCCGATAGCCTTTTGGAGAAAGAACTATGATAATTGTGACTTGGGCGGGTCGGGAATCATAAAACACAGAAATGAATGTATCCTTTTGTCATGGGGCGCCAGGGGGAGGGGAGGAGTGTGGGATGGAGGGATAAACGAATGTCAGGGCAGTGGCTTAACGAAACTTGAAGGGGACCCCTGCAAGTACATGCAGAAAGCCCCCCCGTTCTCCGGACCCAGTACGGAGCGCTCAGGTCATAGACCTGCCAGCCGCCCCACCCCCCTCCCGCATCGCGGGGTCTTTTGTTGCACTACTGTGTCAGGGAATATGTATTGTTCCACTCAAAAGAATCGTTAACTTTTGTTTACCCCCCGTCCCACCTACCGCGGGAAACTAGCCCTAAACCTATCGACCCCCATGTGAAACTGGAGGAGGAGGTAACGGTACAATCAGGGGCAGGAGCGAATACAGAAAATGTACATGTGCTAAAGACGAGAACAGCCCACGAATGTAAATTAAACAAGAGAGGAGCGGGGGCGAGCGAGCGCGGCAGCCTGCAGAGCTGACCAGACGCTCGTGCGTCATGGCCTTTTTCCCCGCACGGCCAGCATGTGTTTCCAATATCGCGCCCGCGTCTGGGCACGATAATTGGAAACACATGTCTGCCGCGGCGTAACCGCAGAGTAAAGGCCATGACGCACGAGCGTCTGGTCAGCTTTTCAAACTCCCTAACTATAAGTCTCTCAGAGCAGCGCTTGCGCGCTACTCGAGGCACGACCTAAAAAAGGAGAGTTAGAGCTATTGCCATTGTAAATGTGTCTTATGTGTTATTGATTGGAACCTGTTGGCTCATAGTCAGGGAAGAAACACTGATTATCATGTTCATAGAAGACCATACACACTGGAATTGTGTAGCGCCTAAGCATTTTCAGATTATCTCAATCTGCTTTCCAGGTATGCTCCAACTATCCTGTTTTTGTGATTAGTTTCAGATTCATGCTAATTTACTCTTGATATGGCTTGGCAATTTATCCACCAATTATATGCCTGATGACAGGTGAAGAAGTAATACATGCTCTGAAGGACATGAGCAGTTCCTGACCATACTTCAATAAAAAGTCTACTGCCGTGCTAGATAATAGCAAAAAGAACTGCTTTGACACAGAGTTGTGAATGTGTGATGCCTGAGTTCACTTCTAAGATGTAAAATAAAGTCCTTCATGCATTTCAGAGCAGGCTCTCCCTAAGAGGGGGAATGATACACTAAACAGCCAATACCATGAGCTGAGAATTGGCATCAAAAGGGCTGACAGAGAGAGAAAGTTGTCTGTAGTTAAACCTAAAAAGAAACCCCTTTCTTAGCTACACTAAGAGTGAAACTTCAATGATCTGTGCTGAATGCATGAAGCCTTGCATTTGTGTGCAACCACTTACCAAACCAAAGTGTTTTTAGTCAGCCTGCAGAGCAGATGCTTAAAACCTGTCTCCCACGGTATGCTAATTTACTATGTTTTAGTATACTCAGTCGTAATGCAGTATATGTATTACTAGAGCTTTCCAAACCCCTGTGGGGCTAAAGCACTCACTGTGACAGCCCCACGTTCTCGACTGCCCTTCCACCCTGCATGACACGTAGTGCTTTCACCATACGAGTTATAAATGGGAATAACTCTGCATATGCAGACTTGACGCTCAGGAGACTGTCCCCTTCCACAATCGAATCACAACAATCCAAGCCCAATATAAAACAATGAAATTTGTGACAAAAAACGGAATGGTTTATTTCTGTACAAGTGCACAAAAACTCACCTCAGACTGAGCCTGTTTTATCAAAGGGAGAGCGCAGTGCAGAATGAGACGCAAGGAAATGGAATGCTTTGACAAGGGGGCTGCAGCGTGAAGGTCAGTAGAGGTCGAGGGGAGGGAGCCCCTGGATGCCTGGTAACCGGGAGTGCTGATAAATTATGCGCACTGCGTTACTGTGGAAGACCTGGCAGCCTTCCCACGCCCTCTTCAGAGAAAGCACATAAGTCTGTGTAAACATCGACTGTGCAAGGCGTTACACAGCATAACAAGTCCACCGGCGCTTGGTGCCAATACATGAGACGTCACTGGCTGTTAAAAACGTCAGAAGCACAGGCCCACGATCAGACATGGCACATAGCTGAACCGAAGATCTCTCTCTGAATAGATCTTTTCCAAGACAGGGTTATTATGGAAACTTCCCTCGAACACAAGAACAATCCCTTCCCAGGCTTTATTGTGCTTCTGTTTTTCTGCTCATTAGTGTATGTCAGTAATGTCTTTGCGACACAGAAGGCATCAGGGGTACCTGGTATGCTTATCCATTCTGTAGAGCCAGCATCAGCGTGCTGCAGAGATATTTTTAAGCAGCAAAGTAGCTCTGTGATCTGTACATGTTGTAGAAAAACAAAGACGGGAGGGAGGAAGTGCATCGAACATGTGTCCTACCTTGCAACAAAATAACTCAAATATGGCTCAATAAACAGCTACTGACTTTGGTCCTGCGGACCCGGGTTCGAGCCTCGGTATAGGCTCTATAAAAATACGCTGGTATTGTTAAATAATTGTAACAAGTATTTAACAGCCTCGTGGGACTCTTGTACTAATTGTTTTTTTAAGTGAAAGGCATGTTTACAGGATTGGTTGCTGAATGAAAACAAGGGGGAGGGAGGAGGTGAACAGAACAGGCGCTCTCCGAAGGCTCTGATGAGCAGGAAACCAAAGATGAGTGCATCGAACATGCGCCCTCCCAATAAGAATAACACAAAATAGGGATGTGGCTCAATAAACAGAGCTGTCGACTTTGGTCCTGGGGACCCGGATTCGAAGGCTTTATAAAAAAAATATGCAGATGGTATTAAACAAATATAATTAAACAATGGTTGAACCTAGACAGTTACAGGATCAGTTAAAATGTTGTGGGATCATCAAAAGAAAACAAGGTTACTAAGGAATCTTAAACCATTCCTTCCACAGGAAGACTTCAAATGGTCAGTTCAAGCTCTAGTATTGCCAAGGCTGGACTATGGTAGTTCCACGCTCTGTGGTCTACCCAAACAAAACCTGGCTCCACTTACGGCTTCCATTGATGCTGCAGCCAGTTTGATTACTGGTTCAAAAAGAAATGATCACATATCCCCAGCCTTAAAATCCCTAAACTGGCTACCTTGTGAAGCTAGAATACAACTAAAGGTCGCTTGCTTGACTCACAAAGCACTCCACTTCAAGACCCCCATCTATCTGGCTCACAAATTAGAATTATCAGGGGGTGGCCGTCCGTCTCAAAGTGCAAACTCACTGCTCCTGAAACCACAAGTCTTCCACAAAAAGAGAACGAGTAACAGGGCATTCTCTGGCATGTCCCAGAAGATTTGGAACTCCCATCCGTCGAATCCCATTCACCGCTTTCTTCAACAAAGAAGTGAAAAAAATCCTAATGCTGAAGTTCCTGCCCAAAAGTCCCTGGCTCAGCTGCTTCAGTACCGCCCTCCTCTCTGATGCTATGACTGTCTATTACATGGTTGTACTCCTGGGATTAACAGTGATAGCAGGGCATTGCACATCTTTGTATGGTATTTATGGAATGTTTTTCTCCCATTACCTGATCGTTGTCTTTTACATGTGTGTAATCCGGTGATTAATAGTGTTGGCAGGCTATGATCTTACTGGTACTGTGTACATTGCCTGTTCTTCTCCATTACTGGATCCGTCCGGACTCGTTTTTAAATGCTCGGAATCGCGCCAATATCGTGCTCTTGTCTTGAACCTAATTGTAAGAATTGCTCTTGTCCCACTTTTGTACCCTACCCACCCCAAATGTGAATCTCTCTGATACCCACCTGGGTCATGTTCGCGCTATACAAAACTTTATAAATAAATAAATAAGCCAAGCAGCGAACGCAATGGGAGGGGGAAGTGCATGGGCAGGAAAGGAATGCTGTGTGTGTTAGCTGGGAAGGGAAAACCCTGCCAGCAACTGCTGATAGGAGAAAGTCAATTAAGAAAATAGTGCTCACAGAATGTAAATAAAACTCACCTAGTAACAACACAGTAAAAGGTCCAGTCCTCATTGGTGGTTACAAATGCAGACAAGGCGGTACTAAGGAGGGACTACTAAGCCTAATCACGAATCAAAAGCAACCATTTAGAAAGGACAGTAACAGCAGCCAATTGAAAAGATGGACGGGAAATTGGCGGAGCTTCTATTCCATACCTCAATACAGCATGTCTCGAAGAGACAGCGCAAGCGCTGCCTAGGCGAGACCTAAAAATGGAATGCCAACTGTGATTGAAGTCGGGACTTGCCCAGGAGAGTCAGAAGAGGCTGTGCGCAGAGTTGCAGCAAAGCTGCGTACTTAATAGAAGTCAACGGGAAAGTTGCGGTTGCAGTTTTCAAGAAGGACCCTTCCCAGTGGACCCTGAAGAAACCCAGTGGAAGACTGAAGGTTGGAGTGTCACCTCATCCGTGTATACCCCAGGAACCAGTCTACATACACCAGGGAAGCCGGGTGCATAGGTGCAAAGTGACGTCGGAAAACGCCGTAGACCACAATGGAGGACTTCAGTAAAGATGCCGCTGGTGAAGACTGTGCAAGAGTCTGGTGGAATTCAAGGGTGGATTCTAGAAGACAAGAACCTGCAAGCAGAGGGGACAGAGTCTATGCCACTCAGAGGTGACCAGGAGGCACGGAAGAGCAGTGCCCACCGATGTCAGAAGATGCTGGAGTGATGACGGTTATCTTGTCGCTGCAGCTGTGAGGACTACGCAGTGCTGAGGAAGACCAAGAGCCGTGCACAAGCTCTCCCACGTCAGAAGTCAAGAACCAGGGGGTTGGTGTCCGGTGGGAGCATCAACAAGCCTTGGCAGCTGCAATAGGCATGGAAAGCAAAGAAGGAGTAATGTTGGGACCAGCAAGGTCCAAGGGACTCACCCCAAGCAGGAGAGTCAGAGCAGACCCGAACAAGCAGGGGAGTCTACTGAAGCAGGAGAAGACCCTCGAGAAGACCCACAGGCCAAGAGCACAGGAGTCACAAGAGGACCTCGAGCAGCTCACCAAAAAGGAAGGCCCACGGTGCAGAGGATGCGGTGAGGACGATGATCTTGGCAGGAAGAGGTGCTGGAGGATGGAGCTTCTTGTAACCCGAATCTCTCTGGAGTGCAGAGCCAGCAAGCCTTGGCTACGGCAAGTCAACGCGATGCACAGGGGTTCAGTTCCAGCGGTTCTGACGAGGGATACTGGCCTCAAAATTGCAGAGAAGACAGGTCAGGCCATGAGGGAGTTGCAGAACTACCACCTGTGTTGCTGAGCCTATTGAAGCCCGTGGTATGCCAGGAGCAGCAGACCAGTCAGCTTTGTTGCGGTGCCTGCAGATGCAGGGGAGTGAATCCTTCACTTCAAGGGAGATTACTTTGGGTGTCCTTGATGCCCACAGGTCTGTTGGAGATCCTGGATGAAACACAGACGGCGAAGACGACTTGCAGAACAGCGGGACCAGGAGCAGCAGGAGTCTTCCATGATGCAGTCTCGGTTCCAGGCAAAGTTCAAGTGTCCAGACGGTCGAAGAGTGACATGGTTTCAGGCTTGAGTCTTGTCCCACGACGAATCTGAGGACCCACCCACAGGTAAGCCCTTTTATACCATAAGGGTGTTGGGACGACTCAGGGGTCCCTCCCAGGGGAGGGGCTGCACAGAGGGGAGGATACTCCTATGTCCTTTGTCCACTTTCCAAGGCTCCCAGATCTGGTTCCAACGGGAGTATGCAAGGAGGGCACCAAATGTTCCCTTCAAAGCAGTCTGGTGGTGTTGACAAGTGCCCCCACCCCAGCCCAATACACTAAGTCCTATCTCGGAGGTGGTCACACCTCCCTGTGACAGGAAACCTATAGTTCTACCTTTCCCTGCTCGAGCTCAGCTCAGCAGCAGGAGGGCAGAATCATGCCTGGGGTCGGCAGCAGCACTAGCTTGCTGGCAGACCCTTGAAGGCTGTTACAAGGGAGTATGGGGGGCTTCCCGGAGGAGCCCCTCAGTGCATGGAATCATACCTCCAACACCAGTAACGATATTGGGGTATGATTCCAACATGCTTGATACCAAACATGCACAGGTTCGGCATAGCCACTATATAGTTATCTATGGCGTAATGACGGATGGCCACTATATGTATCAAAATGGCTGACTGCACTTACAAAGTCTGGAGAATAGACTCCGGGGTTTGTAGGGGTGTCCTGCTCATGCAGGGGCACCCACACACTTATAACCCAGCACTCTGCCTTCAGGATTTAGAAAACGTATACCTGCCATAAGTGGTGTTAGCACCAGCTTACACAGGCTGCAATTGCAGGCCTGTAGTCACAGTTTGAGTGGTCTCTCATGGGTGGCATAATACATGCTGCAGACCCTGGGAGACCCCTGGTGTACCCATGCCCTGGGCACCTCAGTACGATATACTAGGGACTTATTGGGGTACACCAGTAGCCAATTGTGGAGGTACAAAAGTACTTACCATGTCGAATTTAGGGGGTAAGCACAGTGACTGGGGTCCTGATTAGCAGGATCCTAGTCAGACTAGCCAAAAAAACATACTGACACCAGCAAAAAGTGGGGTTAAACATGCTAGAGGGATCCTACCTTCCTACACTAGCCCTCTCTGTCCATTGGTCTGTTGTCTTTCACATTATTTTTCCACCCAATGTATCATTGGGCAATGGATCAGGCTACTTCTGCCGTTAGCTGCCTTCACTGTGAGTGATGGCATTGTGAATTTTCACAAGGAGCATGCCTGCACACAAAGTAGGAGTTTTCAGTTGCAGGGGCTGCTATGTGAATATGTACTTGTTGAGATCAAAGCTAGATTTTTTTCCTTAGTAAATAATTGTTATACTGGCAGTGGCCCAGCAGCTCCCCAACAATAAAATTTTGCATAAGCCATGGCAACAAAAGCATTGACAAATAGGTATGGCAATCGCTTCCAACCTTTGGACTTTGCAACATTTACTTAGCTATCTGATTGCTAATGGGGGTCACTTGTTGTCTTGCCCGAGCCTAGTTTTCAGTCCTGTCTGACTTAATTTTACTTTTGATCTCGAGTAGGAATTTCATCCGATGACGCGTCTTCCAGTGATGCTTAGGAACAATGTCGCAAAAGTTGTGATGTCCCTATGCAAACACAATCTGTGCAGCATGGAAACAGTATTAGTGTAGGCCTGTCCAGAGAGCAGGCACCTGCAGCAGCAAACATAGACCGAGTGCTCTCTTGGCAGCCCCAAATTCCCTCATTCACTACAGACGCTGGATGTAAAGTCGATACAGCAACTTTTTTGACAATTGACTACATCCATCTCTTTTTGGATGTTGACTTCCTTGAGGAAATTGTGCACCAAACACATTTTCGTGCCCAAAAACTTTCTGAGGGAACATTGCAGCACTATTAGAACTCATTCTAAGACACACCGGAGGACTCTAACATTGCTTGAGGAGTTGAAGACATTTCTGGGCCCTGCGCTCAAAGTGGGGATAGTGCACAAACCAAGTAAGTATACAGCCCTACAGGTCTACTCGCACAGTTTGTGCAACACCCACCTTCACGCCGGTCATGAGCAGAGATCGGTTTTATGCTCATGTCAATGATCTTTCTGCTGAATTGCCTCAGGACCATCCGGATCATGACAGGTTGTTCAAAATTCAGCCTGCTGTGGAACATTTGTCTGTCAGGTTTCCAGAGATTTATACTCCTGCAAAGAATATTGCTATCAATGAGTCCTTGATCCTTAACAGAGGATAGCCTCTGTACAGACAGCACATACCGAGCAAAAGAGCTCCATATGGCATCAAAATGTACATGCTGTGTGAGAGCTTTACTGGTTATGTATGCAGTTTGAGAGTGCATACAGGGAAGGCCTCCGCTCTAGATCCTGTGGGTTGCCCTTCCATGCTAGGAGTTACAACTAAGATTATATGTGGGCTTGTCCAAGCACTCCTTCATAAAGGTTACGGGTGGTGGCCGAGCACTGCCCCAAAGAGCTCAGCTACCCCCATCACTGAGCTCTCCACAAACCCCTTTTGTGCTTTTCTGTTGCGGTCTCTTGGGCCATCCACACAAGTGGATGTATGATAACTCTGGGTGTTGCGAAATGTGTGTATCTCTACAGATTCCAGAACTTTTTGGCACAGATATGAGTGAAATGTGTTTTTAGTCAAAGATTGAGGTTTACAAGTGCTTCGGGGTAAGAAAACCTAGAGAGAGCCACAGACGTCACCCTACCGTGGATTCCCCATGGTGTCTAGTTTTAAAAAGTGTGAAGGTTTGCTAGGTTTCCCTAGGTGCCGGCTGAGCCAGCGCCAAATTACACAGCTACCCACATTGCAAAAAAAAAAGTCTGTATTCAGTTGCAAAAATGTGATGCATCCATATTGTATTTTGGGCCCTTTCCTGACGCGAGCAGTTGGTCTACCCACACAAGTGAGCAGTGGCGGCTGGTAGGGAACCGTGGCGGGGAGGGGAGCTTAGAAAAATAGAAAAAGAAAAAAAAGAAAATCTTAGGATTTCATCAACCAATAATCTGGTGTCATTGCTCATGAGATGTATGGTTGATGAAATCCTAAGATTTTACAAGATATAGAGTATACATAACCTTTTCCTCACAATGAATGGATCTTTGGAATGAGTGTACTGTATATATGAAAAGAGTTGTTTTGCATGGATATTTAATGAAGTTATTTCTTTTAGGTAACACACATACCGGTGGGACCTTATCTGAGTGACAATTCACTCCAACTACTGATTCAGTATACCTTCTTATGGTTGTGTGTGTCTCTGTTAAGTATTGAGAGGCATACTTCACATCTTTGGTCATGAAGAAAGCCGCTACACCTCTACGGAGGGTGTGAGGCTGAAACATGTCGACCATCACTACACTATGACAGGTTTAATCCACTCCTGCTATAGGTTTCGTTCTTAATCCAAACCCTGCGGTACCCCAATAAAGTTATTGGTATCCTTTGGAGTTAGTTTTAACTCCCATTCACCTTCACAAACGTTTGCACTACCTTCACCACACCCCGCTCATCTATAGGTTTTAGTATACCTCTCATACTTGAAACATTCCGGAGCTTCTCCCTCTCAGTGAGGGGGTTGTAGCCTGCTCTGTGACCAGGTTTTCATTGCAAGGAGGTTACCCTATGATGAAGCATGCCACCCTCAGGTGGGTGAGGGAAACCGTCCTATAAAAGGGACACTCCTGCACTCCTCTGCTAGCTTTTATCAAACCCAAAGGCCTTTTTGTGTTATAGGACTTTTTCGATGGGGAGTAGTACTCTGCAAGTCTTTAAATCTCCTCAGGCCCTCTCTGTGTGATGTCAAAGTCAAAGGCAGTCATCAAGTGATCGGATGGGTACCTGGTTTTGGACTGTTACTGCATCATGATGAAGTTCTCTTTAAAGAGGTCGTCTTCGCCTCTTTCCTAAGGAGGAGCAGCGTGGGGGCAGTGCAGAGTGGCTCGAGGATATTGTTCCAGATCCTAGAAGAATAGAGCTATGACCCTGCAGAGTGCTTCGCTGACTTTTGACTACATTTGTGCTATTGAAATACCACATACATACAAAAATGCAGAAGGTATGCTGTCCTGTTTTTTTATGTTTTTTTGTTTTGCACTTTTGTCTCTATTCTGAAGGATGTGGTGAGAGACACCAGAGAGGGTGACCTTGTCATCCAAGGGATGGTTGCCAGTTGTGACGACTTTGTCTATGATGCAGCTAGTTTTGACGATGGTGTGGGCTTGAAAGGGGACCATGTGGTGTTTCATCAGGATGGCGATGTCATATTTTTTTCAGGCCTTAATGAGGTGTGCTGTTACATGTTTAAGGCCCTCAAGGGAGCCTAGTGTGGCTTAAATTCCAAGATAGTTTCTGTCAAACCTAGTGCTAAATAAGGTAGGCAGCACAGAAGATTTTTAAGTAGAAAGACATAAGAGAAAACAAAATAGCTTGAATTCTATTAAAGGCCTCATTCAAGTCACTGTAAAATTAAGTATCAGGATCTAGTGAAATTAAGCTTTTTATTTGGAAGTATTATAAAGCACATGCCAGGTCTAGGAAAATGGCTGCAGAAAGTTGTACAAGACAGCAGGATTATATAGGGGTTTTTCTGCCATTAATGAGCACTGAAGGTCCTTTAGCCCATCTTGCATTATTAATTGCGAAACTACCAGAATGCAATATTAAGCAGACTAAAAGGATTTAATGGGATCTGCCGTAAGCCATGGCTTCAACTGCCATTATCCCCCTCTGTAGCTTTTAAAATGTACAGTATCAATTACTATTATATATTTACTTGGTTACAGAGTGCATTTTTAGTTCAAGCCTAGGCAGCACGCATACGCTGTCCTTCGAGACATGCTGTATTCACTGCATGGGCTTACAGCAGGTCACCGCTTGCCCGTTCCAAATCCCTCCGCTGCTTGCTTTAATGCACTTCGACCACCATCTCAGGTGCTTAATGGCAAGAGAAAGCGAAAGTAATTGTTGTCTGGCTCGAGGGCATCTCGTCCGCCGAAAGATTATCAACCCTTGCTGGATTTGAAGGCTTAAACATCCCATACAGTATAATGCCCCTGTGTGGGTCGACAAGACAAGAAACGATCCTCCACCTTCTCAGAAAAAAGTTTAAATAGGTGATTTCAGTTAAAACTTTTTTTTCGTGTCGCCCTCCCTGCCATAAAGTTGGAGTTATTTGTTATTTTTATGACTCTGCCTCGAGGAGAGAAATGCAATACAGCTCCCATGAGGTTGTTTAGAAATTGCTGGTTGTAATGCACGCTGTGTTGCATTTTTAAAAGCGGCAGAGACTTTTATTTTTAGGGTCCCATGAGAGAGAGATGTAGGTGTTTCACCGCAATTGAGTTAGGGTTGGAATGTTTTACACTGAACGGTAGCAGGCATGCAAACTCATTTAACAAGGCACTAACCAGAGAAACTTTGCAGAAAACCTACGCAGCCTCTATCCTCAATTCTAAGAGTAGTTTGAGGAGAGGAAATGTGGTAATGTTGAATGGTCAGGCTCCTCTTGGTTGTGCTGTCTTTAACAAACATAATCACCTAGAGCAAAATTATTTCTGAGAGAGTCTCTAGTTCAGTATCTTTGTGGGACTGACTCCAGCTTCTAGTTTTAATGTTGTCAGGACAGACATTTCCTTTAAATACAGAGACGGAACTGACATTCTACACAACAGAAGCTTTAAATGTAGATTTGTTATGCTCTGCAAAGTGTGACATGATTTATGGCAAGTGTCTGAGGAACTTCATTTCCGAGGCCCGTTTGCTAGGACTTGAAACACGTATGCTCTGCCCATTCTTTAAATAGCATGCCGTGGTTAACACGAGAAATGTATGCACTGGCCATTCTTTAAGCAACATGCCGTGGTTAACACGAGAAACACTTGTATGCCATCCTTATTTTGCCTCTGTGACGGACTTCCCATGACATGGAGACCTCTCAGTTTGCTCTCTCAGCTAATGTTGTTAATGAAAGATGTGGGAAGGCACAAACCACAATAAAACGTGCACAAGAGAAGAGGCCTGAAGAGAATGATTTGGGAGCCAAACAACTCCATCCTCAGGGATAAGAGGCACAGGGCAAGATGGTAAAAGTTGATTAGGGTGGCAGTAAAGGAAGCTGTTTAGTTTTATATGGGCACTGGTCGTGGTGCACGGCTGGGGGGAAGAAGTGTTGTGTAGTTCCTATAAATCTATATAGGATCTGCACGTTTAGACAACATAAACTAAGGCATTGGCGTCTAGACGGATTCTAGACACTCCCAAAAGATATGTTAGTCTGTAGACCAGCTAGCTCACAGTGCCACTATAAGCCCCACAACCGTACCAGGGAGCGAATAGTTTCTGGCAACTATCGAACATGTATGCAAAGGAAGGTACCCCCTATTTGATTTTGGGTTATAGAGGAGGGGGAAAAAACTGAAACTGTGAGGAAAACCTCTAAACTAACCCACTTAATTTACTGCTGGCTGGAAGCTCTCCTATGAGACATGTCCCCGAAAAAGACAAATTCCTACAAACTGATTAATTCATACAAAAATATTTTATTACTTATAAAAGATATATATTTTCTTTTTTTGTACTTTTTTACATTTGTCATTTTTGTCATATTAAATAAACATTCATGTATTTACAATCTTGATATAAACATTGTCATGAAACACAATTTAAATAATTGTTCATAACCCCACAGAACACCCATCAGACCTGCATTCACACCTCTCAGAAATCCTACAATCGCACCAGCATTCACACAACAAAACCAATATCAAAAAGATTTTTAAAACATGTGTGGGATCCTATTTCCTTCTGAAACAGAGACAAATGGAGATTAAATTTTTTCTGCAACTGCATCCCATCCAGTTTTCTGCTTGTTAATGTCTCTGATAGGATTCCCTTGTGGCTAGGAAAAGGTCTACGCACGTTTCGGTGGATATCGAACATGACAACCCTGACCCCTCAGGGATCATGGAAACAGTACAGTACTTTTCGCTCAGTCACTTGTGCTCACTTCTCAGAGAGATGTACAGAATAAACGAAGGGGACGTTTTCAATAAGCATTTATTGAACCAGCGTCATTCTAGTATAAAATACATGTGCTGCGACAACTTTTAATGGTGATATCACATCTTCCTTAAATTTAACAAAGACACACTGATTTTAGGAGAGGCTCAAGACTTAGTGAAGGCAATCGCACATATTATCAACACAGAAGATCTGACAGATTCAATGGAGTCACGTCTTCACATCAATACAAGAGAAGTGCAGAGCTCACCTGCAGGCACACTTTCAGGAAGACCCCACACCAGACTTTCAGGCAAAGCTCCCACTGCAGGCTTTTTCCATTTTCCATTACACCTGGCGGTGGTGGGCAGCGGTTCAGATGGCTGATTGTTAAATCACTATATGGTGCTGTGAACATATTCCCAGAACACTGTGACAGTACTCGCACTGATGTTCGCTTACTGCCCATCTCTAAGGTCAAGTGCTGGGCTACACATCTGCTGCAGGAGAAGTGAGGAGAAGGGTAAGGGGCTTGGAGAATGAGATTAGAGCATGTGCAGCAGGCAGATGCCACATGAAGGGTCCAAGAGGACCAGGAACTGCATCTGAGTTCAGGCATATGGCTCAAGTCTTCAGTGGTAGGCTCACCTCTTCTGTGAGGCCTGGCGGTGTGGGTGGTGGGCTTATCCTGGGTCTCACATCTCTGGGCTAGCTCTGAATGATAGATGCAAGGCACATGGGAGATTGGAGGACCTCTCCTTTGGGCTTCGCAGCCCTATCTGCAAACCCTGGATGTCCTTCTGCTAGACGGTGCAAGAAACCAATGAGGGTGGGGGCTCAGGATTCTTCTGTCAGTCTAAAGGCCCAATCATTAACCACAATTGGGTTAGCAGTCAGGTATTATTTACCATTGTTTGACAAAGCTAATCCTCAATTATATTTCCACGATATAGCGTGCCCACGGATACATTAGGTGAACCTCACTCTCAAAGGAAGCTTTACTAGGCATTTCCAGAGTGTACAAATCAAGGTGGAATTCCTGGTCTCGCTGGTGTATGGATGCAAAATCAATGACATATCATCAGGTTTCACACATTTATTAGTTGTTTAACTTTCCTAATCTCCGAGGAAGAGTGTCTGATGTCATAAAGCTCAAGACAACATGTAGACATTTTTCTCCTTCAGGTGTGCATTTTTATATTTCCAGAAGAACAAACCCATTCTTTTAAATTCATTTTTTCCCATTCACCCTGAAATTGTGTGAATTTCTCTGTTTGAAAGAATGAGGCCAGTACATCTGCCTTAAGAATGACTTATACCCCAGTTACAAGGGGGTTTACAAATTTTGGAGGGGGTGAACCCCCCATGTGCCTTGCATCCAACTTTCTTGTTAAGTTAGACCACAGTTAACTAAGAATTCTTTGCTCAACCTCTGGTAGCTATGGCACAAGGAGCCGTCTTTTCCCCAGAGAAATGTGTGAGCGTTTCAAGCAGTACCAAAGAACATTAAAGTCCCGAAAACAACACAAAAAAACTCCACGTAAAGCATGGAAGACATCATACAGAGAAAATGCACAGTGGCCCCTAATCACAGAAAGAAAGCTCGCTGGGCATGGGATCATTTATTTTGTGTTTGGAGAAAACAAACTTTGCTTTGAGATTTTTCTCTAAACAAGAAGTTTTACAAGCAGGGGCTTTAAATATGACACACACTTTGAAAATCTCCAGTGCTGCCAATAGCGTAAATTGGGCAGATGGTCCTTTTTTAGACCAACGCACTGCCCACCAAGATCTAAATAATCATGTTAGTCTTTTTTTCTTTCCTGTTCTTGGATTTCTCGAGAGAGGCAGAGGAATAGGCTGATGCCACCAATTAAGGGTCCACAGAGTTTGGATTCTTTATTTTGGCAGTCCCATTGTAGCCTTGGACTTGGCCTGAAATAAGCTCTGAGCAGGCCAAACCAGCAACTCTAGCTGGCATAGTAACACCTTTCTCGGGGAGATTTGGTGCCTAGTAGAAGTACTTCAAAGGCCAAGAAAATGATAGTTACATTTTTTGAACATGCTGGAAAAGTCACTTGTGATCTCTTCCACAGTTCCAGGTAGACTTCCAGGCAAGATCCTCGGGTCCAGCTCACTCTGCAGCCAGGGCTTCCACAGGTCCAGTGCAGTCCACTTCCAAGTTCTTCCACTCGGAGTTGAACACTTCTGCACCCTTTTTTTGTCCCTGAGAGTACTTGTAATGTTTGAGAACCACATTTTGGTGTAAATGTTTTCAGTTTCACAAATTGTTCTGGGAGATCATGTAAAAACAATGAAAACAATAAAAGGAGCAAGAAGACATCCTTGTTTAAGCAATTTTGTGTTTTTGTTGTTAGCCCTTTGGTCCCTCCCATTAGTACTTTGTACATAGAAATATGTGGCCCAACTATCAACTACAGAGGATTAGGTGGCACGGCCAATGCTGTTAACTTTCTGCAGCGCATGAGCCTGTCTACATGGTTGAACGCTGTGGAGCATTCTATAAATGTGGCATAAATTGTCTGCCTTTTAGAGCCTACATATTTTTCAACAATAGCTTGTACTAGAGCTATGTTAGCTGTTACTGAACATTTTGATCTAAAACCAGTAATTCCCGAAAGCCTTTGACATTTTATTTTGCATGCACGATAACTCAGGAATAAATACGTTTGGCATTGGTAGATAAGTCAGTATATAACATTACAATGTCATTACAAAAATGTATTCTAGGGGAATTCTTCCAGTGTAATCAGCCACATGTTTGGATGTCAACTTGTCCCATACCTATGCCAAACGTCTGTGGTCTTTTGGAGAGCAAGTTATTTTGCTATACTGAGTAATTTTATGTGTGGAATCTGGAATATGAACTTCAGTAAACAAATCATTGAATTATTGAAACTCCATGGATTCCTCACAGGTTGAGTGGACAGGTATATACGATTCCACTGGACCATTAATTACGAGACCACCTGTTGCCCATAGATGTTCAAGCAGAACTTCACATTTGTCTTCTTTGAAGTTACAGGAGGATGATGTTTCAGGAATAATCCAGGCTTCTTCTAGTTCTATATTTGTATATGTTTGTATGGCTAAATTAGAGAAATTTGTATTAAAGTTGCCTACAATTAATACCCATAAAGCCTGCTCCTTTTCAATAGTTATTTATTAAATCAAAAACATAAATTAGGGTAGCATTATGCTATTGTCCCTAGGGAATTTAAACATTAAAAACAAGGAGGGAGCAAATCTAGGCATCTGTGATCTATGAAAAGTAATCCTTATATATTGGCATTACAGGAATGAGGAATAATCTCGTAGTTCCATATATAGTCTATACATAAAAGAACTGCGCTGCCTCCACTAGTATGGCCTCTCATACAGCTCTTGGCAGGACTACTAATAACATAATGTTTTTCTTTGCGAAATTATCCATTTCCCAAGTTTCTTAGATACAGATGATAGTTCAGGTTCATTAAGGATCTAATTTTATAACCATCGAGTCCTGCCTTGTACCTTAAAATGATTGAGAGGTTTTGCTTAAATTAATGGTCAATTTTGGTTACATATTTTATTCCCATTCAAAGTTCCTGACAGCCAAGACCAAGATTCCTCTTTATTCTTGTTATCTGGTTAAAAATCAGACTGCTGGAGAATACTAACTGTTCTACTCTTGAGCTAACTTGCACCTCTACTTAGCAATTCATTCTGTGTTAATTTGGGGATTGTGACAGAACATGAGTCACACTCGGCAGTGGGATAAGAGTTATTTTTTTCTAAAAGATTCTCTGGCAGAAATAATTTGGGCTGGCATCACATTAAAACTATTTTTTAGCCAAGAGATCACGCCGTTTACGTTATTGAATGAGCCAAGTAGGACCAAACCACAGCTCTTTCTCTATACAAGGCAAGCTCAATCATATAGAAACATAATCAATTTAATATCCAGAGAGAACAGTGCGTTACTGGAAATATTGACAATAATCTGAGCATTCTAGATTCATTCAAGTGGCTATAGTAATCAGGAAAAAGATCTCCAAAATAAATGGTTGAAGGAGTAAAAGAGCCTAAACCCAGTGATTGCATTGGTCAAGAATTTTAAATAAAATAAACATTACTATAATAAGTTTTTTAGACGTGCTAACCAAGTGATGGCTCCAGGACACAGTAGCTAATGGATTGAGGACTTGATTTGCATTTGCAGGAGGGATATTATGTTCATCCTGCTGCGAAATTGAATCTGGAAGATCATTTGTAGCAATGTTATTATTAGACTACATAGGCTGTAATTGTTCAGATGGAAAAATGAGAAGTCTAGGACGTTTTTTAGTTATTCTACACTTCTTGATTTGTTTTCCCTTGTTCATTTTCAATATTGCTTGGCTTTTTTTAATTATTATTTCATTTTTCCTCTCCTATCCTTTCCTGATTGTGCAGATAAAGTTTGTGCTGTACCCTTTGTTTGCTAAAATCGGAGAATAGGAAAGTGGTAGATTAGATTCAAAAGAGGGAGAATCATTTGATGAATATATTGCTTCAAGATGTTTTTTCATGTTTCCTGTTTCTCTTGAATGCTGGTTTCAGTGGCAAATAAGCTATATTCCTTTTATTTAAGTTCTCATGAAAGAGTGTTTCCTTTGCTGTAATTTGTGAATCTGGTGATTAATTCAGGATCAGTCTGAACAAAATTACCTTGGGTTTTATCAGGTAGATTAGGATGACTAGTTAGTGCAGATAAAGTCTCTATAATATGGCCTGAATTAAAAGTTGTTTTTTCCAGCACACTTAAAATAGAATGCAAAACTAAAATACTTGAACTGTCTCTGAAAATTAAACATAATATGCATATAAATGGAGCCTTCAATAAATCATTTTTAAATACATAACCATCAGTCAGTGTGCTATTAAAAAACCCCAGTTTCTCTTTAGTTTCTTTCTTAGTCACCAAAGGCGTACGTAAGTCTACAGTAGTATCCAGTAATGTTCCTTTCCCTTCAGGTCCATCTGAGTTAATATTTGTGGCCCCTCGCCTAGTTTAGGGACAAAATTGGGTATTGGAGGTAGTCTAACAAGCAAGCCTGCATGCAAGTATTTTTTTACTGTCCACCTTTTGCATCTGGGGACGAGATTTGTTTTTATGTGTGAAGGTTCTACCACAAAGTTTTTTAACAGCCTTGTTTTAAGATGGAGTGTGAGTGCCAAGAACTCAAACACCCCCAGCCAAAATAAAATAAAGTTCCACTGTGATTATGGAGCTCTCAATTGTCAGCAGACAAAAAGAATAGCAGTCCGCACTCAGTATGACTTAAATATAAGATAGAGAAATATCGCAGTAATATGTGGTAGGATAAACTTGAAGTAAACTTCAGTGAAAAGTTTTAACTTTCCACCAAGATACCCAAGTGTCAAAAGATCCAATTTTAACAAGGCTGAGGATACAGAAGTAACTGTGCTGATGGAGAAGTAACAGTTTATGGCAACTTCAACTCATCTTTACTCTACGCCAATCACTGCCTTCTCGAACTGCCACTATAGTAGACTTTTCTTTGTTTTCGATATGCATATTTTTTTCTCCTTAGATTAGATTTCCCTTAAATTGCAAAATGAGTTATGTCGTGCTCTGGGCCTGAACTTGTGCTAATAGGGCCTCCTCCACACAATGCACTGACAAACCTAGACTCCTCGGCGTGGCCAGCACAGTGATGCAGTGACACTTGAGGGACACAAAAACCACAGTATCAGTGGCCTATTCTCTCCTCTGCAACCTCCGGATATTTAAGGAGTGGTGACAGTCCAACCCACTTAATTCAATGCCAAAAGCTGGCCAGGACACTGAGGCGCCAAAGTGGAGTGAGTATCTCAGAGTATCCTAATTCAGTTTTGCCCACTCTTGGAGCACCTGTAGCAATGATGAGCAAAGGAGTTCAGAGTACGAGGACAGAAGCCATCAGGTATTCAAGCGGTCCAGTGCTCAGACGTAGTGACAGACCAATGAAAAAGACTATGTGATGGCACAAGCACGATAGCAAGTGAAATTCATCCTCTGCCCCTGCTGCCTTTGTCCCTCTTTTGTCTCACACTACTAAGCTGCAGGACTCACTTCACTTTCCACCATACCTCATGCTACCCTCCCTTTTTCTTCGGCATTCTCGTCTCATTTAATCCTCCCTTTCGTTCCTCCAAGAGCCTCACTTTTCACTGCTTATATTACTTATTGCAGACCTTGAATCTATTTATTTGTTTCTTTCGCCCCTGCTCTGTTCCATCTAATCAGTAATCTTCTCTCTGCTGTTTCTCTCTCAGTTTGGAGTATGCCTCCCTTTTATTTACTTTTTTTACTTCTTGCCTATATTATTTCCACCTACCCTTCACATCCTTCTACTCCTTGCTTTCCCTCTCCTCCTGATGTAGCTCTTCCTTCTAACTCTTACGTCCTGCAGCCCTATATAATTGCAAATCCCCTCACCTGATGCAGCTCTCCCTTTTCTATCACCCTTTCACCTTCTACTGTCCTTACTTCTCTGTACCCCATATAATCGCCTGTAGCCCTCCATTCTTTGACCTTGTCTCACATCTGTAAGGTCCTTCAGTCTACATCCCTTCCATTTCACCTCCTGCCTGCCGCTATTCTCTGTCTCCAGACCTCTTTTCAACCTCCTCTTATATCTTACTTTTCCAAAGCTCTTGAACTTCTTGCAGCTTCCCTTTCTCAACCCTCTTACTTCTTATTGCTCTCTTTTCCGCCCCTTCATTCATCCATCAACCTTCCATCTTGTCTCCTCTCTGCCTCCATTTCTTCTCCATTCCCCCTTGTCTTCCTCCTCGGCTGCTATCTCCAGTGAGGGCTTTAGGGGCCAGAAGGGAAGGAAGGAAATGTTCCTTACCCTGTAAACATCTAATCGTAGCTTGCTGTGCTCCAGATTGATACGCTGCCATCTCTTGTTGGGCTCGGATGTTTCCAAGTTGTTTTTCTTTGAAGAAAGTCTTTCAAGTCACAAGATGCACTCTTACTCCACCTTTAGTAAGCAATGCACAGGGGCACCAACTCCATGTTGGGTTGTTTTATGTACAGCTTGTGAGAGTAAGTATGGAGTGGTGAGTGAACACAGTATGGCAAACATGTGTATTATGAAAGGAAGTTAATTAATAAGGAAGAGATCTGCCACTAGAGCCACACGTTTCTGGAGAGGAGGATGGACACCTGATTCTACATCACTACACACTATGAACAGATCTTAGAGGGTAAGTAACATTTTCCATTCATAGAATGTGTTGTTGTACATACACATGGTCTACATAGACGGTAAAGCAATACTCCCCTATAAGCGGGGGCTAACGTGGATGAGGCAGATGTCTGAAATAAAGTCCACAGGACTGTATAGCCGACCATTGCATATTGGCGGGCTGAGATATCCACAGAGCAGTGGTTGGTGAAAGTGTGTGGGGTTGACCATGTGGCTGCTATTTTAATTCAAATACTATGATGCAATTAAAGCATACCCATTGTTGTAAGGAATATATGGTGGTGTCTGACTTTGATTAGATGCTATTGATTAATACGCTCTATTGATTTTTCTGTTTCATTTGATCTCCACTGGGACATAATCTTTTTGTACCATGCTATACACATGTCAGCTGTGGGAATATTGCCAAGGAATGCCATGGTTGCTGCTTTTTTGTGTTTTGAGTGCACCCTGTAGGTAACAAGGATGGCTCTTGTGGCTTTATGATAGCAAGTCTGGGTACACTTGACTTTCCTGCAAAGAAAAGGGGCCCCCTGGTACTAATGTGAAGTTCACCTAGACAGGGAAATACATTTTGTAAATAATCTAGGGCAACTTCCAAAACTGTGAGAATCTCAGAACATGTCAGAATAGAAAATCATGACACTAGTGTTTAGAAAAATACAAAAGTAATTTATTTAAAGTTCATGATACTGTTAAAGATATAAAAACATGATAAATCTAATCCTACAGAGACCTTAGTTTGAACAACATCCTAACTACACACATCCATCATACATTCATACTACACTCTATTATTCATATCGATATATATAATCTATTTGGAAATTATGCGAATCACAATTAGGTCAAAATTAATATAATGTAATATTTCAATGAAAACATGATTATTAGGGTGGTTTCCAGATTATCTCTACGCGCGTTTCGGCAGAACACTGCCTTCCTCAGGAGTTCCACCACCGAATGTTGTACTCTTCAAGAGAAAGCAAAAGGACTCCCCTCTTACCAGAGTGGTAAAAAATTTCCACAGGAGAAGATGTAGGGTAAATAAATATGAGAATATCCAGGTTCAAACCCAATATGATGGTAGATGATGAATACCTAAAAAGGAGGTAGAGCCAGCAATCCCCAATTTGCGTATTTACTTCTCATACGAGGACGGAATATATAAGTCCGCTGAATATGTTGAAAGAAACGAGGTGAGAGATCTTCTCTTATAACCTCTAGACCTTTGAGCTGCCAAAAAGGAGAATCCTGGCTAGATGGACGAGCTGCCAATCCACTGAATATTACAACATGTGCTGGATGCGGTCACACTAGAAATCAGGCAGACAGCTTGACTTTCCACCTGGCAATACCAGCTAAGAATATAGGCTGATCCTTGTGGGGTTTGGATAAGGCTGCGAACAGCAGATATGCTTTGTAAAAGGGCTTAGTCCTGTTGATGTAGTACATAGAAGCCCATTTGAAGTCTAGGGTGTGGAGGGCTGTTTCTGCTATTGAGTCTGGTTGAGGGAAGAACACTAGTAGCTCTATAGTTTGGTTGAGGTGGAAAGGGGAAACCACTCTGGGTAGAAACATTGGATTGGTCATAAGAATGGTATTGTCCCTGTGGACCTGAATGAAAGGTTTGTGCAGTGTGAGGGCCTGCAATTCACTGATCATCTGAGAGATGTTATGTCTATGAGGAAAGCTAATTTCCAGGAGAGGAACAAGAGTGCATAGGCTCAAAGGGGGCCTGGGTCCCACGGGTCTTGTGAGAACTACATTGAAATTCTATGCAAGAGCAGGGGGGACTTTGGGAGTCATGACCCTTTTGAGACCTTCCATGAAGGCCCTAACCACAGGAATGCGAAAGAGGGAGGAGTAGTCCCTGTTTTGCATGTAGAGAACTATGGCTGCTAAATGCAGATGTATAAGTGTGTACAAGGCCTGATTTCTGCACGTGGAACAGGTAACAGATAATGTATTGGACAGCACGTTTGAGAGGGTCCAGGTGTTTGGATATGCAACAGTGGACTCATCTCTTCCATTTTGCTGAGCAGCAGACTCGTGTGGTTGGCCTACAGGACTCACGTATGATGTCCATGTACTCCTTTGGGAGGTGGAGGAAGCTGAACTCTTGGACCTCCTGTGCCAAACTGCTAGATTGTGCTGTTTGGGGTCTGAGTGTCTGATATGACTCTGTTCTGCATGAGAAGGTCAGGACTGTTGGGTAGCTTCTCATGTGGGCTGATTGACATCTTGAGGGTGTCGAATACCATGGCTGTCTGGTACACGTGAGGGCTATAGGATCAGGGTTTGGAATGTTTGCCGTATTTTTGGCACCACATTCGAGGGAGGAGTGGGAGAGGCGGAAAAGCATAGGCAAAGATCACTGACCTGTTCATCCACAGAGTATTGCCTATGGACTCTGGGCGTGGGTACCTGGAGGGTGAAGATTCAGCATTTTGCGTTTTCAGAAGTGGCAAAGAGGTCTATGTGTGAAGTACTGGAGTAGGCCTTGTGGGTGATGTTCCTCTCAGCGGCCTCATTGATGCGTCATGCTGAGCAGGTCTGCAATGTCGTTGTCCACCTCCGAAAGGTGTATGCAGTAGCGTATTGCTCAATGCCAGGTCTACTGCGCTTGTCAGGACAATGGGAGAGAACGAGTGGCGTCTTGTTTTTTTAGATAATGCATGGCGGTCATATTGTCTGCACTGATGAGAACTACTTTGCCTCAAATGAGTGGCAGGAAGGCTGTGAGAGCAAGGTGTATCACTAGTAGCTCTAGGTAGTTGATGTGGCACCCATGGTGCTGGGGTGCTCACACTACCTGTATGGTCATTTGGTTGAGATGCGACCCCCAGCCATCAGGGAAGGCGTCTGTGATGATAGTGACTTGCAAAATGGATTTGCTACAGATTTTAGCTGTTCCACCACTGCAATGAGGAGTGGGCGCTGGCTTTCACCAACATTCAAACTTCCCTCTGACCCTCCACTTGTGACCATTGAGCCGAAAGACATTCTTGTAATGGACGCATATGGAACACGGCATGGGCCTTCTTTGGCAGTATATGAAGCCATCATACCTAGCAAGTGCAGGAAAATTCTCACTCTAATCAGTTGGCTTGAGAAAGAGGTAAGAGCTGCTGGGATGCCATCACTCTTTGTGGGCTGGGCTAGGCTTTGCTTGCGACCGTGTTGAGTACCACCCCTAGGAAGGGCTGGATCTGGATGGGTTGGAGGTGGGAATTGGTGGCATTTATTGTGAATTCCAGGCTGTGAGGCATGGAGATGGTAGCATGGGTATGGGTTAGGCATTGGTGGTACATGCCTGCACTCTTGATTAGCCAATCACCAAGGCAGGGGAAAACATGGATGCCCCACTCCTTAAATGGACTGCTACCACTGCTGGATGCCCTGTAAAGACTTTTGGAGCAGTGGTAACCCTGAACTGCAGTACTTTGAACTGGTAATTATGGCAACTTACCACAAAGCTGAGGTAAGGCCAGTGGGCGGGATGGATGGAGATGTGGATGTAGGCATCCTTGAGCTCTAACTCCATCATGTAGTCACCTTGTTGAAGCAGAAGGATGACATCCTGCCTGGTTACCATATGGAAATGTTCTGAGAGGAGCCTGAGGTCCAAGATTGGCCAGAAGGAGCTGTCCTTGGTACGAGTAAACTCCTTTTAAGGCCCCTTTGTGAAGGGGCACTTGCACCTCTTTCTGTAGAAGGTTGAGATGATCTCTACTGAGGGTGTGGGAGCGGAGCAGGATATTAGGAGGGGGAGTGAGAAGTTCTAGACAGGAGCCATGGCAGACCTCCGCTAACACCTATTGGTCTGATGTGAATTCCTCCCAACAGGGAGGGAAATTCTGAAGTTTTCCCCAAAAGGTGTTGTACAATTTGGGAGTGTAGGCTGGGCAAGCCAGTGCTTGGAGTAAGAGGCCCCTTTGCCAGAGCCGCCTCTAACCCTGCCTTTAATGTTGTTGCCTTGTAGGCATCCCTAGTTGACACTTTTGCTGCCTGCTGGTGAAATGAGTGCTGTTGGCTTTGATATGAAGGGCGGAATCTAGATAGGTGGTCTTGAAGCCTCCTCTAAACTGCTCTCTCCGAACGTAGCCTTTGGCAGCTGAGGTCTGCAGGGCACACGTGTATTTTGCAATGTTGGTGTCCTTTATTTTTTCCAGCATCTTGTCAAATAGATGTTCCCCATTGAGGGGCAGTTTGAGGATATGCTGTTGGACATCCAGCTTGAAGCCTGAAACACGGAGCCAGGCGTGGCGTCTACTGAGGACACTGGTGTTGACTCCCAGGGAAGCCATGTCCGGGGCATCAAGGGCATGGCAGATGGTAGCTTTGGATATAGTCTTGCCCTCTAAAACTAGTTCCTCCCCTCTTTTTCTGTATTCCCCTGGGAGATGCTCGATTAACTCTTGCATCTCATCCCATTGGACAATGTCATAGTGGGAAAGGTTCCCCACAGAGTTGGCTGTTCTCCAGTGGGTAGCGGTCCCAACTGCCTCCCTTTTGCTGGCAGTGTCAAACTTCTTGCTGTCCTTGTCGGGCTGGGGAACATCCCCCAAAGCTTGAGCGGAAGCCTGCTTCAGCAGGTGGAACGACCAGGGAGTTGGGCGGGACATGACCTATGATATAGGGAGAGGGATTATATTTCTTCTCATCCCTTAGTGTACATATCCTTTTGCTTTCACTGGTTCTTTGAAGGTGTTGTGGCTGATTTTAATATGCCCTTTAGCATGGGCAAGAACTGGACTGTCCATTCAGTCTTAGTGTCTCCACAAGGAAATCGTCATCCTTGGTGAGCACATGCATATTATCAGTGCTTTAAATGGGAAAAAATAAGTGCAGGTACTCAATAATATGAGCTAGAGGCGTGGCGAGTGGGCGGGGCTAGGGGCGGGGCTTAGGGCAACATATGACGATACATAATGACTTCTATATCAGTTGCAGCAACTATGAAAACACATGAGAAATGTGTTTATGTAAAGGAAACAGGTTAACATTACACAAAATGAAACCCAAAAAGGATGATATGTGAACAGTTTCTCGTTTTGTAATATTTGCTGCTTCTTAATGCCATACTGTTATGTGGCACAATACTATATACTCTCAAGCGTGCACACACACACACGCACGCACACACACTCTCTCTCTCTCTCTCTCTCCACATTCCGTCTAAAATCTATTGAGTGTCCTGATTCTCTCCCTTTTCTCTCCACTTGCCTCTAATCTTTACCCAGCCTCTAAGCTTCTCTCACTAGTTCTGCTCCTCTTCCTCCCATCTTTTGCTTACTCTCCACAAGTCTTACATTTTCTCCCTGGTTTTTCCGTACTTGTCTCCTGTTCTCCCCTCCATGCTGTACTCATCCCCTAAATTTGCCATCTGGAAAATTCAAGTTAAGAAATGCACCAGATTTATGACTTTACAGAAATGTGTGTTAAAATACCATTTCTGAGACGATTCATGATTTCAAAACTCAAATATCTGGTATTTTTATCTGAAAATAAGTGGCAATCCTACCTTAACCTGCCACCTCACTTCTTTACATTCATCCCTACTCCTTGCATCCACAAAGAGAAGCAGCTCCTGTCCTGAACAAAAAGATGAAAAGAAAAACGGCTTTGGCGAAAGACAGAGGATTTTGTTGGGCTGTCACTCACTTTCGAACGGCCAGTGCAATCAATATCCTAAATAAGACTGGATTACTGACTGACTGCCAGTCCCAACCAATGTTCCCTCTAATTTTTTTCCTCTGTGTGCGGCAGTGTGAGGTCTCTGTGCGCTCCAGCCACGGCAATGTGCGCCAAGGACCCAACCGCGTGTGTGGGTGCAGCGACAGGGGTTCTGACACTGGGGTTCCTGCTTGATTGTGCAGATAAATGACCTAGGTACTGGAACGGAGGAGGCCTGTTTGATGGGGCAGGCAGGGCCGGACTGGGAACCCAAAGTAGCCCTGGCAATTTTGCTGCACCGGCTCCCACCCACCAGGGTTGGGGTGGAGGGGGCAGGCAAGTGTCAAGCACTACTGCTGAAAGCTGGTCCCCAGCACTGGTGCTTTTGTTACTGAGGGCCCATATTGCAGCATCGCTGCAAAACTGCCCCAGTAACAAAACTGGCCCCCACTGCTCCAAAACTGACCCCCACCCTTCCAGCCTCGCAGGCAAACGCCTGATGCCTGCTAAGGCCAGTCCAGCCAGGGGGTGGTCTTCGTGTTGGTGACTGCCGTGCCTAACAAAAAATAAAAAATGTGCCCTCATGTAATGCAACTGGTGCTATGTAAAGCGCTCTGATACCCGATTCGGGTCAAGTTCGCGCTTAATAAAACTCTGTAAAATAAAAAATAAAATAATGGTTGTGTCATGTTCGAAATGAGAAAGTGCAGAGCATCTGCAACCACAACAAAGCTACACAATCTTCCCGCAGCCACGCTCTATTAACAAAAGGCATGCAGAAAGTCCAGAAGCAGGACGTGTGCTTTCAGAATCACTAGCATATATTAGTGATTGTAAAAGCACACGTTAATTTTAGGCTTGCTGCATGCCTTTTGTTAATAGAGGGCGGCAGATTGCGTGCCTTTTTGAAAGTTATCATGTTAATTGCAGAGCCCGACATACTAATACACGGGGCTGCATTTAACATGAAAACTTTCAAAAAGGCACACAATCTGCTGCGCTCTATTAACAAAAGGCGTGCAGCAAGCCTAAAAGCACGACGTGTGCTTTACACGTCGTTCTTTTTTATTGTATTGTATTATAATTGCATTTATCTAGCGCTTACTACCCCTGACGAGGCGTCTAAGCGCGTTTTCGGCGAGTAGCACGCTACTCCGGGACCCATAAAGGAATTTGTGTTGAATTAGTATAGTGCAATATGAAAGTAATTTAAGTGGTGGATAGGTTAGTCAGTTATTTGGATTCAGAAGGATAGCAGAAGGATAGAAGAGGAAAAAAGGTTTGTATTTATATAGCGCTTGTTACCCCTGATGGGGTATTGAAGAGCTTTTTCTTGCGAGTAGCACGCTACTCCGGAAACCCATAAAGGATTAGTGGTGAATTAGTATAGTGAAATATGAAAGTAGTTTGAGTGGTGGATATGTTATTCAGTTATTTGGATTGAGAAGGGTTGGGAGGGGTTGAAAGGGAAAAAGGTTTGCATTTATATAGCGCTTGTAACCCTGATGGGTGTTGAAGTGATTTATTGGCGAGTAGCCCGCTACTCTGGAACCCATAAAGGATTAGTGGTGAATTAGTATAGTGGAATATGAAATTTGAATGGATGAAGAGGGCCGGATTAATGAGGCCCCTACAACTAAATACATTATCTATCTTGTAGTGCATTAAACACATAGTATTAAAAACAAATGGTCTTGGCAAACAGCAGACACAAAAATAATTATTTCATGGTAAATCTTGTACGGCTGTAACTGAGAAACCCATGGCTTCCTACCATCAGTGTTTGCCAGGTGCGGCATTACCAGTTAAAATAGTGAAACGCTCACAATGAGGCCCTAAACGCTTGAATGCGATTACAAGCCTCTCTCCTATCCTTTCGCTAACAGCCCACATGTTGAAGCTCCACAGCAAGAGAATGGAAGGAAGCGTCATACCCAAAAATGAATAACATAACTTAGACTAATGTCTCTCTAGTAATTGATGCTGCCTCCCTTGATAGTACGTACTGGGAGGAACATCCTGCCATCCTTCCTCTATGGTGGCAGCATTATGCACCCTAGTCAAGTGACACGTCAGAAAACCCCCTCCCCTTAACTTTGAGTTTGGCTTTATAAGGAAGGATTCTTACAATCTCGCAAATGCACATTTTTGTGGAAGCCAAGTCACTCTTGCTGTGGTTATCTACCGTCCTCTTCACTTCTTCTGTCCACCAGATCTCCTCCATACACCCTCACCTCACTTCCTTACCTATTCCTCTTCGGAAATCTCTCTCCACTCTCCAAAATCTATACCGTCTTTAATGCTCCTGTTAAGACTTCCTCTCTTCCTACCACTCATCTATTTATCCTCCACTTAGCGCCCCCGTCCTCATCCCAGTGTCAAACGCTTAACACAATCCGCTCACCTACCCACTAAGGCCACTAGGGCTTTATGCTCAAATCTCCGCTTTCTCGTAACTCAACTTTCTTGCTGACATCCATTTTTTCAGACGCCTGCAGTCGACACTGCTCCACCTGTTACCCCGTCTTTTATAATCTCTTCTTAATTTTCCTCCTCCTTACCCACCTGCTATACTCTTTCAGTGCTTCCTTTAAGGGCCACCCTTGCCTCCCTTCTGGCTCCTTCCCCACGGTACACTTTTCTTCCTCTCCGAGCTACCTTACGTCTTTCCCTACATACCACTGAGCTCATTCCCCTCCAATGCCCATTGTCCAGCTCCCCAGCCACAACATGTTAACGTGTCCCTTTACGTTCACGCCTCTTACGAGTTTCTCTACTGTCCCTTCTATTCCATGTTTCTACGTCCAAAGCAACACCAACTAAAAGTCATCCAAAGCGAGTTCCAATGAGGGGACCTAGAACTACAGCTCCCAGAAACCACCTGGTGGTGAAATGAAATGACCACAGCTGCCCTAGAGACAAATAATCACCCGGATTCTGCCGTCCCTCTGGATCATCTCCCCTCCTCCTTTCCATCGCTTATGCTTGTGCTTGCTGCATTTATTTTCTTAATGGAGCACGCTGCGGGCTGATTGTGGGCCATTGTGAAAATATTTATGTTAATTGCAGCACCGTCATGCGCTGCAATTAACATAAATAGTTTCACAATGGCCCACAATCAGCCAGCAGCCGTGCTCCATTAAAAAAGACATGCATCAAGTCCAAAAAAACGACGTGTAAAGCACATGTCGTGC
Organism: Calotriton arnoldi; assembly: GCA_963921515.1. NCBI lineage: Eukaryota > Metazoa > Chordata > Amphibia > Caudata > Salamandridae > Calotriton > Calotriton arnoldi. The sequence goes on along the minus strand of CAWUFW010007201.1, from coordinate 80,697 downwards.
TTTTGGACTTGCTGCATTTCTTCTCTTAAAGGAGCACGGCTGCGGGCTGATTGTGGGCCATTGTGAAAATATTTGTTAATTGCAGCGCATGACGGTGCTGCAATTAACAAATATTTTCACAAAGGCCCACCAACAGCCCCCAGCCGTGCTTCAGTAAGGAGGAAATACAGCAAGTGCAGGAGCCACAGCAACCAGGAAATTACAATTTTTCGCGCCGCTCGCGTTATAAAAGCGGCGGCGCGAATGCTCTCCCGGGATGTGCTGTGGGTGCGCGCTCCACACGCAGCACTGCGCGCTCGGGGGAACAGATGTGCGCGCGCGCGCGGGCGCGCACGTTACTGGGAACACTGGTCCCAACCCATTTACACACCTGATGGAGAGGGGCGGGGGTGAGGCTAAAGCACTTTCAGCTGAATAGTCGTTGCTCATGTGATCGACAGTGAAGGGTCTGTCTAGACCCTGTCCTGTTAATCACAGCGTGACGCACGGCAGCCCCTTTTAGACCCCTGCAGTCTCAGGCCATTCACATGGGCGCTGCTGGAATCTCCAGCAGGGACTCTGCAAGAGGCTTGGCGCGCTTACAAGCTCCTGAGAAGCAGAGCGGCATCTACCCTGTGCTAGAGGAGATAAATAACCGGAGCCTGCAGTGCCATCTATTAGGGTACCGGTACTCTCCCTGGCTAATGAGAAGTGCCGGTACTGAAGGCCAGAAAATTCAGAAGTGCCGGTACTCAGTACCGGTGAGTACCGGCCCATTTAAAGCACTGCATATTATACACTTTTTGGACCGTGGCCGCCCGTTGGATTACCTCGTGGTTACATCTGAGGGAGATGCCCTAACAGCAAAATGGTCCAGATCTGAGTCCCCCATTGGATTGGACGTCGTCGTTCCATGGATCGTCTTTGGCCTTGGTTTAAAGGGTTCCTCATAGTGGTCGGCAGGGCTGAAGGCACTGCTAGGACTATAGGAGGAATCTGGAGATTCATCTGGTAAGAGTGGAGGTGAAGCAGGTGGTGGTGGAGGCGAAAGTGGGGGTAGAACGTAGGGGAGAGGGCTAGTGCCTTTGTGTCAGTCTTTTAGACTTAAGAGACATAGGGGGTTCTGCTGTAAGATACTCCACAAATGTCAATGACCTCTTGCAAGGCAGAGTCATCATGGATGTTGGCGAAGGAAGCTTCATTGATATCGTCAAAGTCAGCAGATGGATAAAGAGTCTATTTTGCCTCACATCCAACTCCTACTGTAATCTTTGAAGAATAGGCTGTTCTGAGATGCAGGAGGCGACCATTGATGAAATCTTTGACGCCGATGCTGACTTCAGAGTCAACAATGGCTTTTGTGCCTGCTTTGAAGGGGTCTTCGTCTTCAAGTGAAATTAAGGCTTGTGGAGGATTTTCAGTCTTGACGGCCGTGAAGTGTCAATTCCTGTGGACGGGAGCTTTGTCGGATCGGAGGCATTTGGTTGCTGCTGACCGGAGCCTGAGGATGGTGGAGGCCCTGTAGGCTTCAATGACTCGGACACAGGGCTCGACACCACACTCCGTTGTGGGTGGTGCTCTGCCTCTTCTGAGACTTAGTGTGGCTGTGTCAACCATACTCACAACCCTGGCAGAGGTCTTGGTTCCTGGGCCTGTGGTCACGGAGGTCGAGGAAGGGAACCTCCTCTTCTTACTCCTGGTCTGAGCTACTGAAAAAGACAGCCTCTGGACCCAACAATGGTTGGTGGGTTGGAATGCATGAAGGGCTGGAGTCATCACATTCCTCAACATTGAGGAGCCTGCTCTCCGAAGATGTTGGGCGCATCATCGAGGATTACTGTTGCATTTTCTGATGGGCTGAACGCTTCTGCCCGCTGTATTGGAGGGGCGTCTTCGAGTGGAAGGTGAACTTCGATCGCAGTTACTTTTTGAATTTTCGCTTGTCCCTGTTCATTATTCTTAATTTTCTTATTTTCTTCTTAGTTCTGATCTCTCATCCTGTATACTTTAAGACTTGCTTTAATTTTGTATTTGAATGTAAAATTTCACAGCCTTGAAAAAGTCACGTAGTGACGAAACACATGTTTTTTTTTGTTTAAATTTCTTTATTGAGTTTATGATTTAAGAACAGGTGTCATACATGCATATACATCAGTCATAAGTAAGCTTCGAGACTCGGATCTTACAGTTCAAAATTGGAGGAGCAGCAGTACACAGTACAGATGCTAACATTTCCCAGATTGTGCACTACAGAAGCTCATGTTGTAGGGTGACACATAGAAGTAGTTGTTACATTTGGTGTTGGTGGCTCCCATGTCTGCATGAGGCATGTCTGGGGAGGGGGAGGAAGGGTAGGAGGAGGAGGAGGATGGAGGGGAGGCAAGGTCAGGGTATGAAAAAATAAACTTTGCCCAACTCAGGTCTCCGTCGCCCCCCAACGCTTCCCTATCACCCATAATTTGTTTAATGGCAGTATTGATCTTTCCAGACATATGGTGTGTTTCCCGGTTACGTGTAAGGGGTTAGAGAATGGAGGACAATCCAGTCATCTACCAGCTGGGTCCCTAGAATGCCCCCGCTATGATTCCCAGCCAGTACCTACGGGTGCCCCTTCAGAACCTGTGGTGGGTGTCTGGGGTTTGTCATCTGATTGCCAGGTGTTGCGAAGCTCCTAGAGGATTGCATCCCACGCAGCTGCCATCGGCAGCTTGCAAAGTCTCAGGGTGTCTCGCGATGTAAGGGGACGCTTTCCACCTGCGCCCAGTTCGTCACCGAGCAGAGCCATGCCGCCACAGGCGGGGCCCCCGACTGCTTCCAGCGGTTAGTGATCAGACGCTTGGCCGTAATTAAGTCAATGAGCCTAGATGTCACCTTGCGTTTTTTGGACCTGCAGAAGAGGTCCAGTAGGCACACCTCCCAGGTGCACTCCACCACATGCCCGGTGCAGTCGGTTAGGCGGGTGACAGACTGCCAGTACAACTCCACATCATGTGATTAAGATTCGCGTCCACTAAGTGGTATCTAGGAAAGTGGGCGGCGGTGTTCCTAAAATACATATTTATTTTGGCAGGTGTCAGATACGCTTTGTGTATTATATAGTATTGTATGAGTTGGAACCTGCTGTTTCTGGGGATGAACGTGGGCCCCTCCAGGGGGAGGAGATCTGCGTCCCAGTGGTGCCTAAGTGATGTTAGCTGTTGTGCTGCGTGGGAATGCAACGGGTTAGCAAACCATTTCATGAGGTGTCTCCCTGTACCCATCACATGTAGGTACTGAATAAGGTGTATTGGGGGCTCCTGTGATACGTCTCCCCACATCACTCACAGCGCTGTAATCAGCGAGGTATGTAGGAGGAACTGACCCCGCGGCAGATCGCCCTCATCCGCAACGACATCAAAGGGTGCCAATTGGCCGTCGCGGTAGAGGTCTCCCAACGTCTGCAGCCCTATCTCCCCCCATGCGGAAAGCTCTGCCCTGGTAGTGGCCCATTGGCCCCTCGGTGTGCCCTATAAAGGCAATGCAGGTGACTAGGGGACCATCACGCTCGTGAGGCGCAGGAGTGATGAAATACATGTTGGCTGTTTTCGAAGAAAGAATCTGTAAAAGTGGGATATACAGAAGAACACAAGATTGTTTCATGTGCTAATAAATTGTATTTCTATTCAAACAAAATCCTTACTGTTTGGATCTTATACTATTGTGTGTCACTATATGAGTGCTTGGATTTTCTATTCTATAAACATTGCATACAGTTGGGGTCCTTGGACCCAATTTGTAAACAACACCTTGGCAAGTAGGGTGTTGATAATCTAATAGCACCATCTTCTACGACATTATTATTGCCATCCACACTATACCCACAGCAAACATTTGTTGCTAACAAGGTGCGAAAATTAAACCACTACTACCCTTTTTAATTTGTTAACTTAGGACGAAATGTGTAAAGTGATCATGCAGTGCCAAAACCGTAATAAAGTCAAAATGCAAAACAATAAAAATCCCAAACCTAACTAGAAATATGGAGTAAAATGTAATAAACACAATGACACAAAAACAACAAAAATTCAGTAGGGGGAACCAGAGATATGAATTTGGAAGGTTTTAAGAAGAAATAGCACCAAAAAGCACAAAGTGCAAACATTAGTCAATGGTCGCAGTAGACTGTGACCTAGGTCAATTCGAGGCTGACCATGATGAAGAGCAGGCTGGATACAGCAACCAGGTTCTTCCTGGTCAAAGATTTTACCTACTGACTCAGTCTTTTAAGTCCCAATTTACCACAGGAGTACACTTCTACAGCCCCCCCCCTCCCCGGGACCTCAGTGTATGCACTTAGAGACTCGCCGGGTGTCAGGCAGAGATCACCAGCAGGGTGCAGTCCAGATCCAGCTGCTACTGGTAAGCTGGGTACTTCTAGTAAAAGACCTCTTGCAGCTTGTTTTCTTCCTGTAGCCACATAGGAGGTCAGCCAACTGGCCCTTGGAGTTCACTTCTTTGTCCTGGGTACAAGAAAGAGCAGGTCCAGTCCTTCAGGGCTTCTCTCTGGTGATAGACAACAGGCCCAGTCCTCTTCTGTTCTTCCTCAGGGCCAGAACGTGTTCTGAAGAGGCTGCCTGGGGGTATCACATTTATGCCTGGAACCAGCTAGAGGAGTCGGGTGACTCCTGAGCACTCCCCAACCAATGCAGTAGAATTTGCTGGGGGCAACCCCGCTCACCTTTTTAGTAGTTCCTGGTTGCCTTATTGCAAATAGGCCCAAAATGCAATGTGTCAGGAAACAAATCAAAGATGGCAAAAGTCTTTAGTCGGACTCAACTTGAGCTAGTATTCTGTGTAGGGATTATACTATGGCAATCCTAGTGTCCTTAGTAGCGTTCCCCACCATGGTGAGCGTCCCCTTATTGCACTGCTTGTCAATCCCAAACGGGGATAATTCAATCCAATAATCAATTACTAATTGCTAAATTTGAGGTTTGCAGGGGATTCTGGGAAGGAAAACATTGGGGAATCCCCGCAAGCCACACCTCCCTGGACTCCCCTGGGTGTCTAGTTTCTCAGAAAGTTCTGGCTTTGGTAGGTTTCCTTAGATGGCCGCTGAGCCCAGGCCCGAAAACCCAGGTGACCCCCTTGAAAAACCAAGTCTTTTTGTGATAGATAGGTGGGCACCTGTGTTTTTGGTCCCAGGTTCGCAGACATCTAGGGGGACCTAAAAACCCAGACCTTTCTGAAAACTAGACACCCATGTGAGTCCAGGGACGTGTGGCTTGCGTTGATCCCTCAACATTTTCCTTCCAAGAATTCGCTGCAAACCTTAAATATAGCTAAAACGTCACATTTTCCTCTAATATCTGTGTGGGAAAGTTGTGGGATCACCTCACGGCACAAATTTCCTACCACTCAGCGTTCCCCTCAGTCTCCAGATAAAAAAGATACCTTACTTGTGTGGATGGGCCAAGTGCCTATGACATGGAAGGCCCAAAAACGTGTAGAGATTGAAGGGGGCCCAAAGCGGGTCCAAAAGGGCAGTTTGTTTATACGTTTTTAGTCTGACGCTACTTTGTGCACCCACAAAAGTGAGGTGTTATTTTTCTTGGGAGACCAAGGGGAATGCTGGGTAGTAGGAAATTTGTGCCTGCACGGTGATCCTACAACTTACCCACACAGAAATGTCAGGAGAATGTGACTTTGTAAGTAAATTTGAGGTTTGTGGGGGATTCTGGGTAAGAAAACACTGGGGGATCCATGCAAGCCACACTGCCAGCCAAGAGTCAGTACACGCACACCACCATCCATGCACACCACCAGCCAAGCGCCATCCACACACACCGCCAACCAAGCGCCATCCACCCACACCGCCAGCCAAGCGCCATCCATGCACACAGCCAGCCAAGCAATATGCACGCACACCGCCAGCCAAGCGCCACCCACGCACTCCACCAGCCAAGCGCTATCCCCGCACACCACCAGCCAAGCAGGGAGGTAGGGGGCCTGCTAGTAAAAAGCACCGCTCCTGCTTGTGTTACTGGGGCCCGATATTGCAACACTGCTGCAAAACCTGCCCCCAGTGACAAAACCGCCCCCATGGCCAGAAAACCGGCCCACAGGGGAAACGTCCAGTGCCCGCTATGGCCAGTTCGGACCTGCAGCCAAGCACTATCCATGCACACAGCCAGCCAAGCACCAGTTCACGTACACCGCCAGCCAAGCGCCACTCCGCGCGCACCACCAGGCAAGCGCCAATCTACACACACCGTCATTAAGCGCAAGTCCACCCACACCATTAGCCAAGTGCAGGTCCACACACACCGCCAGCAAAATGCCAGCCAAAGGACAGTACACGCAGAACGTCAGCCAAACTCCAGTTTACACACACACAAACTCTCCCTGGTTCTAGTGGATTTCTGCCCCCGCCTGGGTGCAGATGAGAATAAAAATATCACTGAAACAGCCGAAATGTGTGCCTAAAAAAAGGGAACGACCCTTGCCTATGGGGCTTCTCACTGGCATATCCATAAACTATCCCTGGTTCCTAGTGGGCTTTCTGCCCCCCCGAGGGGAGCAGATAGAGGGCTATTGCCCGGATCTGCCTTTCGGGGGGGCAAAAAGCCTTTTTTGGCGGTGGGGGCATTAGCATGCCCATTCTCTGCAGCCTCCACCCCAACGTATAAAAAAAAATAATCCCTGGTGCCTAGTGGGCTTTCTGCGCCCCCCCCCCCGGGTGCAGATTAGGGACTATTGCCCCCATCTGCCTGCCAGGGAAGGCAGAAAGGCTGTGGCAATATTTTTTGGCGGGGTGGGGGCATTGGCAAGCCCATTTTAGGCAGCCCCCACCCCGACGTATAAAAAAAAAACCAATCCCTGGTGCCTAGTGGGCCTTCTGCCCTCCCCGGGGGGCAGATCAGGGGCTATCGCCCCCATCTGCCTCCAGAGGGGGCAGAAAGACTCTGGAATTTTTGGGGGTGTGGGGAAATTGGCATGCCCATTTTGGGCAGCCCCCACCCCTATATACATTAAAACAAATCCTGGTCCTAGAGGGCTTTCTCCCCTCCTGCCCCCCGGGGCAGATCGGGGGCTATTGCCCCATCTGCCTCCCGGGGGGGGCAGAAAGACTGTGGAAGTTTGCTGGGGTGGGGGCATTGGCATGCCCATCTTGGGCAGCCCACATTCCTAAATCCAATTTTTTTTAAAATCCCTGGCTTCAAGTGGGTCTTCTGCCTCCAGGGGGGGGGTAAATTGGGGGCCCCGTGGGGGGCAGAAAGACTGGAATTTTGCTGGGGGGTGGTGGGGGCATTGGCATGCCCATCTTGGTCAGCCCCAACCCCTAAATCAAATTTACTCAAAATTAAAAATAATCCCTGGCTTCTAGTGGGCTTTCTGCCCCCCGCGGGGGTCAGATTGGGGGCTACTGTCCCCATCTGCCCCCCAGAGGGGGCAGAAAGACTGTTTGTTGCCAAAATATTTTGGGGGAGCAAAGGCCCTTGCCCAAGGGGCCGCTCTCCTCTCCCTGGTGCCTAGTGGGTGGATCCCTCCTTGGGGATCGCCCTCCTGGAGTGATCCCCAAGCAGGGATCCACTAGGGAGGGCTACCGTTGGAAAGGGGAGATTCTCTCCTTTCCAATGATACCTCTCCTGACTTTCTACGTGCTTGGGGGCTGAGATAGCCTCCTAAGCACGTAGAAAGTGAAACTGAAATGAGCTTATCGGTTCGTTTCAGTTTCGGTTTCTGTGCAATGACATCATTGCGACGTGCGCGCTGATCGTCATTGCACAGAAACCAAACACACAGCCTCAGTAGCTGGGGAAACCCTTCCCCAGCTCCCGAGGCTGTTGGGGGGGGAAAAGGGAATCCCTCTGATGCCCGCACCAGAGGGATTCCCTGTGCCATGTGATCGGACGGCCGGGGGCTGTCCGCACATGAGCACCGGTGCGTCAGACGGCTCCCGGCCGTTTGACACACCGAAGGGTTAATATTTCTCCCAGTGTTTATCTATGGGCCAGCCAGCCTTCCTCCAGTGAAAATAGCTTTTCCGGACTAATCACTATAAGGACATGCTAACTTTAAATTTCGGGCGAACATTGAGGCCGCTGTGATACCCTTTCCTACCTACATGATATGTAAGGTAACATGTGATTCTTTTTTCATTGCTTCGTGACCCGGTGGGACAACATATAATGTGATGTTTGTGTAATATTGAATAAAAGACAAGTTAAAAAAAAACAACTTTACATTTCTACATGTCCTACTTTTAAATACCATGCACTGTGCCTTGTCTGCTACTATGCCTACATAGGAGTGCGAACGCCGATATTTGACACGAATGCTGGAGTACTCTACGGTCACTCGATGATTGAACTTCGAGTATGTCTTCAATAATTTCACATTACAATTTTCCATGGGATGTACTAGATTATAATTGCTTGATATAATACATGTTGAAGACTTGTTTTAAGTACACTCTATTAATATAAGAGCTTGGTCCTGATGAAGTCGATGGTGAATATACCAATATGGCGAAACACGTGTTGGCTACAAGAATTGTAATAATTTGCTGGATACATGAGAAGATATGAAAATTATAGATCACACTGGATCATTTGGACTTTGAATATTTATATTTTGGCGCTCAGGAGAGTTATTTCCTACATAGGAGTGGCTTAATAATATTTAACAGTAAGGTAAGGGTTTAATTTGATTGATCACACCACGTTTTGTTACAGTCAGGCTACAACAGTAGGCTTGAAGTCATGTTTGCACTGTCACTATCACGGATGGCAGAATAGTTACTACAGTCCACGAGTGGCATTTAACTTCCAGGCTCTGGGTATATTTCATACCATATACTTATAGGCAAGTTAAACATACCAATTAGGAATATGTCAATTTAACCATGTTAAAATAGGGAGCACAGTCACTTTACTACTGGTTAGCAGGGGTATAGTGCACAGAGTTCTAAAGTCAGCAGAAATATGTCTAGCAAAATGTGAAAAATCCAGGGTAACCACGCAATCATAAAGCCAGCCTCCAAAGCCTCCAGCCAACTGGAAGATATCCCTCTATCCCTATCGGCATTTTCCCTAAGATTGCACTAAGAATGCTAGTGAGCAAGAATAAGTGCTAGTGGGGCCCACCAGCCCCAATTAACTACTCTTTATAGACCCCTTTTTGAGGTAGAGCCTATACTTGTTCCATCAGGAGCATGCACTGTGCTGGAATGATGCTTTATGTGTGTGTTGTCCCATTCAAGACAATATCCTTGGACAATGATGGAAAGCGCTCACAGATCCCAAGTTATAGTCTACCACTGGGGCATACAGAACCTCAGTCGTACCGCGACAGATGTTGAATGGTGAGCAAATATGATTGGTTGATCATTGGGAGCATGTCAAACGTAGACTGTCATGAACTGCTGCTGTGACTGATACTGTAATCGGGGGGCAAGGGATGCTGCTTTGAATCCAGTATGAAGTTTTGTGTGACCAAACTAAGTTATGGCCTGGTGGTACTGTAGAACACCCGTGTTTGTCGTGGTGTTGGGATCTTAATTTTTTAAAGCATCTTGTCTACCTGAGGGGTGAAGAGGTGCTCGCTGTGAAAAGGCAAACCAATGTGGTGCTGTTGTATCTCTTGGCGAAAGCCAGGAGCCAACAGCAAAGCATGGAAAGGAATAATGGTATTGATTGTTTCAGCACGCTCTATCAAATGCATTAGAAAGCACCTTTCCCTTATTGACAGGTTCTGTTCTTTTTTGTTGGCTGTCAGGGCGGTGATTCCACAACGCCCCCATTTCATCCCACTGATCCTTATTGAACCTGCCAAGCAAAACCACAGAGCTGTCAATACACAATGTTATGGCTACTCATAAACACACTCTCTTTCCTGCAGTATTGATATTTTTACTGACCTTGCCAGGAGTATTGCCTGTGCCTTGCACTGGTACTCTCTTGTATGCAGTGTGCACTACCAGGGAGTCCAATGGAACATGTCCCCAAATAAAAATATGGCCCTGGGGTGTTGGCTTAAATTTTTTTTCCACCCTGACCTTAACAGTGTTCCTAATATTGTCCTTTGAGCCTGTTAGTATTATCTTAAACATTAGTAAAACAGAATAGTGCATTCCATTTTGGAACTTTGTAGCCATGTCGTAGCAAGTGCAGTGGCACATCACAGGTGTCATCAGATGGTATGGTTCTAAAGGTACTTTGTCCTGAGGATCTGTCCTCTACGAATGCCAAGCATCATCCTGGTCATAAGTAGCCCAGGTTATATGAAGTTGGTAATGGGTCAGACGAAGGGTATTGGTCTTAATTGGTGTTTTTCATCTGGTTACAGATGTGTTAGTGGCATAGGATAGACAGTCAGCTTCTCTCTTTTTTTGGTATGCCTTTAGTTCAGCATCCTCATATGTGGACCATGAATGGAGGAAGCAAGCTTTAAAAGACTGACTCATCTTGGGGGTTGGGGGAGGGTGCGGTATAACTTATTTGTTGCCTACTATCAGGGTGTTCACCCTCTTCCAGGGTGGAGGTGGGGTTATGGACGGAGTGGTGAAACTTTTCAGGCACTCACTCCCAGTCACAGATCTGGGTTGAATCCATCATCGTTCTTTAGTGACCGAAAGGTTTTAGCACTCCGTCCATCATCTCTTTGTGTTTGCTTTGTTCGCTCTTAAGTTGGCAGGGTATGCCCAGACATGGGTCCCTTGCTCACTCTTTGCCACTGGATTCAAGCTAGCATGGCTGATGAGGGGTGTTACCCCGAAACCGGTCCCAGGATGCTTGTTTCCAGTCCAGGGAAGACCTGGCTTGGCAGTTCGGGCTGGACTGTTCCCACGAGGGACAGGGTCAAGACTCGTTTGCATATGGTTGGGTCTGAACTGGGGTGGCGAAGTGAGCTAAAGAACGATGATGGATTTAACCCAGATCTGTGACTGGGAGTGAGTGTCTGAAAAGTTTCAGTGGAAGCCCTGATCTCTTCTCCCACACCCCCCTCCTTTCTTAACATGTACTGATGATAATGTTTAATTGTCCTCACAGTGTTTTGCAGAGCTTGTTTGATTGTACTCTCCATATTGTAAACTTTTTATGACACAATCTAGGAAAACTGGCTATATACCTGAATACCTGCTTACTTATTATACATTATTTGCTCTATAATGTTCTTCTTTTCTTGATCCCTTCTCTTACACCCCCCTTTTCTAACATGTACTTATGATAATATTTAACAGTCATTACTACGTTTTGCAAAGCTTGTTTGATTGTACTCTTCATATGGTAAACCTTATATGACATAGACCATCCCCTCCCTCTCCCTTGATCTCCTCTTCTCCATTAACACTGCACTCTCATAATGCTTCTCTCTTCCCCCTTTCCCCTCGACTTTTAAACCCTACCTTTATATCATGGACCTAATACTCTCAATCTCAACATCGACAATATTATTGCATAGGTGCGCCTTCCTGTTGACTCTACAGCCAGAAGGGGCTCCTCCGACGCACATAGCCTGAACGTTTAGACCCGCAGAGAACAGTCCTATACCCCTAGTGCTATGCCTTTCCTGCACAGCGCATCTGGTCCTTTTCTCCTTCCCCTCCCCCTCCAGCTTCTTCAGAGCCTCATTTTTCCTCCTTCTCACTTGTCCTCCCATGTGCACACAAGCGACTCTCACACTTCCCCTTCACAACTCCGCAGTGTACTAGGAACCATCCGAGAGGGTTATTGCCCTTATCCTTGGTCACTCTCCTTGCCCGGAGCTTTCCCTCCCTCCTTTTCCCCTCTCCTTTCTTTCACTACCCTACCCTTGCATAGACTTTCCCCTTATTCCTGCCCACATTTGTTCCTGATACCCCCTCACCTGCGCAGCTTCTACCTCTCTATCCTCCTTCCTTTCTTTGTCCTCCCCCCATAATCTAACACCTCTCTTCCCCTCCATCAGTTATTCCTTAATAAACAACCTCTTTCAATTCCCAACGCACACATGACAGCGAATGTTCCCTCTTCCTTCCATCCACTACGGATTGTCTCATGGAATGTCAATGGTCTCACACATTACATTAAACGTAAGAAAGTACTTTCTTATCTGCAAACGAAAAGAGCTGATTTTGCCCTTTTACAAGAGACACACTTGGATGCTTTGGAATCGTCCAAGCTACGTCGAGAATGGGTGGGAAAAGTCATCCACTGCAGACTGACGACACAGACCCCCACCAAGGACAGGCAACCACGGAAATGTGGAGTGGCTATCCTCTTGCACAAATCCCTACCCGTCACAGCTTTCAAGACCTGGGTTGATCCAGACGGCAGATTTGTCTTTGCTACGTTAAAAATAGGGGATAGAATCCTCTGTGTTGGTTCAGTATATGCTCCAACAGGAGTTAAACACTCCTATATCCTTAGCCTGAATCGCTTATAAGTGGAAAATGGGGCATCCAGTTATGTCACTGTTGGGGACTGGAATCTTGCCCGCGATGCAGTTTTAGATAAGACGGGCCCCTTGGACAGGTGTTAACGATGGAGATAGAGCCTTATTGGGAGACATAACATCTGATCACGGACTGGTCGATCATTGGCGCCTTTGTCACCCCACAGACCAGGAGTATACCTTCCTTTCCTCTGCTCATGGCATCCAGTCTAGGATAGACTATTTCCTTATATCCCACTAGGTAGTTGCAATTACTAGTGAATCCCATATACTGGAAGCTGCTCTCACTGATCACTCTCCGGTTCTCCTTGCTCTTGACGTAGGTTTAGCCTCGCCAGGCCGTAAACCATGGTGAATGAACATTCAGAGATACCGATCACCCCAGGGTACAGTCCAACTGCGTTCTCACCTCTCTGACTACTTAATAATAAAGCATTAGTTATTTCTTGTAGGATCATATGAACGGCTGCAAAAGCAACTATCTGTGGGAATCAGATGAGGGATGCGGCAGAGGCCAATAAGACGGCATCCTTTCATCGCACTGAACTCGAGGATCAAATTACCTCTTTCACGCGCCTATATTCCTCCCATCCCAAAGTGCCCAATCGCCGATGCCTAGAACTAGCCAGAATAGCGCTCAATAATTTGTACACCTCCAAAGTGGAGTATGCCCTTCAGCGTCTAAAAGGTAGGCATACGAGCAACGGGAGAAAGCAGGCTGATTACTTGCAGCACAGCTGAAACAGCATGAGACAGCCATGGCTATCCTTGCCATATGGAAGGAAACGGGTGTGATTCTTACAAAACCCCTAGACATAGTAAACACATTTGCATCATTTTATGAGAGGCTCTACACCCCTGAGACCCCGGCAACTGAAGACCAATTAACCACCTACCTTACAGATATTGAACTTCCACACCTCACAGACAAAGGTAGAGACTTACTTAATGGTGACATCAGCAAAGAAGAAATTGCGGCAGCCATTGCCAAATTAAGATACCACAAATCCCCGGGAGAAGATGGATTTCCTGTGGAATATTACAAATGGTCTGGGGAAGAGGCAATTGACACTCTACATGCCGCCTTCCATGAGGCTGTTCAGACACATAGCTGGCTACCACCAATGTATTTTAAAAGAGTTGGGGACTACTTTAACCCACCCTAAGTCTCAGAGTATACTGAAACAATAACACCAGGAACAGGTCATCAGAGCTGGAGCTTTTGCGCTTGGGCTCTGGAGTGCAGGGACCTTTAGTGGTTGGCCGTATAACTAAATTATGTGGCCTGTAGCAAGTAAAGGCATTTAAACATATGTTTTGAATGCAGATGTTTTGACAATATGAAAGTTGAACAGTGAACATTTACCATTATAACAAGCATTGGCATAGCCAATAGGTCTCGCCTTTGGGACCTTATAAGTGTTTAGCCATGCAACAGTTGATGTTGTTGCACCAAGGATATTGTGCTGGATAACTATACACTTATAAGGTCCCAAAGGCGAGACCTATTGGCTATGCCAATGCTTGTCACTGCCCCCCCGAAAAACAAATACAGAGGCAGTGCCCAGACACCTCACAAATACAGACAGCACTGGCGCACGTGGCATAGACCCCCCTCCCACCCCACAAACACAGAGGCAGTACAGGTGGACATGGCATCGCCCCCACAACCTCTTGAAAAACAAATACAGAGACAGCACTGGCGCACGTGGCATAAACACACTCAGGCATACAGACAGACACACACACTGGCACACAGACATACGCACTCTGACAGACACACAGTGGCACAGTTACGCACAAACACGAACATATATAAACAACCATATAGGAAGACACATACACAAAAACAAACGCACACACAGATGGGAACACAAGCAGACACAATGAATGCGGACACACTGATAGAGGCAAACACAGAGGGACACACAGGCAAACACAATGAAGGCGGACACACTGATAGAGAGACACACAGGAGTAAGCGAGCGCTGCTGGGAGGGGAGCAGAGGGGGTGCAGGCAGGTGGGACAGTCAGCATGCTGAGAGTGAGTAGAGAACAGTCTCGGAACTGGACGGCAGCAGAAGGGAGGGGGTAGCAGAAATAAAGAGCAGGCTGTATTACAGGTAGAAGGGGGAGACTCGGGCTGCAGTCCGGGAGGGGCAGAAGAAACAGAGAGAGAACGCCTGAGGGGCCAGGATATAGGGGCAGAGACGGGCTCCTGACGCTCCACGGCTTGTCAGTGAGGTACAGCTGGAGTCGAAGTATTTCAGGGCCTCATGGCTGACCATAGAGCTGGAATGGGAAGTAAAGCAGGGCCTCTCAGCTGGGGATAAACCTGGAATGGAAGTGTGCACGGCCTCTCAGCTGATCGGGAAGCAATGCAGAGCCTTTCCGCAGGAGGATGACCTGGAAAGGGAAGTGGTGCAGGGCCTCTCAGAGAGGGGACAGAGGGCGGTGCAGGGCCTCTCAGAGAGGGGACAGAGGGCGGTGGTCTGCAACTCCGTGGAAAGCTCGGGGTCCTAAATACCCCCAGAGACCGAGAGGCGGAGGTCGTTAAGTTTCAGGCACAGCAAAAACAATAAGTTTGCCGGAGGAAAGGGAGAGAGTCCCTGTGCCGATGGTAGCTACACATGGTGTCTACGAATAGGGTGTTTCAGGTAACTTATAAAACGAAATCTGCTATTTGGGAAGGACGTTGGTTAAAAGTGTGTGACGCAGACAATGCGTATAGCAATTAGCGGTATACAGTGTAAGCAGGGGGCTTCGTGCACACCTCGTGCAGCACAGGGTTGTGATTGAATGTAGCATACATCGAGAAGAACAGTTAAACTGTGAGGGTATTGTATGCAAACATATGTAGAACGTAGCACTGCATATATTGTGTATCAGTGACTCTGGAGCTCAGGCACTGCCTTGGTGATGTCACAGAGGCTCCGCCCCCTACCGGGCAGAAGCGCGATGCAGAAATAAACACGGCTTTAGGGGTGGCGTGAGCTATTCTCACCTTTTGATGCAGCCTTTGCCTGTTGCTGGTTCCGTGACGGTGCAGTGCTCTCTGTGCCCCCAGCCTCTTCCAGCTGCTCGCAGCCTCCGCCGCTCCTATCCACTCAGCGCCAGCTTTGGTTGGGAAGAGTTGCACGCACTGTCTCTGGAGCTCAGGCACTGCCTTGGTGATGTCACAGAGGCTCCGCCCCCTCCCGGGCAGAAGTGCGATGCAGAAATAAACACGGCCGGCCAGATGGCCCCCATAAATCACAAGACAGCAATAAAAAAGACGAGCGCGGCAGCGTGCTGAGCTGACCACACGCTCGTGCATCGTGCCTGAAACGTGCGGGTAACCGCATGGAAAAGGCCATTGTGCACGAGCGTGTGGTCAGCTTTGAAAAGCCCCTTACATAAAGTCTCGCAGAGCAGCGCTTGCGCGCTACTCGAGGCTCGACCTAAAAATGACTGTTAATACTACTGCCACTGATTTAATTAGTGATGCAAGGTTCAAACAGACCAGTGGCTGATTCCATTGATGTGGTGACCCCCCCCCTCCCCCCCTCTGACAAAGCCTGTAGGCCTGCCTTATAATGCAATATTGAATATGGTATAGGTAGGGAGTATTGAGATTATGGGGTTTGGGACCCACTAGGGCTGTAAAGTGATACGAGTGTCACCAAAGGTATTCCCGTCTACCTGAATGATACATTTATAATTTAATGCATAGTATTTTAGTGTATAAAAAATAACTTTTCCTTTATACAAGAAAAAGTACTGACTGGACAATGAAGAATGTTGTGGCGTGCCAGCAACCTGGGATTGCTAGCCCACACCATCTTCAGAGTAGGAATTGGACTGCTCTGTTTCACTACCCTGAAAGAGTGAAATGCTAGGGCAGTAACCATCTAAGCAGACTATCATGAAATACCATAAAGCAACCTGCAGAGCTGTTCAAACCCAAGAGCATGCTGAAAACCATAAAACAGAGGTTGTCTTTTACACTTCATCCAACACGCTGCTTCCCATAACACGATTATTACACCTCGGTGGTCATCACACAGGAGTAATACGACAATAGTGGACCTATTACTTATGAAGGACTCGCATCCTTCGCAACTAATAACCCAATTTCCTACAACACCAGACTGATCAAAATAAATCAGGAAACCACCAAGAGCACACCATCTTAGATATGGTTCACAAGACATATTGTACAAGTTTGGAGATATAGGGATGCAGATTCTGCTGGTTCCATTATAAGTATCAAATATAGTAGTTCACATTGATTACAGAGTAATCTACCTATACCACTTGCCTTTAGACAAGGCGATAGGGCTGGCAGATGAAAATAAGACTCCTTTTTTCATCTCTGGGGTTACGGTGGCTCATTTTTGTCTCACTGTATCTTCATTACATCTTCATAACAGATGTCAACTGAAAACTGCTTAGATTATTTTCCACCTGTGCACCATACATTAGCAAGTGTTGGACTAAAGAAAAGTTGAAATAAAGAAGACTTCAACTCAGCGTTATCAAGCAGCAGGCAAGTTTAGAGAACCTAGTCCAGTTTGCTAAAAGGTGCACCCCCCCCCCCCAGCCATTTTTGAACATCTAGTACCAAAGCAAAGGATGTGGAGTTTCCTTTACACACATTTGTCATCTGTTAAGTCAAGTCCATTATTACAGAATAGGCTGATGTTAAAACTTCATAAGATGGCATTATGAACCAGTTTATCGAAAATCACAAGCAAGTTGTGTTTTTTACTTGGCAGCTAGTCCAGACGTGACACCAAGCAGGAAATCCAGATCACCTGTAGAGGCCAGAACATTGCATGAACCCTCCTCATTTTACCATACACTAACAAACCAAAATGTTTATATATGGGTGGGGGCTGTAAAGTGCTATGAACTACAGTGGTCCAAGAGCACTAAATTACTGTTTACTTATGAAGCAAGTTTTGGAACCCTTTCCCTATTTAAATTTCAAGAGGCATGTCAGAACTTTTGGGCCAAAATGGTTTTACCAATTTCTGCCCTCATACTCCAGTTTCTACTTTCTAAACAACTCCCCCACCCCCTCCATGTCTGGCATCATAAAGCTTGCACTACTACTATAGAGGTTTTCCAAAAAGATAACCCTAAGGAAATAACGCAATTCTACCAGGGAGGCTTTGTAGTGGGCCTGTGCAGTACCATGGGATGCAGGTTGAGTGGCCATGAGCCATTTACACTCTGAATATATATATATATATATATATATATATATATAACACAAAACACCTTCTCCTTGACGAAAAGATGAGAGGGACACAGCGGAGCACGGTGAGGCAGCCATTATTAACCTTTATGGCATGACGCGTTTCGGAAATACCTTTCTCAAATGCCAATGTTCTAATAGCTGATTAGACTGCTTGCGTGTCCTAAAATAGTCCAGCCTCTCCTTCAATGAAGTGAGCACACCTGGCCCCCATGTACTCTGGCACCACCCATGCAGCTTGAGTTGGAAAAACTGCATTCCCCACAATGCAGCACGATGTTAGGCCGGGGCTGGTGATACTTGTGGCCTAGATTGTAGTTCCTCACAGTGAGTGAAAGGCCAATTTGAGAGCGTGGTCAGGTGAAATATACAGCTTAGGTTGAAGAAAACTGCCTCACTTGCCCCTACTTCCAGCCGCACTTTCCCACTTTGGGCCAAAGCCGGAGACGACGGCACAGTGTCCACGCCTCTCCATACAGTGATGGACTGACTCTGCCAGCAGTTCTTCTTCCCTCGTGGGTCGGGTGGCGGTTCTCAGCTACCGATTCCTCGGAAAAACGAAAGTGTTGCCACTGATGCCTTTGCTGCCGAGAACGCTTGACAGAAGGGTCCCTCTTGCGTGCCAAAGACCAACACACTAAACATAACACAAAACACCTTCTCCTTGACGAAAAGATGAGAGGGACACAGCGGAACACGGTGAGGCAGCCTTTATTAACCTTTATGGCATGACGCGTTTCGGAAATACCTTTCTCAAATGCCAATGTTCTAATAGCTGATTAGACTGCTTGCGTGTCCTAAAATAGTCCAGCCTCTCCTTCAATGAAGTGAGCACACCTGGCCCCCATGTACTCTGGCACCACCCATGCAGCTTGAGTTGGAAAAACTGCATTTCCCACAATGCAGCACGATGTTAGGCCGGGGCGGGTGATACTTGTGGCCTAGATTGTAGTTCCTCACAGTGAGTGAAAGGCCAATTTGAGAGCGTGGTCAGGTGAAATATACAGCTTAGGTTGAAGAAAACTGCCTTACTTGCCCCTACTTCCAGCCGCACTTTCCCACTTTGGGCCAAAACCGGAGACGACGGCACAGTGTCCAACTCCCCCACCCCCCTCCATGTCTGGCATCATAAAGCTTGCACTACTACTATAGAGGTTTTCCAAAGAGATAACCCTAAGGAAATAACGCAATTCTACCAGGGAGGCTTTGTAATGGGCCTGTGCAGTACCATGGGATGCAGGTTCAGTGGCCTTCAGCCATTTACACTCTGAAAATATATATATATATATATATATTCACTGAAAAAACCATAGGTTTTAGGGACAGTTATAGTTACTTGGACATTGCACTCGTACAAAACCCGTGAAATTCCCCCGTTATAGTTAGTTCAGCTAACTATAACTCGCGCCCGCAATGCACTGCTGATGACGTCACATATTACATCACTCATGACATGGTCAGTGACATCACTGATGACATCACTGATGACATCTCAAATGACATCACTGATGACATCACTGATGACATCATCCAGTGACTGTGTGTTTCTGTAAAGTTTAAATATTTTTAATATATATAGGAAAAGACGTATTGAAGAATGAGTGGGTGTGTAAGTGTCTGTATGGATGATTTAGTAGGTGCGTGACTGACTCTATAAGTGAGTGATTTAACGTATCTTACTGAATGCATGGGTTAGTGACTAAACTGGATGAATGTCTGTATCCGTCTGTCTGTTGCTGTGTAAGTGGCTGCATGTGTTTGTGAATAGCTACATGAGTGTCTATATGAGTTATTGAATGCTTGTCTGAGTATCTGTATGGGTGCCTGAGTGTTTGTGTGGGAGGGGTGTGTGCAACTCTGTGCATAGATGTGTGAGTGGGTGATTCACTGGGTGGATGGTTTCAAGAGTGCATCTGTGATAGACTGTATGGGTGGGTAAGTGTGTGTAAGAGTGTGTTAGTGAGTGAATGTATGTCCCAGTGGTACATGTGTGAGTAACTACATATGTGAAAGGCAGTATATATGTGTGTTGGAGTATATAAATAGCTATAAGCAAGAGTGAGTGATTGTGATAGTGGCTGTATGGATGATTGTGTGCTTGTATCAGTGATTGTATAAGAGCGTAACAATGTGCTACTATTTGTATGAGTAAGTGAGCTGGTGTGTGTATAACTGTATAGGTGAGTAAATGGCAGTGTGTTTAATTATTTGCATGACTGACTAGGTGTGTGAGTATCTCTATGGATGAGTGGCGTTGTTTGAGTGTCTATATAGGAGTAAGAGTGCATATGATAGTCCTGTACTGAGTGACCGTAAGTATGAGTGACTGTACGGGTGAGTGAGTGGATGTGTGTGTGTAGACCTAAGAATCAGTGAGTGGGTATGTAGTTATTGGTGTTGGAGTGTCTATGGTTTTGCGAATGGCAGTCTGTAATTTAGAGTGGGTGTATCAAAGGTTATATTAGGGTGTGAGGAGGTGCATCAGATTATCACGTGGATGATGTCATCAGTGATGTCATTTGAGATGTCATCAGTGATGTCATCAGTGATGTCACTGACCATGTCATGAGTGATGTAATATGTGACGTCATCAGCAGTGCATTGCGGAGCGCGAGTTATAGTTAGCTGAACTAACTATAACGGGGAATTTCACGGGTTTTGTACGAGTGCAATGTCCAAGTAACTATAACTGTCCCTAAAACCTATGGTTTTTTCAGTGAATTTCAAAGGTTTTTTAAATGCTAATTTGTAACTATAACGTGTCTGAAACCTATGGTTTTTTCAGTGAATTTCAAAGGTTTTTAAATGCTAATTTGTAACTATAACGTGTCTGAAACCTATGGTTTTTTCAGTGAATTTCAAAGGTTTTTTAAATGCTAATTTCTAACTATAACGTGCCTGAAACCTACGGTTTTTTCAGTGAATTTCAAAGGTTTTGTAAATGACAATTTTTAAATGTATTAATTGTTATATTAATTTTTTTCATACTGATTTACTACATTTTTAGAAACAATTTTTTTTACAACTTTTATTTTTTAAATTACATTGTAATTACATTATACATTACATTACAAAAAATACTTTCTCAGAATGAATTACTTTAGTTTAAATACTTTGCAGATAGGCAATAGACTTTTAAGTACAGTAGTTACAGTTGTTGCAATGGGCAACACATTTTCAAACACAATGCAACATTCAGCTCAATGTGAATTTCTAGTTAAATGCAATTAGTTACTTTATGGATTACTTTTGTAACCACAGGACTGGATCCTAGATTCAGTCCTGGTACATCTCCTGTAAACAGTTGAGTAAAAGCGTTTTGGTTACAGTCGTGATTTTTAAGGAATATTATTGTATTTTAAAAGTTGACACTTAGAAACTTTTTCTCATAGAATCATCAATGTTATCCTATGGAAGGAAATTCACTTAGCAGGTAAAAACTGTTATCGTTACTTTTTCTTACTCAGTGTTGGATCCTGGATCCAGCACTGGTGCATCTCCTGTAAACAGTTGAAAGAATGCGTTTAAGTCATACAGGCGATTTTTAAGGAATATTTGTAGTTTGTGAAAATCAACACTTTGAAACTTTTTGCTGAAAACCAGTCAATCTTAGCCTATGAAGGAAATTCAAGTTACCGGTAAGTACGGTTAAAATTACTTTTCAGGACCAGTACTGGGCTGAAAGATGCAGCACTGAGGTCTCTCCTGATAACAGGTGAGTAAATCGGAATTCGTATTTCGGCTGATTTTAGAGGAATATTTTAAAGTTCCAAAACTCCACACTTAGAAGAATTTCCAAGTGAAACCAGTCAATGTTAGCCTATGAAGGAAATTCAAGTTACCGGTAAGTACGGTTAAAATTACTTTTCAGGACCAGTACTGGGCTGAAAGATGCAGCACTGAGGTCTCTCCTGATAACAGGTGAGTAAATCGGAATTCGTATTTCGGCTGATTTTAGAGGAATATTTTAAAGTTCCAAAACTCCACACTTAGAAGAATTTCCAAGTGAAACCAGTCAATGTTAGCCTATGAAGGAAATTCAAGTTACCGGTAAGTACCGTTAAAATTACTTTTCAGGACCAGTACTGGGCTGAAAGATGCAGCACTGAGGTCTCTCCTGATAACAGGTGAGTAAATCGGAATTCGTATTTCGGCTGATTTTAGAGGAATATTTTAAAGTTCCAAAACTCCACACTTAGAAGAATTTCCAAGTGAAACCAGTCAATGTTAGCCTATGAAGGAAATTCAAGTTACCGGTAAGTACGGTTAAAATTACTTTTCAGGACCAGTACTGGGCTGAAAGATGCAGCACTGAGGTCTCTCCTGATAACAGGTGAGTAAATCGGAATTCGTATTTTGGCTGATTTTAGAGGAATATTTTAAAGTTCCAAAACTCCACACTTAGAAGAATTTCCAAGTGAAACCAGTCAATGTTAGCCTATGGAAGGAAATTCAAGTTACTGGTAAGTATGGTTAGAATTACTTTTCAGGACCAGTACTGGGCTGAAAGATACAGCACTGAGGTCTCTCCTGATAACAGGTGAGTAAATCGGAATTCGTATTTCGGCTGATTTTAGAGGAATATTTGCACAATGGTGAAGGGAGGGGCGGGGCCTGAGGTGACATCTGTGCAAACGCGCCCCGTTGCGCGTTTTAAGTTGGGGGATTAAGTCCCCTTGAATCCTGAGGGTCCCTAGGGGCCAACTAGCCCACCAGGAACCTCCAATATGCGCTAGGGGCTGCGTTGCAGAGACGTGTAGAGAGGCCACACCCCTTTACACCTCTCTGCAACGCAGCTCTGTGGCGCTTTCTGGATGTACCTGTTGGGCTACTTGGCCCCCAGGGACCCTCAGGATTGAAGAGGATTTAATTCCCCATCTTAAAACGCGCCACGGGGCCTGTTTGCACACATGTCACCTGAAGCCCCGCCCCCTCCCTTCACCACTGTGCAAACGCGCCCCGTGGCGCGTTTTAAGTTGGGGGATTAAGTCCCCTTGAATCCTGAGGGTCCCCGGAGTCCAACTAGCACCCCGGGACACTGCAGGAGCCGGCCCTGGGGGGTGGCGGTCCCCAGGGCCATCAAGGGCTCCAGGAGGGGGGCCGCGCGGCCCCCCTCCCTACATGAGCACAGCCCCGGGGAGGTGGTGGTCCCGGGGCTTCGGGGGTCCAAAACGGACCCCCATTTTAATTTGTTAGTGCCCCGGGAGGTGGCGGTCCCCGGGCGTGTGGGGGGCTGGAGCCCCCAACACAGGTTGTTAAATTAATTTTAAAAAAGCCCCGGGAGGTGGTGGTCCCCGGGGCTGCGGGAGGGCTCAGAGCCCTCCCGCACCATTTCTTAAAAAGCCCCGGGGGTGGCGGTCCCCGGGGCTTGAGGGGCCCTTTGAGGCCCCCACACATTAAATTATCCCCCCCACCATGCCCCCGGGACTTGGGCCACCCGGGGCCAATTTTTTTTTCTTCGGCAGGATTCGCGCACCCTGAGCGCATCCTGCCGATTTTTTTTTTTTAAATGCTTTTTTTTGCCCAGGGGGTCCTTGTGGGACCCCCTGAGCAGGCCTAGGGGTTAGGGGTTTCTACCCTGCCCCCTTTGTGCGTTTTGCGCACTTGTTTCTTTTTTTCTCGGCGGGATACGCGCACCCTAAGCGCATCCCGCCGATTAAAAAAAAAAATCTTTTCTGCCCAGGGGTCCTTGTGGGACCCCCTGAGCAGGCCTAGGGGGTCAGGGTGTTTCTACCCTGCCCCCTTTTGCGCTTTGCGCACTTGTTTCTGTCCCTCGGTTCTACCGAGGGACAAAATGGCTGCCAACACTTCTTGATTTGGAGTGTTGACAGCCAATTAGCATGCAGCTCGTGATCGGGAGGGTACGCGGATCCGACGCGCCCATAGATATATATGTGATTTTAATTGTGAATTTCTCAGGAACTACTGAACGGATTTACACCATTTTAGCAAAAGGCACCAGTCTTAACCAAGGGCTACCTCTTTGCCAAATTTGGGGTAATTCCGTTCAGCAGTTCGGGCTGTAGCTGCGACTAAAGGTTCCTATGGAAAAATGAATGGGAAAACGCGTTTTGGGACCCCCTTTTTTCTCGGCCCCGCTTGACGTATCACCCCGAGACTTTCAGGGTAGGAGCGGACCGGAGCGCCCCAACAAGTTGGAAACTTTCGCGAAGATTCGTCAACCGGCGCCAACGTTATTGCAAATAGAATGTCGCGGATTTCCTATGGATAATAGGTTGTAACTATAACTATCTACTGGCGACCGCCAGTAGATAATATATATATATATATATATATTTATATATACACACACATATACACATATATATATATATGTGTGTTTTTTTTTATATATATATATATATATTTTTTTTTTTTTTTTTTTTAAGAAAGGGCAGTCTGGTGGAGGGATTCAGGCAAGTGGCTCCAAAAAACCAAGCATTGACAAACCAAATAGGTCTTGCCTTTTGGCCCTTATACGTGTTTAGACATGCAGCATATTATCCAGAACACAAGAGCTATTTTTTTTTAATGTGTGTTGGAGGTATCTCTTGCTTTAGACATCGAATGGCCAACTTCTAACTGACATTGTCACTGAAACTACAGATTAAGCTAAACAATATATTGATGTAGAAAACACCTACAGTGATGGACGCTGGTAAACACAACGAGACATGAGACACGAAATATGGATGGGTGGTGTCAGTGAGGTTACACAATCATGCAAGTAGCAAGGAAAAGCACCGACATAGAAGCCAAGGGCTGGATAATAAACACATTGGAGACATCAGATAAAGAACCGTAGGAGAGCAGTAGAGTCTCAAAAGATTGCAGCAATAAAACCAGGGTACGCTGTGATTGGTTGGAGGATTTATACCAACTTGCCATATGTGATTCCAGGAAACCGCACACTCTGGAAATGCTAGTTAGTTACAAGAGGGATGAAATCAAAATAGAACAGAGAGAGCAAGAAGCACATGGGAAAGAAATGTTAGAGGGAGCATAGATAGATAACCAATGGTAGGCAGATAGATAGACTAGACAGAAAGCTAGATGATAAATTGTGTTGTGCACCTAACAAAGTGTAATACAGTATTGTGTTATCGCAGTGCTGTATTATGCTGTATGTTTTTCTGCAGTATGATGTAGTACAATATAGCGGATGGTACATTGCCATCAGGCAAAGGTGAGGTATGGGTTGAATTTTGCATTGAGGAATATAAAATCCACAAGGAACAGTAGAAATACTTGGTAATCGCAGAACATTGCATGTACCATCTTTTTTCAGCTTAAAGATTTATCTTGTCGGAGTTGCTGAGTCTTCTTAATAAAAAAATAAAAATATCATCTTCATATGTACAGCGTTTGCACCCTAGGGGTAATCTGAAGGACTGACCAGAAGCTTTAATAGAAATCAATACAGTAAACGGAGAGTTAAAGTCGTCCCCTTTGCCGATGGACATCTGGAGTATGCTGCAAATAACTCCCATTTTTCACATGTTCCTAAAACAAGAAATAGAAAAGCAGTATGGAACGCGACACTAACCGCATTGGAATGGTGCTTAAAAGTAGCGGGTGAACAAGGAACGTGGGTGCAGTCTTGAGACAGGTATGGTTAGGCCTGATTTGCGCGGAAACAGTGAGCAGAAGACACCTGACAAATACATATAAATAATCCGACCAGTGGATTTTGAGCAATTAAACATTTTTAAACGTCATCAGAAAAACCACACGAGGGCGCTCAAGACCAGTTGATAAAATGCACTAATATTGAATCACCTGGGATAGACTTGTCGCATACAATTGGCAGTTTCTTAACAAATGCCAGTTGGGACGTAGAAGCTTTTTTTCTGTGTTTGGATTACATTTGTTATTCGCCGTCAGGTCGCAGCAAGCGCTTCGAAGGCTGTGCTTTATCGGGTATGTTTGTTACAGTTTGAAGCACGAGCTGCAATCCGTGGGCACTGCAAGTAATACACAGTAGAGTTTCTCTTTTGTATTGTATTTCCTTTAAAAACGAATGCAAAGTTGACAGTTCGGCATGCAGATCCTGTTTAATGCAAAGTATTAAGCCAGAAATGAAAACCTTGCTCGGGCAGTCTTGTAGCATAAAACATTGTTCCGCAACAGAAGCAGCTGTACATACCGATCATTTTCACCAAACACGCATGCGTGTAGAAGCAAACCGGGTTGTCTATGTGAAATGAGAAGTAAAACAGAGGCAAAAGGAAAATTAGTGCATGGAAACTTGGACGACCAGGAGGAACCGTGAATGCGTTGCGATGGACAACCAAAAGGAACGAGTGACATCCGATGGGAGGGAACCAAGCTCCCAAAGGAGGGACATGCACCAATCAAAAGGCAGCATTTTTTAATTGCACAACAAAGGACAAATGGTAATTGATGGAGGAGATACAGCATGTGTTGCAGACAGTGCAAGCGCTACCTAAGCTAGAACATGGGAAAACTTTTGGCCTTGGCGAACCGGGAGGGAGAAAATGGAAAGGGGGTGGGGGGGAACCAGGACGTGGGGACAGGAGGAAGGGAAGAATAACCATTGCGTTAAGCCTTTTAGCAAAAGGCGAAAATGCCATATTACTGCGTATTAAAGGTTGGAAGGGCTGGGACAGTGTCACTAGAACAGCAAGCCCCGCTTCACCTGCAGCTAACTGCCACTGGCCCAGTAGACTAAAGATTGCAGAAAGCCATTTAGGAAAAAGAGGCGATACTACAAGACTACACACACTTAGTGAATGCCAAATGCCCTTCAGTGATAAGAGAAGATGTCACATTACGCCTCAAAATATCGAAGTGTGGGACAATGTCAGTAGCACATCCAGTCCTGCTTGGTACGCTACTAACTGCTACAAAGCCCAAAAAGACAACATTCAAAAGCACGGCTGATGCTGTGTGCTTTCGATTCACTCGAAACAATCGACTTTGCACCCTAGGGATTGTTTTGGATGAACATTAACTCCCTATTTGGTGAGTTAAGTTTCTCTCCTACTCATTCCTAAAGGTCCTTTAAGGTCAGCGACCAGGACATTGCAGAACAGTGCCTAGAGGCAACCATTTACCCCCCAGGTTGCTAGAGTTCAATTCTTATTGACACCTACCACGGAGATCCAATCACCGCACGGCTCCAACCAGGAATCCCGTAGTGACATACATGCTTTAATTAAGGACCACGCTGAATAAATTGGGCTCCAAACACACCCACTCCAGAGCAGTCACATGTGTCAGTTTCCCCTCTGAAGCATCCCATGTGCGAACGCTCAAAATATCTCCACATCCATTAAGCACAATTGGGCAGGTGATTTCCAAGCCTACGTCCTGATGACCATGTCTGAATTGTATTCTTGGGGGCGAAAAGTTGACTTGACAATAGTGTCCTTTTTAGGTCTCGCCTGAGCCAGCGCATGCGCTGCACTGGTGATACTTTTAGTAAGTGGGCTTCAAAAAGCCGACCACAGCTTTTTGTGTGACCTAGAGCGTGCGGTTACGCGCACAGTAACGCACACAGGCGCCATCTAGCTTTCCTCTCAGGGCCTTTAGACGTCGCTCTTCCAGGCGCGCGCGCGCACCACTCGCAGGCTCACCTCCTGCTCCCCCTCCTTTAGCCGTCGCTCTTCCAGGCGCGCGCGCACCACTCGCAGGCTCACCTCCTGCTCCCCCTCCTTTAGCCGTCGCTCTTCCAGGCGCGCGCACCACTCGCAGGCTCACCTCCTGCTCCCCCTCTCAGTTAATAGTTAACTTTCGCGGCCGCTGGGCCGCGCTTGTGTTTTAGCGCTTGTTATTTATTAATGGCGCTCGTGTGCTTCAAAATTGTTTCTTGCCTTTCGTCCAAGGCAGTCCCCTCCCACCTCCGACACAGCATGGTTGAGCGCCTTTATTTATTTAATAACAGCGCCGCTTGCAGACCCCTCCCACCTCCCGACACAGCATGGCAGTGAGCCTTTATTTATGTATTAACGGCGCCCATGTACTTCGAAATTATTTCTTGCCTTTCCTTCAAAGCAGACCCCTCCCACCTCAAAAACAGAATCGCCGAGCCTTTATTTATTTAATAACAGTGCCGCTTTCACTTTGGGGTCATCTGCTTGGAGTGCTGTTTATTGGATTGCCTCAAAAGCACGCCCCTCCCACCTCCCAATGCAGCACGCGCCTTTATTTATCAACAGCCCCACATAGGCGCTCGTGTGCTTCAAAATTGTTTCTTGCCTTTCGTCCAAGGCAGTCCCCTCCCACCTCCGACACAGCATGGTTGAGCGCCTTCATTTATTTAATAACAGCGCCACTTGCAGACCCCTCCCACCTCCCGACACAGCATGGCAGTGAGCCTTTATTTATGTATTAACAGCGCCCATGTACTTCGAAATTATTTCTTGCCTTTCCTTCAAAGCAGACCCTCCCACCTCAAAAACAGAATCGCCGAGCCTTTATTTATTTACTAACAGTGCCGCTTTCACTTTGGGGTCGTCTGCTTGGAGTGCTGTTTATTGGATTGCCTCAAAAGCACGCCCCTCCCACCTCCCAATGCAGCACGCGCCTTTATTTATCAACAGCCCCACTTTTACTTTACATTTAAGGGATAGAGCTGAGAGCTGCGCTTCAAAACACAGCTTTATTTCTCCACAGCGACATGCAACTCCTCCCTTGGTTGCTTCCCCTGTAGCTCTCACTACAGAGGGGCAGTGGCTGCTGAGTTCCATCCGCTCCTTAATTGTTCTTGTTGATACATTCTTAAGATTCAATGGGTGGCGTGGCGTCCCCCCGCCAGCATCCCGTGCAAACAAGCTGCAGCCTGGGGCTCTGCCTACTGCTGCTCTGCGCACAGCACATAGGGACTGGAGCAGGGCTGCTGCTGCATTCCACAGCTACCAGTAAGTGCAGGACATCCTAACTTCCACGGACTCTGTAGCCCCAGTCTACCACCCCACCTCTGTGTGCATCCCGGCAGTGCTGTCTCAGACTGCTCACCCCGTCAGCCCCTGTGTGGTACCCTCAGTATTAACACAGGCATCCTCGCACATCCAACACTATAAAATATTGCCATTCAGGGTGGCGTCAATAGCTCTAAATCTCATTGTTATTCAACTAGACCCCATCCATGATGCTTTCGTAGAAAACATACAAACACAGCGGCAATCTGTCTATGCCTCCTGCTTCCTGATTTTAAGCCGTTTCCTCTATGTTTTCGTTAAATTTTCAAACTAATATAATTTTGTGTGTCTACGCCATAGCTTTCGTCCCCGGGCTCAGTCATTATCACACCGGTCTCCTTTTAAACCGCTTTTAATCCCCCGAAGGATGCTTATCTCACTGCCATGCAAATACTTAAGCTTTACCTGAGGGAGACACATTGCAAGCTCAAAAACACTGTGTTAAAAAGATCTCAACTGCAGGACCGAGGCATTCTCTCAGTGAGGCTTTCAATTCAGTTCCAAAGTCAGCTGCTTTACCTGTTACATTACTGCACTGCAATAAAAACAAGCATTTGCAATGCAATAGGTCTCGCATTTACGCAAGTTTAAGCTATTGGCATTGTAAATGACAATGCATTTTATTTATGTTTCAAAACCAAAACATAAATAAAAGGCATTGTCATTTACAATGCCAATAGCTCAAACTAATGTAAATGCGAGACCTGTTGCATTGCAAATTAATTGTTTGGTTTGTGTGCCTCAGTAAATTCCTTACTTTTCATTGGTAAATCATGGCCATTTGTCCCTCCCTTTTGGGGTGTGTTCCATCCCATGGCGCCTGACCATGTCACAGGTTTTTTTTTGCTTCTCGCCTTTTAGGATAACTGGCCAACAATTTTTTCCGATTGCCTGGGCTTGTGTGTTTGGAATGTGGTTTGTTTGCTTTCGGAGGCAAACGCGAGCAGCTGATGTTTTCAACCACACATGTTTTTTTAACTTCAGAAACACACTTGTTACTTGACTTCGCCTTTGGGACCTTATAAGTGTTTAACCATGCAACAGTTAATGTTGTTGCACCAAGGATATTGTGCTGCATAACTAAATACTTATAAGGTCCCAAAAGTGAGACCTATTGGCTATGCCAATGCTTGTTTTATTTTGACTCTAGAGCATTTTACTCCGTGTGTAAAAACCACCTATGCTTCCTGGATCAGTCATTGATTGTATAGCACCAACTTACTTTATATTCACTTTTACCGGCGTACCTAAAAATTGATCTAATTATAGAACGGCAATGACTTTCTATTTGTTAAAAATTAAAATTAAATTGTCCAATTGAGAAATGGAACCTATTGCTTGATGGTCAAAATTACTTGCTCCAAGGAAGTAGGGGTTCACACTACACTACCCCTCCCCCCCCCACACACACCTTTTTAGGGACCACTGTTTTGCTTTATTACTAGATTACCCAGGTACCAGGGCTACTGGGCTGCCCCCTTTCTTCTGCATACCAAATGAATGCGTCTGTGTTTAATGTAAAGCACACAAATACCTTCAAGTTGCGGCCAAGCAGGTTTTGTAATAAAAGCAGTTCTCTGCACCCGATGGCAGCGATGTTTACACACCAGGTTAACACACATCTCTGGAGTGCTAGTATGAAGCATTGCGTATACAGGCCTGGGCCACATCCAGAAGCAACAAACCCCCATTACTTTGAGAACTAGAACCAGACAGCCCTCAGCCACCTTAAAAAAGCACTATCGAAACATGAGCACCAAAGGCTGATGCAGGTTTCCCTGCAGTGCTGAGACAGGAAGACGGTGCTGAGCGGGAGAAGCTCAGACCAGGATACGGGGCTGCCAGAATTTAACTCAGACAGCCTGAAATGCCTCACCGAGAAGCCACTTAAGGGGAAACAAAACGGCCAGCCATGCCAACTACAATCCTAAAACACCACATGCCAAGGCAAACGAAAGCCAGAAAAGCATGTTTCAAGTCAGCAAGGCAATAAAACACGAGCCAAGGCAAAACCAGATAAGCGTGATTAAACAAGCCAAGGCAAAACCAGATAATCACGATTTAGTCGGAAAGGCAAAAATAACTAAAATCCAAACACAAACCAAGGGAAACGAAAAAAAAAAGTGCGCACAAAAGAAAATAAGTTACTTACCTGTAACTGTAGTTCTCCAGTATTGGAAGCTTTCATTGATTCACATGCTTGAATCATTCCCGGTCGTCGAGATGGGAGTCCCCCGTAAATCAAAATAGCAATGCTAAACAAATACAAAGCAGAAACCAGGCCTAGGCCCATTTCAGTTTTGTAACATAGCTCTATCGTTTTGTAAAAGAGAGCAAAAATAATTCCTGAACCAATCAGACCTCTCACCCTCTAGAACACTCCTGAGAGAACCTTAGACCCTCAGATTACATACTTTAAACGCACTGTAATAAGAACTTATAAGGGTAAAATATATTATGAACATATATATAAAATACATACAGAACAAAATGTGCACAGTCTTACAGCAGAAAGGAAGGAGGGGTGAAGGACAGAGCTCACCATCACTGGAAATGGTTCCTCAGCATTGCCTGTCCTACTGCTACATCATTGGGAGCGTCTGCATCCAAGCAGTAATGTCTGGTGAAGGTGTGGGCACTCTTCCAGGTTGCAGCCCTGCAGATATCCTGGCTAGGTACTCCAGCAAAAAGAGCAGTAGATGTAGAGATTTCTCTTGTAGAGTGAGCATGCACCCGTGCCAGCAGAGGCTTTCCTGCCGCTTGATGGCAATACTGGATTGCACTCGAGATCCAATGAGCAATCCCCCTTTTGGATAGAGGATAGCCCTTCCTGGGTGCACTGAAGGATACAAAAAGCTGGGTCGATTTGCAAAATTCCCTTGAAATTTTATCTACAAAGAACAGACAGTGCTGAACATCCAGCGAAAGAAGTGCTCTTTACGCCGCAGTTGTTGGTAGTGGAAAGAAGGTTTGAGATTAGTACGAAGGACTACTCGATCATCCCTAAACTGTAGAAATGGTTCCTGTATGGTCAGGGCCTGAATTTCTCCAACTTTCCTGGCAGATGTCAGCACCAGAAGAAGGACCTTCCATGATAGGAACTTAAGGTCCACCTTATGAATGGGTTCAAAAGGATGTTTTATGAGTTGTGACAATACTATATTAAGATGCCAGAGAGGTGGTGGAGGCTTAACCGGTGGAAAGGTACGGAATAGGCCTCTCATGAACTGTTTAATGATCCTTTCTAACCATAACGATGGTCCTGAGGAGGTCCTTCTAACGCAGGATATAGCAGCCAGATGGACTTTAATCGAGGCATGGGCTAATCTAGACTTTGCTAATAGCAGAATGTAAGGAAGGATCTCATGAGGTGAGGACCGTAGAGGATGAACATTTGAATCCTGACCCCATATACATAATCTTTTCCATTTCATCCTGCAAGTCTTATTAGTGCTCGGTGCCCGAGCATTTTAAATAACATCTCTACACTCAGAAGGGATTTCTAGATGTGGGAATTCACAGTGTTCAGGGGCCATGCCGCTAAACAAAGCAATTTGCGATCTGGATGTAGCACTTGTCCCTGGGACATCGTCAGAAGAGATGGAATGAGACGCAGGAGAAAAGGTTGTTTCTCCGTAAGAAGGAGACATTCTGTGAACCAACGTGGACAAGACCATGATGGGGCTATTAGGATCATCCTGCAGGGCTCTGTCTTGATCATGAGCAACCGTGGCAGGAGGGGACTCGGCGGAAAAGCGTAGGCAAAAATGCATTCCCCCAGGATCCCGGTTGGTGATGCCAACTTGTGAAGTACTGGCATTTCTTGTTCTGTGATGTCGCAAAGAGGTCCACTGTTGGCCTGCCCTACTTGAGAAAAATGCTGTCTAGAGTTTGTTGATGGATCTCCCACTCGTGGCAGGTCGATTTGAGCCTGCTCAATGTGTCTGCCATCGTATTCTGATCCCCTGGAAGGTCTTCTGCCTTCAAAGAGATTCTGTTCTGTAACGCCCATTTCCAGATGCACTGAGCCTCCAGAGAAAGGGCAAAAGACCTCAAGCTGCCTTGCTTGTTGAGATAATGCAGTCCAGTTGTGTTGTCCGTTCTGACCAACACAGTAGTGTTCCTGATCTTTGGCAGTAATGCCGGCAATGCTAATCTCACTGCCCTGAGCTCCAGCAAAATGGTGTGAAGCTGATCTTGACACTGCCAACGCTCACTGACCTGGCGGTCTTGCAGGAAGACTCCCCATCCTTCCAGGAAGGCATCAGTGGTGATCACGTGCGGAGCCGGCGTGGTGAGAAAGGAAAGAGACGGAAATATTTTGACATCGGGTCCACCAAGACACTGCGTTGATCATACCTGGCATGACTGTAACAACATCTTTGAAGGAACCTACTCCCAGACTCCATTGCCAATCCAGCTCTTCTTGTAATGGACGCATTCTTAATCGGCAGAAGGGAATAAGAGGGATGCAAGATGACATTGTTCCCAGAAGCGACTTGTAATGGCAAACTGAAAATGACTTTTTTTGCAAATGATCGGGCCAGTGATATCAGTTTCACGTGTCTCTCTCTCTAGAGAGAGAGAGTAAACGCTTTGTATTGCGGTGTCCAATATTGCTCCTAAGAAGGTGATGCTTGTGGAAGGGCACAGAGATGACTTTTCTTCGTTCAGGCCCAGCTGGGCTGCTGCGTGTGAAGGCGCTTTGATTAGCCAGTCGTCCAGGTAAGGAAACACCTGATGCCTATGCTTCCTCAGAAAGGCTGCTACTGGAGCCAGACATTTGGTGAATATTCTTGGAGCCGATTTGAGACCAAACGGCAGTACCTTGAATTGGTAATGGCTTTCGGCTATGGCAAATCGAAGGTACTGCCTGTGGGATGGATGGGGACGTGAAAATATTCATCTTGTAAGTCTAAGGTGGTCATATGATCCCTAGGTTTATAAGTAACAAAATGTCCTGAAGAGAGACCATGCAAAGGAACTGTTTCTTGAGATAGGTGTTGAGAGTTCTTAAATTTAGGATCGGACACCATTGTCTTAGGTTTTTCCGTACCAGAAACTGGAATAGAACCCCTTCCCTCTCTGGGAGTTTGGCACCGGTTCTATTGCTCCTTTTCAGAGCATTGCAAGAATTTCCAAACACAGGAGATATAGGTGTTTTACCTCATGCCGTCCTGGAGGAGTACACGGTGGGATGTGATGAAACTCTTAAGTATGGCCAAATTGTATCAGATTGAGTACCCGTTGGTCCATAGTTATTTTTTGCCACTGGTGAAGGTGAAAAGAAATGTACCCCCCCTAGGAGAATCTGTGGAAAGGTGGGACCAAAAACAGCCAGAGCCTGAAGTTAGTCATTGGCGTCACAAGTCCTTTCCCTGACGTCCTGCTCTTCCTCTGGGGGTAGATTTAGAATACGCCACAGACTGTGGCTGTCGTTGAACATACTGTGGTTGATAAGGGTGGGAAGACGTAGCATAAGAGGGATACCTGTACTGCTGATACCCATCTCTATACGAAGTACGGCCCCTTCCTCTAGCTCTCCTAAAGGGGACTTTACGATATTGAAGCATCCCTAACTTCTTCGCTGTGTCAGTATCTTATTTTGCACTTCCGGCCTAAACATAGTAGCTCTAAGCCATCCTCGACAGCGAAATACCGCCGCACTGACGAGCAACCTGAATGCTGTAGTAGCGATATCCATCACACAATCTATAACTTCCGCAGGTGCGCTTTTGCCCTCTTGGAGAATTTTCCTTACTTCCGTTTTGCTCTCTTCATGAAGTTGATCCACGTGGCACCAGGTCGCACCACATTTGTCGATCCTATCGACCCAGAATGGCAAGGGCCTTAGACACTCTGACCATTAGAGCTGACATTGTTGAAAAATGCTTACCAGCGCTATCCGAGCGCCTGCTTTCCCTATCAGAAGCCGTGGTGATGGGCAAAGAAGGGTTCTTGGATTTTCTCTGTGCTGCCTGAGAGATTAGAGTCCAGTTTGGGATGACCCACCAAGCAGGCTGCAGCATCCTCTGGAGCCTTGCATTTCTTCTCCAATCTGGATAGCACTGGGGTCGCTGGCGTCTTCATGACCTTGAGTCCTTCCTCCCATATATGACTCACAATAGGGATAGCCCTCACTGAACAGTCAGTTTGGAAAGTTGGCATTGGTAGATCAAATCTCTTGGCTGCCCTTTCTAGTAAGTTGTGAAAACCACCAATATCTTCTGGTGGAGAGTCAACGGGCACCAGAGAAGGAGAAGGTGTGGGAATTAGGTAGTCATCCCACTCTCTATGCGGATCTCAGAGTTCTTCCTGGTCATCATTGGATCTTGTTGAGGACCTGGAGGTGATTTCTGTAGGGGCTCCACCTGCAAAGTTTGAACCCTCTTTGGAGTAGACGGGATAGAACGTGGCTGAGGAACCAAAGTAGGCTGAGGTGCAGCTGTAGGAGGAAATCTTTTCCTATAGTCAGCTAACAAATTGTAGGTCTGTTAGCAACGATGAAG
This sequence comes from Calotriton arnoldi, assembly GCA_963921515.1. Lineage (NCBI taxonomy): Eukaryota > Metazoa > Chordata > Amphibia > Caudata > Salamandridae > Calotriton > Calotriton arnoldi. Next base: position 45,607 of record CAWUFW010007201.1, on the reverse strand, counting down.
GCATGCAGACTACCTCTCCCGGATAATCCCGATGGTACCCCCGCTGAGGAATATAGTATTGATCTTCTCCATATTCCTCCTTAAAATCATTCTCTTGGCACTTGACATGCAGCTGGGATGAGCTACTCGCATCTTCCTCTTCTTCAGAATCCTGCTCTTCCAACAGGTGAGAAGGCAACAGAGGTGGGGCCATATCAATAATCATAATGTGTACTGCACAGTGACATATTTTACCAGATTACAAATAAAGGATGTAATGTTCATCTCAATACTCATACTGTGCAATGCATAACGACATATTACCAGAGATCATGAACTGGATGTCATCATTAACAGTGTGTGAACCTTGCTGGGTGAGGTAACTTCTGGTGTCATTGGTCTTGTCCTAGCTTTTTCAGTTTTTTCCCCCTCTCATTGACAGTACTGCCGACGACACCATCTTTGGAGAAGCGGATATCAGCAGTGATTTGGAAACTGTAAGCAACGGTATAACTGCTCTAGATGTGGTTACCATAGTCATTGCTATCGTCAACGGCATCAGACAGTTTACTTGACGGTGACAGTCTTCAACGACAGAGTCCTAGACACTGCCGTCAACGCCGGAGTGGTAGTCGCCTTCGGCTTAGTTGTCGAAGAATGGCAAACCTCCACACTTGTTGACGTTGGTGAAGGCTTGTTTGTAGACTACTTTTCTTCAGGAGGCACAGAAGGCTTTTTGAAAGAGTGCCTGCCTTAAAGGGGTGTATTAGAAGGCTCAGAACTCTCCTTTTTTGGTTGTTTGTCCCCCGAAGCATGTCTCTTTCTCTCCATTCCATAATTGTGAGATTAAGGGACTGCGCACATGAGGTCTTTTTAAGAGCCTTTTTTGGACGCTCACCAGAAGAATGGACATGAGGTGATCTTCCCCTCTTATAGGACGTCCTGGATGAAGAAGAGGATGCCTCACAGTACTCACTCAAAATCACATCCTTTCTGGCTTTGAGTTTCTGGAGCCATAAAAGGCGGCGCCCCATCGCGACCCCTCAAGGTTTTGTTAGAAACTGTACAACATACCCGACACTCGGTGCCTTATGGTTGGGATATAGGCAATAAATAGACATTGTGAGGGTCGTCTATGTAGAGCCTTTTCTTAGAGCAGGTGGCACAGGCTCTAAAAAGACTATCTGACATGGTTATGCCAGAACCTAGAAGAGCTGCACTGAAGATGGTCCTGCAGTAGTAAAATGCTGATTTGAAGAAAAGAACTTTATCCAAATTCACTGAAGTAGAAGAAAACTGAGCAGAGCTCAGAGGAGACTCCCTAGCACAACATGCAGTAGAAAATCTGAGGGTCTATGGTTCTCAGGAGTGTTCTAGAGGGCGAGAGGTCCCGATTGGTTCTGGAATTATTTTTGATATCTTTTTACAAAACGATAGATATGTTACAAAACTGAAATGGGCCTAGGCTTGGTGTCTGCTTTGTATTTGTTTAGCATTTCTATTTTGATGTACCGGCGACTCCAATTGACGGCGGGTAATGATTCAAGCATGTGAATCTATGAAAGTTCCAATACTGGAGTAATAAATAACCAAAAGAGTAAGACCACACGCAACAGGTAGGCTCCATGTGAGAGACCAAATCAAAAGGAGGGACTAAAACAAATAAAACACGCATTTAGGAAGGGCACTAACAAGAACAGTGATGGGCGTGCTTGGAGCCCATAGATACAGCATGGCTCGAAAAGAGTGCATGCGCTGCCTAGGCGAGACCTAAAAAGCCTTTTCAGGCACAGTGCAAGCAATCCACTTTCCTGAAACCACAAACCAACCAGGAGGCTTAAATCCAGCAAGTCACCTCATGATGCAATTGTCCGCACAGCCCTTTCAATGGGTTCCTGTATCCGGCTGCAGGCAAGTTGCTCCCGAAAATGTAGTCTATAACAGAGCTTAACATCCTCCCACCACCACTCTGTCACTTGCCCATCCCACAGTTGTAAGTCAAAGCACAGGGTCTGCTTTGCCTCCTTCAATCACTTTAATACAAGATGTGTGACAAGATAGTTGGAAGGGGGGCGGGGGGTGCCCGACCATCAGTCCCATCTCACCATTAGTATGTGCTAATATAGAGGCTTGGAGAGGAGTGGGGCCAGCGGCTACATGAGACCATTGTGACCAGTACTCTGGGTTTAAGAGCTTATTGACATGGACCACTACCAAGAAACTACTGGAATCAAGCGACTCTGCCCTAAGCAATTTCTACAATTTGAACCTCAAAATACACCCAAAAAAAGTACAGAAACAAGTATACAAGCTTTTTAGAGTTTGGTTTTATTTTTATAACACAAGGCTATATGCTAGACTCTACCATACATGTCTTTCTCCCAATTGTGAAGAAGTGAATTTAATTAGAAGGGGATGGTAGTCCACCACAAGTAATGTTCCCCAACTGGTTAGGTCCATTCAAAAGTTTCAGTAACTTAAGCTCTACCCCCTGGTAGAAGTTGCAGAGAAGACCAGCTGAAGTTTGATAAAATGTGTAAAGCATTTATAAGCACCAACACAGTAAAAAGGGGGGGGTTTATGCCTCATCATACAACCCGCACCAGCACACTATCCAGCCGGGATGCCACATTTCTCCCATCTTTGCAAACAATGCAGTTTGTTGCATAGAGCAACATATGTTAGTGACAGAGCACCATGCACACATGCAAAGTCTGGGGTTAAAGGCAACAGTTCTTCAAAACTAACGTGTGAAATGACTACATGCAAATAGTACATAAAAGGTCTGACCTGTCATACATATCATAGCCTACCATCGACACTTAAGCAGACTACATGATTATAATACCTTAATCTGCTTCATCCCAATTATTTTCAGGGAGAAAAATAAAAGTACCCCGTTTAGAAAAACAGAAGCAAACGGTGCACCACTTAATAATCATTAACACAAAAGTTATAAAAACTATCCGAGGTTGTTCTCCAAATCTTCCTTTATTTATTCTTAGTTAATTTAAACATATCAAGTTGAGTAGAACAGCCAACGTGTTTCGTCCAAAAAGATGGACTTCTTCAGGGCTGTAGAATAACAGATATATACACAAAAATCAGTACAATAAAAAACATTTAAAAAGACACAACCAATACAAAATGACAAACAATTACAATGTTACAGGACTGACTCTGCATATGTACAACTTTGAAAAAAGTTCTACAGAAAGACTTTTTCAGTGAATATGCAACATAAACAGTGATAACATCTACAGTGACTCACCAAGACAAAAGCCTGTACAATAATGTGTTCACAATAAAAATGGTAATATTAAAAAAACAAAAACCTATATCATTACCATATGTAATAGGGCACTGTGGTACTCCCCGTCCGGGAAGTTAATTTTAACAAAAAGGGGGGTCCACATAGGTTTTAGAGTATCCCTGGACAGAAGCAGGACTCCAGGGGTGCAGCTTAAGAAAAAAGAGAAGCTTAAAAGTATAAGTTTTTTGTGTAGAAGAGCTAAGCACCAGAGAAAAGAGACATAGCTGAGGAGAAGTAGCAGTAATCAGTTATGAAAAACAAGGAACAATCATGATATATAGGAAATCCCTATATTAAAATTGACCATATGAACATGATTGTAGAAAGAAATATCCTCGAGAGCATATCAGTAAGAAGAGGACCATAAAGCAGTAACAAGGGCAAATGATAGTACCCACCAAAATGCAAGGCACTCCTAACATATCATGTTAGGGTATCCAAGGTAGGTGAATATAACCAGCATATGGAAATAGAACACTCTGTATCCAATTTATCAGAGGAGAGAAAACATGTTTTAATAACCCAGGAAAGTATTCTGTATGTATTTATGACATAAGTGCATCCCCAAGATAGTATCCAATACTCACTTGGTCTGAATGAAGCAGTGCTGTATATTAATAGTGAAGCCCGGACTCAAGGAGTGTCCAAGTAAAACGATGCATTTGGTCACACACATATGGGGCAAGTCAAATCAGGGGCAATCAAAAATTCCACACCTATAGATTGAAAATGATGAGTATCATTCATGGAGCACATATCAGTGCCCCAGAGATATTAGTAGTATACTTAAAATATATGGGTGTCCACTAGCCTTAATAGTTCATGCTCATGCCGAGTTAAATTAGTCACATGAAAAGAAAAACGAGGTATTAATGGAGTGTGTGCCTTAAGGATCGAACGGCATGTATGTACATGTGAAATTAAAAAGACCCTGGGGCCAAAAGAAAGTGGATACCGGGAAGGAGAGCAGTGAAAAACCCCTCCCTCGCCCACCCTTGGTCTCCCATAATCACGGCCAAGACGAAAGGGAAATCCCTTTCTTACTGGATAGTCTTACAAAAAACGGGGCAGATCCCCCCATACCCCATGAGGTATACCAACAGAGTAACACATACACTGAGAATCCTACCATGATAAGTGTGGGAAGCCACAGCAAGGTCTCGCCTCCTTCCGCAGTGTCGTCGGGAGAGACGGACACCTCCGGCGTCACCATTTTTAAAGCCTGCGGTGAATCGCAAACGTGGGGCAGCTGTGGTGGGGGGGGGAGTGTGTCCTAGTGCTGTAAATGCACACGAGTGTCGTAGCGATATTTAGCGGCCACCATCTTGGAGTGGGGTACATAAACTAATTTCAGCGTGACATCCCCTAGTCAGGAGGAGCGAAAACCCTGGGAACACAAACCCAGTCATGGGGCTTACAATCCATACCAAATGGGCATTACAAGCCATATGGTCGAGGACGGGCGAAAGACAAACAAATAAACAAGAAATTTCCACCATGATAGGCATATCCGATCCCATCCGAGGGGACAATCGGTCATCATGAGTCTCAAAGTGACAAAGAATCCCAAACCCGATAAATGACCCCACATACGGCATATTTAAATGGCCGCCATATTGAAGGTAAAGTACTGATTCGATTTTAAATGAGAGCCTCTCATATTGTAAACAACACCAATGCATACGGTCAGCTTTTAAATATATACTGACAAGAATATAATGCCCCGCAGCCTTTGCGGCTCAAAATTGAATTGGATAACTCATGTATAAATCAACGAAGAACAAGAGGTCGAATAGTGCGGGAAAAGTGGGCACCATTTTGGAATGTGTTGACACCTATGAAGGTATCCTGGAAAGGCCCTGGGTATCCTATACTCGCATGATGCGCCCCTCGGTATGAATAGGACAATGTGGGTATATGGAACAGAAAAGGCCATATAGGAATGAGGAATGGGAGTAAAACCCAAATAGAATAAATTGAACAAGAAAATCAAACCAAAAAAAAATCAGGAAGAGAGGGAAAGGACACCCTGTATGCAAATAAATAATATAATGACCATATCAATAATCATAATGTGTACTGCACAGTGACATATTTTACCAGATTACAAATAAAGGATGTAATGATCATCTCAATACTCATACTGTGCAATGCATAACGACATATTACCAGAGATCATGAACTGGATGTCATCATTAACAGTGTGTGAATTTTTTGAGTATACACTTTACTAGAGACTGCAATATACGAGATGTTTACATATATTAGTGGCACATATCAGCTGTGCATCTGTCTGTATACAATGTTAAATACATGAGATTTATTATACATGGAAAGATGTATGACCCCTGTTCATGTCATCCACTATAATCGCAAAGAGAGGGCACGCAGAATCTAGAGCAGTGACCATGTTCTTACAGGAAATAATGTAGCTCTTCATCACTATTGTGACCATATTCCACACTGCGTAATTTGCAAATCCAGCCCGCCTCATTCTGTCTTAGGGACAACTCCCTACCCCCCCCACCCCCTCTGGGATTGGCCGGTGTATGGTCAATTCCCATAAACCAGATATCACAGAAATTTGCATGATTTTCCTGCATGTGGAAAGTGAGGGGGTATTCAAGATCTCCATTGCGTATCGCACATACATGCTCTTGGATTCTCAATTTCATTGGCCTAATGGTACTGCCCACGTAGATCGTTACATGGGCAGCCCACGATATAGGTGACATATGGATGATATCATGTGCTCTACTGGTATTGAAACTAAACGTCTTCGTTTTATCCTTCCCTAGTCTACATACATTGCAGTCTTTACAGGTAAAAAAAAAAACCCTTGTATGTATGGGACAACCAAGTTTCCGTTCTGGGTGTGGTGATGTAGCTGGGGCATAACCAGTTTCTCAGATTTTTCCCCCTTCTGTACGTCACTTTGGGTCTAGGAGATAGTCTCTTTCAAGCTAGGTATGTCCGTGAGAAGGTGCCAATGCTTCCTCAACACATTGTACACCCTGTCGCTCCGATTGTTGTACTGTGTATTAAAAGAGACCAGAGCCAATTTAGTTTTCCTAGGGGCTTTAACTGTCAGGGTCTTTTCTCTAGGTATTTTGACGATCCTCCTCTCCGCCATCTCAAGAGTTCCTGGGAGGTATCCCCTTGCCACAAAGCAAGGTTTCGGTTTTTGAATATTTTTTTTTACAAAGTTCTCATCAGAGCTACAGTTCCTTCTAAGAGACTATAGCTCCTAGACCCAACGTGACGAACAGAAGGGGGAAAAATCTGAGAAACTGGTTATGCCCCAGCTACATCACCACGCCCAGAACGGAAACTTGGTTGTCCCATACATCCAAGGGTTTTTTTTACCTGTAAAGACTGCAATGTATGTAGACTAGGGAAGGATAAAACTAAGGGCCATATTCGGCAGGAAACGGCCGCTAAAGCGGCGATAAAGCCCCTTATCGCCGTTCTTGAGAATATGGCCCTAAGACGTTTAGTTTCAATACCAGTAGAGCACAATATCAACCATCTGATTAACTGCAAGACAAAATAGGTCACCTATATCGTGGGCTGCCCATGTAACAAGATCTACGTGGGCAGTACCATTAGGCCATTGAAATTGAGAATCCAAGAGCATGTACGTGCGATACGCAAGGGAGATCTTAAATACCCCTCACTTTCCATATGCAGAAAAATCATGCAAATTGCAGTGATATCTGGTTTATAGGAATTGACCATACAATCTCAGAGGGGGAATAGGGAGTTGTCCCTAAAACAGAATGAGGCGGGCTGGATTTGCAAATTACTCAGTGTGGAATATGGTCACAATAGTGATGAAGAGCTACATTATTTCCTGTAAGAACATGTCACTGCTCTAGATTCTGCGTGCACTCTTTGCACTTATACTGGATGACATGAACAGGGGTCATACATCTTTCCATGTATAATAAATCTCATGTATTTTAACATTGTATACAGACTGACGCACAGCTATGCGCCACTAATATATAAACATCTCGTATATTGCAGCCTCTATTACACTCCTGTTGTCATTGCAGTGAAAAAATTAACCCCTTCCGTGCGCCTGTCGCGAGCACTATCTCCGTAGTGCTGCGCACATCCGTTGGCCGACGCGGCCCCGCCCACTCAAAACCACGGCGGAATTGCTGCCGCGGTTAAAGTGTATATATTCTTTAAAAATTCACACACTGTTAATGACATCCAGGTCATGATCTCTGGTAATATGTCGTTATGCATTGCACAGTAGGAGTATTGAGATCATTACATCCTTTATTTGTAATCTGGTAAAATATGTCACTGTGCAGTACACATGATTGATATGGTCATATTATTTGCATACAGGGTGTCCTTTCCCCTCTTCCGGATTTTTTGGTTTGATTTTCTTGTTCAATTTATTCTATTTGGGGTTTTATTCCATTTCCCATTCCTGTATGGTCTTTTCTGTTCTATACACCCACATTGTCCTATTCATACCGAGGGGCACATCATTCGAGTATAGGATACCCAGGGCCTTTCCAGGATACCATCATAGGTGTCAACACATTCCAAAATGGTGCCCACTTCTCCCGCACTATTCGACCTCTTCTTCCTCGATTTACACATGGGTTATCCAATTCAATTTTGAACCGCAAAGGCTGTGGGGCATTTCATTCTTGTCAGTATATATTTAAAAGCTGACCGTATGCATTGGTGTTGTTTACAATACGAGGCTCATTTAAAATCGAATCGGTACTTTACCGTCAATATGGCGGCCATTTAAATATGCCGTATGTGGGGTCATTTATCGGGTTTGGGATTCTTTGTCACTTTGAGACTCATAACCAGGTTTTCAGATTGTCCCCTCGGATGGGATCGGATACGCCCATCATGGTGGAAATTTCTTGTTTATTTGTTGGTCTTTCACCAGTCCTCGACCATACGGCTTGTAATGCCCATTCGGTATGGATTGTGAGCCCCATGACTGGGTTTGTGTTCCCAGGGTTTTCGCTCCTCCAGACTAGGGGATGTCACGCTGAAATTAGTTTATGTACCCCCACTCCAAGATGGCAGGCACTAAATATCGCTACAGCACTGGTGTGCATTTACAGCACTAGGACACCCCCGTTTGCAATTAACTGCAGGCTTTAAAAATGGTGACGCCAGAGGTGTCAGTCTCTCCCGACGACACTGCGGCAGGAGAGACCTTGCTGTGGCTTCCCACACTTATGGTAGGTTCCTCAGTGTACGTGTTACTCTGTTGGTATATCTCGGGGGGAGTGGGGGGAATCTGCCCCGTTTTTTGTAAGACTATCCAGTAAAAGACAGGGATTTCCCTTTAGTCTTGACCGGTATTATGGGTGACCAAGGGTGCGCGAGGGAGGGGTTTTTCACTGCACTCTCCTTCCCAGTATCCCCTTTCTTTTGGTCACAAGGTCTTTTTAATTTCATATATACATACATGCCGTTCCATCCTTACGGCACACACTATTAATACCTCGTTTTTCTTTTCATGTGACCAATTCAACTCGCATGAACTATTAAGGCTAGTGGACACCCATATATCTTAAGTATACTATCATCTCTGGGGCACTGATATGTGCTCCATGAATGATACTCATCATTTTCAATCTATAGGAGTGGATTTTTTTTGATTGCCCCCGATTTGACTTGCCCCATGGGTGTGTGACCAAATGCATCGTTTTACTTGGGACACTCCGAGTCCGGGCTTCACTATTAATATACAGTACTGTTTCATTCAGACCAAGTGAGTATTGGATACTATCTTGGGGATGCACTTCTGTCATAAATACATACAGAATACTTTCCTGGGTTATTAAAACATGTTCTCTCCTCTGCCCTGATAGATTGGATACGGAGTGTTCCATTTCCGTATGCTGGTTATATTCACCTAACGTAATAGGTTAGGAGTGCCTTGCATATTGGTGGGTACTATCATTTGCCCTTGTTACTGCTTTATTGTCCTCTTCTTACCGATATGCTCTCTCTGGGATATTTCTTTCTACAATCATGTTTATATGATCAATTTAAATATAGGGATTTCCTATAGATCATGATTGTTCCTCATTTTTCATAACTGATTTCTGCTACTTCTCAGCCAGGTCTCTTTTCTCTGGTGCTTAGCTCTTCTTCTACAGAAAACATACTTTTAAGCATCTTTTTTCTTAAGCTGCACCCCTGGAGTTCTGCTTCTGTCCAGGGATACTCTAAAACCTATGTGGACCCCCCTTTTTGTTAAAATTATCTTCCCGGACAGGGAGTACCACAGTGCCCCATTACATATGGTAATGATGTTTGTTTTTTAATATTACCATTACTGTACAGGGTTCTCTTGGCGAGTCACTGTAGATGTTATCACTGTTTGTTGCATATTCACTGAAAAGTCTGTGTAGCACTCTTTTCAAAGTTATACACGCAGTCAGTCCTGTAACATTGTAATTGTTTGTCATTTTGTGTAGGTTGTCTCATTTAAATGTTTATTGTACTGATGTGTATACATCAGCTATTCTACAGCCCTGAATAAGTCCATCTTTTTGGACGAAACACATTGGCTGTTCTACTCAACATGTTTAAATTAACTAAGAATAAATAAAGGAAGATTTGAAGAACCTCGGATAGTTTTTATAACTTGTGTTAATGATTATTAAGTGGTGCACAGTTTGCATGTTTTTCTAAACATTAGTAAGTCCAGTAGTGGACTGCACTGTGACAGTGGGTGCGTATATCGTGTGCACACACCATTAGGGTATTTCCCATTGTTTAACTTAAAATAGGGGATAGCAGGTTAGGTGCTAGGTTCTTATAGGGTTCCACTGTCAATGATTGTATACCCTGAGGCTGGGCTTACATCCCACCCAAAAAAGTAACAATGGGGAGCCACAGCCAACAGCTCAAGGGAGCCAGGGGTCAAAAACGTTTGGGAACCACTGATCAAGGGGGATGGGGCTCATCCTCCCTCCTAGGTCAGGCTTCAGTTGCCAAGGGAGGTTCAGCTCCACAAGGAACCAACAGGGGCCACTGACAGCTGTGTCAAGACTCTGGTCCCTAGCCATCCACCAACAGTTGGTGGCTGCCCCCAAACTGGTGCCAGGCGTAGGAGTCATCTCCAGCTATTGTGCTGGCATGGTGTCACCCCAACTTGTTTCAGTGATCCGTTTGGCCTCAGGGTCTTCCAAAGTGCATGTGAGGGTCAGGCACTACAACCTCAGGTTTCAAAAAGCCTCCTTGATCTCACATATGCAATCTATGGGTCTTTATCACTTTTGGGCACGTGTCTGGGTCTTTGTTACAAGCATGATGAACATTCAGGACGGGGAGGACCCCGAAGGCACAAACACCAGAAGATCCTGTGAGACGAATAGGACATGACGAGACCCTTAGCCTCTACCTGCATTGTGTGCGCCAGCTTTCAACCTGCTGATAGATTATAGGCAATCACACTCGTAATGAAATAGGCAACAATCTTGCATATAACAAAAAACAGTAAGTTAATTTACTTACCAGTGCATAGTCTTAAATACAACAGGGATCTGATTCACACATGGTCCTGGCTTAAATTAAGGCCAACAGGCCAAATGGGGCACATATGCCCACATGAGCAGTTTGATGCCAAGGATTGGCAATACATCTGAACATTTTTATTTTTAATCTTACCCCATTCAGCTTTTCACATAAAATTTTTACTAGGATAGTAATTAATTTTACTGTTTTGCACAGATTCCACCATACTCTTCCAGACACTCCCTCCAAATTGAGGGAGTATTCACCCGAGGCAGCACAGACCCAGCGGCGGAACCCAATGACACTGCCCACTAGGTCACTCCAGTGGAGATTATATACTGCTGGTTATAACTGGAGATTATGCAAAGTCAGGAGGAATGAAGTACCTTAGTGGGAGTACATTTTTTTTTTATCTAAGTAAGCACATGACGTGGTCATGAAAGCCAACTAATGGCTTCAACAAAATGCTAAACGCTTCAAGTCTTAAGCAACTTCTTCCGCAGCGCAATTAAACAGAGTCCAAACCAAGATTCAGTACACCGCTACTAGTAAGGTAAATGTGGGAGGCAGTAAAGTGTGCCCCAAATTTCACTGAATTAGCTAGTAATTCTTTATGGACCAGTTAACACTGCTGGAACGCAATTTTACTCAAGGGTCAAATCTTATTCTGAAGCTGGACATTGTACGCCGGCATCAAGTCCATACTCTGCAAACTCCAGACAATACAGAACACCGCCGCCAGACTAGTCCTTGGAATCCTCCCATCCTCCCCCCCCCCCCCCCCCGACACAAACATCAGCCAACACCTACGAAGTCTCCACTGGCACCCAGTGGAGAAAAGTCACTTTCAAAATCCTCACTCACGCCTACAAAACGGACCCAAATACCTAAACGACAGAATCAACTTCCACGTACCCAAAAGAAACCTCCAATCTTCCAACCTCACACTGGCCGAAACCCCGCGCATCCACTGAGCTGGAGCAGGCAGAAGATCCTCCTCTCACATTGCAGCCAAGAACAGGAACGAGCTACTGGCAGACAGATGCTCCCCCTCCCTGAACACCTTCAGGCAGACCCTCAAGACCTGCCTCTTTGGCTAAACAGATCTGCGGACCCCCCCATAGCGCCTTGATACCCTCACGGGTGAGTAGCACGCTTACAATTCCCTGATTGATTGACAGAACAAAGTAAAATCATAAGTCAAAGAATACACAAGGATGTTGGAAACCGGTCATAGCGGGCCTGGAGATAGGCGGCTTTAAGATAGACCTAGATCTATACAATTACACAAGGAGGCGGCAGCCAGGATCCAGTGGCCAGGTAATCGCAAAAAGTACAGGAAGTAGTCACACTAAGACCCACAAATCAGAAAACAATCAGTCAAATATTGAACATGGGTGAGGAAGGCTTCGAGTGCTTGAAAAGCAGGGGTTCTAGGGCAGAAATTTGTTCATCAATAGCACTTTAACTTCCTTTTTAAAAGATGCCGTACTCTCATTTCAGAGGGCAAGGAATTCCAGATTCTCTGGATGATACGTGAGAAAGCTCAATTGTAAGTTCTTTTTATGGAATCTGTGGTTTCAGTAGTAAGGTGCTGGCACTTCTAGAGGATCTGGAGCCAGGGGCGACTCCTCCGCTAAGGCGGAGGTAGGAGCGTCGCCCCACTGCTCAGTGAGCAGTGTCAAAGGGAAAACTAAAAACAACAACTAACATTATAATCGTTTTAGTTTTTGGGCAGCCTTTCCTTTTAGGAAGAGGATAATGTTAGGAGCATACCCTCAGCTTGCACTCCATATTTATGTAGATTCAGTGCTATACCAACTGTGCTAAAAATAATTTACACAAGATATCCAAGTTTAAGTTTTATTTAAGGCCATGCGCTGCCTCATTACAGTACTTCAAATCACTGTACATATACTTTGTGAAAACACAGTCTGCATTTTCTAGTACAAAAAGAAAACTAAAATTGTTCCAGGAATGTAATGTAGATAAAGTCAACTTAAATAATGAAGTGCACCTTAATTACTGCTGCACTGCAGTAGTTTCTGCATTTCCTTGAAGGCTTCTTAAATAACTATCCTGTCTTCAGAACACACAATATAAAGAGCAATTGAAAACGTGACATTTGTTACTGGGTGTATCCTGCTGGCATTGGATAACCTATCAGAGATGGAGCAGGTGTGGATGTTGGCGCCTGAGCAGGTGCAGCTGGGGTAGCATAACTGTATTGCTGGTTCATTCCTGGCTGCTGGTTCATGCCAGCTTGTTGGTTCATTGAAGGTTGCTGGTTCATGCCAGCTTGTTGGTTCATTGTAGGCTGCTGGTTCATGCCAGCTTGTTGGTTCATTCCCAGCTGGTTCATTCCAGGCTGCTGGTTCATTCCCAGTTGCGGGTTCATGCCAGGCTGCTGCTGGTGGTTCATGCCATTAAGCATATTTCCGAATTGCTGGTTGCCAAATCCATTCTGATATGTGCCTGTTTGATTAGCAGGCCGGAAACCACCTTGCACACTATTGGCTCCAAAGCCATTCCCAAAGCTATTGCCATTTGCGTAGTTTGGAGCACCAAAACCATTTTGAGGTTTTGAGTTGAAGTCTCTTTTTGGTCCACTGCTGCTAAATCCACGATTGAAGTTTTCCCTATCCCTAATGCTACTACTGAAGCCACCACCCCTTCTGCCTGTTGAATATCTTTCACGTCGATCATCCCTCATGCCTCTTCCACCTCGGAAACGACCTAGAAGAAAAATAAAGTTAGGAACTCTTGCTGCAATTGAAACGTTTTAATAAAACTAATATTAAAATTGAAAGCTGCAAAGACTTCAACTGCATAGTCCACTTCAAAAGACCTGTGCAGAGGAACGGTACTAGATTCATCCACACTGCAACACTGGTGGATAAAATATTTGAATACAATTAAAAAAGCCATTTGCAGCTCGGCTATGCAGACTTTAGGCATAATACAATGTATAATGTAAGTAGACAGATGCTAACACTTAAATTGCTCATTTAACCTAATAAAATGTGTCCAGAAGCCATCGTTCAGACATACCTATGGCTTTAAACCCAAATGCAGAAAAGTACAGTTTAAAGACTGCGTCGAAGATGTACAGAATAGAAATTTTAGTTAAGATTAGGGACTCCATTTTCAACTCCTCCAAGAGTGTTCTGAAGAGGGCTTAATCTGCCATACCCCAGTTATATCAATCCGTGTTACTTGAACAGCATGTAGAATTGATTAAATAGTGTGCCAAGTTCTTTTCGGGTCTCTGATTACCTTTGTCACGGATACTGCTTTTTTCATGAGATGTCAAGTATATGAACGATGTTCCAGGCTCAAAATTGAACACAATTAGGGTGCCTTGTACAGTAGTTAAGCAACTATGCCATTAGGCTTCTGGGATCACTCGCATCCCATCCAAAGAACATTTTAAATCTCAAGCTTGTGTGATACAAACATTAGGTATCTTACTAACTGGAGTGCGATTCGAATGTGCAATCATGCCATCTGCATAACTAGATTGAGTCCAAAAAAAATAAAAAATCTATTGCAATTTAAAACAACTTGCCGAGGCAGATATTAAATGGACCACAATCCTTCCTTTAACTAGCAAGGACACAATGAGGTAGTCTGAAGACTAACCTAGGATCGTCAGGCAAAGAACCAGTCATCTCAAGCTAAATCTAGATGGATAAGATAAAGTTGCCTGTCCTCGCTAGGTTACTGTGAGCACCAGATGGCCCAGACCTTAAGCTTAAGAGACTGATGTACTGCTCTTTCCTTCCATACAGATCACAATTAATGTTGATACGCCAACCAAATCAATTCCTTCAGGTCCAATAGCTAGCAGGCTGTTAACCTGTAAAATTATTGCTCTGCTGAACAACTCTGGTACAGCTATTACATCCAACTTGCTCTGCTCAGAATGAACGCCTTCAAAGAGGGGAGAAGCAAGCAGGGGAGCTCAAGTCAGCAGGAGGATAAGTACACGGGTCACACCTACAGACGGCAACTTTTAAGTGTGCTGCCACACTCGAAGCACATTTAGAAACAATTGCAACATTTCACACCACCGCAGACTTCTTGGCACATCTTTCTTTTAACACGAGGTGCGAATACATTTCACACCGACATAACGGATTAAATAGCCTCAAGGCAGGATCACCCTTCGGCCAATTACAACACAGCTTTCCAAAACAACCATTTGCAATGCAATAGGTCTCGCATTTGAGAGACTAAGCTATTTAGTATTGTAAATGACAATGCCTTTTATTTAAGTTTTAAAAAACAAAAAGGCATTGTCATTTACAATGCCAATAGTTCAAACTCGCGTAAATGTGAGACGTATTGCATTGCAAATGCTTGTTTTGTAATACAAATAGGTGGGGGGGGGGGGGTCAGGCGGGCACACTGGTACATGTTGGGGGGCCGTCAGAGGCTGTGACACTACTGGAACCAAATAAGGGGCCGGCTGTGGGAGAACAAAGGGAATACTACATCACTGGGCCAGGCACTGCAACAATTTGAATTTGGGAAGACTAGACACTACCTAAATTTGCACTGCTGTGGTAACAGCTCTCGCTGGGGGGGCGGGTGGGATGGAAGAGCCTGTACAGCTGTAGGGCATCGGGTGTGCTCCCACAACTGAGAAATGGGTAGCCAACTTAGACTTGCACAAGTCTGTATACGAGGAAATTTGAAAAGGTATGGGCCCCATGGCAAGAGAATCACGCCCCTCTCGCAGGGGGGGTGGGGGGGGGCAATGGAGTGGGTACTGAAGATATGGGCTTTCGAGGGTATGGTGTGAAGAAACTCCAGACTACTGCCTAAACTAGCAAAGCACTGGTCGGTTAGCCAAACTACGGGAGTTGGGTTTGCCATTTCAACATGTCAAAGCATTTACAGAAAATGCAAAATTCAATTTAAAAAAAAAAAAAAGAAAAAAAATCCCAAACGTTTTGTAGGTTGCTCAAAGGCTGTTTTCTGATAAAGCTACACTGAACAGAAAGTTCAGCATCAGACGCACCGCTTACCTCCTTCAACCAGTTGCAGCAACTTGGGGTTGATTTGCTGATTAGCCTCTCGTAGAACAGCAATTAGGTCATGGGCTTGCTTTGTGTTGTTGGGTGTAAAAAAGGTGTAGGCTGTACCAGTTTTGCTACTGCGGGCAGTTCTCCCAATTCGGTGGATATAGTCCTCTGATGAATTAGGGTAGTCATAATTGATGACAAATTTCACATCTTCCACATCTGAAAAGTGATGCAGCATGGCATATGGCAATGTACAATGGTTTGTACACCACACAAGCCAGACCAAAACAACAAATTAGATTCACATTTAAAAAGAGTATTTGGTCCTGTAAAAAATTAGATTATCATTCATGTAGGGAACTCTAAATAGCCAAACACCAAGATAAAACACCAGTCTCCACCCCAAAAATGATTTAAACCTTACCATTGATAGGTATTCCCCATTCAGAAGTTTCCCTACAGATAGTCAAAGGACATCTGAATG
Organism: Calotriton arnoldi; assembly: GCA_963921515.1. Taxonomy (NCBI): domain Eukaryota; kingdom Metazoa; phylum Chordata; class Amphibia; order Caudata; family Salamandridae; genus Calotriton; species Calotriton arnoldi. Next base: position 29,283 of record CAWUFW010007201.1, on the reverse strand, counting down.
CTTCTCTGCAGTAGGGCCCCTAAAGCTCTCAGCAGCCTCATGTGCTCGTTAGAGGACCTTCAAGAAAACGATGAACACGGTCCTATCAACACATTCATTAGAAGCTAAAAACTCAGGCCTCACTGCTCGTCTTGCCAAGATCAAAACAACTGCAACAAACATACCCGTCCACAAAAAAAGCGTTGTTTTCTTGTGCACAGTGACTGTCTAGGCAAGCTCTTCCCAAGAAGCCAGGGTTTACTTGAGAATGTGTCTCTGGCAGGTCTTGACATGACTACTACATGGGTGAGGGAGGATGTTGGGAGGTCGCTGCATTCCCTTCACTTCCTTAAGTGAAAAGTGATTCCCTTTTCCAACTCATGTGCCAGTACTCACCAATTAGAAAAGGCTTCGTATTTGAACTGCTTACTCACTTCCCTTCAACCAAAACCATGCTTCATTTGGAAAGTTCAGGAGTGTCGCTGAAACTAAACTCCACTGTTCACATGCAACAGCGCTGCCCCGTGGAAACCATGCAAAGCATGAGAACAGGAATACCAGGGCAAAGTGAACCTTTCCATAAAAAAAAACTTTAAGTAGTAAGTAGGCTGCCTTTTGAAGACTACTGGCACACAATGTTTTCAGCTTTTCACCTCTCTATTTGACTGGAAGCAGCCAGCCGATCAATTCCACTAGTCCTCCATCCCCTCGAGTCGATGGATTGTCATGCCTAGGCCTTGCCACAAAGACTGCACCTTTATGTGAAAAAACTCAGAAACAGAAAAGTTAAAGAAAGCAGTCAACTTTCTTTAAAATGCTTACAACGAAACGCTCCCTGGGACTTCATACTAACCTAAACCTCTTGATGCAACATCTGTAGCAATCAGAATTGGGGCTTTGCCGTGTTTGAATTCTGGAAACAAGTAAAGAGGTATTAGTACCAGATAAACCATCCCTCAGCGCACCCCCCCCCCCAAACAAAACAAAAAAAGGTGCGCTTCTCATACCGTTTAAAACCCAGTCTCGCTCCTGCTGGCTCTTGTCACCATGAATACCCATTGCCGGCCATCTGAAGTTAACAAAGGTTCGAGTCAATGTATAGCTGCGGAACCATACAAATGTTTTCAAACAAAGCAGACAGTGCAGCCAAACCGACAACCATCAAGCATTGTAGATATTGTTCCTTTACATGAACTTGCTTGAAGAGCAGATTGAGATGTAAACAAAACCCATGATGCTGGGTACTGACAACCATGCAAGTCACTCAACAGGATCATGCCAAAACTAGACTAGAAAGACCATACAGAAAGTGCAATAAATGAGGTAAAGAAACGAGCTTTGCTCCCGAGCTCAGTCCCATTTGTAAGCTACACTGGCATTCAATAGAGCAACTGTTTAGAAATAACGTTCAGAAAGCAGTTTGATACAGTTGTGCGGTACCAATCAACTGTGGTAGATAAACACAATTTTCACTATCCTTCCAGGTCCGCCGATTCTGAACAGTGAACTATTTTTTAAAAACTGTAGTCACTGCTGATTACCAAGCACACAAGTACTTACTTCGTGCGCTTGGTCATCAGCAGAGAAAAAAGTCACATTATGCATGCCTTGAAGTACCCCCCCCCCCTGTAAAAGTCAGTTCGTGGTATAGTGACACAATGGCGTTCACAAATGGCTAGTCTATGGCTTTTGTACCCCCATTTTAACATTCGAATACCGCCGTTTCAAATTTTTAGTACTTCCCACGTATTCCGAATCAGAAAGTGGTTATTTACTAATAACATTTTTTTTTTACACTTTTTGGGCTAAATTGGGTATAACGTAAAGGATCCAGTCGAGCAAAAATCGAATCTAGAGGCCAACTTCGAGATTGTGAAGGTCCTTTATACCCATAAGTTGCTTGCATTTGTGCATTATAGTACAAATAGTGTTGTTAGAGGACAAGTTTGTTGGGGCCTTACCAAAGTGTGGATTGAGCCTGTCTGTCTCCTAGGAGATCTGTGAATAGAGCAGCTCCCCAGTCCCAGTCCCCACCCCCAGGCCAGCAGACCTAGGACTGGGTATTGGCTATTCAGCTCCCAGGCAACTGAGCCCTCCCCTCACCTGCCCAGGGCCCTTAAGGCTTTGCTGGGTGCACCCAAATCATTCTCCATCTTTTGAGTTGCAGCCTACCTGTGCCCCAGATTGCAGTGTCCAGGAAGTGGTAAGGAGGCAGACTAGTGCTGTCTTTCCTAAAAAAGTTTAAAAAACGATTTTCCCTACCTGTGATTGCATCATCTTATTTTTTCTTTTTAAATTTCTTTAACTGTCTTTGCCTGTGGTTGTTACAGTTTAAAATTGTAGTTTAAACCTGCCAGTGATTGCATAATTTATCCCAGGTTTGTGTTTAAACTTGTATTTTTTCCTGCCTGTGACTGCTTCCATTTAACCTGTTGAATTGTGGGATTTGCAGTCCAAACTCTGTAGTTTTCCCCTCTCATTCCCTGTGACTCAGTTTTCCCTCCAAATGTCTCCTTTGCTCTGTGCTAAGATCTGTATGTTAAGCAGTGCACCCCCAGCGACCATCTTGTTAACGAGTCAGTGAAACCAGCCCCCCCTTCCCTCCTGAGACAGCAGTAATGTGCTGTAAGCTGTTTAAACTGTTTAATAGGGACTGTGCACTTCGTTTTTTGGCCAGGAGAGGGAGTAAAGTTTTATACAAATAGTGTTAGAGGACAAGTTTGTTGGGGCCTTACCTGCAGAAATCCAAAGTGTGGATTGAGCCGGTCTGTCTCCTAGGAGATTTCCGAATAGAGAAGCAGCTTCCAACTCCCTGGCCAGCAAACCTGGTCTGAGGTAGCTGGGACCCTATATAGTCTGATATTGTTTGGTACATTTGTACACCGATTGGTGGTTGTATCTGATGTTTCTATTGGATTAGGGTTAGTGTCCTCATTGGTTGGGTATTTGAGGGTTCTGATTGGTTTCTGGGTCTGTGATTCAATCAATGTAGGGTTGGGGCTAGGGTTAGTATTTCTATTGGAAGTAGGGACTAGGGCTTCCTGTGTTATTGGTTGTTGGGGCTAGGGTTAGGCCTTTAATTGGAAGTAGCAATTAGGGCTTCTGGTGTTATTGGTTGCTGGACTAGGTGTGGGACTAAGAGTAGGGTTAGGCTTTCTATTGGAAGTAGGGACTAGGGCTTCCTGTGCCATTGGTTGCTTGGACTAGGGTTGAGACTACTGATAGGGCTAGGGCCTCTATTGGACGTAGAGATAAAGGGTTTTTGAAACTGATTGGGTGCTTGGACTAGGGCCAAGATTGGCTGTAAGGTCCTAGTCTCCTATTGGTTCTAGATTTTAGGGCTAGTGCTGTGATTGGATATTGTTAGGGCTCCCATTGGCTGAAGGGGTCACCTGACTACTAGGGCTATAAAACCTTTAGGGAGTCTCAGCTAAGGGTGGAGAGGACAAGGGTGAGTGCCTGTTCGAAACTGTTCGGGACCAGGAATGCTGCCCATTTTCCCCAATCATTAATACCCACCCTATGTATTTGTCCCTCTGTATACAAGCATTGATTTTCACTATAGATGTGCCTATCTTCGTGTATTGCTTTGTATAAACATGTACAATAATTATGTTATAAAAACATAAGAAAAAAAAATTTGGTCTACATGTACTTGCTTCCATTGGGCATCTATGTACCTCCATGTACTTGGATGTGTGTGTCTTGTTACTTTTCTCCTGAAAAAGCATATCCAATGCACTACCCTATTTCTCATCCACTACCTCTATCAATATCTTTAATCTGCATATACTTACCTCCTTTATGCAGCTATAAACTTTCAATGTACTTATGGATCTATATATTTATCACCTTCTAATTTAGCATTTCCAATGCACTACCCTATTTCTCAGCCTATACTTCCCTCAATATATCTTCTAGCCCAACTGACTCATCTCAAACTTTTCTACTACTCTTTCCAATTCACTACCCTATACATCTATTATACCCTCTACACCCACTCATTTATCCCAAACGCCATACCACTACTATGTTCCCCAAAATAACCCTTTGACTCACTCCTACTCTACACCTCCTTGCATCTTCTGACACCTCGTTGCATCTTCTGACACCTCCTTTACTGTACCGATCCCCCAAAACAAACCCTTCTAAACTCTTCCCTCTCAGACTCTTCCCCTCCAAAAACCCTTTTTACTCATCCAAAAGCCTCCTCCTACTGCAATGACCTAAAAAAAAGAAATCCTTCACTCTTCTATTCCTCCACTATACTTTTCAATCAAAACAGACTAGCATGTTCACTTCTCGAATTCCATATTCCACTATACTAATTCACCACTAATCCTTTATGGGTTCCAGAGTAGCGCGCTACTCGCCAACAAAGCGTTTCAACACCCCCATCAGGGGTAACAGGCGCTATATGAATGCAAACCTTTCTTTCCCTTCTATCCCTCCTCTATCCTTCACACTCCAAATAACTGACTAACATATCCTCCACTTCAAATTTACTTGCATGTTTCACTATACTAATTCAACACTAATCATCTATGGGTCCCGGAGTAGCGTGCTACTCGCCGAAAGAGCTTTGATGCCTCGTCAGGGGTAGTAAGCGCTATACAAATGCAATTACAATACAATAGTCCGGGCCAGTGGAATTATGCAGCAGGGGCAAGCCAAATTGTGGCAACATGGTAATTTTATAACTTCATTAAGTCGTAATTTGCACACTATCTGGGCATTAGTTGGACCTAGTATCAGCCTAACACCCAAATATAGCAATAAGCTACAAAAGGTAATCATTCAACCTTTCCAAAGGGCCTTCCACTGCACAGCAAAACGTTTCGCTGCGTTTAGTAACTTGGTCAGGTCAGCTGAAACGTCATTCAATTGGTCACCAACTAAAATAACTTACCCATCTCTCCTCATTTTTCTGGTAAGCTCATCACACCGTCGCTTGGTTTCCGTAAAAATGATAGTCTTGTTCTCCTTCTCGCTCATAATTTCCTCCATCAACCTCAGAAGCCTGAAATGGGAGTGGGGTGTTAAAAAATATAAAGTGCATATCCCACAATAAAATCTACAGTAACTAGCATAGTATGCTCTCCAAATTAAGTTGAAGAAAGCTGTACGAGTTGGCAAGACTATCTACTTGCTAGACAATCTATTTTGAGACTCATTAAGACGCTACCAGTCTATTTTTGGGTGACTGAGCAAGTTAATGAAGCGTTCAATATACCAGATAGCTCTCGGATGGCCATAGAAACGATCGCTACAAAAACTACGGATGTGAAATTTACCAGTACTATAGTGTAGTGACGCAAATTACTTGCCAAGACTGTGTGGCAACCCTTCGAACAGTAAAACCGATACACGAGGCGCAGAGTTGACTTCGTAGGGGGATATCCTAAATTCTCTCCAGTTTCAAAATAACAATGAGCAAAATACAAGTTCTCTCTTCATCGAACAAGCCTAAATTACTACAGCTGAAAAGTCAAATAGCCAGAGGTGTGCGCCCTTGTACTGAAACCTCTGGGCACTACTCCCTGCAACAAGACCACTCGTGGTCTGCTGCTCCCCAAGATCGACAATCAACGAAATACTGAAGCTCTAGGCTGTTGTGTACTGAATAGCAATTACATACTTCTCATCCTTTTCGCCATCTGCACACACATCGACGATCTGAAGAATATTATGGTTTGCACTCAATTCCAAAGCACCGATATTGATGTGAATGTAATCTTTCAAGAAGTCCTCTGCAAGTTGTCTAACTTCTCTTGGCCAAGTCGCACTCCACATCAAGGTCTGTCGATCAGGCTAAAAGAAAAGTTGTTTTACTAAATGCCAATGTGGGATGGGGAGGCAGAAAAAAGAAACATTATACTAAAAACCCCACCACATAGAAATACGTACTCTAATCTGGTCAACGATTTTCCGGATCTGAGGCTCAAATCCCATGTCAAGCATTCTGTCGGCTTCGTCAAGCACGAGATAAGTGCATCTTTTGAGATTGGTTTTGCCCACTTCTAGAAAGTCTATTAATCTTCCTGGGGTTGCAATGCAGATTTCAACACCTGAAATAAAACCAAGTGTCTTGTTTAAACAGCTAAAATGACTGCCCATGCCTTCCATTCTAAATGTATGCATTTGATTAAATCAAACTACAATTTAATACCTACCCCTTTCCAAGTCACGAATCTGAGGACCTTTTGGAGCACCACCATAAATACAGGTTGACTTCAAACGACAAGCTCTCCCATAGTCAGCAGCAACTTGCTGCACCTGCTGTGCAAGTTCACGTGTTGGTGCCAGCACCAAAACCTGGAATGCAAATGTACAGCTTCAGGAAGAGTCCATTTCAAGATAAAGTGCTAAATGGCACACCAACTGCTGCAGCACAAAGCATTAGTCCCACAATGGTCAGACCTGTAAACTGGATAGATTGGTACTGCATTTTTCCAGTTAAAATGCCTTCAATACAGCTTAGGCATATCGTCAATTAGGGCTGGATGAGCTCTAGGTTTCCTACCAAGCCAGACCATCCATGATTTGAAAAAAAAAAAAAAAAAGCGAACTGTACTTTTGTAAAAAGGCCGCGCTTTTTAAAAAGTGCCGGCGAAAATTAGAAAATGCTTTATTTTTGCCTTCCCCACCGCCTGCCCGTGAGGTCAGACAGAACACTGCAATTTCTGAAATATTTTGGTGGGGCAGGCCATGCGACTTCTGCATCTGAGCAACTTGCTCTCCTGCTGGGCACGAATATCTAAAACTTTCAGATTGGTGTTGGAGTCTGACTGCCACTGGGTGGCGCCTTCACCTAGCTAATACAGCAGCAGTAGTACACTCCAGCCCCTGAAGTCACGTGAACCAACCCGTGCTTTCTCTGGTAATCTAAAACCTGCGAGACTGAAACCAAATTGCTCCTCTGCACTTCTTTCGGAGCTGATTAGTCATGGTTCAAAATGGACACTCGGCGCCACGACGTGGAAGGAGGGGGTGGAGGAGTGGTAATACGTCAACAGCTGGCAAGATGGCTCAGCAAGTTAAGATATCTAGTTTAACAAGCAGGTCAGAAGTATGAACCGCAGTTAAGTGGTCGACTTCATCCTAATAACCAGAGAACTCCAAGTAATTATAGCCTCTTATTTAAACTGCAAAAAGACAAGTTACTGTTAATGCTTTAGGTGCAAGTAAATACGTTTTTTAAAGCGCTCTTTAATTTCAGTTCATATTCTCTATATATCCAATGCGGAATACCCTGCCTTCTCATCCCAACTCCTTCCCGTCCCACATCCCTCTCTACACAACGCTACACAACCCTACGCTGCATTCAACCAAACCCCACCATGCCCATCTCATCCCACCCCACTTGCATCAAATCCCACACCACCTTCCTCCCATCTCATCCAAACTATCGCCCCTAAACCCACCCACCCTATCCTTCTCATCTCGTCACCTCGCATCCTAGCCCACCACACCCCTCCCCCATCCTATCATTCTCCCATCTCAATCCACCCAGTCCCAATTGCATCTCCCCTCCCCCCCTTTCTCCCCCCCCCCCCCCCCCCCAACTCATCTTCACGCCTCTCACCAGATTCCCTTATTATACCAACAGCATCATCCCACCCCCACAACATCCGTCTACGGCAATTGGGACCAGAAGATATGGTTATGTGTGTTATTAGCCCATCAGATGGGGTCAATTTACTAACAGGCAAAGTTCTGGCCAAGTATCCATCAGTAGCATGTTGATACCTTTGGCAAATTATCTTCAAGTCAATTTTCAATTCTTAATGCAGTTGAACACTAATACTACAGCCACTGAAGGATGCGAGTTTGCAGTATTTCTGCATTTTATGAGTTGCAGGAATTTGCAACATGTCCCATCATATGCTGCTCATTTCACCCCAAAAAATGTTAAGCTCATACTGGTCAAATTTGCAAAACCATAGTTCTGATCAATGTTAGACCCTTTGCCAATGTTGCCTGATGTCCTTGCAGTTACAGATTGCTATAATCAGGTGCTAAACTTCTACTCAAGTCAGTCTTTGACCCAAGTTTTACTAGATGCCGAATTGTCAGGGATGAATCACAATTTCTATTTTCTTGCTGCATAACTGTCAAACCTTCTGCACACTTCAGACCAGCATTACCACACAATTCCAGTGCTCCATGTCATTCCTAACCGTATTAAAGCAAAAAAGCAAATCGTAAGCTTGCCACGCTGCAAAGTACACCAATCAAACAAGGATCCATTTTAATCTTCGACCCAACACCCAATGTAGATTACATTCATATTGAAAAATTACTTACGATAGGCCCATCGCCCCGCTGGAGGAATGGCTGATGATTTATGTGTATAATGCCAGGTAACAGATACTGCAAGAAAAAAAAAAAAAGTTACATTTGCTATAACAGTGCTTTAGTACAGGTGCTGCCAACCAGTCGATAGCAAGCTACCAGTAGCTCACAGCTTTTAGTTAATTTTAAAATAAGCACAGACTCATTTTCCTTTTAAAGGGAAGGCTGTTTATTTTAAAATATCTTCAGGCTACAGATAAAGGGCCCGATATTGAGCAGTGCTGGATTGAGTCAGATTAATGACCCAGGGAACAGGTGTGAAGAACTAAAGCACTGAGGTATTTAAATCTCAAATAGAAGTCCTTGTCAACTTAATATTGGAGCACCATAACAAAATGATTTTCTGAATGCTTTTACATGGAACTTAAAGTGGATAAAATATTTCAATTAGACCGAGTCAATCGTTTACGAAACATGCTTCACTTTAAATTCCTCTTATTTAAACAAATAGCTGTATTTTTCTGTTACAAATATGGCACCACGTCTACAGGCCACTTGCGGCAAGATGGCTGCAGTTTGTAAATTTGACACTTTGAAATGGGGGAATGTCAAATGAGTTTTATGGGATAAATATTAACAGTCAACTCCGAAGTTTAATTTCTCTGATTTCCAAGTATCGCATTTATACACAGCAGGTACCTTGCTCTCAGTGGCCGGTACACACCGTCATATTTATAACTGAAAAATACAGCCATTTTTAAGTGGGAAAAATTCACAAAGTGCAGAAAAATGTCAATTATAAACTTTTGCCCAACATTTCTGCACTTTAAATTTCTCGCACAAAAAAAAGTGTGTGTATAAATGTAACAGTCACATATGGCAAAGGTATGTTCTGTGCCACTACATACAATACACATTCAGCCATACGTTTACACATCCCCAAAGCCTCACTGACACGGCAGCCCTGCCAGTGCCCCTAGTCAAAGTATTTTGTTCAAACCCTAGTCTTTGGCTCTATGGACACGAGGCCTTGATTCAATTAAACTGGGTGTGGGGGTATCTGATAACATTGTGCTAGTGGCTTGGCTTTCTTTAGCTCACAATGATTTTCACTGATCAGAAGATGCTCTCGCTACAGAAAAGGCTGGAGACCCCTTCTTCAGTAAAACCACAACTGCATAATTCAAATCCCATATTTGATTTTTAAATTTTTTTTTTTACAAGGCCTGGCCTTTGCACTTCATTCCCAACTGTAAAACCTTCCAATTATGCAATGTGCCTTTGCGAGGACTAACTAGTCAACATTTATTAGGGAACCTACACCAAACTCCAGATTGAGTATATTCAGTATATAGGAACCATAAATGTGACTACCCCACACACACCCACCAGAAGACCACAACACCACGGACCAATTTTACTCACAGAAAGTGTTTTCCCCGATCCGGTTTGAGCCACTCCAACCATATCGAGCCCACTTAATGCAACTGGAAAACCTTGTGCCTGAATAGCTGTCGGTTCAGTGAAATTCTGTCTTTGGATTTCTCCCATCAGGTTACCTGAAGAAAATGGCATATTGAGAACTGCAATTGGACACAGTGCCCCCAACAAGCTGCGTTTGTATTTTTACATACCTGGAAAATTTGCCTCATAAAAATTGAAAACTGGAGCAGGACAGTTACGGCCTCTAACGGTAATTTCTTTGCTTCTTCTGTACTGTTCAACTTCTTCCTGTATAAAAAAAAGTTACAGCAAAACAGGTTTACTTAACAGAAACTACTTCAATTGTAGAGGCCATCTCAATTAGAAAACAACCCAATCACTTATAACACTAGTCTTAACCCACGTATTAGTCAGGTATGCGAGCACAATGCAGTCATAAGTACTGCGAAATGTCTTTCTGTGCAAGGTATAACACATCTAAGGCCTCCACACAAAAGCAGATTATGCACACCTAGATTTGACATAGTTGGGTTTGTGTTCTGATTGCAAGCCTCCTTACACATGAATACCTGTCAAGAATTAACGGCAGGTAAGATGCGGTTCCCGAGCGGCAAACCAATAGGTATTTGAGGAGTGCGGCTGAGACGAGTGTATAACTAGAGGCTGAACTCCACACCGGTGAAACCATGAAGCGCGGGCTCAGTAACAATATAAATTAACAATGCAGGGGGTATTAATTAATTGTACACCTGAGCGTGCATGTGCGATTGATGCACTTAGTTTGCGAGTTGTGATTAGAGAAACAACTCTAGGAGTAGAACTAGTTTTTGATAAATACTGTACTAGGTCCTGAATAGCCGAGAGGGGTAGGCTTGAAACATGTCGACCATAAGGGTTTGGGAACATTAATTCCAATGACCCTATTCATCCCGTTTTCAATCCTACCAACTAGGGTCGGAATAAAGTAACTTTACCCACTACCAAGGTCATTTTAAATGCACTTCCTTTTACTTCACTCCTTCCCTGCAGGAACGTCTGCCTCAGTCTGTAAATTAGTGCTCCCGCGTAATCAGTTTTGATCGCAGCACGCCCCATTCCGTAGCGGAACGGGAAGGACCTATGATGAAGCATGCCACCAAGGGGTAACCCTGGTGGGTGAGGGTTTTACAAAAAAACTTAAGGTTTTTCCCAGGTAAAGGAACAAGACACTCCTCGCAAAAGTAAGGTGGGTACTTTAATTAAAAAATTCTGGCTTTGGAGGGTGGCCCCAGCCTACGTCCTTACTCCCCTCTTTTTTGTAAATGCAAGAATTAACGAGACATCCAAGTGATATTAGGCCATCTTTGAGGCTCTACTCAAAGAGCAGTCACATCCTGGCATATAGGGCTTCGAAACTACCCATTTGAGAGAATACCACACGGACAAAAGACGCTTTAAAGGGATACAAAGCTTGTTGCGTGAGACCCAAATGACTACTTTAAGTAGCACCAGCAATACAGCTGCCATTAAATTAGGGCTCACTGCGACCATTACGGGCACAAACAGACTTACCATAGTTCGCCTGGCCACATCAGGATGTTGTTGGTAAAAGTTTTTCTCAAATTTCGGTAACTCATCCAGGTTCCATTTCCTCTTCACAAGTTTTTCTCCCGGGGTTCCAAACTTCTTCCCTCCCATTGGTCCTCCTCCACCTCTGCTTCCCCCAAAGCGAGGACCACCACCAAAGCTGGAAGGTGAGAGAGAAAAAAAAAAATTGCTCGCTGTGGAATTAACGTTTCAAAAGGTAAGCACAGCCATCAGCCAACTAATCTGTTACATCATTCCAACACTGAAAAGAAATCAAGTAGACTCAAAACCAAAGATACAGTGGTCAGCAATGCTAAAAGATTACCACAGCAATCACGAGGACCAATTAGAAAAGTTGTCACCAGGCTATAGAGAACTTCAGATGCAACTAGGTGTGACCCGGCTATGCTCAATAGTGAGATCTACAAGCAAAGCAAGCACCAGAACATCTGGTGAACCTGTTCTTTTTGATAATCAGGAGCTACTTCAACATTTAGAACAGTTTAAACAAACCAGCACCCATTTTAAAAAAAAACAAAAAAGGGACAAAACTCGCAGACACTCGACAACCACCAGACAGGAAAGGAAACAATATACCCTGTTACTTCAGCGCAGCACCGAATTTGCAATATAGCTCTACCCTTATCCCTCGATGATAGTCTACAACTCCTTTGAAACGGAGAGACGAAGCCTGTTCAACAACTGCCACTACCCCCCGCGCATTGTCACCGCCTCGCAACAAGATAAAATAAATCAAGTCGATTTCACAAATCCTTCAGCCTATTAGGTTCGATTAAGAATAATCCAGGACAGGTACATTAGCACTTTCAAGCCAGATGTATAACGGAGACAATTGCCCAAACTGATACCTTAAAAATTGACAATTCAAACTCCCCAACGTAAGTGACGTGTTTCTAGGACTTTTGTAACCAGATAACATACGACTAGCAAACAATAACAGGTGCCTCAGAAAGAGCCCAGAAACATATTGGCCTCGTGACGACACAGGCAAATTATGGTTTCCCGGTAACCAGGATGATGTCAGTGGAAAAGTACTGATACTATCCTACCCGCACGATGCGGCATCTCGCCACTACATCCGCGAGAGCACTGTTCCGGATCAGGTTGCCGTATGCTTTTTTTTATTGTTAATATTTGTTCGCTGGTTCACCACCCTTCGAGGGAGTCGTCCCACATCTCGGCACGAACATAGCCCAACCCACACTATTTACAGTTACATCATACTCGGAACAAAGGAAGCCGGCCGGCATTTTGTCTGGTCGGGTTACACAACCTCATGGCACCACCATTTTGAAACGGTCCGCCTTTCTCACAACCTATTCCGAGAAAATTCCTCCCCACAAATGCCACGGAATGGCCGCGGTGTTATATAAATTACGTATTTTTTACATTCCTTGTTAACCGATAAGGAAGTGTATCAAGCTCCGCCTCTCAAAAAAACCGAAAATTACCGACGAGAATCCCTTAATTTAAAATTAAATTTATATAAAATATCGTTCCCGACGAGTGGCATATCACTTACCCTCTATCTCTGCCGCGGTCTCTGTCGTTGGTGTATCCAGGCATCTCGCTTCTTTTTCTTTTATATTCTCAAGTTTAAAAAAATATAATGACGATAGATAAAGATGGTGGTGATAAAATCAGGCCTTTCCTCGTTACGGTGGGTATTACGTACTGATCTTAAGGCTTTTGATGACCTGGAGGGTTACGAGAGGGGAGAAGGTATCGGGGAGAGAGACTCGACCGAGGCGCCGGCTTTATAGCGAGAGGAAGAAATGCCGGCTGCACCGCCCCAAAAGAGCCGTGCCGGGCGGTGACGTTTGTCATATCCATCCGCCGCTTGCCCTGATTGGCTATAGGATCGTGGGTGGGCTGGCACTGAGCTAGAGTCCGACATGGGGGAAAAAACAACTGCGTAGGTCTGTGGTGGAAGGTTGACACCGAAAAGGGACTAATATATAAACCTCTTACCCAGTGTAGCCCGGGATAATGTAAACATGAGCGCCATTCCTACATTGCAGCGTTTCATACTTTTTATTTTATTTGTTGCCATTTTCTATAACGAGGGCACGGCCCGAAGGCATAGAGCGTTTTACGACAGTAGCAGGATACATGGGCTACAGCAAACTATAGTGATTCATCTTGGACGTTTACATCAGTGGATGGGTGCTGAAGTTACCACATGAAACAATAGCGGTAGTTGGTCAAAGGTCGTACACAGTTCAAGCAGCTATTTAGATGGTGGTCATGTAACAAAGGTAGATCAGATTCTGGTGGAGAGAGTACTACATAAGTATGGTCAGGGTGATTAAACAAGGTGCCTGTCAAATAGGAGGAGTTTGAGTCCTTTTTAAAGGTGACTTGACAGGTGGTTAAGCAGAGGGAGGCAGGTTGAGAGTTCCATATTCTTGTAGCACTCCCAGAGAATGACTGCTCATCTATGTTCTCATTTGAAGGTGGGAGGTTCCAGGTGCAGGGATTGGGCATTTCTAGAACCCCTATCTGCTCCAGAGATGTTCAGTTCTTTGTTTAGATAGCATACATGCCAATAGACCTGATTCAGACGGGAGACTCAATTTTTTAAGGCACAATGACTTTATTTTAGCCGTCTCCCGCATGAAATTGCCTCTATTTCAATAGAAGTCAATGGGAGAAATACATTCTCCCGATTATTATTATTTTTTTTTAAAACTCCCACTTTCATAACTGCCAAGGTTTCAGATTGCTATGTGTGACATTTTCATAATTGCTGTGTAATTATGAGTGACATTTCAACGACTATGAGTGGCACTTTCTCGCGAGCAAAATCAAGCAATGAAGATCAGGGAAACATATCAGAAATTGCACCCATTTGAAGTCTAAGATCTTAAAACTGCTGGAAAGCACCAGAAATGTAAGGACACTAACAGGAGAGACTGCATGACTGCAGTTCTCAGTAACAGTGGGCAGGCAGGCACTGCAGCTGTTCAGAAGATCTCATTGATCTGATCATTCATGACCGCAGGCTAACCTAAAAAGCAAAGTTTATAGCATAGTTAAGCAAGTGCAGCTAAAAGTTTATATCGTCCCTCAGCCTAAAAACAGGCTGGGGCAAGTCAATGCTCTTGAAAGGCCGCTCCATTCACCTGCGACGGACACCAGGCGCTGCAGCCCAGCCCCTGCTCCCACAACACATGTGGAGAGCAAGAGAAGGGTTCAGTGCTTGCAGGCCCCATTCCCGGTGGTGGTGAACTGCTCTGGGAGGGGGACTGCTGAGGCTAGGGTTGCCACCTAGCAGGTTTTCTACTGGCACCACCAGTATTTTGATGTACTAGCCGGTACAAAAATAAGCAAAATCACTAAAAGCCAGTATTTATTCTTATCCATTATCTGTATATACTTCAAACAGCAAATAGAAATAGAAATCACTTTAAATGTGTTGTAGAGCTACGTTAACGATCCCTGGTCCATAATTAAAGGTAAAAATGTGTTGTTACAAATAAATATATACACTTTTGTTTAAAATCTTATTTAGTATCATACTCTTAAAACAACAACAAGAACTTGCCAGTATTTGTTTCAGTTGAAAGGGGGGCACCCCTAGCTGAGGCGAGAAAACTAGAAATACAGCATTCATAGTGGGCTATACCCAAGCTTGCGTGGTGGGGGAGGAGAGGCACCAGAGGCAGGAGCGTTGAGCTGTCTCCCTATGCCACAGGCCCACAAAAGAGAGATGAGGACGGGCTCTGGTGAAATAAAGAAGAGCAACTTGAGCTGGCTTGAAGAACCATGGGCATGTGCACCTGCAGAGCCCAGCGTCCGCCACATCTAGTTATCTAAGAAAAGTTTCTGCCATTGTGTGTATGGGCCTGTAGACAGAGCCAGCAAACACAAACAAAACAGTACCCTTACGTGTTGGCACTGCCGTTATGAACCCTCTGGATTTCGCTTTTCACCAGACCCTGATCATGTTGCGCTGCAAGACCATGTGGCACATAAAATTCAGTGCAAAACAGATGAAAAGTTCTGGCGTGAGAGTTGAGAGTGCATTTTCGAAACAGATACAACTCCAAATTCTTGGTACTTAATAATGAAAAATAAACTATTAAAATGTATGCACATATTGGTTATGGGGCACACAAAGAAAACGGACAAGTCACAAGTATACATGGAAACAAAGGTTCAGACACTGACACTGGGGGGCCGATTCCGATCTCGGCCGGTAGGGCTCCGAATCGGATTCGGCTTTACCGGATCCGATTCGGAGCCCTGTTTCCCGACCGAACCGTACGTGGGTCCGGCCGAGCGAGTACGATGCGAAATCGCCGACCGACTCGTCCGGGCGTCCCGACCGCTCCGACCGACTCGCTCCCGGCTCGAACCGCTCCGACCGACTCGCTCGGACTCGACTCGCACCGCGCAATGGAGACGTTTCCCGGCCGGGTAAGTACGATGCGCGCCGCGAGCAGTCCGACCGAGCCGCGCCGTCCGGCTCGTAAGAGCTGTCGGAGCCGTACTTTGGGGGTCCGTGTCGGACCCCCCTGTACGCGTAGCCGCGCGAGTCGCACACAGGGGGACCCATGGGTCCCCCTACCTGTGCGTGTACGGCGCGAATCGCTTCGCCGCGTACCCGCTGTAGGGGGCGCCCTTGTCTGACTCGCACCCATTGAGTCAATGGGAGCCCGCGTACGCGTTGTACGACCGGCTCCCATTGACTTCAATGGGAGTCCGACCGACTCGAGTCCGATAACATACGGACGCATCGTACTCGTTCGGTCGGACTGCACGGGTCCGATTCGGTCGGAAATCTCTCCGGGTCCGGCTCGGTCAGAGAAATTTCCGGCCCGAATCGGAATCGACCCCTGGGTCTACGGAACATTTGCACAAACTGGTCAAAAATCTGTGGTAATAATTACACTGGCATCCTGGCCGGTCCTCGAAATGTTTGTGTCCGATGTACTACACATCTTCACCAAAATAGAGAATAATAAGTCAGTGCAACAAAAACAAAATTGAACTTGTTACAGTTGCCGCCTCTCTGCTTTACAAAGAAAACATTGCTGTGTGCTCCTGTTTACCTACTCCGCGTAGTGTTAATGGACTACCTTATCCTCCTACCGCTTCTCCCGCACTTAGCAACTTTCGTGGTCAATGGAGCACTGTAGGCAAGGAGATGTGGATGGAGGAGTAGAGTAGGGATATGTTATATGGCCGCCTTCTCTTGAGCGGACGCGCAACACTGCCATCCTATGACTCACTCCCCGCCAGCATATACCAGCAGGGAGGCAATGCACCCCCAGCGCTTGTAAGTGGATTCAGCCACCGATGCCAATAAATACACTGGTTGTGTTCTTGCTGTAATCGGAGTCAATATTTGGGAGAATCTGATAGCACAAAAAGTACCAATCTGTACATCTAGAATGTGAGCTGGTGGCGAAGATGAGGTTGGGTACGTAAATTAGAGCAGATACCCTTGTACCTACAGTAGAGTAATATTTTTGCATTCTTTGTGTTTAACGTTTGCGCAAATATGGTGGCACAAAATGTAGTAGTCTGTATGTACACCTGGGGCGGTGAGCTGGTAACAAAGATTAGTGGGTGGTGAAGATGAGCTGGCCATAAAGATGAGATTGGGTGAACAAATTATAGCAGAGACACTGGTTCTTGCACAACAGGTGTGTTCTTTATGTCTCCAGTTTTAACTTTTGCACAGTAAAGAATATAAACTGATAGAAACTGTCATGGCGGAGGGATACCAGAGTACTGCAGGGCAGAGTCCTCTCACATCCACAGCCAGAACACTGTAAACCACTTACTGTGTTTGGATTGGGAATGGTAGGAAGCAAGGGGAAAAACGTGAATTCCAGTACAGTAAATTTTATTGTATATAGTTAATTAAAACCATTACAATTTTTGTGCTAAAAATCATCCAGATAATATTAAAAAGTAAAAAAGAGTTTACATGATGGCTTGTGATATCATATTTACATATTTAGCATTGAAGAAAATTCTATATTGGGATTTGCTCCTCAATTTTAAAATTATATTCATTAAATATCATGCTCTACAGTATGTTACATTCTAAAATAACGGTATACCAATTGCATGATTAAACCTAGAATAAAACCCAATCGGTTTGGCATCCCTCGTAGCCAGGGCTCAGGAATTCAAGAGTACTTCTTTTTCAGCTTTCTGTAATAATAAGCTGATTTTCTGCAAGAATTTGGTGGCCCTGCATGCTACCTGTAGCAGTTGACTGTTCAGTGCTAACATTACCGCTGGCCGACATGATCTGATTTGATGTGTGCGGAATGCCTGTAATAAATAATAGCGTCTCAAGTTATTCACGGTCGGACAGATGCACAAGAAATGAGTCAAAGTTTCTTCTCCTTGGCCACAGAGTCTGCAGAGTAAGGTTGGCCATTTTTGTCTCCATGCTGGAACTTGGTCTTTTGAGGTGAAAGCCCCCAACCGGATTTGAAGTAGCAATTGTTGTGTTGTTGGTGTTATATGTTGGACTAGATATGGTTGGGGTGATCGACTCTCATATGAGGATAATACCATCCAGCCGTGTTTTTTCTTAGTCAAGGCGGCTTTGTCTGTAATCCAGGCTTTTTGTTTAGCAGCATTGTTAGCTATTTTTTTAAAGGCTGCAAAGCTACAATTGGTATTCCAGGCGTCTTGCATGTTAAGGGTTGTTAATGCTTCTTCTAATACTGTATTCCAGGTGTTTTTTCCCTTTGTCTGGTTTTTTATTTCGGTCCAACAGTACCCCATCAAGGAGACCTCTTGTGCTGCTTTCAATTTCCAACACATCTTAATAATTGCTGCTTGTCTCACTGGGTACTGATTCAGTAACCCAAATTCCAAACGTACTTGTGCTTGGGATGCGAACTGCGGGATACGAAATATATGTTTGAATAACCCTGATTGTTGGACATTTAAAAAGTTAGCATCTTGTCCTTTGAATAGTTCGGACCCATACGTAAGAGTTGGAAGATATTTGGCAGCGATGACTTTTAATAGATGTGAATTGGATGGGCACTTCAGTTTTGTTTTTAGTAGAGTTAAAGCAAAGCGTAGTTTGTTTGCCTGAGATTTTCTGTTTGATTGATGGGCTTTTAATGTAAAATTTGAGTCTACCACCACTCCTAAGTACTTATATTCAGCACACTGTTCGATGATGTTTCCTGCTGCGTGCCATTTTAATTTTTTGTTTTGCCCTTTGTATGTGGGAAAGCAGATAACCTTAGTTTTTTTGTAGTTGAGGCACAGACCATGCTCCCCGGTGTATTCAAGCAGCGTTGTGATAGAGCGTTGTAAACCCTTCGGCGTGAGGCTGCATAGCACTATGTCATCCGCATACTGCAGGCTTCTTATTTTGCAGTGTGCTAACTTTGGCGGATCGCTTTGCATTTCTGATAGCCTCTTATCCAGGTCTGCCGTGAAGATGTTAAATAGAGTGGGGGCCAGTACACATCCCTGCTTTAGGCCGATGTACGTTGGGATCCTTGCGGTTGTTCTTTCGCCATTCCCTAATTTTATCTTGACCCACGTAGATGTGTACAGGTTAACAATGGCCCGCAATAAGCTTGGCGGAATGCCCCAGTTTGCCATCTTTTGCCATAGTAGGTCCCTGGGTACTGTATCAAACGCTGCTTTTAGATCGACAAAACAGGTGTACAATTTGCTAGATTTGCCCTTAGCTTTTTCGACAAGAAGGTTCAAGGCTAGCAAGTTACACATTGTATTTGTTCCCGGCCTGAACCCGGTCTGTGTGATCGGCAGGATTTTATTTGTGGTGACCCATTCTTCCAAAGCTGTGAGGAGGTTAGATGCATATATTTTGGCCTCTATATCGATAAGGGCGATCAATCTGTAATTAGCCGGGTCCGATCGAGCACCTGCTTTGAATATGGGATGGAAGATGCTCCCTCTCCATGATGATGGTATGCTTTCTGTTTGTAATGCGTGATTGAACAGTGGGGTGAGTAGTTCTGCCCAAAATACTGGGTCATGTTTAAAAAGCCCATTTGGCAAGCCATTTGGACCAGGGGCGCCCGTGGACCTTAGGTTTTTTATGACCCTTTGTACCTGATGGATTGTTATCCCTATTTCGTCAAGATTTTGTTCGGACGCCTCATGCTTATATTGGTGTTGATTTGTGTGAGCCGGTTTTGGTGCTTGGTAAGTTCCGTTGTTCCCTTGATTTTGCTTTAGATAGTTTATCCAATCTGTTTCTAAAATGTTTGCGGAATGTTCGCGGAAAGATCCGTTTGCTATTTTGTTGATTTCCGTCCAAAATTTCCTGTTGTTGTTTGATTTGCTTGTTTCCAATAATTTTAACCAAACTTCGTTTTGCTGATTGTTCTTTGCTATCCAAACTTCTTTTTTGTATAATTGCCTCAGATTGTAAATTTGTCGTTTTGTGTCTTCACCCACGATCAGGTCTTTTCCTCGTGCCTTTCTAATTTCCTGGTTTAAAATCCTTTTTTTACATACTAGAGACCCAAGAGGCTCATATCCTGTTGACCTAGGTTTGCTTCTGTTGTTTTTGTTTTGGGCTTGAAATTTGTTAATTACACTTGAAATCATCTTTTCCCAATTTGCCCAATGATCTAGCAGTTCTTGTTCTTTTTCATTTGACTGTGCTTTTTTTAGATGGATCATTATTTCTTCGGCGTTCTTGCCATTCCACGCGAGTCTTTTTAAGTTATATGGGCTTGGGATTCGCGACAGGTCATTGCTTACTAGTGCCCTTACGATTTGAAAGCTAAAGTTAATTAATTGCAGGCTATGATCACTTTCGAGTCTGTGGATTATATGGTAGCTTACGATCTTTTCCAAACTTCCAGGTCCACTATGGTGTAATCTAATACTGATCGAGCCTGTTTTGTTATTCTGGTCGGAGCTGCGTGCTGATCTTGTGGAAAGCGTCCGTTTAGAATTATCATGCCGATATCTGCGAATGCTGAGGCACACCGCTGGCCGTGGGTGTCCTTTTTTCGAAGGTTTGTTATTAGTAGAGGAATTCTCTTGCCTTTAAATATGTTTTTTTGTATATTTTCAATGTGTTCTGCCTGTAACAAAAACATATTAAAGTCGCCTGAGACTACAATTCCCGCCTGCGGGAAAGTGGATTGCAGAGATTTGGCCAGTGCTTTGAGGGTTGCTATTTTCTCTTGTTTGGTCTTTGAATCTGGGTGGATGTAGGTGTTACAAATCACCATCGACCGAGCCTCCTGAACGTCTTGGGCACCAGAAGATGTGTCCGACGGTAATCCGATTTTGATGCACTGAATCCATGCTTGTCCAGACCTGATCAGTTCATACTTCCACGGTATACTTGTGCTGAGATAAATAGATAATCCACTGGCAGCTCTGCCTAGTGTCCTGGCCTTGGTGACCTGTTGGAATTCTTTGAAGCCGTTTATCTGAACGGACGTTGTTGACCAGGTTTCTTGAAATAGTAAAATATCAAATTTTTTTAAGAATGTTAATAGATCTGCATCCTCTGTTTTCCTGCCTTCCAGTACAGGACAGACAAGGGTCAGCATGGTGGAGATAAGCTCCAACTGACGTAGAAAAACAAATGAGATAGAGAGGGATCTATATAATAAAGAATACATGTACTACACATGTACTACACATGTCTGGCTCTGTGTCTGCTCTGAAGACATCAGGCACACACTACATAGTAGCAGTGCCAGGACACAGCCCTACTTTAGCTGTGGCAATTTGTTCTGTGGCAGACTCCCTGGAAAGTTGAATCCTTACCCAGGTTCTCGAGTACAGTGATCTAATGGCTCGCAGTAGGTTCGGACAGATGTTCCACCCCACCAGTTTCCGTCAAAGGATGTTGCGGAGTACCCCGTCAAAGGATGCTGAGTAGTCAATGTAGCATGCAAAAACTGGGGGGGAGCGACGGGCTACTGCTTGATGGACTAAATATGACAGGACTGTGATGTTGTCAACAGTTGAGCCCTCTGGTCTAAACCTGGTCTGGTAGAATGGCAGGAGCCCTTCGGAGTGTACCCAGTCTGCTAATTCCTGCAAAAGTGTACTTGCGTAGGCCTTTCCCTTGATGTCTAGCAGTGCAATCATCCGATAATTATTGGGGTAGGTATTTGAGCCTTTATTGAAAATTGGTTGCAGAAGTGAGCCCCTCCAAGAGTCTGGAATGTCCTGCAGAAGCCTAAATTCCGCATACAGCATTGAAAGATTTGAAGACCAGAAGTTGATGTCCTCCCTAAAGAGGGAGTCAGGCAGGCCATTGGGGTCTGGAGCTCCATTTTTCCACATCCTTTTTAAGACAGTGCGTACAGCTGCCTCGCTTGGAACTGTGGGTTCTGCTGGGGGCCTGGGGCGCTCAGCTGTAGCATTTTCTAATGTGCTCTGCGGGGCGTGTCCATTTACGCAAATTGATTTCTGATCGCTAGTGTATAGTGACTGCACAGGAACTACCCAGGTCTCCGCTGGAACGAGTTCCCTCTGTTGGAGGACCCATGAATTAAATTGTTTAGGTATTCCCAAAATTGTTGAATCTTGTTCGGTGCCAAAATTCAAAGATCTCTATCTATTTCTCCCCGATAGCTTCTCGTTTTAGTTTCCAGACGAGATGCGTGTGTGTCTTTCTTGCTGATTTCAGCTGCTTTTTAGAGGCATCAGTTCTTATTTTTTTGTGTGCCCTTTGTTTTATTTTTAGTTGCTGCACGCTTAGTTTGATCTGTAGAGCTGAGCCTGAGGTGTGGGTTGCGTGCTTGTTTTGGTATGGAGGGTGCTTCCTCGAAACAACGTGCCCAGTTCTAGTGCGAGATTTGCCATTCGCCTATAATGGCCGGCGTATTGGTCCCCGTTGGCCAGCCAGCCAATGTAGATTTCCATGAATCAAATTTGTTGATGGTAGTCTGCACTCATTTTATTCTCCTCAAGAGTCTGTGTTGTTCCTCACCGTTTGACTGCCTGAGGGCACTAAGAGTATGACGGCTTCCCACTGTGGGCATGTACCTCCTTGATAACATCAGCTGTTTCAAGTCTCTTCATACACCACCTGTTATCTCAATGTTATTATCCTGTGACTTATTGCATGAGTTGTATGGCACTGTTAATACGCATCTTGGCCTTCTAGCTACAAAAGCAGCCCATGCTGATGGACAGTGAGGCATATGCTTTCAATAGGCCTTCAGTTTCATAGTGGGTGAAGATGAGGGCAGATTCTATTAGCTTGAGCCTTTCTGCTCAGCACCATGCTCTTCCAATCCTTTGTAACATAGATGCACACTATGGCTCACCTCATCCCGTGTTGTATTAGGCTATCAATATACCCCTATAAAGGAATGGGTGTGGTCCTGCTGTAGCTATATGTTTTGGTTCATGTCTTGGTCACTAGTTGCTTTTGCGTTTATTGCTGTTACTTTACGTTTGCCATCATATTGCAACGTAAAGGACCAAAAAGTAGGGTGAACTGTAATTTGAAGGTTGAGCTTTGTCAATAGTCCTGTTGTATAAAAAAAAGTCAATAGGCCCGATTCACAAAAGTAATCTGAGACAAAAGTCTAAATTTTCGACTTTTGGTATTCACAGAAGGCACTTACGATTTTTGGTATTCACAGAAATCACTTACGACTCCTATCTTTATGTCCGCACTCGGGCCGGAATTTCCGCACCCGGGGTGAAATTTCCGCCTCGAAGCCGGAAATCCCGCACTCGTGCTGGAATTTCCGCACCCGGGCTGGAATCTCCACTTCCGGGCCGGAAAACCCGCATTCCGGCCGGATGATAATTTTCCTCAATGCTAAACACCTGTCCAAGTGCTTACCATCCCCCCACCTGCATCAGAGGAAGTCAATTAACACTAACAGCAAGACCAGCACCACAAACCACATTAAAGCAGCACACATTCAAAAAACAGGTTAGGCCGCAGAGAGTTCCTGTTTTCCTTCTCTGTGCATCACTACTGGAAAATGTACCAACTGAGGAGGAAGAAAAATTTCACAGATGAGGAGACCACCATGATTCTGGAGTTCATTGTGAGGCACCACAAACGGCTACATGTCTCCCCCCTTACTGCACCTGTGGCACACATAAGGCAACTCTATGGCAGCATTTAGCCACTGCTGTGTCAGCATTGGGGGAGGATGTGCGCACAGTCCGTGACATCAAGAAGAAGTGGCAGGACGAAAAGAGGCAGTGAAGGAGAAGTACGCCAGGATTGAGTTGGTCAGAATTCTCCCTGGCCCACAATCCGGAACCCGCATCCGGCTCACCACACTTGAGGAGGATGTCCTCACTATAATCCACGCCCACATGCTCCATGGGCTTCCTGTGAGTGATGTCCGCAAGTGGTACCAGGTAAATGTGATGACAAGAACAAGTATATAAAATGACTGTCTGTGTTGCACCCTCATTGTGATTAAGGAAGTTGTCCAAAGTTTATATAAAAATATAGTCAGTCAGAGGCTCATGTGTTTCCCTCTGTATGTTGCACCACAAGTCCCAGAATCCTTTGGATTAGAAATGGCAAATCCCATTCCCACTATTGAAAACATGGGCCCAGTACTGCTGCCGTATATACCTAACACTTTTAAGTAGCAATAGACAAAGTGCCCCTTTCACTTATCCAGACGCGGCTGTATCAGTCAAGAACGTCAGGGTGGGAGGGGGTGAGGGGGGGGCGATGCAGAGGAAAATCTACAGACAACGGAATATGGAAATTAAAAACAAAAGAATCCAAAAAATAACTCACCTTGTGCTTGCCGCATCATTGAGCACAAGGTGAGAGAATACTTATTCTAAGACATTTCTTTCGACTATTCCGTTGTCTATTTCCCACCCTGCCCCGCCATTACACCCCCAACGTCCCACTGCTTCTACCTACACCAGCCGCTTCAGTACTTCACAATATTGTTAGCATGCAGAAGATATGAGGAAATGTCAGACAAGTTACACATGTACATTTTCGATTTGGTTACTTTTCTCTCTTCTCACCTATTGACACATTCAGCCAGAGTACAGACGACCACAGTAGCAGAGGTCCCTGCATCTTCTGGGAGGAAACAACATCATCCAGAGCAAGGCTTAGCACCCTCACTAACTGGTAAGTCAAACTGGTCAGGAGATGGTCAAAATGCATACATTGTCAGCAGACAACAGAGGGACATATAGGGCCCAAATCTCAAAGGTAACTGGAGATGAAAATCTAACTTTACAACTATTGGAATTCTTAAAGGACATTTAACTCTAGCAAATGACATTTATGAATAGCGAAAGACAAAAAATAAGATGTCTAGGCTCATCATACCTTTGTGATTTGGGAACATTACATGTATTCCATCAACAGTTCCAGAACTGTGAACTCAATCCTAAAGGAGTCTCCACTATATTGTAATTGTTTTTGTAGACATAATCTAGAAATCCAATGTTAACAAATATAACAATGATGAAGAAGAGGTGAGATTCAATTGTCAGGAGTATTGAGAATGTGTCCAGCGTCCAAATTATAATGTTTTTTCAATACATGAAATTGTCCAGTCAACCCAGCTGGTTATATTTGTCAACATCGGATGGCATGTTTTTTGGCCATAAACAAAACACAATAGTGGGCCTTACTTTAGGAATTGTTGTGGTGTCAATTTGATAGACGTTGCTTCTAGGCAGTGGGGCCATTATAAGTTGAATGTGGGATCACTCATGATATTTAGTGCCACACACTTCTGCAACGGTAGTGCCCACGCTGCTTGTGCTTATCCTGTGTGCCTGAAATTGAGTGCATCACATGTGACAGCTAAAATGTAAAGTTGCAAACACACTTATCATTGTAGGTCCAATGGTGTCATCCCAGATTCCAGTACCCCCATTGACTTCTGCTACAAGGTTGGCTGTGACATCTGGTCAGGGACCACACACTGGGCAGGTGTGGGGCCATGGTAAGTAAACCCAAGAATAATGTACCTGAATGCTCATGAAATGTGCCTTTAATCTCCGCTGTATGTGTTCTACACCACTGTTGTCCTGCATCACAACATGCCTACATATGGCATTTAACTACATACCAGATCACACCATGGTGGCTAACGAAAGGATGACACACAATGTATGCCAAGTGAGTGCAGAATGGACATAAAATAGTATATAGTGTCATATGAAGTGTACTAGACACAACTGGATTGAATTCAATGATATGAAAAATCTCTTGCAAAATATCAATGGACAAATCCTATTGAAATTGGTGTGGATTAGGGTCGCACTGATGCCAGTTGTGTACTTTTGTGATGGATGTATGGGCTGCTAAGGTGAATCTTGAGGAAGTGAAATTTTCAAATCACTTGGCTTAAAAGCACAACGCAAATCCAGTGTAGGCGGCAACCATCAAAGCTTCTCAACTTACCCACAATGTGGGATCCTAGTCAAATGTTGCATTCTGCTTGCCTCCTCTTCTACTGTATTCACCTATATAAGTGAGTGTATAATATATGAGGTTCGGATGTCTGCTGTACAAGACATCATCCATTGTCAGCTAAGTACTACCATGATGTTGTAAATGGATTATGGGAACAGAGGACACTCACAGGATGGACATAACAAATTTGTGATCTCTCAGTCCAAAATGAGCATTGTGACTTCATGTGTAGGGAAGCACAAATGAGCCACAAAATGTACCTGACTATTGCACATCTCACATATGAACTCTGCAATGCAATGTTTGATCTGATGTCGAAATGTGAAACTGGTCAGCCTGGTGATGTACACTCCTTTCGACTTGTCAACAGTCAACACCATACTTATGAGGCATGATGGTCTTAACGGTGAAGGTGTAATCAATGTAATGTGGAGGCGTCCTGATTATTTATCCCCTTCCTTCAAATTTCAGTAACCTTCTCATACACGTTTGTCTGTTGATGTGTCATCTCATTGATGTCAGTGCTGTGTGGAGGTAACAGCTGACAACTGCTGCATGTGAGCAGGGGCCCACATGTAAAGTCCATGAGGTAAACATGCTGCACATTGGCCAGGAATATCATATCAATGGTCATTGAGAATGACACATACATGTTAGCTCATAGCTAACATCTGGTGTACTGAAATATGGATATGTATGTCTCATCACAGCTGCTGACAGGATGACACCAGTGCAGCGAACAACACCGTCCTGGGGAAGGCAAGACAGTGCAGCAGTGAAACCCTCTCGCACCTGTCCATCAGGTAAGTTTGGCATGAAGTGTTTCCCTATCATAGATTCCAAAATCATGACAAAGATCCAAATCCCCTTCTGCATAGAATCTGCATTTGGTGTTTACAAAGTTACATACATACCATTTCATTTTTATAAGTGTCACATGTGCCTGTTTGTAAATTAGTAATACAGATCATTGAGTATGGTGTCACTTCCTTCTCCAGCTGCTGGATCGGGGACCGCTTCATCAACTACACCTATGAGGAGCCAGGTTCAGGAGTTGACATCAGGGGTGATCGCAAAGGGACACAAAGTTGTGGCTGGAGCTGGTGAGTTTGCTTGTGCATTGTACATCTCCGTTCAACACCTCAGTGCTATGGTGTGAGCTGTCACGTGTAGGGGTACCCAAACCAGGTCACATGTGCTTCACCTGTTGATGCAAAGTACAGTAGAACCAACCCTTGTGATGCACCACATCTTATACTAGGTCAATTACTTATCCTGTTGCAACCTCTGTGTTCCAGGTGATGATGACGATGAGGAGGATGGACCTTCCACCAGTGTTGGGCGACGGGCAATCAAAAGGGGAAAATCTAATGCTCCTGCAGGCAGTAATGTCGGCTGCAAGTACTGTGCAAGAGGAGGAGGATGAAGTACCTGAGGAGGCTGAAGAATTTGACGATGTTGAAGACTATCTGTCCATCCTATCAGAGTATGACAATTCAGATTCCATGGCCAGAAAATTTCCCACATCGGCCAAATTTGGCAAGGCCTCACGCCCTCTGCCCAGCAAAGTGCCTCAGCCTCCACAAAGAAAGATTGCCTGTCCTCAGCATAGAGCTAACCAGCCACAGCTAACACGCACCCCAACACATACATCACTCCCTCACATCTAGTACAGACGTGGTGGTTCCCCTACAAACTCCTCCCTATACAGTGCATCCCAGGCATTCTCTCCACCATCTTAGGGAAGTACCAACCCTGTTGTGGTGCAGGTATCCCCTGGGCACCATTCTCCTGTTCACAGGCTTCCACCTGCCACCCTCCCCCTGCTGTTGGACCTGGCGGTCTTATCCATGGACGACCCCTGCAGAGAGGGCCTGTACCTGGCCATGGTGGCCAGTGAGAGCAGGACTTCGTCCAACAGCAGGCAGATGTGAGGCAGGTCATTCGTGCCATAGGGGCTACCCTGCCAGACATGTCTCAGGCCCTGCAGGACATGCGCCAAATCCCTCAGGTGGTGGACAGACTGACCCATGGTTTGGGCAGGATGGATAGATCTTGGCAAGACATGTCCAAGAATATCAGAGACATGATATCCACCCAAAGGGAAGAAAGTGCAAGACACCATGCCTTGGCCATGAAGATGATGGAGGGCATGCTGAAAGTGATCCAAAGTCTCCCTTCACAGTCAACACAGGAAGGGGAGCCATCACATCTGCCTGCAGCACATCACACCCACACACCTGTACCACAAACTGCACAGGACCACAGCAAGGGTACATACCCACCACCGCCCTCTATCCAGGCACTCCCACCACCTGCACATCCACCACCACCCCCTGAACAGGCACTCCTCCCACCTGCACATACACCACCACCCCCTGAACAGGCACTACCACCACCTGCACAACCACCCCGTCCACGCACAAACACCAACTGTACAGACACCATCCGCCCCTGCACATGAACTTCACCCTGTACAGCTGGTGTTTTCTTTTGAGGATCAGTCGGAGGACTCCTTCAAGAGTTTTAAGGGCTGTCTGAAAGACATTGCCCTATGGATGAATAACAATAAACTCAAACTCAATGCTGAGAAAACGGAAGTGCTGTTTTTCGGCAAGGACTTGCCACCAGTATCAGGTCTATGGTGGCCGGTGGAAATGGGGTCACCTCCCGTCCCAGTAGGTACAGCAAAAAATCTGGGAGTGAAGTGGGAGGAAGATCTTTCTTTCTCTGCCCAAATTCGGCAGGTAACAGCCTCCTGTTTCAGCAAACTGAGAAATTTGCGGAAATTTCTACATCTGCTGCCGGAGGATTGCCGCCGAGTCATAGTCCATGGCACTATGACATCTAGGTTGGACTATGCCAACGGCCTTTATTTGGGCCTGCCAGTGTACCTAGTCAAAAAACTACAGATGGTACAGAATGCAGCTGCGAGACTGATTAGACGTGTACCATTTCATCATCACATCTCTCCGCATATCAAAGAGCTCCACTGGTTGCCGGTGGCAAGAAGAATTGAGTTTAAGGCCTTGACTTTGGCGTTCCGGTCAATCCATGGTAATTGCCCTAGTTACCTGAAACAACGGTTATGCAGTTACAAGCAGAATCGTTCGTTGAGGTCCAATTCTCAAAATCTGCTCTGTATTCCACGAGTTAGGAAAGCCCAGCTAGGCGGTAGATCTTTCACGGTTGGGGCTTCCAAGTTATGGAACTCCCTGCCTAACTACATTCGCCATATTGAATCAGAGCCACTATTTAGGAAAGCAGTGAAAACGTGGCTTTTTAGCCAAGGCTAATTCTCTCAGGGTTTTCTGCTGTTGTACCTTCTTTGCGTGCCGCCTATTGCTATAGCGCCAGGACACATCTGTTTGAGGTAGCTGTTTGCGCTCTATAAATGTCGGTATTATTATTATTATTACAGGCACATGCACCACACCCACCTGCACCTCGGCGACAACCCAGACATAATCTCTCACAGCGATCCTCACCTCCAAATTTGCGAAGTCGCAAGCACGATCCCCATTGATCACATCCCAAAAATTTTGTCCAGTGTGAATATGTGTAAATAAAAAGAAAATCTCATCACAAGTCAAGACTATGGG